>OY288282.1:85269674-86469674 GCA_958450335.1 Hibiscus tridactylites | reverse complement strand
CACTTTGTGATCTTGGTGCTAGTGTTAATCTAATGCCCAAATCTGTTTTTCAGAAATTAGGTATTGGGAAGGCGTGGCCCACGACAGTTACTCTACAGCTAGCCGACCGCTCTTACGTTCACCCCGAGGGAAAAATTGAATATATTTTGGTAAGAGTGGATAAGCTTATTTTTCCTGCTGACTTTCTTATTTTAGATTGTGAGGCAGATGAAAATGCACCAGTCATCCTTGGGCGACCCTTCTTAGCCACGGGAAGATCATTGATTGATGTGGAAAAAGGAGAACTCACCATGTGCGTGAACGATCAAGAAATTAAGTTGAATGTTCTCCAAGCAATGAAACATGCTGATGTGGATGAAGAATGTAAGGCCATCATTGAGGTGACCTTTGATCAACCCTGCATCAGGTCGGGCTGCCGTGATATAAAATTTGGTCACTGCTGCGACAGCCACCTACAGGCTTGTAACAACAACACCGACGACAGCAACGACGACAGCAACGATGACAGCACCGACGACAGCGACTCCTCTGAATCCGATACATCTGATACTGAAGGTCATGAGGAGGTAGACTGGTTAGACCATCGTCCAGGTAAGTTATTCGAACCCTTGAATTACACTTCGGATAACCATTTAATCCAAAAGCCATCTACTGTTGAACCACCTGCCTTAGAATTGAAGCCCCTGCCAGGGCAGCTTAAATATGTTTTTCTTGGTTCAAATGATACGTTGCCTGTAATCATCTCTTCTAAGCTGCCGCAGGAACAGGAACGACAGCTAATCGACATGTTACGGCAGCACACGAAGGCGATTGGATGGACGATTGCTGATATACAAGGCATTAGTCCGGCGTTATGCATGCACAAAATCCTCCTTGAGGAAGATCATAAGCCGACTATTGATGCCCAAAGGCGGCTAAACCATGCGATGAAGGAGGTAGTGCGTAAGGAGATAATTAAATGGTTAGATGCTGGTATTATTTACGCTATCTCCGACAGCAAATGGGTAAGCCCGGTGCAATGTGTTCCCAAGAAAGGAGGAATGACCGTGATAACCAACGAGAACAACGAGCTAATCCCAACCAGGACTGTGACCGGTTGGAGGGTTTGTATGGACTATCGGAAGCTTAATAAAGCTACCCGAAAGGACCACTTTCCTTTACCCTTTATTGATCAAATGCTTGATAGATTAGCGGGTAAATCTTACTATTGTTTTCTTGATGGTTACTCAGGTTATAACCAAATTGCTATTGCACCAGAGGATCAAGAGAAAACGACTTTTACATGCCCCTACGGAACATACGCGTTCAGGAGGATGCCGTTTGGACTCTGTAATGCACCTGCCACCTTCCAAAGGTGCATGATGGCTATATTCTCCGACATGGTAGAGGACTTCCTAGAAATTTTCATGGATGATTTTTCCGTCTTTGGAGACGATTTTGAGAGCTGCCTCGGCAACTAAAAAAGGTACTTGAAAGATGTGAAAAAGCTAATCTTGTTTTGAATTGGGAAAATTCCACTTTATGGTGGACGAAGGGATAGTCCTTGGCCATAAGATTAGCTGCCGTGGGATAGAAGTCGACAGGGCCAAAATAGAAGTCATAGAGAAGCTGCCGCCGCCGACTACAGTCAAGGGCATTAGGAGTTTTTTAGGGCATGCTGGTTTTTATAGGAGATTTATTGCGAATTTCTCAAAAATCACGAAGCCCCTATGTCACCTCTTAGAGCAGAACCGACCCTTCGACTTTAATGAACAATGTACTGAAGCATTCAAGGTTCTGAAAGAAAAGCTAGTGACAGCCCCCATAGTACAGCCACCAGACTAGACACAGCCGTTTGAGATTATGTGTGATGCTAGTGACTATGCTGTCGGGGCAGCACTTGGGCAGCGCAGAGATAAGCTGTTTCATGTCATATACTACGCCAGCAAAACATTGAATGATGCCCAAGTGAACTATACCACCACAGAAAAGGAGCTGTTAGCTGTGGTGTTCTCCATCGACAAGTTTCGTTCTTACATACTTGGGACGAAAGTAATAGTGCACACCGACCATTCTGCCCTTAAGTACTTGTTCGCAAAGAAGGATGCCAAGCCTAGATTGATACGGTGGATCTTGCTACTACAAGAATTCGACCTTGAGATCAAGGACAAAAAGGGGACAGAAAATCAGGTGGCAGACCACTTGTCGAGGTTGGAGAAGGGACAGAGTCTACCGTTCGATGAGACACACATACTAGAGACCTTCCCAGATGAGCAGCTCTTCGCTGCCGCAATCGCTGTCGCGACAGCCATGGCGGCAGGTAAGTCTTCTGACCTTCCCTGGTATGCTGATTTCGTTAATTTTATAGTTAGCGGAATATTACCTTCTGATCTTAATTATCAAGCCAGGAAGAGGTTCCAAAATGATGTTAAGCATTATTATTGGGACGAACCTCTTCTTTTCAAAATGTGCGCAGATCAGGTTATAAGAAGGTGTATACCACAAGAAGAGCAAGAAGACATTCTCCATCACTGCCATGCTTCACAATATGGAGGTCACTTAGGAGGCAATAAAACTGCTGCCAAGGTGCTGCAGTCAGGGTTCTACTGGCCGACACTATACAAAGATGCACATGAATTTTACAAGAACTGTGACAGGTGCCAGCGGACAGGCAACATCTCGAGGAGAAACGAGATGCCACTGCAGAACATTTTAGAAGTCGAGATCTTCGACGTTTGGGGGATTGATTTTATGGGACCTTTTCCATCTTCGTGTGGAAATCTTTACATCCTCTTAGCAGTGGATTATGTCTCCAAGTGGGTAGAAGCAATCGCAACTCAAAAGAATGATGTCAAATCGGTCCAAAAGTTTTTGCACAAAAATATTTTTTCTAGATTTGGCATCCCTAAGGCGATTATCAGTGATGAAGGGAGACATTTTGACAATAGGGTAATTGCTGCCGCTTTGAAGAAGTATGGTGTCAAGCACAGGATCGCGACAGCATACCACCCACAGACCAATGGACAGGCTGAGATTTCCAATAGGGAAGTGAAAAACATTCTTGAAAAGATGGTTAAACCAACTAGGAAAGATTGGTCTTTACTTCTGAATGATGCATTATGGGCATACAGGACAGCTTTCAAGACTCCATTGGGCATGTCTCCATACCGACTGATTTATGGGAAAACCTGTCACTTGCCTGTCGAGATCGAGCACAAAGCATATTGGGCAATCAAGGCAGTGAACATGGACTTGGACAAGGCCGGCCAGAAAAGGTTATTAGATCTGAACGAGATTGAAGAATTACGGACAATGGCCTACGACAACGCAAGGATCTACAAGGAAAAGACTAAGAAGTGGCACGACAAGAAACTGCTGCCACGACAGTTCTGCCCAGGGCAGCTTGTGTTGTTGTTCAATTCTAGACTTAAACTCTTTACAGGAAAGTTAAAATCTAGATGGTCTGGCCCGTTCCAAGTAATACAAGTTTTTCCCCATGGTGCCATCACAATTCAATCATTAAAGGACGGGCACCAATTCAAAGTCAATGGACAATGCCTCAAGCATTATCAGGGGACTGAAGCCCCAGGAATTCAGGAAGTGGTTACTTTAGGAGATGCCCCACAAGGCATCCCTAATTTAACCTAATTTTTATTTTTATTTATTTTATTATTTATTATTATTATTAGGAAATTAGGTTTATTTTGTTCGAATAATGTTTTGTTTTTCTAATTTCAGTTTTTAGGAAATAAAGGAGTAAAGAAGGAAAAGAGAAGTGACCCAAGCCCACCGCCCATCCATCAGCCCAATACAGCCCATCTATGGAAACCTGTCGTTTCGGCTGCCGCCGCAGACGGATATGACAGGCTGTCAACAGACTGACACGGCAGACGCAGAAGCGTGAGGCAGACGCGTAACAGACGCATAAATACGTGTCAGACGTGTCAGACACGCTAAATCCAATCTGCCGCCCCGTTATTCACGCCTGCCGTTGCGGCATTAAATGGGCAGCTACCCGACCGCTATAAAACCCCACTCTCATTTTCATTTTTTCTCACTTCTGCTTATTCTTCTTTGCTTTCTCCTCTAGTTTTATTTGTTTTCTTTCTTTCACAGCCCTTGCAACTAAAATGTCGTCGAGACAGACCCGTCGTAGCGCTGCCTCCGCTTCATCTTCAGCAGCAGCGACACCCTTTGCCAACAAGGAGTTATGGGAGGAACGTGGCTTCCTGTACAACCGACAAGCTCCCCACACGGGACTCCGGCCGTTCATTGTAAAGGCTATCACGGCTCAGCTATGGGAGGACTTTGCCGAACAACCGGCAGAGCTCAATGACACCTTGGTCCGGGAGTTCTACGCAGCCATAGACAGTGTAACCCCCTCGTCCCGGTCTGGCCGGATGACCGGTCCGAGTGGGCCACACGGGGAAAACCGAAGCGAAACCCAAAGGGTTCCTCCTTGGTTAGCAACCCTAATTTTTTTCATTTTTAATCTTGTCATTTTGAACCCCAAACCACAAACAAACGCCCAAATTTTAATCTTAACTAAAGGCATATTAAATCCTATGTATTTTTCTCTTTGAACAGGCCAACAACTCAAAACAGTGCAATACTAAGCAGAAGTTTCGAAACCTTGGGGAAGGGTTTCGAAACTTTTGCTGACAGAAACCCCTGGGACCAAAATTCTCCAAAGGTTTCGAAACCTTGGGGAAGGTTTCAGAACCTTTGACCAAAGTTTCGAAACCTCCCCTAGAGTTTCGAAACTTTTGGTTGGCAGAATGCCCTGGAACCAAAATCTCACCAAAGGTTACGAAACCTTGGGAAGGTTTCGGAACCTTTGACCAAAGTTTCGAAACCTACCCCAAAAGTTTCGAAACTTTGGGTTGGCAGAATGTCCTGGAACCAAATCCTCTGCAAAGGTTTCGAAACCTTACCCATGGTTTCGAAACCTTAGTGCAGGGGATCACATTCTGCTCAACCTAAGGACTTCCTAACCTTGCAAAACCCCAAACCATACATGGACACGTATAGGAGCGTAAAAAGGACCAAAAGCATGCATCAACACTCACAAGACCCGCATATATGACCATTTCAACAAGCATACATGAGCCATAGGAAGCATTTAACATAAATCAAGCATTCGAAACATGGCATTCCATCAAATGGGTAAAATTCAGCATTTAGAGACATATATGGAGTTCAAGAGCCCAAAAGGCACAAAACAACACAAGAGGTTTGCACTCAAACATAAAGCAACCTAAGCATCCTAGACATGCCATCACACACCATCAATCAACATAGCATTACATGCTTTACAGTCCAAAATATCAATCCGAAACAACATCATCAAAAGAGTCATACAAGGCTCGTACAAACACCCTATTGCCACATTGCTTAACTACTACAAAATTAACCATACTTGAGCAACAACTTGGAAAGCCCTTCTTGCCTTGCCTCGAGCTAACGCCACGCTAATGATCTGCATTGTTGAACATTGAGAGCGTAAGCTATAAGCTTAGTGAGGGTGCTCTAAAACGAAAAACAACAACAATGCAGGGTCCAAGCATGTTAATCCTAGTCTACATACACCAAACATAGGCATAATATCAAGTAGACTTAGCTAGTCTTTCAAGTGGCATATATGGTCTCTCAATCCTAACAAGTTCAAATCTCATATATCATCATCTTGTAGCAACAAATATAACACAACCATATATCACCATCATATATTACAATACATGATTTAAGTTTAATTGGCCACTTTAATTACCCCGATTGTGCGGATATAAACCTTGACAACACTTTACCTCGGTGGGATTCCACTCATCACCGGACCTTGCATGTGCGGGATTCCACTCATCGCCACATGCCCTACGGATGGGATTCCACTCATCATCCCGTAGAAATATATGAAATAGCTTCCGGTGGAATGTTACATCACCGTACTCCTTCTTGATGACTTAACGCCATCAAGGCCACGTACGTTTTGACTCAATTTGTGTGCACACTATCCTAATGATCGATCATTTACAACCGGTAATTTTTAGTGCCAATTATCATACCCACATCATATTTAACCATCATCAACCACAATACATGCTCATCACATATCTACTCATCATGATATATATACATGTATCAATCAACCACAAATCAAGAACATAACTAGTAAGCACAAAGCATTTAAGGATATCAAAGCTAAACTAGCAACTTGAATTAAACGGAAGTGGCCTACCAAGCACACTTTACACACACACTACACATGCTCGAGCCAAACTTAAAAAAAACAAGTTGAACCACTCACCGCCCTTCCTTAGCAATTCGAACCAATCTTCCTACGAACCCGGATTCGGTCCCAAAGCCCCTTCCGCGTTTCCTCTTGCTTCTAGTCAAACAAAAACACATATATTACTTCCCAATTCAATGCTAATTCAACCTTCAACCCACTTTGCAATCACAACCCAAATTCCTCAATTTCTCGAATCACATAACCTCCTAAAAACCCAATTTTCGTGCTCCCCTAAAGACTTGCTGAAAAATCAATTTCCAAACATCCAAATGACTTCCAAATCATTCTAAAACACCCTCATATCATAGGTAGACCAACAGCCCTTCATTTTCAACACGAAACCCACCAAAAACTCAAGTTTTACTACCTTAGAATTTACCTCAAGGACAAGCTACGAATTTTTATCAAAACTCAACCAAATTAAAGTATGTGGTGTATTTCATCATGCTTAAGCAAAACCCCAACATGATTTATCAAAACAAAACGAGAAACCCCTTTAAAAACCCAAATCTTAACATAAACCCTAATTTCCAAAACACCATATTTTTTAAATCTAAAACAAGGGATAGATAGGGATTGAAAAGGAGATTAAGAAAATGTAATTACCTCTTAAAACGGGGCTGAAATCAAGTGGCAAATTGATGGAATAGTAGTATGAATATTTGAGAGGGTTTGGGGAAAGGGGAGAGTGTTTCACGTTGGGTGTAATGAAAAAGGGGGAAGAAGATGACAACTTTAAAAGTTGTCATCCTTTCTAAAAGTTTTTGGGTAATTTCCAACATAAGTCCCTCCCTTTTTTTTCTAAAGCCCAAATACACCATCATTTGAAGTTGAAATGTTTTAATTAAGTTTTATTTGACTCGAACTAAAACCCGACTAACTCCTAGGCCCAAAACACGGGTGTTACAACTCTCTCCCACTTAAGGAATTTCGTCCCCGAAATTACCTGACTGAAAGAGATACGGAAACTACCTTTCCATATCCTCCTTCCTCTCCCACGTGGCCTCGTCCACACCTCTACGTTGCCACCGCACCTTTACTAACTCAATAGATCTACCCCTCAGCACTTTACTGTCAGAAGCTAAGATCTCCACTGGCTCTTCTTCATAAGTCAAATCCGGATTCAATTCAATTTCTTCTACGGGCATAACATGTGATGGATCGGACCTATACTTGCGGAGCATCGAAACATGGAACACATCATGTATCTTCTCAAGCTCGGATGGCAAACGCAACTGATAAGCAACCGGACCAACCCTCTTCACAATCTCATACGGTCATATGTACATCGGACTCAATTTCCCTTTTCTGCCAAATCTCATCACCTTTTTCCACGGAGACACCTTCAAGAATACCTTTTCGCCCACTGAGAACTCAACTTCCTTCCTCTTCAAATCGGCATAGGACTTCTGCCTATCCGAAGCAGCTTTCAAACGATCACAAATCAATTTTACCTTGTCGGTTGTCCCCTTGAGCAAATCCGGCATAGGTAACAGTTTCTGTCCTACCTCGGCCCAACACACAGGAGTTCTACACTTCCGGCCATACAAGGCCTCATATGGAGCCATCTGAATGCTCGACTGAAAACTGTTATTGTACGCAAACTCTACTAGAGGCAGATGCTTCTCCCAAGTACCCTGAAAGTCAATGATACAACAGCGCAACATGTCCTCTAAGATCTGAATAACCCTCTCTGACTGACCATCTGACTGAGGATGATAAGAAGTGTTGAAGTTCAAACGGGTACCCAAAGCTGTATGCAGACACTCCCAAAATCTAGAAGTAAACCGCGGATCTCTATCTGACACAATGGACTTCGACACACCATGTAGCCTCACAATCTCACCAATGTACAAATCGGCCAATCTATCTAAGGTGTAAGTCGTGTTGACTGCCAAGAAGTGAGCACACTTCGTAAAACGATCTACTATCACCCAAACTGAGTTTTTCTTCGTAGGAGTCAAAGGCAAGCCCGAAACAAAATCCATAGTGATGTTCTCCCACTTCCATTCCGGAATCCTCAACGGCTGTAACAAACCTGAGGGAACCTAATGTTCCGCCTTCACTCTCTGACACACTAAGCACTTACTCACAAAGTCGGCTACATCTCTCTTCAAGCCAACCCAAAAGTACTCATTCTTCAAATCACGGTACATCTTCGTACTTCCAGGATGCATAGCAAACGGACTACTGTGGGCTTCAGTCAAGATCATACGTCTCAAGTCACTGTCTTCTGGCACAACTATTCTATCTTTGAAACACAGAACCCCATCAGTGCTGAAGCTGTAATCTGAAGATCTACCTTCGGCTATATCTTGCACGTGAGGTGCCAAAGATCTATATAAGAGCTGTTTCTCTCGAATCAACTGACCTAGAGTAGGTCTAACCTGAAGCTCGGCTACCAAGCCACCATCTCCGGACAAACTCAATCTAGCAAACATAGCTCTCAAGTCTACAACCATCTTTCTACTCAATGCATCGGCCACTACATTGGCCTTACCCGGATGGTACTCAATAGTAAGATCATAGTCTTTTAGCAACTCTAACCACCTACGCTGTCTGAGATTCAAATCTCGCTGAGTCATAATGTACTTCAAACTCTTGTGGTCGGTGTACACTGTGCATTTCTCACCATACAAATAATGTCTCCAAATCTTCAAAGCAAACACAACTGCCGCTAACTCTATGTCATGGGTCGGATAGTTGTGCTCATGAGTCTTCAACTGTCTCGAGGCATAAGACACTACTCTTCGGTCTTGCACCAGAACACATCCTAACCCTACATACGAGGCATCACTATAAATCACATAGTCCTTCCCGGACTCAGGCTGAATCAAAATCGGAGCTTGGGTCAAAGCTTCTTTCAATTTCTCAAAGGCTCTCTGTCTTGCATCTGTCCACTCAAACTGAACACTCTTCTGAAGTAACTGTGTCAATGGAGCGGCTAACTTAGAGAAACCCTCTACAAATCTCCTATAGTATCCGGCTAAGCCTAGGAAGCTACGTACTTCTGTCACTGACTTCGGTTGCTTCCACTCAACAATGGCTTCAATCTTCTTCGGGTCAACTCTAATGCCTTCAGCTGACACTACATGTCCTAAGAAGACTACTTCCCGGATCCAGAATTCACACTTGCTGAGCTTCGCATACAACTGATGATCTAGCAAAGTCTTCAAAACAAGTCACAAATGTCGGTCATGGTCTTCTTCAGTTCGCGAGTACACCAAGATGTCATCAATAAACACAACTACAAACTGATCTAGATACTGATGAAAAATCCTATTCATCATGTCCATGAAAGCTGCCGGTGAATTAGTCAACCCAAAGGGCATGACTAAAAACTCATAATGTCCATACCTAGTCCTAAAGGCCGTCTTTGGTACATCAACCTCTCTAACCTTTAGCTGGTAGTAACCTGATCTCAAATCAATCTTCGAAAAGACCGATGCTCCTCTCAACTGATCAAACAAGTCATCAATTCTAGGCAACGGATATTTGTTCTTCACTGTCAACTGATTTAACTGTCTGTAATCTATGCACATTCTCATACTTCCATCTTTCTTCTTCACAAACAATACTGGTGCACCCCAAGGTGAAGAACTAGGCCTAATAAAACCTCTATTTGTCAATTCTTGCAACTGAGTCTTCAACTCTTTCAATTCTTTCGGTGCCATACGATACGGAGCAATCGAAACAGGAGCTGAATCAGAATAAGTCTCAATGCTGAACTCTACCTCTCTGTCCGGTGGTAGCCCTGGCAATTCTTCCGGAAACACACTAGGAAAATCACGCACTGTCCGGATGTCCTAAGGTCTAACCTCACTCATGTTAGGGTTCATCACATACGCTAAGTATGCTTCACACCCCAACTCCACTAACCTCTTAGCCTCTAACACTGAAACCACATTGGACAAGAACTTCACATTCTCACCCACCACTACAATCTCATAATCATCTGTGAGCTTCAAAGAAATCCACTTAGTTTCAAAATCTATCCTAGCTCTATGCTCCGTGAGCCAGTCCATACCCAGAATTACATCAAAACCATAGAAAGGAAGTTCCATCATATCCACTGGAAACACATGCCCCTGAACCATCAACGGACATCTTCGGTACATCTTTCTAACCACTACTGTGTCCCCAAAGGAACTAGTAACGCTAACTCCTACCTCTAGCAACTCACAAGGCAAATTCAAAGACTGTGCATGCTCACTCAATATGTAGGAATGTGTAGACCCAGAGTCAATCAAAGAAAGCAAACCCAAAGACTGTATCGAGAAGTTACCTGCGATCACATCGGTGTCATGCTGCTCCCCGCGCTGAGCATAAACCCTAGCTTGTCCTCCGCCCTCCGGCTGGACTGCAACAACATGAGCTATGTTCCTCTGGCCATCGTTCCTTGGCTGAAAGTTTCCTCTACCGCGCCCGCGGCCTCTCTGAAAATCATTAGCTCTAGCAGGAGCCTGAGCTGGTGCATGTGCCACCTGATGTGGACAGTCACGCCTAATGTGGTCTCTAGCACCACAACTCCAACAGGAATGATAATTTCCCCAACACTCACCGGTGTGGTTCCTCCCGCAAGTAGCACATGTGGGCAACTTCCCACCAGCTCTCTGACCCTGATGGCCCCTACCGTGGTTACCGCCACCACGCCTATGATCAAACTGATGCCGGTTGTCCCGATGCCTCTTGGCATCACCTCTATCAAAGTTGCTGGACCTCTTACCCGAACTAGATCCACATGACCGCCTGGTCAAACTCAAACTGTGCTCCAAGTCCTTGGCCCTCGAGACCAAGACATCAAAATCAGTGTAATCTGAAGCTAGAGTATAAGTCTTGATCTCCTCACTCAGCCCATATCGGAAGCGGTTACAACGCTCCACCTCAGTAGGTACAAGCTCAGGTGCATACTGACTCAGTCTGACAAATCGGATCTCATAATCAGTCACGGACATACTCCCCTGAAGCAATGCCATAAACTCTCTCTTCCTCTCATCAAGGTATCGCGGACCCAAATACTTCTTCCGGAAAGCTGTCTCAAAGAACTCCCAAGTGATCTCGGTCTCATCCATCCCCGAAGTAACGGTGACCCACCAGGTGTAGGCATCACCCTGAAGCAGAGACTCAACACATCCCAACTTGCGCTCACCAGTACAGCCCATCTGAGCAAGAATACGGACGGTCTTCTCAAACCACATCTCTGACCTCTCCGGAGTAGCACCTCTAAACTCTTCGGCCCCAAGGCCCCGAAGTCTCTCTAATGGCAATCTGGTGCCCTCACCCTGATGATGAGCTGCCTGACCTCCAGCTACTGCAGCCTGGAACGCCCCGGCTATCGCCTGAACCAACGGAGCTAAGTCAATCCCGGCCGGTCCTTGGCCACCTTGGCCACCTTGGCCTCCTTGTGGTCCCATTCCTCCGGGCCCGGCCTTGCCTCCCACTCCCGGTGGAGGAGGTGGTGGTGGTGGAGGTGGTGGAGGAGCTCCAACTCCAACCACTGGCTCTCCCACTTGAGCCTCAACTCTCACAACTGGCTCAACTCTCGGAGCCTCTGCCCGTGGTTCCGGTCGAACCATCCTAGGCCTCCCACGTGGTCTCATGGTTCAACTAGCAAGGTAAAACTACAACAAGAAACAGATAAGGATTACGTTAGTCAAAGCAAGGGTCCAATAGTGCTCAAGTATTCCTCTTTTCAAAAATCCGTTTAAATTAAGTAATAGTAGCAATGGGCACTCACTCTACACCAGACACAACAGTTCATGCATTCAAAACATCATACGATCAATCAAGCATCAATGATTCATGGCAAATCATGCATCGAACAACACAAGCATTTAACACATTAATCTTACCTCACTTACCTGCCCGAGGTCTCGGTAACCTCAGGCTCTGATACCAACAAATGTAACCCCCTCGTCCCGGTCTGGCCGGATGACTGGTCCGAGTGGGCCACACGGGGAAAACCGAAGCGAAACCCAAAGGGTTCCTTCTCGGTTAGCAACCCTAATTTTTTTTTTTCATTTTTAATCTTGTCATTTTGAACCCCAAACCACAAACAAACGCCCAAATTTTAATCTTAACTAAAGGCATATTAAATCCTATGTATTTTTCTTTTTGAACAGGCCAACAACTCAAAACAGTGCAATACTAAGCAGAAGTTTCGAAACCTTGGGGAAGGGTTTCGAAACTTTTGCTGACAGAAACCCCTGGGACCAAAATTCTCCAAAGGTTCGAAACCTCCCCTAGAGTTTCGAAACTTTTGGTTGGCAGAATGCCCTGGAACCAAAATCTCACCAAAGGTTACGAAACCTTGGGAAGGTTTCGGAACCTTTGACCAAAGTTTCGAAACCTACCCCAAAAGTTTCGAAACTTTGGGTTGGCAGAATGTCCTGGAACCAAATCCTCTGCAAAGGTTTCGAAACCTTACCCATGGTTTCGAAACCTTAGTGCAGGGGATCACATTCTGCTCAACCTAAGGACTTCCTAACCTTGCAAAACCCCAAACCATACATGGACACGTATAGGAGCGTAAAAAGGACCAAAAGCATGCATCAACACTCACAAGACCCGCATATATGACCATTTCAACAAGCATACATGAGCCATAGGAAGCATTTAACATAAATCAAGCATTCGAAACATGGCATTCCATCAAATGGGTAAAATTCAGCATTTAGAGACATATATGGAGTTCAAGAGCCCAAAAGGCACAAAACAACACAAGAGGTTTGCACTCAAACATAAAGCAACCTAAGCATCCTAGACATGCCATCACACACCATCAATCAACATAGCATTACATGCTTTACAGTCCAAAATATCAATCCGAAACAACATCATCAAAAGAGTCATACAAGGCTCGTACAAACACCCTATTGCCACATTGCTTAACTACTACAAAATTAACCATACTTGAGCAACAACTTGGAAAGCCCTTCTTGCCTTGCCTCGAGCTAACGCCACGCTAATGATCTGCATTGTTGAACATTGAGAGCGTAAGCTATAAGCTTAGTGAGGGTGCTCTAAAACGAAAAACAACAACAATGCAGGGTCCAAGCATGTTAATCCTAGTCTACATACACCAAACATAGGCATAATATCAAGTAGACTTAGCTAGTCTTTCAAGTGGCATATATGGTCTCTCAATCCTAACAAGTTCAAATCTCATATATCATCATCTTGTAGCAACAAATATAACACAACCATATATCACCATCATATATTACAATACATGATTTAAGTTTAATTGGCCACTTTAATTACCCCGATTGTGCGGATATAAACCTTGACAACACTTTACCTCGGTGGGATTCCACTCATCACCGGACCTTGCATGTGCGGGATTCCACTCATCGCCACATGCCCTACGGATGGGATTCCACTCATCATCCCGTAGAAATATATGAAATAGCTTCCGGTGGAATGTTACATCACCGTACTCCTCCTTGATGACTTAACGCCATCAAGGCCACGTACGTTTTGACTCAATTTGTGTGCACACTATCCTAATGATCGATCATTTACAACCGGTAATTTTTAGTGCCAATTATCATACCCACATCATATTTAACCATCATCAACCACAATACATGCTCATCACATATCTACTCATCATGATATATATACATGTATCAATCAACCACAAATCAAGAACATAACTAGTAAGCACAAAGCATTTAAGGATATCAAAGCTAAACTAGCAACTTGAATTAAACGGAAGTGGCCTACCAAGCACACTTTACACACACACTACACATGCTCGAGCCAAACTTAAAAAAAAACAAGTTGAACCACTCACCGCCCTTCCTTAGCAATTCGAACCAATCTTCCTACGAACCCGGATTCGGTCCCAAAGCCCCTTCCGCGTTTCCTCTTGCTTCTAGTCAAACAAAAACACATATATTACTTCCCAATTCAATGCTAATTCAACCTTCAACCCACTTTGCAATTACAACCCAAATTCCTCAATTTCTCGAATCACATAACCTCCTAAAAACCCAATTTTCGTGCTCCCCTAAAGACTTGCTGAAAAATCAATTTCCAAACATCCAAATGACTTCCAAATCATTCTAAAACACCCTCATATCATAGGTAGACCAACAGCCCTTCATTTTCAACACGAAACCCACCAAAAACTCAAGTTTTACTACCTTAGAATTTACCTCAAGGACAAGCTACGAATTTTTATCAAAACTCAACCAAATTAAAGTATGTGGTGTATTTCATCATGCTTAAGCAAAACCCCAACATGATTTATCAAAACAAAACGAGAAACCCCTTTAAAAACCCAAATCTTAACATAAACCCTAATTTCCAAAACACCATATTTTTTAAATCTAAAACAAGGGATAGATAGGGATTGAAAAGGAGATTAAGAAAATGTAATTACCTCTTAAAACGGGGCTGAAATCAAGTGGCAAATTGATGGAATAGTAGTATGAATATTTGAGAGGGTTTGGGGAAAGGGGAGAGTGTTTCACGTTGGGTGTAATGAAAAAGGGGGAAGAAGATGACAACTTTAAAAGTTGTCATCCTTTTTAAAAGTTTTTGGGTAATTTCCAACATAAGTCCCTCCTTTTTTTTTCTAAAGCCCAAATACACCATCATTTGAAGTTGAAATGTTTTAATTAAGTTTTATTTGACTCGAACTAAAACCCGACTAACTCCTAGGCCCAAAACACGGGTGTTACAGACAGCAGAACGGCAACATCTGTCATTGTTCGAGGAGTGGAAGTGCCCTTCACTGCCAACAGCATCAACCACATGTTTGGCCTCTTCTTCAGCCCCGATGAGGATGCTCACCAGAAATTTCTTGACACCCTCGATGCTGCCACATATGATGCTGTCATGATGGAATTGACAGAGGAGGGAACATCATGGACAACCAGCAAGAAAAACCCTCACTCCGTCAACAGGGGCAGCTCCTCCCCGAAGCAAAACTTTGGAACGCTTTTATCAAAAGCGTATCCTGCCGTCTTCCCACCACACGACAGTCAACCGGCAGCGGCTTGCCCTTATTCATTCCATCATGCACGACAGGCCCATCAATGTGGGCAGATATATGAGGGACAGCATCCTGGACTACGCCTTCCGCTCCGACTCACGCCTCTGTCTGCCATTCACCATAACTTCCCTCTGCCGATGTGCTGTTGTACCCGAGGAACCCTCCGACAAAATCAAGATGGGTAGTGGCTGGACTGACAACAACATCTCCACCCTCATGGAGGTCATCGCCGCATCACCCATAAACGCCTTCGATCCAAATGCCCCTCCTGCAGACTCCGATGAGGAACCTACCACCGAGACTGCCCCTGAAGCTGCCGCCGACACCGCTCCGACAAACCAGTCTGCTTACATCATTGCTGCAATCCAACGGGTAGAGGAGCGGCAAATGGGATTGATGACTTTCATTCGCGATTTCACTAACGCAACGGTAACTTTCATTACCGATACTTTACATTATTCTAATGTCATCTTCCCCACCTTCCCCGCCCATTATTTCCATATCCCCTCCCCTACACCTACACCACCTGTCTCTCCCCATACACATACTGCCGCTTCCACCCAATCACCTGCCCCGACGGCAGTAGGCAGTCCACCGGCCGACACCCCTGCTAGAGGAACAAATAGGTCTGCCACCGACGACAACCCTCTGATCAGGAGGAATTTGGAGCGGGAATTTACGCCAGTCAAGCGGATCAAACATGTGGCAAACAAGAAACGGCTGCCCAAGGCTAGCACCACCACCAGCAGCTCTTGGGAGAGTGGCAGCAGTTCCGATGTTCAACTTGTAGAGCAGCCTGCTACTAAACCTGCCCCTGAACCTGCCCAGCCCCCTTCACAGCCCAGACGCTACCGTCAGATCCGTCTCAGCAGCAGCAGCGAGTGCAGCGACTAAAAATTTAAGTTCTTATTTTCCTTTCTTGCTGCCTGCTTAATTTATATTTTGTGATGTACCTGCCTTTTATTTTTCTGTCATTTTGCATCGAGGGCAATGCAACCCTTGAGTTTGGGGGTGGCAACCCTCCATCATTAAATGGAGTCTTAAGTGCATCTTTTTATTATCTGTTGTGTTGTTTATTTTATTTAAGTTTTTTTTTAAAAAAAAAATTCAGAAAATTTAAACTGTTGGCTTAAAAACTGTGAAGTTAACTTACCTGTCATGACGGCTCTGTCGTGGCAGCATCTTTAGGACAGGTTAAGGAAAAGTTTAGAGCCTTTCTATAGTTCTGAAAACTTAAACACCATTGTGACTGTTATATTGCTTAGACTTCTTTTAGCCAAACTAGAATAGGAAGCTTAGCACTTGAATAGCCCCTATAGGTGCCTAACACTGGCTCTAGGAAAAGAAGTTTAGAAAAGGAGACTCAAAAATCCTAGAGGTGCCCGAAACTGGCTCTAGGAAGTCAACTAGAGGTGCCCGAAACTGGCTCTAGGAAGTTAACTAGAGGTGCCTAAAACTGGCTCTAGTGAAACTTTAGCTTGAAAAATAGAGAAATCGAGTCAAAACAAAAGAAGCATGAAAATGTGCCTTCAGAAAGATAAACTTTGGCATAAAAAATTCGAGTTAAGAAGTTGAATATTCTAGTGAAACTAAGAGAGTCTTAGCATATAACTGTTCACAAGCATGCACACACTGCACGAGAGCTATAGGGAGATTCCGGACAGATCCTAACTTTTTCGACAGGTTGCTGCCGCCATAGAGAATGAGCGACGGGTAAGGGACAGTTCACTGTTTGAAGGCCAACACAAAAAATTTCAGTTTTCTTTTAAGTCTTCATTGCTTGAGGGCAAGCAAAAACTTGAGTTTGGGGGTGTGTTGAGTGTGTAAAAGTTCTATTATTTACACCCTTTTTAACCCATATTTCTGCTGCATTCAAGCATCATTGCATTGCATTTAGGTTAGTTTTCAATAAAACATCACAATTATATAAAAGGCACGGATTCTACTAAAAGATGGCATATTTTGCAGGTAGCTGCCATGGTTGACGATGAAGGCAGGCGCAGGGCAGATAAGCAGGAAAGCTGAACTGGACAAGCAGCCGAAGAAGACGAACCTGTCATGGACCTGTCGTGACAGCATGGTGACAACAGACTTATGAAGAGGAAAAGCAAAGTGGACCTCGATAGATAGAGAAAAATCTGCTCGTCTGTCGTGTCAAAGCCACATATTTTTCCAAGCCCCGGATCAAAAGATATGTCAAGCCAAAGCCCAAGGAGAGGAAATTCCTAAAAGCAAAGATGCGGCTGGAAAGTAGGAGTCTTTAGAGATTTAGTCTTTATTAGAATCTTATTTTTAATTAAAGTTGTAATCCTTGTTACCTTAGATAACTTGAGCCCAAAGCTTATATAAGGGCATAGATTTAACCTAGGGCACAATCGATTACCCCATAACCGAAACCAAAAACCCCTGCCGTTTACCTGTCACCGACATGTTCTAAATTCCCCCTAGGGCTACGGGTTGTTTTGTAAAGTAGTTGCAAGGATTGTTTTGTTTTAGGATTTTTCAAGTTCAATAAAATAGACTTCAAGTTCTTTTATCTTGGTTTTAATATCTTGCAAGAGCATCGGGAGAGCATTGTGAGGTTATCCATTTACTTAGCATCGGGAGAGTTAAGTATACGAAAGAGATAAGAGCAAGTTCTCTAGTTTATAGTTGAACTATCTTGTGCCTAGGGATAGGGCAAGGTTAAGTGGCTAAAGAAGAATTCATACACATCGGTGTTCATCCTTCGATTCACGCCGGGAGGTATCATCAAAGACGTGATCGCCGACAGACTTGGACCTAGGGATAGGACAAGGCAGATCTGGGATTCTTGCCAAGCTTGAAGTACGGAGTTGGTGTGTTCGCTGCCGCGACAGCTAACTGACAGCCGTCGCGACAGGTGCTGTCGGCGACGGGCGCAACGACAGAACTGGAGATCCTAAGCAATCCAATACCTGCACTACTGAGCAATTCAATACCAGCCATTCTCTCTATCTTGATAACTCAATTCTTTTATTTGCGTTTTTTTACTTTATTATTCTCGTGACAACTCTTAAATATTTCTCTTTACTTCGTGCAGTGAACTTAGGTGAAGTCATTAGCCCAATCCCTGTGGAGACGATATCCGATACTTCGTATCACTTTACTACTTGCGTCGTGTACACTTGCACTACAATTGCGATAGACTCTTTTACACGCAACAACTAGCGGATTGTATTAGCTGATTGTATAAAAGTGTTTGGTAAAATTAACTGATAGCTGATAGCTGTTTGATTATTTAAACAAGCAAAATAACATATAAGGACATGATTATATTCAATACTTGTTTGAATAATTTATCAGTTATAAATATTTTGTATATAATAAATATTAATTAGATTTGTAAAAATTATTTTTAATATAAATTTTCTAAACATATTTTGAAAGATTTATATATTAATTTATTATTTATATAATTATTAAAAAAATTATATGCACATATAAATATGTGATAATAAAAAAAATAGAATTAACTTACAAATGTCATCAATCATCATATAAATCAGTAATAATAACAAATAAGTCTAATATTTAATATGTTATTATTTAATTTAGGTTATTTATAGATTTTTGATAATTGTTAAGGGTAAAATAGTCTTTATAACTCTAATATCAAACCTCTAATCTCAAAAAGCTCATATTAAGAGCTTTTTTCAAAATTAGCTTTTTTACCCCAATCCGCTATTTCAATCCGCTATTTACCAAACATTAATATTAACTGATTTGACTAGTCAAACGTCTAATTATACCTCAAACCTTTAATTTTTGCCCAAATCACTGTTTACCAAACAGAGCCAATCTAAATTTCTAAACCTTGAACTCAACCTAAATTACTGAAATTGTGTTTATCTATACTTATTATAATTGTCTAAATTTATTTTATACAAATATATTTTAATGATTCATTTAGTGGTATTATTAACTTTTTTATATTTTAAAAATAGTTTAAATAAAATAATTTAAAAATGTTATTTAAGATTCAAGCACAAGATTAATATTTATACATATACGTGTTTTACTATTATTTGTCTATAATTATTTATTAAATATATTGATTTTAATATTTTTGTAATATTACGAATATGATAAAATTTAGTACAGAGTAAAGCAGTAAAGAAAATTTAAGTGATTGGATTGGTTGGCAACCGCGGCAGTTTGGATCTTTCTTTCACTTTCCAACACGTTTTATTGAAATAAATGAAGAAATGGAAGGAAAATACTTGCCATATTCTTTTCTATCTCCTTCTGACTCTATTCAGTCTCCTTCTCTCTCCCCCTAAAGAAAAACCCTTTTTTCTTCTTCGTCTGCATATTCGAACAATCAAAAGGAGAAGACGTAGAAGCAAAGAGGTACACCATTGTTGCTTTTTTGCTTCATATTTTCTTCCCTTTTACTTTTTCTTTCTTCTTTTCTTTTTTACCTCCATGAAGTATCTTTCCACACCACTTATTTTGAAGAAAAAGAAAAAGAAACCCAGGGTCTTTGTTTCAATCGAACTTCTTTATTCATCCATAATTATATATACATATTAAAGTTTGATTATGTTGATGTCTTGGCCCTTGATCATTCTGTTTTCCAAGAACATTTTCATACGGTAGCGTGGGAAGGGAAAGGCCTGGCCAAGTCTTGAAGAAATCTTCAATTTTCTTTCCTTTTGTCTGCTATACTCTTTTATTTTTAGTTTATTTTCGTTTTCTGAAGGGTGATAAGCTTTTTCGACCCTCAAATCACGGACAAAAGTCTATTTTTTTATTATTTTAGAATAAAGAAGAAATGAAAATGACCCTTTTCTTGGGAACAAATTCAGTGTTTTGACCCTTTTGATGACAAAAGGTGTTTCTTTCTTTTATATCTTTCTTCCTTTTCATCTGTTACTGTGTGTGAATGTTGCTTTAGAATTCATAGTTTTTATTGATAGAAGTACAAAGTTTAGGCTTTTATCTATTATGTTAGTGTTGCGTTGGTAGTTGACTGCTTTGTAAGTTTAACAAATTGTTCATTTGGTGAACTTTCTTTTAAGTTTCACTAAATTTACCTTGTGGCTGCTCACTGCAGTATGTATGCTTGCGGTTAGGGTTTCTTTTTTTTCACCTCCCGAACTAAATTTGTCATGGCTGAGAATCTTTGTCACTAATATGGTACATTTGTTTTGTTCTTTTTTCCCCAGAAGGATACTTTTTGCCTACATGGATAGATATACTGGTAAAAGAGCTGTTAATGGGCTTATACCTGGCAGGGGATCAAGCCTTGTCTTGAAGGATCATGTTAATTTCAGAGAACAAAATGCACAGTTTTGCAGCCGTATTGGATGCAGTAGGAGGGTGAACTCTGTGAAAGGAACACCGAATGGTTACTCCGAAAAGGCCAAATCTTCGAGGCCTTCATCAAGTGAGAAGGAAATTATTGGATGTTCCTCTGGTGTGTGCCCTGCAGTTAGAAACACTAGAAAACCCTCTACAAATCTTCTCAGAAAGCCACCATCTCAGCTGGAAATTGATTCATCTGAAACTAGTAGTGTTGAGGAAGAACCAGAAGTGTTACAGCTCGTATCTCCACCAGGAAAGATTCAAAGAGGGCTGCAGCCTGAATCTGAAGATGATGATATTGGGGAAGTTACCATGATGGAAGTGGGAAGCTCTAGTCTAGCATCAAACACAAGACAAGGGAGAAGTTTTACTCGGAGTTCTGGCTTGGGCAACCGGGATACTCTGGTCAGTCCATCTGTTACTTTGGCATCTCGAAGTGCTTTCCGTGCTACTCAAGGTAACACAAGCAAGTATGGCTTGAGAAATCCAAGATTTTCTGTTGTCTCTTCTCGTTGTTCGTCTTCGGGTTCAAGCCTCAGCAAAGGGAAGAATGCTGTGAAAAGGAATAACTCTGAAGGAGAGGGTAGTTCCTCCACCTGGGGAAAGAAGTTGAGTGGGTCATCTTTGGAGGGAGTGAACAACAGTTCCAGCCTTGGTGTTTCTATTTCTGATTCAAGGCAAGCCAGAAATTGGTCTTCTAATAGGGATTTTGGTATTACTTCTTCCGTTAGGACTCGGAGATCAAACAGTAGTTATGGTAGAGGGAGATCCCCTAACCAAGCAAATGGAAATAGTTTAATTTTGAATGAGTCACCCGTAGTCATCCCGCAAGCAACTCAATCTGATATACATATTGATTTGAATGCTCCTGTTTCCACAGAAACTGCCTCAACTCGTGCTAGTTCTTACAATCGACAAGGTGGTGAGAGTTTAGGCAGTGTCATGCCTTCTAGCCCTTCAGAAGTTAGCATTTGCCACTCTTCAGTGAACTCGGGTAGATTCCGGCGCTACAATATGGATGGAATTGCGGAGGTATATTAACAGGATATTCCAACCTGAAATTTTTATTCATGGATTTACTATTTCCTCTCTCTCCATTAATATTTTGAATCATCTGATTATGGAGTCTCTCTTGGGAGATGCAAAATGGAACATTAGTCCTTTTGTTGCATCATTAAACTATTGAAGCTTCATCTTTTACTTTTGCTTTGTGTTTCCGCAGGTATTATTAGCACTCGAGAGAGTTGAACAAGATGCAGAATTGACCTACGAGGTAACTAGTTTTGAAGTGCCTTAGTTTCCCTGATTATTCCATGTTGTTGATTATGTTGCTTTCTTGCAGCAATTACTTGTTCTGGAGACCGGCTTGCTCCTTGATGGCCTAAACTTTTATGACCAGCATAGAGACATGAGATTGGATATAGATAATATGTCATATGAGGTTTGTTATTGTTTCACTATGTGGGTTCAAGTCTGCATTTTACTTTCTCCACGCGGTGCTTGTTAAGATAAGCTCAAGGTTTTTAGCCTTTCTTGCTATTCGTGACAGGAATTATTAGCTCTAGAAGAAAGGATGGGCAATGTGAGCACTGCCCTACCTGAAGAAGCGTTAACAAAATGCCTTAAGAAAGGCATCTACGAGACATCTTTGGAAGATGCAAATGTCAGCTTTAAGGGTGATGTAGATGATTTCAAATGCAGTATATGTCAGGTCCTTTGCTACTTTAACCTTCCACTGTATTAATGAAAACTTTGCGCTACCGCTATCCTTTTTTCCTGTGTGCTCATCTCCGGATGTGGCTGCAATGGTTTCTTTACTGGTTTCACCTCAAACTTAATGGAATTCATTGGTTTTTTCTCCATAGGAAGAGTATGTCGTTGGAGATAACGTAGGGAGGCTGCATTGTGAGCATAGGTATCACATTGCATGCATACAAAAGTGGCTACGGATGAAGAGTTGGTGCCCTATTTGCAAAGCACCAGCAGAAGCCACATAGTCTTCTTCACCTTTTACAAATGGATGGGCATATCTTGAGGATATTTTTGGTCATGTATGTAAATATCAAGTCCACTCATTTTGTGTCAAGTTGTTTTAGCAAACATCAGTTACGTTTATGGTGTACTTGTTTTCATCCTTATTTCCTTGATTGCTAGTGAAACAAAAGAATCTTTTTGGACATTTGTGCCTCTCGCAAGACACTAGATGCAATTGTAATTTGAAAGTTGGATAAACAGTGCCGGAACAGAAGGATTTTGTAAAAAAATGCGCAAGATTTATTGGTTCATAATGCCATTGCTCTATGTTACCCATATATACAACATAATAAATTACATTGACCTTCAAAGTTGGGGAGAATTGGTATTTCATAATGTCCGGCATAAGTCCTTCACGATCATTGGGAACCATCAGCAAGCGCAAAGTACGTACCTGCCGCATGGTCCGGATAGCAGAAATGGCTAACAAAGCTAATGCTGATAGCAAAAATCAAAGTGTTGTGACCCATCTACACTATGGTACATGCAAGTAAAACGGAGACTAACATACATATCCAATCAACAAAGTAAGAACAGTAGCTTGAGCACTATGGAATACTGTATGCCACCAAATCATAAATCCACAAGAACGTAGAATCAAAGCCTCGCAGATAAGTTTTTCAGTGGTCATTTAACAGAAAATCATAATATAAACCACATGGACAATTTAATGGATGTCAATTGGTTATTAATATTGAAACTCAATCAATTCTCAGATTTTAAATTACATATAGAGCAATGCTGCAGCTCTTTCACAAATAATTTTACCTTTCACCGAGCTACAAAGCAGTGTCTCTGCAAAACTTTCTCGGATTTCCTCCTCAATGGCTGTAAGTTACAAGAAAAGATTGAGATATGTAAAGACAGCCAACAACAATGCTAATTGTACAACAGAGCAACGAGTAAGTGCTTCCTTTTCGAGCACTTTAGCTCAATTGCTCAAAAATAATAATCTGATCCATCCCAGCTCTGCAGCAAGGGTACAGCCATCCCAACACTCAAACCCATAATTTAATCTCGCAAGGGTCGGAGCTTTATCTGACTGGGAACAATCTGGTTCATGTCAGTAAATGTAAACAAACTGGGAGCTTCAACATTTGTCAAGCACATTGAACCAGAATGAACATATCTTTATAACAGCTTCATGGTAAACAAATTTCTGTTGAGCATTCATTCTTCAAACGAATGCATACAGATTTTTTCCAGCAGCAATGACCAATCTTCACCCAGCTGCTGGGGATTTAGCTCCATTGCTACTTTGAAATCAAGCAAAGAAATTGAGCACCTCGGCCCCTGTTCCTGCAAAACTTCTGTAGGCCCAGAGCTACTCTGCATATGCAAGTGATTACTTGGCCAAAAACCATTAACAAGCTTGCTTTGAGGCTGCTGCGCATGGGCAGAGTGCTTTCTCAATTCTCGTGTAGATCTTGACCCTACTAGATTGACACATGATCTAATCAGTCTCTTCAAGTATACATCCAACATGTTGTTCAACATACTAGCACATTCCAATGAAACCCCTCCAAGGCCCTGCACTGCTGCAATCTGTTCCATACGTTTCTTCAATGTCTCAGTATCATACAAACTACCGCTGTCGTAGTAGCTAATGAAGTCGCCACTGCTTGCCACAGGCAGAGCTTTGTGGGCCCCACCAACACTAGCAGAGCAAAATGGAATTCCAAGAGGTGCAAGCAAAGGATTTCGAGAGAAATCAATGTGGTTGGCTTGCTTCACCTCCTCCCCGTCTTTGACAACAGCTCCTTTAGTCGGACCTTTACTAAGCACCCTTGGTTTTCCTATGGAAGGCCACAACCCTTCTCTTTCAATTTCAGGCTGCTCGGCAACTGCTTGAGGATGCTGCAATGGCCTCTGATAATCATATGGTATCAAATCCCCATTTTCCAGACCCAATTTATTGCCATTGTCTTCAGTACCCAGGGATTGACGTGAGAAACTCTCAACCTTTCCATTTGGCCCCAGCGGACTGGGCCGATCCCTTAGTTTTCTATCCTGTATTCCAGATCTAGCCTTTTGCAGGGATGACATTGGCAAAACCCCATTCGAAGAAATGGCCATGTTTGGATTCTGGATGGGTGCAAGGGATCCAGTTGGCTCATGCCCACCATCTCTAACAGCATAACATTTCGCATTTTGTATTAAAGATTTAGCAGGACCTGCTTCATGAACTGGTGGTGGAGTCTTAGCTTGACATGCATTTTTCAATGTTGCACGTATCAACTGGTTATGCAGTGGCAGATTCTCCCTTCCAAGAAGGCGGTAACATGACTTATCGAACTCACTTTTACTGAGCTTCTGGCTCAAAAACCTACTCAAATTATAAAAATACCTTTTTGACCTCTCAGGCCCAATCTTCTTCGCAATCTGAGCTTTTAGTTCACCTAAATTGATTCTGGAGCCCTGCTGTGGCTGCATTGCTCAATAAGTAGATTTCTACACCATTCACAGAACTATAAAAACACTGAAACCTGTTTCCACCCCAATTTGCAGTTCTCTCCAATGCCAAATGAGTCCGAATCCACCGATTTGCATGCTATATAATGCAAATCAAACTCTTAATCTCTGCATATTGAGAGAAAAAAAGAGCAAGCATGAAATCCCAGAGAAAGAAAGAAAAAAGCAAGAGAACTCAGAAGTCCAATTTTCAGACATCCCTAAGACCCACGGAGGAACCGTTCATACAATGCAAACCCATATTTCATCTTGGCAGAATCAAAACCCTAGGGATCAAACTCCACTTAAGTAATAAACAGAAACCCCACAAAAAACAAAGCCGAATTGAATAAACGCAAAGCACAAATCAAAACCCTAGAGTTTGAACAGCACGAACCGCAAATAAAAAAGGAAACAGTGCAGCAATTGAAACCACAAAATAATGAGTTTTACAGGCAATTGAGAAAAGAAAAAGGTTGGGAATTGAGAAATCGAAGTTGAGGGGAAGAGATCAGTGGAGTTGGGTAGAATAAGAGTTGAGAGATAGAGCTGGAATTGCAGAGACAAAATAAGCAAGGTGTAATAAAAAAGATTGATAAAAAAGGGGAAGTTGCTTCACCAATTGCAGAGAAATCCAGCGCCACAGCAGTTGTTTGTTGGTGTCGGGGTTTGGGGTTGGATTGTTCGCAGCGTCTATCGATTCTTTTTTTGGCTCCCTCTAACGATTTCTTTATTTCCTTCTTTCTTTCTCTCCTTCTTTCTTTTTTTAAATACTAATATATAATGATCTGTTTGTGTGTGTATTTTATTTTCTTTTTCCGAGTTTTTCCTTCTCTCCTCCCTCCTCTTGTTTTGCTAATGCTAAATTGCTAAATGCTAATGCTCGTTATATTTTCAGCTCGGCTTTGTTTTGTGTTGGCTCCATCTCTCGCTCGCTGCTACTACTATTTTAGTTTCTCTTTTTATTTATTTATTTTTATTTATCTCTTACTACATGCTTATACGTTAAAACGATTTATAAAAAAAATGTGTATCTAAAGAGGGATTTCAGCAAAAAAAAAAAATTTGTTTATTTTAAGGATTAGTATACTATACACTGGCAGTGAAAACACAAGCGTCCTAATTTTAGGCTATATGGAGTTAGTTTAGGGTATAGGATTTAGGGGTTTAGGTGTAGGAGTTTAAAATTTAGGGATAATTGTTTCAATTTAAGGTTTAGGGTTTATAGGTTATGATTTAATTTTTAGGGTAATATGGTGAGGATTTAGGGTTCAACCTATAAACCCTAAATATAGCCCTAAAACTTAATTTGAAACAAATATTCCTAAATTCTAACTCACTGCACCTAAACCCCTAAACCTTATACCATAAACTAACTCTCTATACTCTAAAACTAAGGTACTTATGAAAACTTTCAGTTTTCACCGCCTGTGTATAGAATATTTATTCTTATTTTAAAGGGTTCGAGCTCGAGTATTTTTGTTTGCGTATTATATATGTCTTATTAAAGATTTATGAAAAATATAAACATATATTTATTTGTAATCATTTTAGATTGTTGTTCACAAATATTGTACATCATCAATTACTAATTTATGTACTAATTTGAAGAGAAAAAAAAAACTAAATTCATATATCTAACTAAAAATGTATTGAATTGAACTTCCAAGTTAAATTTAGTATCAAAATGTACCATAATAAAAATAGATAGATTTCAAACCATAAGATTTTATTTGTTTAAGTTGTTTTGTTTATTATTATGTTTGAATTATGATTTTTTTGTACAAAACTTAAAATTACTTATAGTTATAATCTATTTAAATTTTTAAATAAGAAAAATTGTACATAAACACATTTAAATCACTACATTTGAAAGTCTTAACAAAACTAAATTTTAATAAGTATATTTGAATTCTGATCGAATGCTAGGAAGACTAAATACAAACTTAAATTAATATCTTAAGTTAATATTGAGATTTGAATCGAACAAATATATTTAGTCAGTTGAGTAAACTGCTCATCTGTATCCCCTCATATATTGAGTTTTAAATATTTATTTAATTAATTTACATTTAAAATTTATTACTTATAAAAAACGCAGGAGAATTTTTTTAATCTAATCTAAGATAAGAGTGAACAATAGAATTTATATAAATTCTTCCCCCTCTATTATCCTTTTCCTTCTATGAGAAATGATAGAGTAATAAAACCTAAAAATCAACTCAAATGATAGTGTTTGAATAATTTATGGTTTATAATTAAAAATAATTGCGACTATTCAAATCAAATTTTAATTATTTTATAATATAAAAAATATTAATAATGGCACCCTTGCCAAGATGCACGATCCCACTTTACTCTCGGTACAAATTATCCATTAAGCTCTTACTTGCGTGGATGAGATGTTACATGCGGGCTTGATCGATGTTTTTGACTTACATGTAGATTAATTGGCCACCATAGCACATACAGTTTGTTTGGTTGTGTTTTTAGCTTTGTTTTTTATTCCTTATGAATTTAGTTATCTTGGTATTTTTCTTAGGTTTTTGGTTTTTTAACCTCCATCTTGTAATACAATCATGGTACTCTTTTCCTCCACTTAGGTTTAAGGAAGTTTTTAACGAGACCTATGTGTTTATCCCTATTTTTACTAAAAAAATAAATATTAATAATTAAAATCAGTGATAACTAAAAAATGTTATGAGTTATTAATTAATTTATTTACTAAAAATATTTATAAAAAATATGTTAAATTTCTATCAAGTCATATTAAGAAAGCTAAAAAAATAAAATTATTTTGTCAAAATAAAATATTAAAATTAAAATTAACTAAATTAAAAATCGATAAATTATGAAATAGCTAATTGAATTCAACCGTATACACCCGAACCATATTTACAGGTTAGGGTCAAAGAATTGCTTTAGGGAGTGGCTCAATTATAACAGCGAAAGAGGCCCAGAGTGTGTCCTTTAGGCAGTACTGCAACGATCTGTAAAAAAAGCGGGAAAAAGCAATGGCCCAATAGCCCGTAAATACAATAACAGAAGAAATTAAACATACACATTCTCCCTTAAGGCCTTTCCTTTTCCTCCCGCCCCTCCCAATTTGTTTTGTCCTTTTAGGGTTTGGTTTCAATTTTCAAAGAAAACAGGAAAGCAAAGCAGTCACTTGTGGAATCCGTCTCATCGAATTTTCACAGATTTCTTGCGCAAGGTTCAATCAAGTTTCCAATCTCTGATTTGTAACTAATTTGTACAAGCTAACTTTGCTGTATTCTATGGTTTTAATTTATCAATTTGTTGCTAAAATGCCAGCCTGAAATGAAATGTTTGAAATTTTGCGCAGGTCCAGCAACCTAAAAGCTTATTTCAGGCTTCTGGCGATGGGAGAAGTAGTAATTATTCATTTCCTACATTTTTTAGTTTATTTTAGCAATGCATTGTAGTTATAAATTGTTGATTTGGGGCAATATCTCACTGTGTAATTGGTACAGAATTTCATGCAAGAGGAAGATATTAGATTGGAGACTACACGAGCAAGATGTAACTAATATATATTCCCTTGTTTTCCTATAGTAATTCTGTATGTATGCATAACATAAGATTTCTGTTTCTGAAGGAAATTGACTTTGTTTTGCTACTTTTCAGTTGCAAATGTTGTCAAAAGGCACGCCCAACTTACAGAGCGTCTCTCCAGGTATAAATACAATCTATATCCTAATTCTTCTTTGTTATACTGATACGGATAGATTACACGAAAAATGATGGCGCTGATGGCTTATACATCTTTATATAAGGCAGCTGGCTTCTTGTTGGTTTTATGAACCTAGAGTAGAAATTAGAGTGCTCAGTGCTCGTAGTCTTTGTTTTCTTTTTCTTCGAGGATTAATGCTCCAAGTGGTTGTGATTTGGTAGAGATTCTGATAAGATGATATTTGAGCGTCTACAAAAAGAATTTGAAGCTGCAAGAGCTTCTCAAAGTCAAGGTAAATATATGCATTTGCAGTATGAGTAACTTTTTCATAACTGTGTTTTGTAGCAATCAAACACCTGTTCTTTAATGCTTTATCTATGCTTAAAATCTCACTTGGTACTATATCTAATATGAAAACAAAAGTTGCACAATTCATGATTTATTTAACTCTGACAAGGAATCCCCCCCCCCCCTTTGATAATCAGAGATTAATTTAGACGGTGATCAGTGGAATGATGGGCTATTAGCTACAATAAGAGAGCAGGTATAATTTTTTTCTCTGAATGCTTCAGAGTATTTGTTTTGTTGTTCTATTTTACTGTTCAAGTCAGAATTTGATGACAGTGGAGTTGTTTGATGTTTCTATTCTCCATTTGATAAAAAGTTGTCTAGACTCAAGATGCTGCTAACTTATCTGGTTTTTTTATCAGGTTCATATGGAGGCTGATAGAAAGGCCACATCTGGGGACACAAACAACATCCCAACATCTTATTTACAGGAAAAGGTTACTTACAGAGTCGGAAATAAGGTAACTAAATTCTTCCTCTTAAAATCTTGATTTGGAACATCGTGATTGAAATTAATATCGTCATAGTTTATTCAAATCAAAGATGAGGGAAGCTGGGGTAGCTTTCTAACTGTTGCTGGGATAGGATTTAAATTTTAAGGGGCAGTGCTTTTAGTTTGGAGTTGGAAAAAGAAGAGTTTTTCTTTAGTTATATAGTTGGGCAAGTCAGTTTCAGAAAGAATACGTGTAACTATCAGTAGGTTTGTTTTAGGTGATCAATATTGCAACAACACTTTTATGCATGTGCTTTGTTATTGTTGTATCTGTGAAGTCATTTCTTTGGAGCTCAAACTTATAAGTGGACAGGTGATTTGTTATTTGGAAGGGACAAGAATTGGCATATTGTATGAGACGTCTTTTGCAGGTACTACTGAAGAAGCTTTTATAATTTGATTGTTAGTATCTGCAGTTAACTATTTAATTGGCTTCTCACATGTAAAAAGTTATTACCTCAAGCTGAGGCGTATACTGTATGGTGTATTTTGATTTAAAGACGAGTCCATATATGTGACCAGGTTATTCTTATAATTCTTGTTTCTGTAATTTTGGCAGGGGAACCTTGTGAGCTGTACCATTGTGTGCTAGAGAGCAAGTCATTTCTTGAAAAGATGACTGTCATTGAACATACAATTCCTTTCTTTCTGCCACTACGAGAAGTAGAAAATGATCTTCTTTCTTCTAATGCCATGGTAACTTGGTTGTGTCTGGGTTTTATTTTAAGATAATGATATTAGATTAGCTCTTAATATTTTTCTTGATCTATCTACTTTCAGAAATTTATAGATCATATTGGAGAATTATTGCAGGCTTATGTGGACAGACGTGAACAGGTAATGCTGTCATTTGCTTATATGGAATTGTTATTTTTTATTATCTGAAATCAGTAGTTCTCATGTTTAGGTGATGTTTTGTTTCTTGAAGCACTTACTTGGTCCACCATGACAGGTTCGGCTTGTTAAGGAGCTGTATGGAAATCAAATAGGAGAGCTGTATCATAGTCTTCCATACCACATGATTGAATTTGCACTCGATGACTCTGATTGGTTGGTCCACTTTGTACTTTCTAGTGTATCTGTACTTTCTGTATATTTACATGGTTTAGTTTTATCTTTGGGATGTTTTGGTTTCTGAAATTATTTGTGTTTTCCCCGTAGATGGATACTTCAGTCTTAATTTGCTAGTATTTTTTAAAAAGTGAATATGGAATAGCTGTTTCTAATAGAACAGTCTTCACTATGAGGTTCAAGAATTATCTTAAACAGGCAATAGATGTAAGCAGTTAGTATTGTTTGGCTTTTGACAGGACTGTTATGTTTACATTTGTTGCAGCAAGGTGACAATCGGTCTTAGATATCCAGATCTGGTTTCTGTTCTTCCAACTCGAGTAAAAGTTCTAGCATGGCCAATGCATCAATTTAAGAAGAATCCTACAAGCACAGCTGGAGCAATGGGCTCCCAACCTATTCCAGCTCGTTTATCTTATGCGGAAGATGCCTTGAGAACCATGAGCTTACCAGAAGGTATTACTTTTAAATTTTTTCTCATCTCCACTTGAAGAAGTTCCTGGTAATTGATGTTGTGAAATATCATCTGCTGCTGAATTTGTATTAGGGTTCAAGTTTGAAGAAAATCTTCATGAGACGGCAATTTCATTGCCTTAAAAACCTGCTTATTACTTTTTGTGCTTTGTTACAAGTGGATAAGTAATATGTGATTTGATTTTCATTTAGTTTTTCCACTCACACTTGGTTTACTTCTTGCTTCTTTATCAGCATATGCGGAGATTGTGTTGAATCTACCACAAGCCCTGCAGCAAATATATCAGGTTGGGAACCCTAATTAGCACTTCACTTCTCTTACTTTCCTTCAGCATGTGTGGTGTACAAAAGTTGTATGGGTTGTATAGGATCACATATATGCATATATACTTGTGAATCATTGGGTACTGTTGGTTTCCCATTATTTTGTTAGTATAGAGGAACATTCCCCAATTTCTTAAACATTAATCCCCTGCTTTACCTGCCATTGTGGTCCTTTTCAAGTTTCTTATTGCCCACGATTTTTCGGGGGGGGGGGGGGGGGGGGGGATAAACCAGTGTTCTGCTACAACACCAGCCTTGCATCATCCAGCAACTATATCCTCTCTAATTCCCCAAGCTATACAAAGATTATTATCGGCACGATCACTTCTATTCCTTCTAGTATCAGACAAATGAACTCTAGCATCATCTTGATCATTCCTAACAACTTCAGTTCAGATTTCTATTGGCCTCTGAAAATCCTATTGTTTGATTACAACTATAAAGGCTTTCCCCCTTAGCTTTGTTATTAACCATCTTCGCTCTTACCTGACTCCATTGCATCTTGCAAGCCGTTGGTCGAATTTTCCGCCTTTGCAATAACAAGCCTGCAGATTGCAGGTTGGCACCTGTAGAATTGATCTACCTTTCAACAAGAAGGTATTGATCCAGACTATCCTTAAGGAGTCAACCTGAACTAATGTTTGATTCCCTCAATAACTGGGTTTAGAAGGATGGTTTACCTTTAAGCTTTCTTGCCCACGATTTTGCTTTCCTTTTTGGAATTGCTTCTGTTAAATGATATTCAATCTTCGAATATTAGAATTTGTGGTCCATGTTTTTAACATGTTTAATATAGTGTAAATTTGTTTTTCGTGCCCAATATTTTTGCTCAAATTTTCTTAAAATTTCAGACGACACCCCAGGGTTGAGCGAATAATCTTAGAGTTAAAACACGCTATAAAACTAAACAAATGAAAGAATATATATGAAAAAAGAGGGTGGGAGTATGGGACTTGGAAAGGTACTGTTATTATGCTGTTAAAAAGAGGAATTCCCTCTGTTGCATTGAAAAAGAGAGTAACGATGGAACGTAATAATATTCTAACATTTAGGAAAACGAAACTGATCCTAGATCCTCACTACCTATAATAATAATAATAATAATAATAATAATAATAATAATAATAATAATAATAATAATAATAATAATAATAATAATAATAATCGTCCTCACTTGTTCCTCATCATCATAACAACAATATTCCAAACAACTCAGACTCTTGGCACTTTAAACTGTATAATGCTGCTGAATGGTGTCGATATCAAGACCCTTCAGCTTAACAACTGATTCAACGTGCCCCTTCAGCGTATTCAACTCCCTCAGCCTACACAATGCCATTAAATAGATATCATAATCATGAAATAAAAAGGAACAAAATGGACGTTTTATTAATTATTAATATGCATGGGCATGGGTTTCAGTCTAGGGGTGTAAACGAGCCGAGTTGAGCTCGAGTAGTGCTAAGCTGGCTCGGCTCGTTAAGATTTCGAGTCGAGTTCAAACTTGAGTAATTTTTAACGAGCCTGAGAATCTGAGCTCGGCTCGGCTCGTTTAGAACTCAAGTCGAGTTTGAGCTTGATTTGAGCCCAATCGAGTCAAGTGTTGACCGGTCTTTGACCGCATTGGACTCGAGTAACTCTTCATACGTCACGTCTCATTGAAGAAAATTTTTTGATACACAAGTTGTGTAAACTCAAGCTTGTTAATTTTAGGGTTTAGGGTGTAGAGGTTTAGGTTGTTGGATTTAGAATTTAGGATTTAGATTTTTATGGTTTAATGCTTATGTTTAGGGTTTATATTTAGGATTTTAAGTTTAAGAACTTAAATTTTAAATTATAAAAAAAATTAGTATATTATATTTTCGAGTAGCTTGGCTCGGCTCGTCAAGAACTCGAGTCGAGTTCGAGTTCGGATCGAGCTCGAGTCGAGTCCAATCGAGTCAAGCTTTGACCGAGTCGAACTCAAGTAGCTCGCAATATGTGTGATCTCATTTACAGCCCTATGTCTCACCTTGCAACCTCAGCCCTGCGCTTCGCCTGCTCTGCAATCTCTGAAAGTTCTCTGTAACCACTCTTTTCATTGAAGAGGCCTGAGGTTTCAGGTGGTTGAAGGCCATGCAGAGTTCTCTGCGCAGCTGCCCATTGCGCTTCTCTTTCCTCTTTTCCGTAATCTTTCTTTGTGGTGAACGCAGTCTATGATTGGGGGAGGAGAAAGTTAGGCCAACAACACTATTGGATTTGCAAATACAGAATGAATGAATCCAATAAATACCTTGTTCTCCAAAAGGTTATCCCAAGCCTTTCCACTAAGAACGTATCGGATTGCGAATTTGATAAGATCGAGTGGGATATAAGTCACCACACTGTAAAGCCATATTACACCAGCCCATCCCCATCCCATTCCTTGAATCCTTGCAAAACCCCAATTTGCATACACTGCTATCGCAGTCGCCACCTGCCAACAAATTCATGTGCCGGCTAAGCTTCACTATCTTGTTCTAATGAGTAATGATAATCATAGGCAGGCAAGGCAGTTATCCTTGTTTTTGCTTTTGTAAAATGTGCTGAATCTGTGGGTCTGCTATTCTAAAATCTTCCCAAGGAAATAAAAGAAGAGTTAGCTTTTCTTACCAGCTGAGCAACGACAAAAGCGGCGAGAAGTAGAAGTCCAGGACGTTCGATATAGGACCAGCTGCGCGACCGTGTGACAAAAATGAGGGCCTGACTCACAATACTGACTTGAAGGTATAAAGCTGCCATCATCTCTTCAGGATTATCCCTCAGTGGTCTAACATTAAACATGTTCTGAAATATAGGAAATGGGAGCTTAGCAAAATCATACCAAATCCCACAAAATAAAGTAAAATAAATGGGGCATAAGCATAGCTGTTCTTACTGAGAAGAAATCTGTGTCTTTCATTGCCCAGAAGAATACCACAGTCATTAGTGCTAAGTAACCTCCAAGCACGATGCCGGTCGAGAAAATCTCCTTGAGTTTCCAGCTGTCTGGCAGCGGAGACGGTTTTACTCTGTCCTTGGAAATTGTCATGATTGTACCTGTTGATGTGATGATGAATTGAATTAGATTCATCGAAAACAATTAGGCATATAATATTGGTGTAACAATCTGATAAAAGTATCATCTTACCGTCGTTTAGGATGGCGATAATTAAAACCATGAAGGGTGCAAAGTCGAACTTCCATATCAAGGCGATAAACATGAAGCCAAACTGCCACAATGAAAACGAACATATTTGAATGATCAATATGTAAAACTATATAGAATTATTAGAGTTCAAGTCTTAACAGCTCTTTAAATACTTACCACAATACGAATGGTGATTGAAACTGCATAGATCTGCAAAGTTGAAAAGTACCAGAGCAAATATTACAAACACTTGACACTGTGGAACAAGACCGTAAAGATGCAAACGAAAGTAAGCTTAAAATATGGCTAACCGTGTAGTTCTTCATCCTTTGGAAAATAGCCCTACTTGTCAGCACTGCACTGATAATGACACTTAGCCCAGGTTCAGTGAGTACAATGTCCGAAGCACTTCGAGCGGCATCTGTAGCATCAGCAACAGCAATTCCAATGTCTGCCTTCTTTAAAGCAGGGGCATCGTTGACACCATCTCCTGTCATGCCACAAATATGTTTCCTCTCTTGCAGCCTCTTTACAATTTCATATTTGTGCTCTGTTGTTGACATAAAAAGGATTTGTTAGGGAAAACGAGAACTTACAGTAGAGGACCCTATAACAAAGAAATTTATTGACACTATGAAAAACGACCTAAAAATATCTAAGGTGTATGGATAATGTCCATGATAACTATTTTCTTTTAAAACCAAAGAGGGTAAAGATATAGGTGCTACACCTACAAGCATATCATCTTAATTATCAGCAAGTTCATATTTTCTGGAATATCGCAGATTTTGGATACATCCTACTAGTAAAACACACCTGGAAATACTCCTGCAAATCCATCAGCCTTCTCAATCAGTTCATCTACAGGGAGAGCAGCGATTGAAGAATCCTTGTCTCCTCCCAGCAAGGAAGAGGAAGGGTACATGTTTGTTCCCATTCCAAGCCTCCTGCCGGTTTCTTTGGCAATAGCAAGCTGATCCCCTGGGTATAATTGAAAATTTTCAATATAGAATTTACACATGAAATTATAGACATGCGATATTAAAATAATATTTAAACACCTCTTACCAGTAATCATCTTAACATTCACCCCAAGGTTTAGGGCTCTTCTGATGGTTTCTGCACTATCATGCCTTGGAGGATCAAACAGTGGCAACAAACCAATAAGCTGCCATGGTCCCCCAGGAGCATCTTTTGATTTCTCGGGTACTTCCTGCACGGATAGATATTAAATAATATGATTTTACCCCGAATTCGCTCGTTTAATCAAAATGAAGCAAGCTAAGTTCAATTTGCTTACCTGTCTTGCAACTGCTAAAGATCGAAGTCCGCGTTCAGCAAACTTATCAATAACTGCATGGACCTTTTTCTTGACATCTTCTTTGCAATTGCAAAGAGTTATGATCTATTTCAGAAAGAAAAAACAGATGCATGTATGTTAGAAGTTATCTTGCTTAACTTTCAAAAGTGATTTAAAAAAATGAGAAGTAACAATACCTGCTCTGGAGCACCTTTGCTAGCACGATGCCAGTTTCCAGCAGAATCAATGTAGGTTAGGGCAGTTCTCTTGTCTACTGGGTTGAACGGTAGGAAGTGAACCTCTCGAATACCAGCTCTAGCCTGGCCAATTTAGCATCCAAAATGACTTCAGAATTCTCGGACCAAATCCTAACATAACCGAAAAAAGACCTGGAAGAAAATAATACCTCCTTTGGATCTGCAAGCATTCCTACAATTGCAGCATCGATAGCATCCTGGTTTTCAGTCCTTGAAGCCCTTGCTGCATAAAGCATAACATGCTCTTTTTCGACCCCCTTGGCAAACACTTCAATGAGGTTTCTATCAACAGTGAGTTTGTTTAAAGTCAGAGTGCCAGTCTTATCACTGCAAAGAACATCCATGCCTGCCATTTCCTCAATGGCTGTCATTCTCTTTGTGATAGCTCCTTGTTGAGAAAGCCTATGGGAACCAATAGCCATGGTGACAGACAATACAGTTGGCATAGCAATTGGGATTCCACCGATCAAGAGAACTAGTAAATTGTCAATTCCATCCCTATACTTGCGGCGTTGTATTGGATACATGACTATTAACTCAATGAGTATTCCAACAGCAATGGAGCAAATACAGAAATTACCAATGGAAGTAAGCACTTGCTGGAAATGCCCAACTTGATTGGTACTGTCAACTAGGTGGGCAGCTTTACCAAAGAAGGTGTGGACACCAGTTGCAATAACAACTGCTTCTATTTCACCTTGTTTACACGTTGAGCCAGAGAACACTTCATCGGATGGATTCTTCGTGACAGGCAGGGACTCCCCAGTGAGAGCAGATTGATCTATCTTCAAAGGATCGCCCTCAAGAAGACGAGCATCAGCAGGAACTATGTCTCCCAACTTGATAGTGATAATGTCCCCTGGAACCAGAATTGCTGCTTCTTGCTCACTCCATCGACCATCTCTAAGAACCTACATTATAGTATAAGAACGACATACTGAAATCGTGATTAAAATAGAAAGATACTCTATGAAATGTTGAGTTACTGAATGTTTCATTTTCACCTTAGTTTTTGGAGCAAGATTAGCCATAAGAGCAGCTGCAGCGTTTCCAGCATTATTTTCTTCAATAAAACTTATGGTGGAGTTAATCAGCAACAAGGCAATGATACCAACGAAGTCTTGCCAGTCCGGAGGCCTTCCATCACCATTTGCCAAGGCAATAGCCATTAGAGCAGCAGCTTCCATGACCCATGACAAAGGGTTCCACATAAAACCCAAGAACTTGAGGAATTTGCTCTCCTGTTTGTAGAGGATCATACCGTATTACAACAATATACAAACTCATACGCAAGTGATAAGAGGTTTATGATACGAACCTTTTTCTCTTCTAGTTTGTTTGGTCCAAAAACTTGAAGGCGATTGGCGCCTTCCTCGGAAGTCAAGCCTGCTCTTGTACATTTCAGCTGCTCGAAAACTTCCTCAATAGGAATCCGTTCCTGTAAACAATTATCACTATCTTAGGCTGTTTTCTCGTAGAGGAATAAAGTGTAGCAAAACAAAAGGAGCTCCAAATATGACCGGTGACAACCAATCATCACTTTGTCATGCTAATATAACAGGAATCTACTTTACGATAAGAACTTTATCCGCACAAAGCTTAAAGTTGCAGCGAAAATTCAAGCAAAGCATCTTTTCGAAGAGAATCTGTGAAACCACAGATGTAACGGCGTTTAGTCTACCTGCGTGGAATCGATTCCTTTTCTAAGTAACTCACCTGATCTCAGGCAAAAAACAAACCAATCACTAACAGAATCGATTCCAAGTTCTAATGGTGGGCTGCTGCAAGCAGGGTTTTAAATCGCGGTCACGGTCCGCGTTATATCGCAGTTTCGGACAAAAACAGCTAAAATACGGTGATCGCGGACCATTTTTCACCCAATCACGATTTCGGTCGGCGGCGCAACCGCTATATCGCGGTCGCAGTCCGCTATATAGGAAGCGGACTGAACTAAAACGATTACTTAAATATATTATTGCATTTCATAAAACCAACACCTTGATACGGTTGTTAATCCCTCGACTCGTGAAGATATCCGCGTTGATTTTATTAAAAACAAAACATTATTTTGTTAAAAATATGTTAACTATATTATAGTAAATTACATCAATCGGTGATTTAATATTGTCTGAACATAATTATCTAATGATATGTAATTAATATTCACGATATAAGTTATGTAAAAAAAATAATTTAAAACAAAACTATATCAATTAAAATAATAATAAAAATAATTCATTAAGTAACTAATTTTACCTGTTACTTATCTTAATTATATAAAACATTTCCAATATTTTAGATGAAAACTAAGTGGTACTTAAAAGTGTTGTTAGAGACTTAGAGCACCCTCAAGTCTAATTGTTTGAATATTGTAAAAAATAATTAATGAATTTATAAATCACAAATATTTTAGAAAGAGCACAAAAAAACCCGAAAAATACAAGAGAAATACCTCAAAAGCGGGGAACACTGATACAGCAAGAAGGCTAAAAGTATCCATAAATGTTTTAGTTTTAGGGTTTAGAGGTTTAATTTAGGGTGTAAGGTTTATGAATTTAAGTATAAAGATTTAGAATTTAGGGATAATGGCTAGAATTTAAGGTTCATAGGTTATAGTTTAGTATTTAGGTTTTAGTTTATAAAGCCTAAATTATAACCCTAAACTATACATTTCAACTACAATCCTTAAATTCAAAACTCATTAACCTAAATCATGCACCCTAAACTAAGTGTTTAAACCCTAAAACTAAGACACTTATGAAATTTTTTACCAATGTATCAAATAATTACCTATTATAATATGGTAAATTTATTAAATGGATTTTCAAAATACGGGAAACTATGCATCAGCAGTCTGCCATCAATTTTAGGGACATTTGGCAAGCCTTTTGGCTTAATGGCGCGTAGATGTAAAAGGCCGTATAACGAATTGGTTGGTTTCTCTCTTTGGACATCAATGCATTTGTCAACAACGTTCTCCACTGATTCCCAAGCCTTATCGACCCACTTGTTTCATGTGATTCGTTCACTCTAATTTTTTTAAAAAAAAATTGAAATAGCTTCCAGAAAATAAAATCGCTGAATTTTCAAAAACAAATTCCCGAAAAAAAAAAGCATTCAGTCATAGAATCATAAGGATTTGGATTATTTTTCGATAGCAAAATCATCGGTGAATGCAGACAGCAAGATTTATGGAGAAAATGATGACTCCTACACTCGTTATACTTGTCTTTGCTAAATCCAAATCTACCTCTCTTTATCCGCTCAAGAAATAGGGAAGTGAAAAAGGCAAAAATGGAGTTATTAATTAGAGAAAGCTTTCTTTAAGAAAGAGGAAAGCGAAAAGCGAAAAAAATGAAGTTACTAGAGAAGAATAGAGAGATTACAGCGAGTAAAAAGGCTGTAACCAAAGCGAACGATTGCTGGAATGAATCAGCCATGAATTTTTGAAAAAAGGATCGAAAATCAATTCAAGAAGTAAGAACACTACAAAAACAAAAACACAAAGCAATACACACAGACCTGCATGCATCGAATTAATATGATCGATGTAATCAAATGATGAGAGAAAAAGAACATACCAAATCGACGGATTCGTTTTTGATCTCCTCAAGGCTGATGCCCTTGTCGTTACCCATCTTCCAAGCCTAGTACGAGAGCAGGCAAAGAAGGAACGAAGCTTTTGAAAGTATATAAATTAAAGCAAATACAAAATGAAACCCCGAAACCTTTAAATACTCGTTTTCAAACCAAGGAAAACAGCAGCACTAATGGAAAAGTTTACTAAGAACATAATTTTCTTCTTCTTCTTCTTCTTCTTATAGACGTAAATGAATGGAGTCTCTGTTTCTGCGTTTATGGGGTTTGTAGACGTGAAGTGGCGGAGGAGCCTCTTAATCGCTGCCCTCGATTTATAGTAACAATACAAAACAACGAGCGCACCAGAAAAGCCAGTGCGAGGCTGGGACCCGCTTGGCCTGGTCCTTTTTGAGACGCCACAACCACGCGCTGCTTCTTTTAGTGGACTTCACACTATATGTTTAATTACTGTTTTATTACAATTTTTGAATTGGATTTACATAAACTGCACTGCAAATTGAGGGGATTTTGCCGTCCATTAAAGAGATTATACAATCTAAATTAGGAGGAGAGTTGATTAACAATCATAATTCTTAATGAACAACTTTGTAATAGTTGAAGTATTATGGTATAGGGATTAGTGGATGTTTTGGACTTTGGTTGATTGTAAAACTGTTTCTTTTAGCAGTTTTCTATTTATTGGGTAACAAAAAGTAATTATCCAAAAATTTATTCAAATAAACTCTTTTGTCTTGAATTTAGCATTATTTATTATTTTTTGTTAGGAAAATCATGTAATCTTTAGATATTTTTTATGCATGATTTTTAATAAAAATTATATTAGTTACCTGTTTTTATTAAAATTTATATTTTTATATAGAATTGTTTTTCAAGTTGTAAGTTAGATTCAAAAGTTATGTTTACCACACAAAGCGTAGCTGTACATTTACCTGATCATTCCTCTCTCTCTCTCTCTCTATAATATATTCTTAATGATCTCTTTAATGCAATCAAACACCATATGCCCATATCAACCTCTTTTGTTGAATTCCTAAACTATTTATAATTTCATTCTTTTTATATGTTGTACACGTATAAATTTCAAGCTAATTTAAAAATAAAGAGTATCAGGTTTTTCCTTAAAAATGTGAAAATTTTTATCAGAAAAAAAGTTATATGTACCCTAAATAGGTTTTATAGTTTTACGGAGAAAGGGAGAAGATAAGGTCGTGCAACGGACGCAAGGGAGGTGGCGAGTGATAGCATCCGTGTAACGAAACTAAATGGGAAATGTTTCTCATAGTATATCAAACTTCCCATATTTCTCATGAAAAAAAAAGGCTACGTGTAAATTGTGGTGGCTCAACGGCTTTTATTTTATTTTGAAATTGATTTTGTTCTTCTTGCAACCAAATTCTCCTTTCTTTAGGCCGGAACATCTGCGGTTTTTCAATTGCACATGATTTGTTTTAGGCTTTTACAGTTAACGTACTCAAGTTTTGTCATAAATACGACCGACCTAATATTATATGCGTGCTATGTAAAAAATTAAAGGGTAAACTACAACTGAGATCATTCAATTATAGATAATGTTATATTTAGATCATTTAATTATTAAAAGTTATATTTGGGTTACTTAATTATGGATAATGTTATATTTGGATCACCCAATTATTAAATGTTACATTTGGGTCACTCAATTATCGGTAAGGTTACATTTGTGTCACACTTCATATTTAAAAAAACATATCAATTTAATCATTTTTCCTTTCAAATCACTTGTATACCCTCGTTAACACTAGAGTACTTCATTTGATGTCATTAATCATTTTAAAACATAAATCGATATATATTTTTTAAATATTAAGGATGACTCAAATGTAACCTTACCCATAAATTAAGTGACCCAAGTATAACTTTTAATAATTGGGTAACCCAAATGTAACCATATCATAATTGAGTGACCCAAATGTAACTTTTAATAATTAGGTGATCTTAACGTAATCTTATCTATAATTGAGTGACCTCGGTTATAGTTTACCCAAATTAAAAATATACTATTGCTTATCAAAAGGAATGCGGGTGCTTTGTGTTTCTGGTATTTTAAGTATAATATATGTATTTGATTTGTTAATCAATTAATTTAAATTAATTATCTTAGTGTAGAAATTTATTATGAAATGGTTATTTTAATTTAATTTGTTTTATTCATAATCACATACATATTATTTAATGTCAGATGGTGTGAACTTCTAAGAATTTATATTATAAATTTAGAGATGTGAAAATATAAAATTTTAAGGACTACAAAATTAAATCATAAAAAAATGTATAAATAAAATACTTAAATTATATGAGAATTTTAAATAAAAATAAAATTGCAAGTTTATTCTTTATGGAAATAAAATGTAATTTGTACCATTTTTTAGATTAGAACTTTACATTTGAAAGATATTAAAATTAAAATTTTACCATTTTAAGAACACCATGACACTGCCGTGCACCTAGCTTTAACCCGCTAAAAACTAAGAATACTGGCTAAAGCTCGAAAGTAATATTGCACCTTTTGCTTCATTAAGCTTCGACATGTAACAGTTATAATATCTAAATATCCATAAATACATATAGGGTAATTATTTGATACATCATTAGTAGAAAGAAAGTTTATTTTTTTCATAAGCGGGGTTTTAAAGTTGTTATGTATCCCTTTTTGGTAGGGATGGGCACGGGTCGGTTTTTGGCCCACCTGGACCCGACCCGAAAATAAAGACCCTAAACTTGCACTCGACCCGATCCGAACATATATCTTAAAAAAAATTGATCTGACTCGATCCGAAAATAAATATACTAAATCCGACCCTGACTTGACCCGACCTATATAAAATAAATTAATTTTAGGGACCTAATTGTAAAAATAATAATTTTAAGGAACTTAATTGTAAAAATTATAATTTAAAGGACTAAATTATAAATAAAAATTCAATTTTAAAGACTTAATTATAAAAAAAATATATATAAAGAGGGGTATTATTATAAATATCTCTAAAAATTTTAAAGAGAAATTACACTGTTAGTCACGGGTCGGATATTTTCCACCATAAATTCGACCCGACCCGACCCGACCCGTGTTTATCATGAACAAAAACCTGACCCGACCCGATTCTGATTTTTCATTAAAAAATCCGACATGATCAGGCCGGATCGGGTCGAAACCCGTCGGGTCCGAGTAAAATGCCTATCCCTACTTTTAGGGACCTTAAATCTTAAACTATAAGCTTTAAACCATAAAATTTATCCTTAAATCTTAAAATCTAGCCACAAACACTAAAATCTAATCTTAATTCTTAACCACTAAACTATAAAAAATAAACGTTCGTAAAATAAATTCTACTGTAAGTACATAAAATATTTTATAAATTTGATACTTGCATTTGGATCCACTACCTAATAGTTACAATATCTAAATATCTGTCAATGTGGAAATTCCCATTTTATCTTTTACCATCCAAGATTCCCAGATAAGAAATTGAAGTTTGAATCCTCCCGTCCTAGGAAAAGGAATAAAGGGAAAGAGGAATTGAATAAGAGACGGACAAGTGTTTAAATATTTTTAAACCTAACCGTGCCTCCTTATATGTCCCATACTTAAAAATTAAATTTTAAACTCTAACCTTAATTTTTATATCTTAAATCTAAAAAGTATACTATACCCCTAATTACCTACACCCTAAACCCTAAACCTTAAACCCGTTATTTTAAAATAAAAACACCAATAAAAGTATAATTAGGAAATAGACAATTTCCATCCGTTTAGAATATGTGTAATAATAATATTAGGAATAGGTGTTCAATCCAATTACTTAACTGCTGCTCACACCAGATATGCATGTATTTCAAAAAAAAAAAAAAAAGGTCCATTATGTTTGTTCCAAGGCTGAAGGGGAAGGCAAGACCAACCCAAATGTTATAAAAGCAAAAGGCAGGCATATCTGCCAGAAGAATAATTGCTACAAAAGATGTGGCTGCACCTGTCTTCTCCCTCCACAACATCCAAATTTAGGAACCCAACAATGCATTTTACAAGTTTTTTTTTTTTTATAAAAAAAAATCATTTAAAAGAAAGGAAAAAGAAAACACATGCATGGATACCTCATCTCTTTACGGGTAAAAAGGGGGTTTGGCCGAGTTGGTTCAGATGCTCTTTGGATTGACAAAGAGTACCGAGCAATATGTGTGTGTAGAATAAAACATGACACATACGCTGCTCCGCTGGTAACGCAAAATAGTGGGAAATGCTTATAGTTTCAAGATTATCATCAAGAGTAATGTAGACATCTTCCATGATTCTTATCACTTTTCCAGTAGGGATCATAATGATTAGGTTTGGATAATTTTAGAAAAAAAACACGATTAATTTGTCTGCAAGATGTACGCGACTTATTAAAGGCTAAGAAAAATAAATAAATATTACTATGAGATTACATTAGATATTAAAAAAATATGGTTTATTAATTTACCAAATACCACCACAACACAATTGGGAAATGATTAAGATTCATTTCTTTTAAAACGATACTTTCTTCGTCCTACGAAAATTGTCTTATATTGATTTTTTTGTTGAAATTTTTTCAATTTCGATTCATAATTATTTAAAATATATTACTGATATAAATATGAAAAAAATATATTTTAAAAACTTTTAATCGAGTAATTTTAAAATATATATTTTATAAAATTTAATATACGTATAGTCAAAGTTTAAAAACTTTGACTTTTAAAAAGTCAATAAGGGACAATCTTCGTGAGACAGAGAGAGTAATAATTATTACAAATTGTGTTTATACCTTTTCACACTATATAATTTTTAAATGAAAATCATTATTTTATTTGAATAATTACTACTTAGGGGAAAGGAAAATTGTTGTATTGCACCCACAACCCAGAAGAGTCGAAAGATGTCAACTAAGAATTTTTAATTATTTGCTCTAGATATTGTTGAGAAAACCCATTAATTTATAATGTAGTTTTTTGCATCAAATTATAATTTATTTTTAAAATATTATATGTGATTTAATTTGGATAATGATATTTATTTAACATATAAATCGAATATGAATCAAATTTTAAAATTATCATTGTTGCTGTTGTTTTTTATTTCTCAAGACAAATTTTGTAGGATTGACACATGATGATGAGATATACAAATTTGGTTGCTGATTTCCTATTCAGTTGTATTTCCTCTTTTATTATCAAATACAGAAAACTGCATAGGTCCGTCTAGTGTAGTCTAGAAAAATAGGGTGCATGAGCTGAGGCCGTGATAGTATTTATAAATCCATCTAATACAAATATACATAGATTGTGATGACTCACGGGACATGTCCAAGTATAAATCGTTTTAATTAATGAAGTTGGTTAAGACTTAAGAGGAGGAGCGTGACGCAACGTATTTGGGGAGAAAAAGAGCAGCCAAAGTGGTTTGAGATCACATGCAGCCGCAGGTGATTACTGAAAAATGTAGGCGCTCTCACAAGTCGCATGTTACTCTCCCCCTGCTATATGTTTTTTTATTTATATATGATTATGTAGCAGAAGCCAGAAGGAAAACAGAAATCGAGAGAATTGATTTTGAGAGCAGAGTACTTATCTGACCACCCTGATTTTTTAAATTTTATATATTTGTTTCTAATTTTTTTAAATTAATCCTTAAATTTTTGTAATATTTGTGATTTGTGCCCACTCTAAAAATTTGAGATTTTATATATGCCCACCCTCAAATATATTTCTGGATACGTCACTGCTTATGTTATTATTATATAAAAAGAAAAGAGAGGAGAGCTAGGGAGTAGTGGTGGAGAGTTAATCCCATGTGAGATCGTCACAAGTAGTGCCTCAAAGTCAAAGAGAAAGAGCCCAACCTCATGAACAGGACCATTTGATTTCACTGTTGTGTACGGCTTAAAAGAATCCACCAAATCTGACTAAAAGAGGAGTATATAGACAATTTTGAAAACCCTTTTGTCTGTCTTTGGTAATTTTGTATTTAGAAAAAAATTGAAGGAGGTGATGGGGATGACAAGTCTCGTCTGAAATGGCAATGGTAATGATTAAAAAGAAAAAGAAGTTCACAGGGGTTGGTTGTGTGCTTGCTTTGCATGTGAAAAGGCACTGCACCGGTGCTTGGAGTTTAAGAGAGGGACGCTGTCTGTCTTTTTCTTCACCTTTCATATCCTCCAACTTATTTGGTTGAGTTTGACACATCAAAGTTTTGCTACCCTACAAACCCTTAACATGATCACACAACTAAAGTTTACGTTTTTTAATTAGCTTGATGATGATGATGATAATGTCACTGTTTCTTAAATTATGGTGTTAAACTAAAGAAATTTGTGGTTCAACGATGATGGATGAGGCAAAATGGGTCAATGGCGTTGGAGAAAATTGCAAAAATTTGCCACAAAACCATTGGATTGGTATTTGGGACTGGGAATTTTAGTTTACCAGATTCGAAGTAGAGACTAGAGACAGCGGTAGTATGCGAAACATGGGGTTGGGCCCAACCTAACAGCAGTTTAGCTGTATATTGTTAGTAGACTTTGGTTGTGGATTATACAAAGGCCTAAACCATTTGTCAGTCTTGAGTCAAAAAAACTCGTGTTCATATCTTCCCTTCACGTTCCTGCTGAATAACAGATCTTTGAATAATTCCAATGGTGTTTTTCATTCCACTGCAAGTATTTTTAACTCAAATCCCTTTGTGTTTTGAAAAGCTGCCAGCCAGTTCAGCAAAATTTATCACACAACTCCTATAATCAGTTTACAAAGGAAATCGACAATTTTCAAACTACTACTTGGATTTGATTCCATACTAAAATAAACAGACTTGGGCAAAAAGCTTAGTTCAAAACAGATCAATGGTGACCCCGCCCAAAAGGATTCGGCTTCGTACATCAGTTGAGCAAGGAAGGGAAAAACACTACCCAGCCTAGAATCCATGCATATGTATTTTCTTCGTGTAAAAACTGATCTCTCAAGCTCAAGATAATCATTTCATCTGGCCAGATGTTAGAATCAGGTTTCAACCATAGGCTCAGGACCAGATTGCTCATTAGGGGACCCATTCGACTGTCGTACGGAATTGAAAAGAATGTCCTTGATGACCTAAAGGTATAAAATGGTTAAAACTGAATGTCATAATCAATTCATGGATAAAGTAAGAATTTCTAAGAATCTGGAACAGCTAAGTCACCTGCGACATCAAACCATGGACTTGCTCCACAGTTATCTTTGCACTATCTCTTGTAATCTTAGCCAGCTGTGATTCTTCCTGCAACTAATACGGGGGTAGCCACAGTGTATTCATTTAGGGAGAGATAAATTATCCCGAAAATAGCTTGAGCATACAAAATAAAAAATAATAATAGACCTTCTTTCGAGGGGGTCCTAGTGGGCTTATTCGAGAGTGAGCCAATTGGTTTTCTGCTTGCTCCAGTTTTTCAGCTGTAAGATGGAATAGTGTGAAGAAAATAAACCAAGAACTTGGTCACAAATAAAAATTTCATGTGCAAACAAGAAAATATACTACCTGTACAACAATATTAAACGAGAAAAGAAGAGTTACCTAAATCTGAAATTTGTCCTGCAACGTAATCTCCGTTACCCAAGAGAGGTGAAGAAGAAAGGGTGTTTACCCAGTACTTATTCCATAACAGATCCAGGAGGTGACAATCAAGAGATGACTTGAAATAAGTGATGTCCAATGCATAGTACTGCAGAAAAACATACAACAAATTAAATAAACAGCGAGAGGACAAGCATTCTTGAAAATAAGGCTGGCTGGATTTCATAATTACCTGCTTACAGTGCACACCGAAGTCTTCGATCTTATTGAGAGGAATGGTCTGATATTCGGAGATAGGGTCATCGACAGGCTTATGTCCTTCAGGGTATGTCCTGAAAGCTCCAATCTCAACTTTTCCAGCCGAAACAGTCCTTGTTGGATCGATTACAACTGCGAGGAAGGGCTCCTGAAACTGTTGGTTAAGCATTTGGGTTGAAACATCAATACCGGATAGCCAGCATCCATACCCGGGATGAGAATGGTACCATCCAACAACATTTTCCAATCTACCAGCCTACAAGAAAGTACATATTCTTCTTCTTAAGATCAATGATTTACACAGGCAACAATATTAAAATGTTTCCTGACACAAGACTATCTAGCACTGGCAGCAAACAAAAATTGCTGATACAAATATATATAACCTCAACAATGTAAGTGAAAACAATCTAGTTCACTTGAATCCAATTAACTTAATTTGTCCTTCTAGAATCTAGATGGTGCAACAACTTCAATTACTGAGAAATTAGGGTTTCATGAAAGCCAGGTTTAAAGAAACCCCATGAATTAAAAAAGGAACCTGCTTGTTGGTCTGGGAATAGTCGACCATATACTCATAGGCATCAGCCTGAGCGTTAACCCTAGTCTCAGTCCCTTCAACAGGCAAAGCAAAGGCGTCCATGACAATGATGGCGTCACCGTCAGTCTTGCCCTGCATCAGGCCCATCACCTCTATGGTACCGCCAGATCGGGCGTGGACAACCATCTTGAGAAGAGCGAGGGCAGAGATCTTTACACGCTTGAAGTAGTGAGGATCATTGGCCCAAGGCTTCTCTTGCTGGAACTTGGCTTGAGCCGCCTCGTCGTAGTAGAAAATAGAATCCGATGAAGGGTCTGGTGTTTCAACTGTAAGGATATTGTTCTCTAATTCCCATGTTTTCTGGGCTATTGCGGAATCCATCGTTCTACTTCGCTGAAGCACCCGAGGCCTAGGAATTAGGATTCAATTTTATACATCAACTATCAAGCACCGGAGACGAGAGGTTTTAAGAAAACAACCGCCTCTGTCCCAAGGATTCAGGCCCATGTCTACCGCCTGGCTCGAAACCGTTCGGCAATTATTGGGCTTGGCCCTTAGTTCTCGCTCGCTCCAAAATTACTGGTTTGGTGGCTTACCGACTTTTTATGTAGTACTAAATTTTATCACCCAACTTTGTAAGTGAAAGAAAAGAATGTAACAAAAGTTTAAACTTTAACTATGATTATTTTAAATATTTTACAATTAAATTTTGTAAACTTGTAATATAAACACTAAACTGAATTTTGTAAACTTGTAATGTAAACACTAAACTGATGTTTGTAGCTTAAGTGCACTGCTTCTCCACGTGATAAATAAGTCCAAAATATGAGTCACCATTGTTTTTATTATAATTCTGACGCAAAAACAAACTACAAAAATCAGTTCACATTCATCCTCAAAACAAAACAAAACAATTCCTGTACATAACATTTACAATGATCATTTACAAGTTCCTGTACATAACATTTACAATGATCATTTACAAGTTTATTTTCACATTTATGGGTCTATACATTTGAATGATGATCAATGTATTGAATGTTAATGGGTCGATAAATGATGTACCAGATCTTAACCCAAAATTTGATACACAGCTAAAATACCAGTGGTTGTCGATTTTCCTACAGCTTACGAATGTTCGGTCTGCATGCCATTATGTTTTGCCCCAGCTAGTTTACACAGGTCATTTTACAGTTAGCTCGTGAATGATATAGCGTCATCATCTGTGCCGTCCTCTGTCTCTCATGTTGTATCTGCTTACTTTATCTCCCTCCTCCTCCTGCTGCTGGTGGTGGTCTATAGTAAAGTAGCTTTTTCGCGCCGAGATGTCTTTTGATGTTGGTGTATTCTGGTCTTGTGGTGAACCTTCATACTGCATGCTCCAACTGTGTTGGGAAACGGAATCAGCAGCATCAGTTTGATTTACCTTTGGCACCTCATACAAAAGCTCAGGCTTCTCCTCTGCAACAACTTTAGACGCATCGACATCTCTGCATGCAACTGCCTTGTCTTCCTTGCTAATAATTGGTCCATGATTTTGCTCTTTATCCACCTCAGAAAACATACTGAAAAGAGAGACAACTGATTAAACAAAAATTAATCAAAACTATGCAGGTTAAAAGCTAGATGTAGCCGTATTACTTGGATCCTGAAGGGAACTTGTTGGGGGTGCCTACTCCAGCAACTTCGTTTACTGTCCAACAGTTTTTATCTTCTACTTGTGAATCTGCAGATTATGTTCAGTAGTTAAGCAGGCTCATTAGAAACTAATCATTAAATACTGAACAGACTAGCTGAATTTTGAAAATTACGAAACACAATCTGATGAAAAATACAGCACCTGATTTTGCAGCCAGGTCCGTTGATGCATCTACTGGCCTTCTAGAGTCATTGGCGGCTATAGAATCAGGACCCTTTTTATGTTCTACTGGAAATGAAGGCCAGTCAATTTTTGAGGATGATAGATTCCTCAGCATTCCTTCCGTTGCTTTAGATCTCACTTTCCGTATTTCATCTTGGATGTTCCATAAGCCGGTGGCAAGAGAATTTCTTTTCCGCTACATTCATGTTAGAAAAACCCAGCAAATTAAATCATAAACAAGGGAAAAAAATAATTGCACAGACAATCAAATCACACTTATACCCACACCACACTACATGCACATTACTGGCAGGCATCTTTTCCAATCAGTTAATCTAGTATCAACAGCTTCAGGTTAGATAAAACTGTAATTTAATTTCTTTTCTGCTATGAAAAAAACACAGGCTCTACCCCAAAAACAATTACTGGCAGGCATCTTTTCCAATCAGTTAATCTAGTATCAACAGCTTCAGGTTAGATAAAACTGTAATTTAATTTCTTTTCTGCTATGAAAAAAACACAGGCTCTACCCCAAAAACAATTGCAAAAGTAACACAAAAGGTCAGCTGGAAAATCATATCATATCCATCTATGATCAAACCACGTGTCATATGCCAAAGAAGACAGAGTAAGCATCAATCTTTTACATTTATTTGAATAAGAGACATATATGAATTATGACATAGATTCATGCATAGGAATAAGCAGATAATGGCACCTTGGATGAGTACAGGAAATTGCCCCCAATAAAACTTGGACAAGTTTGCATGTATGACTTGGACAAGTGCACAGGTAATCCCACTTCACCTTCAACATCCTGCACCAATAAAACTTACTGAGATAGAAATGGGTATTTTTGCACTAATATAATATTCAGACATCAACAATCTTCATTTTTAGTTTTCTTCTACAGCAGTGATGTTTAAATCAATACTCCACTAAAAATACATGCAAAAATGATATGGCATCGCTTTAAATTGTTGCCTTCCACAAATGTGAGTAAACTATGAAACCAAACAACTGACACAAATACCCATTATAAGAAAGAAACTGACATGTATAAGGAAAAAAATTCTCTAGTCAGGGCATTTTATAACAGATGACATCACTTTAGATTTTTTTTGTAAGATATTCCAACGTCCATTTAAGCACATGGCATGACTTATGATATATATATATATATTGGTATTTTTATAACAAACGAAACCAGATAAGTTTAAGGTACAGAAACCACAAACAACATAGACACATTTGGACACACATGTATTCAGAAAGAGAAGCAAATAACACATGAAAAGACATCAGCTTAAAAGTTGTATGAAAACAGATGTAGAGCATAATTTCAGTCTTCAAAGCCGAAAGAGGTGATACAGAAGGAGAATAAAAGGAACATTCGACATAAATTGTCCGAGGCAAGAAGCACGATAAACATATCATCATAAGTTATTAGGTTATATGAGGCAAGGGGGGTTAATCAATACCACACAGCCTTACTTAAGAAGCTAGCAATGCGCATCATTGATGAAACAGGAAACATCATGGTCATGATATAATAAAAGCCCTCATAACTTTTTCCTTCTAGGAAAGAATCCACGAGGATCATATAAGAAAAGAGTTACAAACATGTTTCATAATAGCAGAATCCAGAGCAGAGGTCCCATGATGCCCTTCTGATTTCTTCTCCTCCAACAATTTTGTTGCCACCAAAACAGCTTTGTTGCAAAAATCATGAATTTTAACATCTGAAAAACAAGCAACACAATCAGTCAACTATGAGTGCTGAGAAAATCACTCTTGAAATCTGGTGTCTCTCAAGTTTATGAAAGCTGTACTATTTCCACCTGTTTTCTCTGGTGCTTCATCTAGTCCCCCAAGCCCCAAGCCACAGATTGATGGAGAACCCACAACTCTTGACTTGATAATATCTGTTAGTTTATCACACTCTTGCCTGGTCAAAATAGCATCCATTTATGACTTAAACTATGCTTATGGGGCATAAAAAAGAGGGATAATCAGTTAAATCAATAAAAAAGTCATGTGAAGTTTGCCCAAGAATTTAAGCACCAAACATGTCATAATGTACATGCATTACTAGGCGTCAATCGCATAGTGTATGAGCAGAACACCTTATAGAGGAAGAAGAAAAGGATTAAAGTAAAAAAAAAAGTCCGAATAAGAAAGTAAGAAAATTAAGTTTTTACCTCGAGAAAGACTCCTGCGTTAGAAGCTGCTCTATTAGACACTTGGATTCAATCTTTCCTGCAAAATATTGGGGATCTCTCTGATGTCCCACAAAGAAACAACTAAGGCATCCTCTAAAATAATTATAATCATCAATTGTGTCAGGACTCAGGAACGTGTACGTGCTACCACGACGAGTAAGCAAAATAAGAAAAAACAATATTATGAAATTAGCATCAAATTTACCAGTATCACTACATATTAAGAGAAAAATCAAAGTTCCTTTTGAATATGAAGTGAAGCATAAAGGGCAGGGCAGCACACTTACATCTTCAATTGCATGAACCCCTTGAGATGAGACTTCCTGATCATCATTGTTGTCAAGGGTATCATCTGCACCAAAAAATAAATAAATGAACAAACGTAATGCGCTTCATGAGAGAACAAAACCTTTTTCAGAAGCATTAACAGGGTAGGAGCATCCGAGCATGGAATGTTTATCTCCTCCAATGTTAACCTTTTAGCCCCTATTTCTATATATATATATATAAAGAAATATGTTTAATTATCATTTAAAAGGTTAGGGCCAAGTTGAAAAAGGACGAGAAAGACAGCCTCAAGAATAAAATTACAGTACGCAGCATCCCGTGCCATAAGGCGGTTGGCTTGCAAAGCAAAGCATTTTGCAAAAGGGAAGCCTAACACGACCAAAATTAATACTAACATTACTTTCTGCAGACATGCCATGCTCTTATTTTTTGTGGAACTGAACAGTTAAAAAATGCACATACTTTGATTGCAGAGATGCAAAAACTAAAATAAAAGCTATTAGCACCACCCCTGATATCATTAAGCTAAAAAGATGAAATTAGTGGGAAAAGTCGCGTTCTGAAAAATATATACGTAAAAAGGGTAGATTAAACCTGTACAGGAACCGCATTCCGAAGATGAAGAAGAGGAGGAGGACTCAAAGCCAAGAACAGAGGAGAGCACACGGCCGGCACCAGTAACAATGGCGCGAGTGGGAGGAAAAATGTTCCTGGAGATCCAATTAGGGTTCTGCAGAGCAGAATTGAGAAACCCGGGGCGGTCGTAAGGCGTCTCGGCCGACATGGCACCCGATTGAGGGTCTTGGCCTGGGGAAGCTCCAGAAACGGTGGCCATAATGGAGGAAGAAGGAGAAGCTGATTAGTTAGAACGAGGTCCGTCAGGCTCAGATCATTGTGATGTATCCGTTTTGGATTATATTTTCTTTTCTTTTCCTGGAGTGGTTAATAACCGTCATTTCCAAATTCAATTGGCCTACAAGTATTATTATACTTTCGGCCATTTTCAGCGGGACTGGAAATGAATTGGATGGTTAAGCTTTTAAGAACAGGGAAGAATAATAGAATAGTTGTGTTTAGGGTAAACTACATAAAAAGTCACTAAATTTTAAGTACTTTCTCTTTTCACCATTAAAGTTTAAAAAGTCACGTTTCAGTCATTAACGTTTTCAAAATTCAAACTTCATATTTTAGTGGTTTAAAGAGAAACTTCCGCAGACTCCAGTGATCGTTTATGTGGTTTACCCTTGTGTTTATTATGTGTATTGCAAGGTTAACTGGTTAAGGTTGAAGCCCACCCAACCATTGGAATTCAACCCACTAATGGAAAACGTAGCAGCCAAGCTCTGCCCATCAGATTGAACTCATATAGTTAGGGTGTTCAAACGGTCGGTTTGGTTAACCGACCGAACCGAATTTTCAAAATTTTATTAACTGATTTTTTTTATTAATTGTTAATCGAATTGATATTTTTTCAAAAAAATTTAACCGAACCGAAAAAAGTTCGATTAATTCGGTCAACCGAAATTTGTTATAAAATTTTGGGTCAATTACACAAATGATCATTAAACTATGTTAAAATAATCTTTTAGCCACTGAACTTTTAAAAGTTATAAAATAACCATTAAACTTATCGAATTATTATAAAATGATCATTGATCTATTGCACATTATAAGTTATTGAAAATTTTAATGATTAATTTTTAATAATTTAATAAATTTAATGATATTTTGTGCTAATTTGATAAACTTTAATGACCATTTTATAATTTTTAAAAGTTTAGTGACCAAAAATAAATAAATATTTATATAATATAAAGTATAAAATTTTGGATAATTCGGTGAATTAACCAATTTTGAACCGAATTAACCGATAACCGAAATTTTAAAAAAATTATTAACCGTTAACCGATCGAACCTAAAATTAACTAATTTTTTTTTTATTTGATCCTTTTAATTCGGTTAACCGAAAATTTGAACACCCCTACCTATAGTCACGGTGTTTTTTCTCATCTCATTCTTCATTAGCTGAGCCGCCTCAACCTCACCGTCACTGTCGACGTGAGGAGGCTACCTTTTTTTCTTCTGGTAAATAATATATACACGTTATATATATAGTTTGTTAGTAAACCCCAATACCCTCCTTTCATCCCTCAAAAACCCTAATCTCCAATTTTTTAGATAATTATTGTTGATCAAAATAAAAGAGGAAATGCCGGGTCTAACCTGCAACGCGTGTAACAAAGAATTCCTTGACGATGCAGATCAGAAGCTCCATTACAAGTCTGAATGGCATCGCTACAATCTCAAGCGCAAGGTCCAATTTTTAACCATTCCTGATTACTTCTCTTTTTAATTTGTTATGATTTTTCTTTTTTGAAGTTTCCCCTTTTAATTTTATTTATTTATTTTGTGCTGAGTGAACATATATTCTCTGCTTCTTAATCATATACATGGTTTGATGTTATCAGTTGCATCGTTTTAGAAGATGAATAATACTATGTTGAAGCTTGAAAACTCTCTCTGGGAATGATAATTATGTTAGTTTTAATGGTAAAATTAATTAAAATCAGGTAGCTGGAGTTCCTGGAGTTACGGAAGCTCTATTTCTGGCAAGACAATCGGCACTTGCTCAAGAGAAACAAAAGCAGAATGAAACCCCAATGCTTTACAGTTGTGGTGTTTGTGGCAAGGACTATCGAAGTTCCAAGGCTTATTCTCAGCATCTCAAGTCACGAGCTCATATCATGCAAGCTTCTCAAGGAACCACTCACTCTCAAGAGGAGAAGGCGATTATCAAGCCACTTACTCGTCGTGTTCTAAACAAACCTCCCCAACCGAGGGATAGAGATGACGAGGAAAGCGAAGACGAGTGGGAGGAAGTTGATCCAGAAGAAGAGCTGGTTGGTCAGGCTGCAAATTCTTTATACCATTTGAATGTAGCCGAGCACGGAGCTGGTGGTCAGATGGAAGAAGATGAAGAAGAGGAGCTAGATCCATGCTGCTGTTTTATGTGCGACCTTGAGCACGATACAATTGAAAGTTGCATGGTTCACATGCATAAGTTACATGGTTTCTTCATTCCTGATGTTCAGTATTTGAAGGATGCAGAAGGCTTGCTCACTTACCTTGGCCTTAAGGTACCATATTCACATGATTTCTGGATTTTGACTAAATATGTTATATTTTATATATTGAATTTTTCTGTTCACGGTTGTGTTTCAGGTTAAGAGGGATTTCATGTGTCTGTATTGTAATGAAAGGTGCCATCCTTTTGTGAGCTTAGAAGCTGTTAGGAAACATATGGCAGCCAAAGGTCATTGCAAGGTGCATTATGGTGATGGCGATGAAGATGAGGAAGCAGAGTTGGAAGAATTCTATGATTATAGCAGCAGGTATGCATCTCATTTTATTGTTTTCTTTATATATATGTTATTGTTTACTATTATTTCTTTGGAAACAGCTATGTGGATGAGAGTGGGAAGCAGTTGGTTGCCGTTGGTGATACGGGCAACTCTGTAGAACTTGTTGGTGGCTCAGAGCTTGTTATAACCAAAAGAACTGATGGGGGGATAATAAGTAGAACACTGGGTTCCCGAGAATACTTGCGCTACTATCGCCAGAAGCCTCGTCCATCACCTGCAAATAACATGGCCATTACAGCTGCCCTGGCCTCTAGGTTTGTTTTCACTCTCACAAAGTCTTAAAGTCTAGACCATCTATGATAGGAACTGCAATTGCAACAACCATCAAACAACTATAATTACATGTGTGTGTGTGTATATATATTTATATATATGTATATAAATATTAAAGGTGTAATTCTGCATTGATTTTCAGGTACAGGAGTATGGGTATAGCAACCGTGCAGTCAAGAGAGCAAATAGTGAGAATGAAGGTGGTGAAAGCAATGAATAGAAAGGGTGTGGAGGCAATGCGTACAAAAATTGGCATGAAGAATAATGTCATTCGGAACTTGCCCAAGAATGTCCCATATTAGTTTACTAACACTCAGCACAATAGGTTATCCTTGTCAGGATATTATATTATGGGCGGTGCAAACTGAAAGTTTCCACAAGCGCTTTAGTTTTAGGGTATATGGAGTTAGTTTAGGGGTTTAGGTGTAGGGGTTTAGAATTTAGGGATAGTTGTTTCAATTTAAGGTTTAGGGTTATAATTTAGGGTTTAGTTTTTAGGGTAATATGGTGAGAATTTAGGTTTTAACCCTAAACCTTAAATTAAAACAACTGTCTCTAAATTCTACCCCTACACCGTATACCTTAAACTAACTCCCTATATCTTAAAATTAAGGCTCTTGTGAAAACTGAAAGTTTCAACCGCATGTGTATAGAATATTTATCCATTATATTATATTGTATATGTTGAGAACCTTGCACTCTATTATTTTTGCCTTCACCGATCGCAGTAAAATCGAAAATGTTATGTAAAAGCTGTTCGAGATGAAAATGAAATTAGTTGAAGGACTCGCATTACAAGTACATTTGGTTGGTTATTTGCTGAAAGCTGATGGATGAAAAGATAGACCCTTGCTTGCATTCTCTCTTGCTAAGAAAATTAATACTTTTCCAATGCGTACATATAATAAACCTGTTGGAAATTTGATGAAAGTGGAAATAGATATATTGGATTCATAAGACCAAAATACGACTTTCCTCATTTTATAAGCACTTTCTATTTTTTCACATCGATCTTGAATTACTACTACATAAGTTCCTCTCTTCAGTCGTGGTTTGAAACTACTGCTGCTCCTCAACTATTCGGGTCACAATGCCCACAGCAACTGTTCTTCCTAATGTTCTAAGAAACACCCTTCCAAGGGCTTTGCATTTTGAGAACTCTTCAATGCAAACTGGTTCTTGCAAAACAACCTGAAAGTGGAAAAATAGACGCATGTCGAGCCAAATTTGATTGCAACTATCAGGTCAATAACTCAAATAACCCAGCAACTAGAAACAACAATAACATCCTGCTGACTTACCTCAACAATTGCACTCTGCTTGGCAACAATGCAGCGGGGTGCTTTCTTTGCGACCTTCCCGGTCTTTGAATCAAGCAATGACGATATCTTTGCTACTCTTGCAGCTTCCTTTGCATGATGTACATAGAACTCCAACTGATTACACCATTTAGATTTCATATTGTTTAGTAAAACCTTAACATTTTAGAAAGAAAAAAAAAGGGGGGGGGGGGGGGGAATACACTGCAGAATGTACAGGGGAAAAGCTTGCCTGAGAACCCGTTAAAATTGGGGTTGCACCATCCAAAACCAGCACCCTCAACTCCAAATGTTTTGCAAATGCAACTGCAAAATCAGGATGACATAGCACACCACCAGCCATCACATGATTTCCATCTATCCCATGCAGGTTGATAGTTACATTATCTCCAGCTCTTGCAATTGAACAAGCTTGGGAATCACGCTCTAAGGAACGCACGGTTGCAATATCTGCAGATGGCATAACTAAAACCTACAATTGTACAAAACGGATCATAGTTACAGATGGTATTCATGTTCTTCTATTAAAACAGGAAATTAATATCATTGGGCACGAAAAAGGAACTTTTGGACAGGTAAAGTCCATCAAATATAGCAAAGCCACCATAATGTATTATCCTAACAAAAGCAACAACCTCTATCATCAGAAAAGGGCATACCTTTGATCCACTTCGAACAGCGCCAGCCTCTAACTTGCCACAGACAGACACTTGCCCCTGTGAAGATTTTATAACATCACATATAGGCAAAAGTAGAGGCTTTGAAAAATCTCTAATAGAAGGCTGGAAGGAATCTATTGCATCTAATAAATAAGGTCCCTGATACCTGCATTAAAATTACCAAGTTAGTTCTACAATATTTCCACATGAATGGGAATTCTGACATATTTCTTCAGAGGGCAGTCTCACTTCTAAGGGATAACAAAGTTTAATTACATAATTAGCATAGAACTCCATAACATAAATACATCTTAGTAATGAACATCACCACCTAAATCCTGTAGTTCAAAATCCAACCTGACATGCATGCTTGAACCTAAATGAGGGCACTAATCAGTGCACAAGAAGTAAGGCCCTCTCTCCTACCTCGTGTGATCAAGATAATAAGAAACAACAAATTCAACTAGACTGGAGGTGGTAATCATATTTCTCAAGACATATACATCTCTATGAAAGCAGGGTAGGACATTAAAAATAAATTGCCATTCACAATTGGGATAAAGAGCTTAGCCAAACCTAGATTTAGTTGCCTATAATACTTCACAAGTTCTAAAGACATATACATCTCTATGAAAGCAAGGCACAATTCAGCAGCCAACTAATATCATCTCCTGCAAAAAGTTGCCTATAATACTTCACAAGTTTTCATTTGGATCTGTTAAGACTATTTTTGCTATTATTTGTGGTCAACAGAGACTACACAACATCTGAATTCTAAAAGTATAGTAATTTAGAATACATACAACACAACACCTCACCAGGATAAACGGACATCAGAAGGTGTAGCCACTAAATTCTGATTATCAGCGGCACTTAATGGAATCCATGAAACTGAGGAGTCCTTAAAGCCACAAGAGCGGAGAAATGTCCCAAGTTGTGATTTTATAAAATCAAATCGATCCTTAGAATAGTCCACAGCATCCATCTTGTTAACTGCAACTATAATTTGATCAACACCAAAACTTCGGATGAGTTGTGCATGTTCCCTTGTCTGTCCCTTTGTGCCATCCATACCAACTTCAAACGAACCAATAGAGGCATCTATGACAAGAATCACAGCATCAGCTTGGGCTGCCCCAGTTATCATATTTGGAACAAAATCTTTGTGCCCTGGGGAGTCAAGGACAACAACATGATATCTTTTTGAATCAAAATAAGCTACAGCCACGGTCATAGTGATTCCCCTTTCCCTTTCTTCAGCACTCTCATCCAATGCCCAAGCATAAGCAAAGGATCCTTTTCCCTGATCGAAAATAAAATAAAAAACAAAATCTCAGATTATGGACTTGAATTCACATTTCAAACTCGCAGAAAATAGTCCATAAATCACCTGCAATCTGGAATCCTTTTCATATTTGTGCATTTCTTTTTGGGATATTCGTCCCAAAAGGTGAAGAAGTCTACCAGAGAGTGTTGATTTTCCAGAATCAACATGCCCAACCTAAGACATATGAAGGGTTAGGTTATACAATTACCATGTTAAGAAGAGAAATAATAACACCAAAACTTTTAAGATTATTAGGCCCAAACTTCAAATGTAACTTACGATTGCAAGATTTAATTGAGTCAGAGAATCTTCTGCTTTTACAGGGAGCATCCACTTTTCAGGCTTATACTGTGCACGTGAATTTGCTTTTCCACGGCCTATATCTTTTGGGTTCCCAGATTCAGATGCCAAAGTCATGTTTTTCAGATTACTGGCGAGAGTATGTGCCTCACCTCCATGCCTTGAAGAGCTGCTGTCATCCATCATATCAGTTCTTTCTTTTCGCATCAACAATAATGAACTTGGACCACTAGAACACATATTAACACCAATACTACTTTCGTCCGGATTCTCAAGCCTGCCTTTTGGCACTGAAGCAGAAGTTCTGGAACCTAATGGTGCATTGATTTCTAAATTCTCCGGAAAGATAATCTCATCATGCTTGTCTTTTCCTGTTGAGTCATACGAGTTATCTGACCTTTTAACTGCCTTATTCTTCCCAACAACACTTGAGGGAGCTTTGGAAGATTTCAATCCAAAATTCTGGGCTGCAAATGAATGGAGGCATAGAAAGAAGACAAGACAACATTTAACCGGTTAAAAGGAAAAAGTTATCCACAAGATCCATTAACTCTAGGTCCATTTCAAATATTTTGAACTTTAATGTATAACCACACTCTTAAAATGCTGAACAATATACAAAACAGAAAATCAGACAGGTATAGTTTGAGTGTGATCCTGATTCATTGCAGCAATACAGAATAATGACAATAAGAAATGAACTATCCTCATCAAAAAACAGTAGTCCTTTAATTTCTTTAATGCCTAGTACAGCAACAGTTAGGGAATGATTTCAACATATCTGGTTGCAATAGCCAAAGAATACCTTTAGTATGCAGTTTAGATGAATGCAGGCCATTGGAAACCACGTCGTCTGGAGATGGAATATCAAACTTAAAAGGGGCTGTATCATTAAAGCATGTATGGTAAGAATATATAATTGCAAGATACATCAAGCACTATCTTTCAAAAGAAAAGCATTGAAATGCCTCCCAGAGGTAGCTGAAGAAATAATAATGTTTTTAAAATAACAAAATGTTCCTACTGTTATAAACATCATATATTCACATTAAAATAACACCTGTGATACTTATATGTCCAGACTCCAGACCTATATTAAAACGGTAATGGGTAGGAGAACTGTATGCTTCATGAAATTCATGAAATTGTCCTTGGTTATTTCCAAGCATGTGGAAGTTATTGCCCTCTTTCAGCCCAAAATCATCGTTCTGCTGTTGAGAATCTACAAATTTTTTGGACATCTGATGCGGCGATGATGCAAAAAGTGACTTGGCCATAACAGATACTCCAGAAACTTTGCATATGCCAGGAACTGCAGAAAGGGATCTAATCTATAAAAGGTCTCACCAATGCAAAAAGGAACCTAAGAAACAAAGAGACAATATGTATTGGACATCCAACCATTCACAAGTTATCTGCTCTAAAGAAAATGGAACCTGCGCATCCGGAGTTAACTAGGAAGTGACATGCGGAACGTGGAGAGCGGGGACAAAGGTGAATGGAATAAAAAAAATAGTGCTATCACACTGAATAGGAACAAAAAGTAGCTCATTCCACCATGCTTGATGATATAAACAGCAACATCAAGAGATTAACTACAATTGTAACACATACCTGTTTTCTTCTCATCATAGGTGCTTTTACTGACCGACGGACTGCGAAGAGCCCCACAGATATCACACGATGACATGGTATTATCATTATCATAAGTACAAATGGAGCAACGCCACACACCATGTCTAATAGTATCTTGCTCAGAAGGTTCTTTCACTGTTTTAAGAAACAAATAGCATTATGTCTGTAAGCAGAAAGATAAATATATAATTTCTGTTAACCATTTTGATCAGTATCAAATTATAGGCTTGTATTTGAGAAGCTTTTCATGAAACATAGAGCTAACTCACAAAAACGCAACACCTAATTGGTATCTCATCATAAAGCTAAGATGTGACCAGAAAAAAAAAGAGGAGGGAAAAAGTCCACTCACCATTTTCTTCTGCATCATACCCAATTCCATAGTCATAGTCGTCATAGTCATCATAACCATCATACTCGTCGACATAATCAATTCCATAACTAACTTTTCGAGGCATAGTTCTAGCATACTAGCACCCAAGAAAGAAACAGATGTTTCAATCAAACATGGAACAAGTTCACAAAAAGAATTTAAAGTCTAAGCTAAGCAAAAGAGACCCATATGCCAAATAATAGCAGGAATTGCATGGGGAAATGAAATCAACCTTTAAACGGTACTAAGACCAAAGACTTACAAGCTAAAGAGGCAACCTTAACCAAAAATCAAAAAGCTGAGAACTGGAAAAAAGCCATATAGAATGAATTTGATTCTGAAATGTACTTTACCGTCTCTCCCACATCGATGAAGGTTAAAGCCACACTGCACGAAAACCCAAAATCCAATTCAGTTCACACAATCTATACTATACTCTCTTTCATTTTTTTTCTCTTCAGATTTTGTCTCAAGTATTTCAGTTTTTCTTTCCCCAGAAAAGCTCCCTTCCCTTCTCCTTCTAATGATTAAATAACCAAAACTAAAACTCAACTATACTAAGCAGAGATTCAAATTATATGACTTAATTGAGGAGTGAAACTAAAACAGTTCAACGGTTTCATAGTTTAGGCAGTGCAAATTTGGTCGGGCATTTATTCTAATTAGGAGGAATCGCAATGGATTATGAATTTCACAGAAATTTGATCAGCCCCTAAATATCATACTAATTGGCCTATTTAGTAAAAGAATATGAAATTGAAAAGCCACTTTCAATTATCCTAAAGAAACCATTTAATTGAACAAGGTACCTGAATGAGGCTGAGGAAGGCGAGGGGGAGAGAGGGACCCAGAGGCTCTTTCTCTTCTCTGGATTTCAGCAATGCTTCGGCTCCGTGCCTGCAAAATATGTTTGTTTTTCCGACTTTTTTCCTCTTTTGGGCTAAATTGTAAGCTTTTAGGAAATTTGAGGAAAAATTGAACTTCAACTGTTACTTAGGCTGGCGGAGCCTAGTTCTACTCGTTTTAAAATGGGCCGGGTCCTTTAATAATTTTTTTTTTGAGATTGAATAAATACGAAATACGGTTCATGAACAATAAAAATGTAAAAAAAAAAAATTGAGTAGTCTTAAGTGATTACAAAATAGTATCTGTCTATATATATTTTTAACCTTTTAACCATGCATATTTCTTTTTGACAATCCATAAAGACCACTTGATAGGTTTAATAAAAATGTAAATCAATATATGACTTCTGAAAATCATATTATAATATTGGATTGATAAGGATACCTTATCCAAATTACATGATATTATTAATTTTAAAATCTAAAATAATAATTTTCAGAATTAGGGTATTACCGAATAGGGTAAGCAGCTTTAATTGGGTACATTCACTTTTTAAAAAAATTCGATTGTATTTGTTTGCATGATTATTTCTCTCAGATATTTTTGGGACCCTAAGCGAATACTAAAAATAATCCTTATATAACGACAACATATCTCATTATAATTAGAAATTCTCTGCCGCTATTTATGCCCCAACAGTAAAAAATATATATTTAAAGTTTAGGGTTATGATTTAAGATTAGGGTTTAAGATATTGGGTGTAAAGTTTAGTACTTAAAAGGTTAGGGTTATGACTTAAAATTTAATTTTTTAGTTGTTAGGCATTGAAATGGGCACCGAAAAAGAGCGAAAAATTTTTATTTATTTTATTACTTTAAACAATTAATTTAATATTTCAAACACATTATTTTTATTGTTAAATTTATTTATTTATTTAGGAAAATAATTATTTTTTAGGGCCCCCTTATAGCCGGCCGGCCTGATGAATATGATTATGCTTCCCAGACTTTCCTCGGAAGTTTTATCAAATTAACTTGAATAATATGCAGATTTAGCGGGATTATTTTAGGAAAAACTCAACAATTTTAAATTATTAATTAATTAAGAAGCAAATCATATAAAAACAATTTTATAAAATATACTTTTAAATAATCTTATGTCTCGTCAACAAATATCAAAATCTGACATTCTTATCAAATAAATCTCAAGTTTCAATCGCAGTTCACGAGTCTTTTCTTTGTTTATGATTTGGTGTGCCGTTCCACATTTAATAAAATCCACCTTTCCATTGCAAATAAGCCATATACTAATTTCATGTGTTTTTATGTGATAACTACCTAGAACAATGTACAACTCTCCCTCCTACAAGGTACAACATTCATATTCACCTTCCACAGTTTCAATAAACCAGCTGCTCTCTTCTTCCACAACGTGTACTGGAACTCATCTATACAAAACAAATGTTCGTGCCAAAATTTTGCTTCATCTATCGGATAAAACCGAGTTGCTCCATGAAAGCAAGAAATCCCGAACCACATTCGGAAAATCTACACAAAGACAAAAGATTTAACAACCAGAAACACAGTTGACCAACCAACTTATTATCTCATTACAAGTGTTTGTATTAATATTTTGACCTAACTTGAAAAGCTCGAAGAAATTTACCTAGTACGATTTCCCTTGCCACCGCTGGTACGTCTATCTCATCTTCAACCAGTCTATAAACATCCACCAGCTGATAGACAAAACATAGCATTCAGGAGCCTCATACAAGGTATTCTAACCGTCAAATCGAAACTACTGAAATTCATACAAACCTCTTCAACATGGAGCTTAGAGTCTTCAGTCAAAGCAAGAAGAAGCTGTCTACGGATACCTTCATCAAAGAGGAAAAGGCGAGCTCCATCTTTAATGGTGTCTGTCAAGTCCAATTTGCTTACTGTTTGCCAGCTTCTTGAATTTGGCCTAAGAAAAGAAAAGAAAAAACAAGGTTGGAAACTTTATGCAACTGCTGATTCTTTGATTGAATCTAAAACAAGATGAGCAAGTGATTAGAGCTGAGATTCATACACATTCTTCACTTGCAATGCAGGGTTAGTACTCATTTTGGCCACATTTTCCTTTGCAAGAACAATAAGATTTTCTAGCCGTTTCCACTGGAAAACACCATCTTTAAAAAGAACCTGACAGAAAAGGACCCTTAGTCTTGATTATAATCTCAGAAGCCTTTCAATGCAACAACTTGGGTAACAACAGTTACTGATTTACCATGAAACAATATAAACTCTAATGAAGAAGCATTACTTATGATAACCAAGTACCTACATGACCTGCGAAAGGAAATGAAATGCAAAGAGGCAACACAAATAATGAGTCCTAATTTCCTTTTATATGTAGTAAGTGCACTACAAGAAATTTGGAACCAAGTTGTAGTAGTAAGTATAGCCCAACATCATTATTTTGACATAGTGTGTTACAATGAATCTAATAGGTGATAATAAGTTTGCTACTTTAATTTAAATGACACATGCAGAGAATGTGTTTTTTCACTTTATCAAATGGAATATAAGAGCGATGGGCATTCTAAATCAAGTAACAGATATAAGTACCTGTATGAGGCGTTCACGAAGAGCTGGATTAGGATCTGTTAACAGGCGCTTTGCCACATATGGGTAGGCAACCTAGTGAAAATGCTTAGAATCAGTATAGTGATTGGTATGATGTGCATCAGACTGTGTACCAATGCAATCTAGAAGAAAATAGTTATCCCATTTTATGCATAATAGAAACATGACAAGCTCTTAATCACAACATGGGTATATTCACATAAGAAGCTGAAGATCAGTTCTAAAAATCCTAACCATAGGCATTTCCTATGGACCTTAATAAATTCCAAAGAATTCCAATTTGTAATATTTTGCTTCTCTTTTTTCTCATCCGCGTGTGATATGTTTCAAAGACAAAAAATACCTTTCCACTAAGGTTCCAATGAAATAATAACCCCCAGGATCATTCTTCTAAACAATTGATGGTGTAAAAAGGGTGAAGGCAGGGCAATGGGAATGTAAAAATAACAAATGTAACCTCACCTCAAGGAATTTGAAATCTGGCTTGAGTGTAAAACAGATACCCTCCTGAGTCAATAAAGAACGAATAACAAGAGAAAACCTCTCTGGAATCCTAATGGGATAGTTATAAACCAATTTGTTGAATTGCCCTACAGTTAAAATAACAGATATATAAGGTTTGCCATATTCATAAATCAAACATAAGCTAAGAACAATGATTTATCAACTAAAAACACAATATATATATTACCAGTAACACTTCGGAAATTAAAATCAGCAAGCCCTTTTCCAGCAGAATTCTGCCAAATGGCTTCTAAAGCTGGAATTATAGGAGAGACATCAGTTCCACTGGCCAAGAAACCAAGTCTGGTAAAATCATTTGCCATCTCAGCATAGTCCTCATTAACGGCATGGACAACAGCATCAATTAGTATCTGCTTATTTTGCTGAAAAACAAAAGGCACAACAATGTGTGGGGTAAGTCGTACCAAACATAGTGAAGAGTGGTAAGAAACTACTATTGCTATAAATTGCCATACCAAACATAGTAGTTAAAACTCAGTTACTACATAGCAGGAGATTAGACTGTTCTTGAGATAAGGAAAGCAGCATGACAAATCTAAGCATGGCACATGCTCAACAATGACAATTGGTAACATTACCTACTAGTTAAAACATGTATAGCATGAAAAAAAGAGACGGGGCTAAAGAGGAGCTGGCAGTGGCTTCCCCCACCCCATACACACACAAAAAATGGTAAAAATACAATTTTTAGTCCCTGTATATTTTAAAGTTTTAAGTTTAGATAATAGTAAAACTGTATTCTGCCCCCCCCCCCCCTAAACTGATAAAATTTCAATGACATCCTTTTATGCATTATAAAATTATAAGCTAAATCAAGATAAAATCATATTTTCACCATTTAAAAAATTATAATTTACTCATGTCCCCCCCCCCCCCCCAACAAAAAAAAGTTCCTGGCTTTGTCCCTGATGAAAAAGCATTTATATACTATTAATTGACATAAGAACTACTCTACAATCCATTGGAATTACATGCCAAAGCCAAGAAAGCATAAATCATTTCTAGCTCGAGCATTGAATTACGGTATATCTTACCTGACTAAGCACAGCCACATTCCCAAAGTCCACATAAGCAATACGTCCATCTCGTAAGGCAAATATATTTCCAGGGTGGGGATCTCCATGAAAAAACCCAAATTCAAGCAACTGACGGAGAGCAGCACTTACTCCAATTGTTAGAAATCCATTTACATCAATTCCAGCATTCTTGATAGCCTGAGATGCATTGAGACAAAATGTTACACAAAGTGATGCAACGACATGAAACTGCTTCCAAATGAGAATATAATGTGTACAATCTTGATATCCAAACCTGTGGGTCAGTGCATCGAATGCCATCTATCCATTCCATTACCAAAACACGTGACCCAGAAAGATGTTTGTAAACCTGAGGAATTTTAACAGTAGGGTCATCTTTGAAGTTCTCAAGGAAGTCTTCAATGTTCCTGGCTTCCTAAATAATAAAGAGAAAACAAAAGAAAGAGAAGAATATAAGATAGGAATCCAAACAACACCTCCATTTTAGCAGTTTTTGTTTGCCACTAAGATGAATATGTAAAAAGGCATTAACGTGACTGGTATTCTGGCAATCAAGCCAAACTCCAATGTTATCTTTGTAAAAAGAGCATAGGCAAAGCACAGGGAAGCTTAGAATAAATGAACATACCAAGGTATAATCAAGCTCCTCCAAAAGTTTTTCACCAAATTCGTCAACTATTAGTTCAGCATTGCAGCCCAATTTTTGTAGGCTGATTCCATTTAAGAAGGAGGCAAGTGTTCGAAATAGAAAAAGGTCACGATAGATTATAGGTTCTATCTGAGGCCTCTGGACCTGTAAGTATAAGAGAAAAGCATTAAATTACAGAGATGTCAAATCATGAAAAATACGGAATCTTAGATGCAAACGCTGCAAATAGTAATTAGTAGTTTCAAGCTTAGGTTGATGACAAAATTAAAGGCATGTGGAGTGGCATGAGTAGGAAACATCTCCTTAATAATGTGCAGAAGCTAAATAAGATGACTAAAATTACAATAAGATGTTAAGCAGGCCAAAATCACTACTTTCGAATCATCCACATCTAGGCAATTAAAGTAAGCAAGTAAACCAATGTACAATTACAGAAGTTACAGGTAGAACATTATGCATGCTTGTAGAACTTAAGGTGCAACAGTACTTAAGCACATGAATATGATCTTATCGTGTGGCCCAAAGTGCAATTATCTTGTAACAATTCATGCAGTACAATTTAAACTGCAGCAGGTGCTCAAACACAGATAATTTGATCATCGAAAATAAGATCAAAGTAAGCAGTTAGCCTACCAAATTCCAAAGAAAAAACAGGATCAACAAGCAAATAGCAACTTACACTTGAGCAATAGATACAGAACTATGGAGCAACAGAAAAAAACCAGTGGTTAGTCACTCTAATACCTTAATCGCAACATCCTCTCCTGAAGAACGAAGTGTTGCACGGTAAACTTGACCCAAACTTGCAGCCGCTATTGTTTGCGGTGAAATTTTGCTAAATACAGCTTCAAGTGGTTGGCCCAATTCTTCCTCGATGATTTTAAAAGCAACCTGTCAACACAATTCTCATCAAGTAAAAGGGCATGATCCCAGCTAACACAAAATCTGGCCACTTGTGAACACAGGGATAATAGAGTGCATTCTTACCTGATTGGGAAAAGAAGGGACATCATCTTGAAGAATGCAAAGTTCATTCATATAATCTTCTCTGATGATATCAGGTCTGTTGGCAAGAACCTGTCAGAACAAAATCAAACAAACTAAGATTAAAGTTAAAATCATTAGGTTATCATCAATCTCTTTTCAACAATTTTTGGTAGAAAATTCATCTTTTAGAATACAGGACACAGTGAGTTCAAAGTTCAAACAGAGAAAGTAGAAGAAACATTAAACAGATTGAAAATTGAAGAGTGCAATAGCAGAACCTGGCCAGCTTTAATAAAAGATGGTCCGAGATCACACAGGAGATTCCTGAGTTGGCGAGCTCGAAACGGAACAACCTCTTCATCCCTTCCAACCAAACAATCGTACGTCAAAGAAGACCAATACAGACCCAAATTCCACACAATCTCCACACCACGTAAAATTAGTGATGCAACCGCCCCCCGAGATTCCAGTACCTTATTTCTCACCTATATGCCAAAACCAAATTAAACACAGCGATTTCATTTAGCAACCTCAATACTGCCTTCTTGCTTTATAAGAATTAAACGCATACATTCACGTCGTTTCCTAGGAACAGTAAAACCAAGCAATCTAAACAGGGCAATAAAATAAAAGCAAATTGAATCAAGTATGATCTGATTAATAGCATATAATATAATCGTACTGTCTCAGGAGAGTACTTGCGGAAGGGGATGCAAACACCGCGTTCGATGTCGAGTTGTTCCATAGCACTGCTAGACATCCCCGAAGGTAACGCTTTATTCTGGGAGTTCACGGATGTCGTTAAACTCCGCCTGGGTGCTCCATTGTCTACGGCAACTTCAGTCGTTGAGGCGGCAAGATTAGAAACTCTGACAGCTGAGAGCTTCTTCTTGTTTCTTCGGATAGAGACTGGTGAAGATGAGAATTGAGATTTGTTTATGCAATTTGAGTGAATCAAGTTCATTATGAACCCTTGAGGGAGAGGGGATCTTTGGTGTTGGGGAGAAGCCGTTCAGCTGGGAGAACAAAAGAGTCCTAAAAAATTAGTTAAAATGGTCGACCACATAACATTTTGCAGATAATTTCTTTAAGCTAATCAAATAAAATACACTTTACTAAAAAAATAAAAGTCTAAATCATACTTTCCTCCCAATAAAATTATCATTTTATATTTTAAATTTTTTCATTCAATTTGTCACTTTAAAAAACTTAACAACATTTATAATGCATATTTATTTTTTTTATTTTTTAGTTTCTCAATAAAAATAAGAGTTAATTTTTAAAAATAAACTTGTCATTTAAATTATTTTACACCAGACATCTTATATAAATTATTTTTTCTTAAAATTTCGTAAAAAAGTCAACATGTAACAAGAATAGTGGGATTGGGAAGTATATTTTTTGTTTTAAATGTATAAATTCTTTTACCAAAATAATTTTTTATATTAAAGTTTAATGTCATTCCAATGTATAGACAACATGCAATTCTTTTATATTTTATTTTATTTTAAAAATAAAACTATTTTTTAATTATATCTTAATTTTTTTTCATAAAATTTTAAATTTTTAAAAATAAAATTAAATAATATGGGCTCGGCCTGCCTGGGTTAGAAAAATTAAAATCGGGCCTTTACACAACACGATCATGAGGTGTATGGAATTAACCTTAGTAGTGCTCTTTTTATTTTGCTAGATTATTGCTCGTGATTTGCATAGTTTTACGGTTATTTTGAAGAAAAAATATATTATTTAATAAAACATTTATTCGTGGTAGGCATATTACAAACAAAAATCTACTGTTTTTTCTTCCCATTTATACTAACACTGAAAAAATAAACTTTAAGCCCTAACCTTAAATTTTAAATTATAAATTATAAATCTTGAACTTTTAAAACAACATTCTACACTTTAAATCCAATACCTTAATTTTAAACTTTAACCTTAAATCAAATTTTTTTCGGTGTCTTTTTCTATGCCTTAACACTATAAAACACAAAAGTAAATAAATTCTAAGTCTTAACCCTAAATTTTAAATCATAAATCCTACCTCTTACATCATAAAAATACATCATATTCTAAATTCACTAAACTCTAACCACAAACTCTAACTTTAAACTCTAAACTCTAAACTTAATTTTTAGTGTGATGCATGAATAAAGGTACGAAAAGGGCATGAAATTTCTATTTGAAACCATAGAACCAATAAAAGTATAAAACGCGAAGAGACGGGCATTCTCGGAGCTTTAAAGGGTGACTAGTGTAAGCAGTAAAACTTATCATGCTCTTAGGTGGGTGCATGGAACCCAATAAATGTTTCAAGTGGAAATATTCATCACATGAGACACAGGTTTAAATCGATATGTCTACAAAGTATATGTCTATTATCAAAGGGTTAAAAATATGTATGAACAAATATTACCTTGTGATCACCTTTAAAATTATCAGCAAAAGGACAAAGTTCCATTGTTCTATTTCTTTCTTTCTTTCTTGTTTAGTAGTGTAAAATGGTACTAATATTTTACAAATAATAAATTATGGTTGTCTAATTGATGTCAATTCCTGACTTCTTGCTTGCTTGGATTGGATATTTAATTGTATTTGGAACTAACTAAGGAACGAGTTATCACGTAATCATTGGGACTGGAAAGCCATGGAAAAGGAAAACAAAATGTATTAATTCATAAATTGACATGATATATGCATACCTACAATACATACAACAATTTGCATTGTCCATTGAAATAAGTAGAAAGAAAGACGTCCCACGTGCAGTCACACCTGAGATAACATAGACTCTGGTAATTAAAAGGACACGTCCTGTTGCAACAGTAGCAACAATTCGTGGCTTTGATCTAGTGTCCCGGCCTGCTTCACGTGATGCCCCATATGCCTCAGTCCCTCGGCTTGGGTCACCCGGCCCCGCCCCATCATAATCCACCCCCAGTACTTGTTTTTTCTACTTCTCTATGATTCCACAACTCTACCCCTTTCTCTCCCTCTCTCTCTCTATATATATATATTATATCTCAAAGTCAAATCTTGCATTCAGATATACTTTTGTCTCTACTTTTCTCCCTTCCATTCGATTCATATTCTGCTATAATTATATATTCATATAAAAGATTTTAAAGGCATATTTGTCGTTATTTCATTTATACAGGAACAACTCATGGCTAGCTGGATGATCATCACGGCAAAGCATTACCCTCCAAATTAATATCTCAACTGATCTCATTAGTGACGAACGCAAGCACATTTGGCCAAACTGTTTATTTTTATTTCCTCGTATTTTCATAAGTCATGGATTTTCGACTATCTCTGCGGCACTTCTTTCCTAGATCTCATAAGGCGTCATGTTATCCGAGTGTTCTAATTATATAAAACTGAAGACGTAATCATGCGTATATTAATGTTTATTTTATCTGTTGGGAAGGTTTTTTTTTTAATGTATCCTTCATTTTGCGCCGCCCGGCATCACCAACCCTTGTGTTATTGTGGGCATTTTTCTCATCATTGATGATCACTTACTCCACATCAATCAACACTGTTTAGGTTGGGTCTGCTGTAATAAATAGAGACTGCTAGCTGATTGATGATAGTAATAGATGTTTGAAAGAGCAAATTCTGACAAATCATCATTTTCAAAATCATTGGAGTCGACACTTTTCAGTTTGTCTTGTCTCTTTGACAAACCAAACTGTTGTAGAAAACCTCAGCTGCAGGCTGACATGGCAGAAAGTGATGGGATTGATTAAAAATTCACAAGAACTGCAGGCAGCATATACAACTACAAGCATGAAACAAAAAAGCAATCCATTCCAACATACAAGCCTAGTACAAACAGCAGTCCACTTTATTCTTGCTCGATTTCCTTGGCAGCTTCATGTAACCCACCATGGCAAGCAAGTTACTAAAACCCTAAACATGCAGTATTATACAAACCATAAAAATGCCCTAATAGACGAGATTTAAAGCCCTATAAGAGAGAGAGTTGTAAATTGTAATGCATGATACGTAATATACATATAGAGAGCTGTGACGGTGAGTCGTGACAGTCACATATCCCGTACGTGGAAGACGTTGGGATTCTTAACGACGATGTCATACATGTGAACGGAGCAGAATTTGGAGAAGTCCTTCGGAAGCGAAATGAGGTCAATTGAGGAGTGCTTATGGAACTGGTAGAGGTCAGGGTCACCACCGTAGTACCTCTCCCACCCTAAACCTCTCAAAATCCGATCCAACGACGAGTAGGATGACACGACTTCATCCGACGGTAAGTGCACCAAAACCCGTCTCCGGGGACTACTCTCAAGCCGATACACCCCATTGTTGAACACCCAAACCCCAGACATATCCGTTTCCTTTTCAATGTGTATGTTTCAGGACAAGTAAAGCAAGTGATTTTGAGACTAAAAAACAAAGGTTTTTATGTTGGTAGTGAGGGAAGGAAGGATTGGGGTATATATATATATATATATAGGCGTGTTGACGATACAGTTAAAAATTAAAATCAAGAGGAACATAACCTAAAAGTCTAAAACTAAACAAGTAGTGTTAAGTCTTAGGAGATGATGTGAGTGATAGGTTTGGGTTTGGTAGAGAATCTAGATATTGTGGGACCTTCGTCCCCATGGGTTTAAATATGGCGAGGGTACATAGATGCTTTAAGAATGTAATTTAGGGTACACATACCATCCATCCATCCGTGGGGTATGTATGTTTGTGTTTGCACAGAGAATCTCCTTTTGTTTCTTTTTATATTTTAATTACTAATATATTTATTATATATGCGCATATGTATTAAATTAATAAATAAATGTTGCCTCAAGTGTGTGTGATTCTTCTTCGGTTTGTTAGGTTTGTATGTGATGTTTTGATGTGCTTAAATTAAGGGTTATTATATGATATATTGTCAATGTAAAAAATTGTTATACAAGAATGTTTTGATGTGTTTAAATTAAGGGGTATTATATGATATATTGTAAGTGGTAAAGGATGATGTAATTCATTTATGTAACTCGAGTTCGAGCATCAATCCTACACGGTGTGTATGCCTTATTAGAAAAAAGACTAAAAAAGTTGAATATATGCTACACTTGTAGTTGTATCACATCAGCATATTCAAAAATAATTTTGAAATTTTAAATATTAAATTATAAATTCTAATATGTACTCTCTAAATTTTTAACGCTATGATCTAAACATGTAACCTCTAAATCGTAAACTAAATCCATAAACCCTAATTAATTATGGTTATGTAATAGTTTTTTCACCCAGTTTATTAAATAACTTTCCTTAAACTTACATATGATATTATTAAAAAAATAATCTGAAATTGCTTTAATTAAATATAATAATTATTAAAAAGTTTTTTATATAAGTTGATATTTAAAATTGATAATTAGTTTTAAATTAGTACTAAAATTTTAAAAGAGTCTTTGAATTTGAGAAGAGTTCTCAAATTGATCTGCTTAATGTTGATATAATATTTTAAAATACATCATGTCATCGACATAATTAATGGTTATTGTCGAGATCTCAAATTAACACAAATATAAGAAAATATTTCAGAGTCAAATATCTATTAGACATAAAAAAACATCAACTTGAAAAAATCTTAAATTCATATACCAATTTGTATAATTAACGTAATTACAATTTTAACAAATTGTAATATTTTATTATTAATTGACCTATACATAAAATATGAAAACAATAATGAAAAGTGGAAGGCTTAATCACGAGATTCCCACGTGACCCTGTCATTGGATATGATTTTGGTGGGGTCGAATTTATTTGTTTATTTTGTTTATTTATTTCATTTCCATTTTCATTTCATTTCATTTCTAATTTCCCTTTGGATCAAATCAAATCCCACCTTAGGCTTAATCAGTGCGTATGACGAGTGAACGGAGAGACATCACTTGTCTTTGTGTTTCCTATAATTCTTTGTTGCCTACTCATCATTGGCTGGCTATCAGTTATTCGAAACCTTAAAAAGTCAGTTTTAGTTTGTTGCCTTTTTTTCTTATATTATTTAATTTATTATTCATTATATATTGCACTGCCACCTTAAGGCTTTGTGTGAAAAATCCGTATTCACGCTACAAGCTAATAAAATCACAATTGGACTATAAAATCATTCCAATTTAGAAGTTTCAATATGTACAGTTTATTTTGATATATAATTAAAAACATTTTATTACAATCTACTGTCTATAAAAGAAATTACAGATAATAATTTACCGTTGGTTTTTAAAATTATCATTTTATCTAATAAATAAAGGATTAATATCCTATACACTGGTGGTGAAAATTAAAAGTTTCAACAAGCTACTTAGTTTTATGGTATATGGAATTAGTTTAGGGTATATGGTTTAGGGGTTTAGGTATATGTGTTTAGAATTTAAGGATAGTTATTTCAATTTAAGATTCAGAGTTTATAGGTTAGGCCGTTAGGGTTTAATTTTTAGGGTAATATAGTGAAGATTTAGGTTTTAACCTATAAACCATAAATTATAACCCTAAACCTTAGATTAAAACAATTATCCCTAAATTCTACCCCTACACCTAAACCTCTAAACTCTATACTCTAAACTAACTCTATATACCCTAAAACTAAGGCGCTTGTGAAAACTTTCAGTCTCCACCGCTTGTGTATAAAATATTTATCCATAAATAAAAACACGCGTTTAAGATAATATTTGTAATTCTAAACATAGAATAAATGATATGATCTAAATAGTATGGAAGTAATAGTTTTTACATACATACATTTTCTCACAACACTTCATTCGTATGTATTGGGCTTGTTTGGTAAAGAGAGGTTTGGGCAAAAATTAGAGGTTTGACCAGTCAAATCTGCTAATATTGTGGTTTGGTAAATAGCGGATTGAAGTAAAACCGCTAATTTTGAAAAATGTCATAATATGAGATTTTTAAGATTAGAGGTTTGATATTAGAGCTGTAAAAATGTATAATCTTTTTTATTTAAATTATAAAAATTAAAATATAAATATTTAATTCTAAATTATAAATTATAAAGTCAAAACTCTAAACTCTAAACTAAACTTCTAAATCTTAAAATTAAAAAAATTTACGTAAATTTTAATTTACAGAACATATATCATACACGGGCGGATGTATAAATCCCCTTGGTATACACATCTTTTTGAGAAAGCTACCAAGTTTAGTTTTGTGTGTAAAGAAAAAATATATACATTCCCATTTTACGTATATATTAAAAGTTAGACTCCCATTTTTGAGTTACCCGGTAAAGAAAAAATATATACATTCCCATTTTAGGTATATATTAAAATTTAGACTCCCATTTTTTAGTTACCCGATCTGCCATTGGTATCAAAATAACTTTCGTATATAAAATCTCTAGTTTATTTATTTATTTTAAGGAAAATTATTTGATCCATATGTAGTTAAAAATTTATTTAAAAGGTATTATTTTTTAACCATATTTAAAACGAATTAATTATTTAAAAGGAGTATTATTTTATTTATGAAGGGTCATCAATTCTATATGTTTCTAATTTTTTATTTACAAATTATATAAAAATATAATTTTCAAAAACGTTTATGCATGTGGCTCCACCTAGGGATGAGTATTTTATCCGGACCCAACGGGTTCTGACTTGATCCGGCCTGATCGAGTTAAATTTTTTAATAAAAAATTGGGTTCAATTTGGGTTGGGTTTCTTTTTAAAAGGGTAAACTCGGGTCGGACAGGTTTGGTTTTAGGGTGGAAAATATTCGACCCGACCCTACTCGGGACTAATAGTGTAATTTTTCCCTAATTTTTTAGGGATATTTATAATAATACCCTTCTTTATATATATATATATATAATTAAGTCCTTAAAATTTATTTATTATTTATAATTTAGTCATTTAAATTATATTTTTTACAATTAAGTCCCTTAAAATTATTTTTTACAATTAGGTCCCTAAATTTAATTTATTTTATATAGGTCGGGTCAGATTTAGTATATTTATTTTCGGGTCGGGTCGATTTTTTTAATATGTTCGGGTCAGGTGCAGGTTTAAGGTATTTATTTTTGAGTCGAGTTCGAGTGGACCAAAAACCTGACCCGTGCCCATCCCTAGCTCCACCCATGATCCACATATTCCATAAATTTAGACTACACAACCTTATTCATTTTTGTAGAACTTATGTTTTGATATAATAATTGAAAAATGTTTTGGACTAATTTGAAAAGAATTTAAAACTTGGTTTTAAGTCCAAACAACTTGAATTTATGTTTGAGGTATTTTAAGAGGTTTTTGGCAAAAATTTTTCATGTTTTAAACAGCCAAACTTGTATTTTCAACGTCCCAGTATCGATACGGTTGTACCCGTACCAATACCATTTTGCCTCAGTTTGGCCACTGTCAAAACCCGTATCGATACGAGGGTTTAGTGTATCGATACGGAGTGGGGTCGTTTCGATACGCCACGTCAACGTACCGATCCCATTTCAACTACCCCAACGGCTATTTCCCAACGGCCATTTAAATATCAAGCCGTATCGATACCGTTCCACGTGTATCGATACCCCTATGCTGGCAAGAGCCCAACGGCTATTTCCTCAAGAAGGTCGTATCGATATCGTTCCACGTGTATCGATACTGGTAGCTGCAGAACAGCATTTATGAAGGGAAATAAAGTCCTCAACGGCTCCAATTCATCCCCAACGGCTAGTAACGGCTACAAACTCAATTGGGAGTATAAAAGGGACCTCCAAGCATCAAGAGAAGGCTAATGCTTCAATTGTCAATCAACAAATGATCAAGAATTGTCTTTGTACTTAAATTGTCATTTCTTGTATAGACAAACACTAGTGAGCCAAAATTGTCAAATTTGCTCAAGTGTTTTAGGTTTTGGGTGAGTGCTTAATTGTGCAAACAAACACCTATTAGAGGGTTTTAAGTTTGCTTTCTTTGTCTCTTTGTAAAGAGGGTTTTGATCAAGGCTTTGGGTAGAAGCTTGATCGGTTGTAAGAGTTTCCTCCTAATCCTAGAAAAGGGGACGAATCAATTAGTGGATTGATTGTGAAATCTTTAGTGGGAAGCTAAGGTAGTGGATGTAGGTGCTTGTTAGAAGGCCAAACCACTATAAATCATTGTGTCTTTTTTCATTCTAGCTTCCACAACCCTTCCACCCAAAAATCCATCTCTCCACCACTTGGTGAGCTATTTTGGTTGATCGAATCGAGCCCCTAAAATCCCAACAATTGGTATCAGAGCTTGGCTCAATCGGTGAGGATTAACATCCTATTGAGAAGATCCGGCAAGCTCGATCACTAGTTCACCAACCGGCTCAAATGACACAATCAATCGACAAACCGCCTTTCTTCGACAGAACTCATTATGCCCATTGGAAGACAAAGATGAAGTTCTTCATCAAATCAAGAGATTACAAGCTATGGGATGTAATTGAAGATGGTCCGTTCGTGCCTCAAAGAAGTAAAGCGGAGTGGAGTGCCGACGATCGCAAGAAGATGGAGCTAAATTACAAAACCTTGCACATTCTATTTTGTGCATTTGGTCCATCCATCTACGAGAAGGTGTCTTCTTGTGAGAGTGCCAAGGAGGTATGGGACAAGCTTGAAGTCACATACGAGGGGACAAATGAAGTCAAGGAGACCAAGATTGGGCTCCTAACCTTGGAGTATGAGAACTTCAAAATGGATCCGGAAGAGAACATCGAGAAGATGTTTGATAGGTTCTCCACCATCACCAATGGTCTTAAAGGTTATGGAGAAGCCATCCCGGAGGAGAAGCTTGTTCGAAAGCTCATCTACTCACTTCCCGAGTCATGGGACTCAAAGAGGACCGCCATCATCGAAGCCAAAAATTTGAAGACCTTGAAGCTTGATAAACTCATGGGGTCTCTCCTTACTCATCAAATTATGAAGAATAACAAAGAGGATGAGAAGAAGAGGGAAGAAATTAGAGCTATGAGAGAGAAGAAAATCAAAGGGCTTGGCATCAATGCTAGTGCCATGGCTCTCAAATCCTCCACTTGCCATCATGTCTACTCAAGTGAAAAGGAGGATGAAGATGAAGAGATAGTTCATCTCTTCAAGAAGTGTGCCCCGTTCATGAAGAAAGCCTTGAGAGAGCTTGAACGAGAACCTAAAAGAAAGGAGAGGGCAAGCACTTCAAGCCATAAGAAGAAGGCACATGTGGCTACTTGGAGTGATGAGGACTCCACCGACGATGAACAAGCCAACCTTTGCCTTATGGCCATCGAAGAAGATTCAAGGGTAACTTCTAATTCATCTACTTCATGTTCTTACACTTTTGATGAATTACAAGATGCCTATGATGATTTGGTTTTAGATTTTAAAAGCCACATTTTGAAAAACAATAAATTGATTTCAAAGTTAAAAATTCAAAATGATTTGCTTTCTAAAACCAAACTTGAACTTGAAGCAAAACTTGAAGAGTTTGAATTAAAATGTTTTGATTTACAAAAATTGCTTCAAAAAGTTCAAGAAGAAAAAGATTTGATTTCCAAAGAGCTTGAAAAGAAAAACAATTTTGGAAAATCAAACTTTTATGTTAGACAATCTAGTGCCCCTAGATTTGTGAATGGAAAATGTTTTAGAAGTGTTTGGGTCCCAAAAGGACTAACCACTTCAACTAAAAAGGATGAAATTGAAAAATGGATTCCTAAGGGGACTAAATTTTGTGCTACTAATGTTCATGGATCCAAAGCAATTTGGATACCAAAAGTTATTTGATTGTCTATTGTTAGGTGTGATGGAGATGTTCAACAAGTCAAACATTGAGGGGGGCTCCACGCACACAAGGAAGAACACTTGAAGAAGGAAGGCTTCACATCCTCCCTTGGGTTCAAGTGTGGGTAAAATTTCTAGTTGTTTTGCTTTTATTTGTTTTAATTTTTGTTTATTCAACTAGATGATCATAAATGTTGGACTAACATTTTTAATGATGCTTTGAGTAAGGGGGAGCCAATTTTTAAATCAAATTCTAATTTGTGTCAAAGTTTTTATCCCTATTGTTATTTTAAAACTTAATGTTTTAAATTCTTTTTGATATAACAAAAAGGGGAGAAATGGTTTGAAAATTTGAAAAATTGATTTTTCAATTGAATAAGGGGAGCTTTATTTAATTTCATATCCTTAATCTCTTATTCACATTTTTAAAGTTAAAGGGGGAGAAACCCAAACAATTTTTCAACTGAGTTTTATTATATCAAAAAGGGGAGATTGTAGAACTTATGTTTTGATATAATAATTGAAAATTGTTTTGGACTAATTTGAAAAGAATTTAAAACTTAGTTTTAAGTCCAAACAACTTGAATTTATGTTTGAGGTATTTTAAGAGGTTTTTGGCAAAGATTTTTCATGTTTTAAACAGCCAAACTTGTATTTTCAACGTCCCAGTATCAATACGGTTGTACCCGTACCGATACCATTTTGCCTAAGTTTGGCCACTGTCAAAACCCGTATCGATACGAGGGTTTAGTGTATCGATACGGAGTGGGGTCGTTTCGATACGCCACGTCAGCGTACCGATCCCATTTCAACTACCCCAACGGCTATTTAAATATCAAGCCGTATCGATACCGTTTCACGTGTATCGATACCCCTATGCTGGCAAGAGCCCAACGGTTATTTCCTCAAGAAGGCCGTATCGATACCGTTCCACGTGTATCGATACTGGTAGCTGCAGAACAGCATTTATGAAGGGAAATAAAGTCCTCAACGGCTCCAATTCATCCCCAACGGCTAGTAACGGCTACAAACTCAATTGGGAGTATAAAAGGGACCTCCAAGCATCAAGAGAAGGCTAATGCTTCAATTGTCAATCAACAAATGATCAAGAATTGTCTTTGTACTTAAATTGTCATTTCTTGTATAGACAAACACTAATGAGCCAAAATTATCAAATTTGCTCAAGTGTTTTAGGTTTTGGGTGAGTGCTTAATTGTGCAAACAAACACCTATTAGAGAGTTTTAAGTTTGCTTTCTTTGTCTCTTTGTAAAGAGGGTTTTGATCAAGGCTTTGGGTAGAAGCTTGATCGGTTGTAAGGGTTTCCTCCTAATCCTAGAAAAGGGGACGAATCAATTAGTGGATTGATTGTGAAATCTTTAGTGGGAAGCTAAGGTAGTGGATGTAGGTGCTTGTTAGAAGGCCGAACCACTATAAATCATTGTGTCTTTTTTCATTCTAGCTTTCACAACCCTTCCACCCAAAAATCCATCTCTCCACCACTTGGTAAGCTATTTTGGTTGATCGAATCGAGCCCTTAAAATCCCAACAATTTTAATCATAAATTCTAAGCTTTAAACTTTAAAACATGAATTTTTAAATACGACGAATGGCATTAAATAGTCAAGAACTCAAGATTATGCCATTTAAATCTTACACAATCTGTATATAAAAAACATCCGTTTAAATTTTACATATAATTAATTTATAAAGAATTAAGGAGCAAAGATAAGGATTGAGCCATGTTTATCGCAAATGTATGTAATCTCTAATCGAATAGCTAATAGCCATTAAAATTAATGCTAATTATAATTACTGTGAGTATATATTTAGTTGGTAAAAATGCAAGAAACCCCACATGGCATCACGTGGGCAATATCTTAAAAAAAACAGTATAGATAAGATGGTCCTCACTAACTCACTCACTCAGTGTGAGTCAAGCCAGCTTGGCAAAGACGAAAAGAGCTCATAACTCGTGTTGTCAAAATCTTTCGTTTTCAATTATTACATCAACTTTGAAACATTACTCGACTCCAAACAAATGTGCCGCTTCTGTCTTTGTCTTCGCTAATAAATTAACTCAACTTCTCATCGCATTTACTTCAAGTGGCTAATTTGGACAAAATTAATTCTTAATCTCTTTTATATCAACTCAATATTTCATATAAACTCACTCTAATAATTGGAACAATTATTAGTTTTGTTGTATAATTAATGATAGAGGCGGAACTAAAAATTTATAAAAAAGGATCATAATAAGATAAAAAAATTAAGTTGTCATAATAAAATTTTTAAAATATTGAAAGTATTATAGAACTAATTTTACCTTGAAAAAAAACACTATTACCAATTGAAAAAAAAAATTGAGATTGACCCACACCTCAAAGCATTTAAGATGTTCCGACCCTGACTAGGGACAAAATCAAAATTAGGAGTTGAAGGATAAAATATAAAGTTTAAAAAGTATAAGGATAAAATCATAAATAAAACTCTTTAATATATATACACGCACAAATAAAAATAAGAAAAAAAGTGGGAGGCGAGTACAAAAACCCTCCCACCACTCTCCTTAAGTAATATTTTTTTTGTCCTACGAAAATTGTTTTTTATTGACTATTTTTCTGTCAATTTATTTTAACTTCAACTTTGAATTATTTAAAATTTATTATTTATAAAAAGATGAAATAATATTTTAAAAACCTCTAATAAGTAGATTTTATATGTCTACTTTATAAAATCTAATTATTAAAAATATTTAATATAATTATAGTTAAAGTTTAAATTTTTAACTTTTAAAAAGTCAGTAAAAGACGTTTTTTATGAGACGGAAAGAGTAATAATTTTGTTTGTAGAAATTGAATGATTTATTTTATTTGTAGAATAAATGGATTTAGTGGGTATGCACGTTAGTCAGCGGTGGTCCTCAATTCACTGCTTCCAAACCCTTGTTTGTGTGTGTTTCTCTTTGAGCAAACCAAATGGCACCATGTCCTAAATGGAACAGACCTTCCCATACCCCGATCCACGATTTGGTGATATCATATCCGACACTGTGCATGTGCATGTGTATTCGAAATACTATACCACTATTCTTTTTGCCTTACTTTGGGAAAGGCAAGGTGGTGTGTATGTCTATTCGAGTCAAAGAGGTTACAATTTATTTTTAGGGACGGAGTCAAAATTTGAAAGAAATCAACCATAAATAATTTATAAAATGGGAGTCAGAGTCTGATTGTCAAATTATCAACCTGAAATTTTAATATTGATAGGTTAATGTCTAATTTGATTACTTTTGAGATTGACAAAGATGAAGATATATTTAAATCAAAACTTAAACTACGTGATTTCGGTTTAAAATCGATACGCGTCAATAGAATATTGACTACATTTGGGGTGGGGCAAGGCCCTCCCAGAATTTAAATAAAATATTAAAACTTGATTGTTTGTTTTATTACTTTTTGTGTCGCTTAAAAAAATTTCATGTTAAATTTTTTGTTCGTATTTTTAATTTTACTTCGTATTATTTAAATTTTATTATTGATAAAAGTGTAGAAAATATAGTTAAAACCTTTAATATATTTATTTAAAACAAGACTTAATGTTAAAATAAATGTCCAAATTATCCAATTTCATTCTTTTTAAGTGTCTAATTTTTTTTTTATTTTTTTAAGTGCCCAAACTATCATTTTTTTCTTTTTAGGTGTCTAAATTTTTAGGCACTTTTAAGTGAACTATCATTTTCTCCCTTTTTAAGGTCAAAATGACGCAACTACTTTGACCAAAATTAATTATTTGACACCTAAAAAGAACAGAAAAAAAATTAAGCACATAAAAAGAGAAAAAAAATAGTTTAGACACCTAAAAAGAGAAAAAAAAATAATCACCTAAAAGTAAAAAAAAATATAGTTTAGGCTAAAACAATTATGGTCACAATTCTAAAAATTTTGTCAAAAAAAGTTAATATTAATGTTTTTTAATGAAATTACCAAAATTCTATATAAAAATAAATTATTTAAGCATCAAATTTATATAAAATCATAATTCTTTAAATACAAAAATTGCACGATATATACTGTAAACAAGAACGCGAACACTTTTATTCCTTTATTTTTATTCTTCGTATAACAGGTAAAATGAAAGGCAAAAAACATCAATACCCTTAACAGCTTCTTAAAACAACCTAATTTTAATAGAAAATTACATATTTACCTTAACTATGTACGTATTACTGTTATCGTACTCTAATTATTATTTTTGACAAAATAATACTTAATAATATGTTTTTATTCTATTTTGGTACCTTTGTTGTTTAAAATTAACGAATATACTGGTGTGGCTTTGGTTAATAATGATTTTAGTCCAAAACACTTTAAAATTAACAGTTGGTTTGATCAATAGAAATTCGATGCAATGATTATCAGGATGTATGATGAAGAAGAACGAAAATGCGATAATATATATATATATATATATATATATATATATATTATTTTTTATACTCATGTTTAAAGTTCATAGTAGAATATAATAGTTGTGTACAAACAACAATCACGAGAATCATCAAATTCTATTGAAATTGTGTAGTATATAAATATTAGAAGGTGAGGGTATATATACTCACTAATAAAATATGTATCCAAAATATATAAAGCAAGATCAGGTCATCTATATAGTTATATAATCGCAAAAGTAAAGGGTATAATTAGCTGTATTAGTAACCTCCAAATAGAAAATTAAATTATCAAAGGAATGATGCAAAAGCTAAAGGGAAAGAAATGGATGGTTTTTTAAATTATTCCCCGATCGAGTTGAGATAAGTATATTTTTTTGGTGATTCCATAATCCATTTATAATTAGAATTTCCCTCACGAAACTCATTCCAGTTTGCAAAGCCAAAGGGAATATTATAATTTATATAATTTGTCAAGTGACAATAGTTCGGTTGGAATCTCCTTAACAATTAATTTTTAAGGAATCAATAAATAATAATGTGAGGGTATATTTATCTTTTAATTTTTATATAATATTTTTTTTATTGAAAAGAGGGGTAACAACACATGCCTCGTTAAAAACTCCCCTAAACCTAGATGGGGGAAAAGAGTACATGTGTTGTTACGTACAAAATATTAAACGAAATAACAAGAAACACGGACTAGACCACTAAGGTCTTGTCGACTAACACCAAATTTACCACTTCCGGGGGGGGGGGGGGGGGGGACTTCGCCATATTCGCCCTTCAAACGACCAACCAAAAGCTAGTGAGGCCATTTTATCGGCAACCGTATTGGAGCCCCGAGATATATGCCGAATAGATAAATCCCAATCGCGCTTCCTAATCTCAGTTAACTTGCTAGTTAGACCATGTCCACACAAAATATCCTTCTTACCGTTTAACATATCCGCCACCGTATAATTATCAGTCTCAAAATCTACAAAGCGGTAACCAAGATCCCATGCATGTTTTAAAGCTTCATAAGCCGCCCAAAGCTCGCACACAATAACCGAACAACGACCAACACATCTCCCAAAACCGAAAACCCAACTCCCTGTCTCATCCCGAATACTAGCACCAATAGCCGCCATTTGTAACGATCCCCGAACCGAGCCATCCGCGTTAACCTTGACTCTCCCCCTATCCGGGCACCTCCAATGCGACGAATCCAAGTCACGCCTGAGGCCTCCATCTCCCCGCCTCCTCGAACCCGCAGCACCAGTGGGCTGGAAAGTTGTGGCGTATTCCGCCCTCAAACGGATAGCAACAGCCACCAAATCGCGCGGAGCAGCAGCGGTAACACCTAGCACACGTGCACATCGTTCTTTCCATATCAACCAGAGGACTGTCGCAAATAGAATGGACCAGTCAACACCCAGCGGTCCCCCCTGCGTTTGCCCAACAGCGTTTTCCCAAAACCAAGCGACAAAGGGCCGCTCACGAAACTCCCGCAGCCGGGACGGAGCGACAATCTGTGCCCACTGGCTCCACGCTTGTGGACACGTGCGAAGGACGTGATCCAAGTCCTCCATAACACCGGCACATACACTGCATCCCAATTCCACTGTCAAATGCCGTCTCCCCCGCTCCACGTTTGTCAGAAGTTTCCCATGCGCCACCAACCACAAAAAAGCCTTGATACGTTGGGGAACTTTCATCTTCCAAATGCTTAACCACCGCGTCGGGCTTGCCGGCACATCCCTATTACTCAACACCCTATACGCTGATGCCGTAGAGAACATACGCGACGACTCCCACTTCCAAGCCACTCTATCCGAACCCAAGGCAGCATACGGAGGAGTAACAGCACGAATCTGCTGGACAACGTTAGCCGGAAAAGCATTCTCAAGCTCGCCCCAATTCCACTCTCCTTTTGCATCAATCCAAGCCGCTACCGGTGATCTGTGGTCCATATGCTCGACCGTGCACTGCTCAGCCAAAACGCCCGTACCGTCGAGCCATTGGTCGGTCCAGAAGTTAGCGCTCCACCCATCACGGATCTCCCAGCAAATCCCGTTACGAACATGGTCCCAAACTTGACTTAAGCCTCTCCACAAACGCGAACAACCAGCCCGATAAATATGCTGGGGAATAGGGACATCCCACTTATACTTGTGGCGAAGAACTTGTACCCAAAGCTTGTTCTGATCAGGAATTAACCGGTAACCAATCTTCATAATAAGAGCTTGGTTTTGACGCTCAAGATGGCGCAGACCAAGCCCTCCCTCACGAACCTCTGATGAGATAGTATCCCACCGTACCAGCGGAATTCCTTTAGAACCATTTGTAGAACCCCATATAAAACGGTGAATAATACGTTCCATAGCCGAACAGATACCTTTTGGAAGCCACGTCGTTTGCATAACATACGTAGGAATGGCCTGGAGCACCGCCTTAGCCAAAGTTATACGCCCAGCTAAAGATAACGTGCGCGCCGCCCAACCAGTTAATTTACTCTCAATTTTGTCTAAGAGGAAATTATACGTAGCTGCAGTGACATGCTTATGCAATAAAGGGACTCCGAGATACATACCCAAATCCTCGACAATCTGAAAACCCCCAAGACCTGCCAAAGCGATACCCCTTTCCTTACTAAGATTTCTGGATAAGCATACCGTGGTTTTAGCAGTACTAACGCGGTGCCCCGAACATGCACAGAATATAGATAAAACCTCATTCACTAGCCGCATCTGATCAACTCCCGCTTCCGCAAACAGGACCAAATCGTCCGCAAAGAAAAGGTGAGATATGCCAGGCCCATGCTTCGAAAGGACAATGCTCTTCCACCTCCCCGCATCCACCATTCTACTAATCGCATGAGACAAACGTTCCATACAGAGCACGAACAAATACGGGGAAAGAGGATCCCCCTGTCGGATACCCCGTGATGGCCGAAAACTGGGAGTAAGCTCGCCATTCATAATAATCCGAGTCTGCACAGAGCTGACACAAAGCATAACCCAATTAATAAACCTCGCCGGTAAACCAATCTCTCTCAACGTGGACTCAATGAAACCCCATTCTAGCCGGTCATACGCTTTCTCCAGATCCACCTTAACCGCCATCCAAGCTTTAGCCCCATTCTTTTTTGCCATTGAATGAACAATTTCCTGGGCTAAAATTATATTATCAGTAATTTGATGACCAGGGACAAAGCTCACCTGGTTTTGACTCACCAAATCAGATAACAACGGTTTGAGTCTATTAACCAGAATTTTTGTAATAACTTTATAAAGAACAGTACATAAACTGATAGGGCGGTATTGACTTATCCTAGTCGGGTTCTGAACTTTCGGGATAAGCACTAACAGCGTTTGGTTTGCATCATCCGGAAGATGTCCATGCTCAAAAAAATCCGAAACAAACCGAAAAACCGACTCACCCACCGTACTCCAATTCTTTTGGAAGAAAGTAGCATGAAACCCATCCGCACCCGGAGCCTTGAGGGGACTCATGCTAAACACAACCTCAGCAACCTCATCCAAAGTCACCTCCCGTAGTAAGCCCTGCATGACATCCCTATGGATCTGCGGAAACCCTATCGAAACCAGCTCCGGCGGTTCCGGACACGGCTCCGACGTGAAGAGGGACGAAAAGTAATCAACGGCGTGTTCCTGTAGCACTGTCGGATCATCACACCAAGCACCATTGTCCAAACGGAGCATTTTAATAGAATTTTTCCGGCGCCGGCTCAAAGTCTTCGCATGAAAATACTTCGTGTTCTGATCCCCCTGTTCAATCCACTGACTGCGAGACTTCTAAAACCAAAGGCTCTCTTCCTGCTTCAGAACCTTAAGCAACTCTCCTTTTAGACTTCTCTCTAAGTCCAAGAGAAACGGCGTTTGATTTCGTTCAATGGCTATCTCTATCCCACGGATACGGGCTAACAGCTGATTTTTCCTTTGCCCGATATGCCCGAAAACCTCTCTGTTCCAACGCCGACTACAATTCTGGAAATCGGTTAAGTTCTCAAAAACCCCCTTCTCCATCTTCCAGCTCTCACTCAACAAAGGTGCGAATTCCGGATGCTCATTCCATGCTGCGATAAAACGAAACGGCCGAATCCCCTGATTTCGTTGTAGTCGATCGGTAGATAGCAAAATTGGCCTATGATCAGAACCCAGTCGTTGGAGATGAAACACTTCCGAGAGGGGAAAAGCGCAATACCAAGCACCAGAACAAATCCATCTATCAAGCCGTTGCTGGAGGTCCCCTCGTTTCCAAGTAAACCGAGGCCCATTGAAGCCCATATCATGCAACCCGGACTTGAACATAAAATCACCAAAAAGCCGGCAAACCCCCATTCGACGCTGAGACCCTCCTTGTCTGTCATCTGCAGAATAGATGGCGTTGAAATCCCTGCCTAGTACCCATGGGGCATCACTATCCATCTCCAACGCACAAAGTTGATCCCAAAGAAGTCTTCTCCCCCTCTGATTAGGGCTAGCATAAACAAAAGTAAGGAAAAAACTAACATTGGAATCTAAGTCCCTGCACCATCCGTGAACAAACTGATTCGATACGGCTAATACATCAAACTGCATTTTATCACGCCACATCACCCAAATACCACCCGATAAACCATTAGCTTCAACCCTGTACGAAAAATCATACCCAGCGCGACGAATAAAAGCATCCGCCGTAGCACCACTAATACGTGGCTCAACAATAGCAAACATATCCGGACAATACAATCTATCCACCACTCTAAAGTAACGGTTAAAATCAAGGCCACGAGCGCCTTGAGCATTCCAAGTAATTAACTTAACCATAGAAATCATTAAAAAAAAAGAAAAAGAGGGATCATTGAGGCGTACCCGATGACGGCCTCTCAAAAGTTTCATTCCGAATCCACTTGACAGAGTCTCTACTCTCCCCTCTATTCTTTCGATCTTCCTTTGCAGGAGGCGGGCCACCTTTTTTCGCCACAGTTAAGGACTTGGACAATTCTTTAGCCCAATCCTTAACCGCTACTTGCGATAGGCCAGCACTATCAGTCTTCTTCGCTTTGATTCCTTTCAACGGCATTCCTTTAGGTGCTAATTTATTCTGACTACCACCCTTATTTATACTCCCACGGTTACCACCCGTAGTTGTTCGGCCATTCAAGTCCCTCAATGATTGCCGTCCATCATCCTCAACCACTCTCACCGCCGTATGGTTCGCGGATGGAAGTGACGAATCCTCAATAATAACCACATCAGCCGAAGCAACCAGTCCATCCCCCATCCCCTCAGTTTCGACATCACCCATATCGACGCGCTCATTCCCCCCAGTACATTCCGCTTGTGGTAACTCCGTATCAACCTCATCCGCGATATTCATAGAACCCTCTCCCGAAGCCCTCTTCTCCGTCCCATCGTGCGGCGCACGCAATCCCGATAATCCTTCCGCAGCCCCTACCTTTTCCCGTCGGTCCTTACTGCTTGATCCATTACGGTCCAGCACCCTATCCTCCATCCCACTCGACGAATTATTATGGCCCTCCTCCACGATAAGAGGACTAAACCGTGACCCCTGCTGATGTCTAGGCACAACACGCATCGGTGCTTTGTCCCTTGTCACAGGTTGCCGACGCCGGCGACTAGGTGCTTGCATCCACGGCCCAAAACGTTCAGCATTTTCCGGGGCAGCCTCCTCCACAACCTTAGCCTTCCCTTTATTCTCCGTTGATGTCGGACAAGATTCCTTCAAGTGACCATACTTGCCGCAATCGAAACAAATATGGGACAGCCCTTCGTATTCAATTAATTGATGTCGTCCAACAATGATAATAGCCGGGATCAACGGCTTTTACAAATCCACAACCACAGCAAGTCGCGCAAACTTCCCCCTAGAGCCTTTCGTTGTATTAAAATCAACACGAATCACCTCCCCAAGGACTCCGGCAATGGCCTCAAATATACTCCGCGAGTAATATCTATACGGTAACCCCGGAAGCCGCAACCACACCAACAATTTCCTAGGGTAATCAATGGCCGTAGAAAACTCACGAGACCACGGTTGAACCGTGAGGTAACTACCATAGATCATCCAAGGTCCTCCGGATAAAACACGTTCATAGTCTGCATCCATTGCAAACCTCACAAGGAAATATTCATTATCAAGATCAACAATATTAATCTCACCTACCGGTTTCCACATCGCATGCACACGATTGTGAAGTGCTCGATATCCAATAGGTCCTCCCAAGAGTCGCACCACCAAAGATTTCGCTAACTTCTCATCAATAATGCGATGCACACGTTCCGAAAATTTGATCTCCGGGATCTCACCTACGTTTCCAATGCTCACATCCTCGGCTTCGAGATCAACGTCTAAATCACATATGAAATTATCCTTTTGTCCCTCCGATCGCTGCCCGACAACCGTATCACGGAAGGATAGTTTCCCCTTCGCACATCCATTCGACCCTTCAACAACCGATGAATCCCCCGCAAAACCAAACCCTCCTCCATCAATGCCGCCATGCACGGGGGGCGAAGGTTCCACCTCCATGCGGTTCTCCTCCACAGTGGGATTGATTGCGTTAGAATCCGCAGCAGCCCTACCTTCTCCAGCATTCGTCACGACCTGATCCTGCAGATCAGGCGGTCGTCCAGCCGGCGCAAAACCAAGGCCCTGCCCAGAAATTTCGGAGCTTTGCGTCGTCATTAGGTTTTTTGTCGCTTTCGGCGCAAAACTAAATTAATTGCGTTGACCACACTTAGTAATTTTCCGTGTTTTAAGTATATTATTTTTTTATATAATATTTTTAATAAAGTAATCCAACCACGCCTTTTTAGAAAATCATTTTCCGTTAAAAAATATAATAATTTATTTCTTTTAACAATTTTTATTTAAGAGAAGGAAAAGAGGAAATTTGCTCCTAATGAATTTATAAAAAAAATCTAAAAAAGAGAAGCGAGTGTTGATTCTTTTTTTTACCGTATCATTCATTTAAAAATATATAAACATGTTTTATATAGATTCTTTTTTTTACCGTATAAAATGTGTGATATTTTAATTGAATTTGATGTTACGAGTTAAAAAAATCGTAAATTATAAATTAATTATCAACTATTTATTTGATAAAGTAGAAAATAATTAAATTAGAAAACAGAATTTTTATTTTTTATCCAATAATTTTCTTGCTATAAAACATTTCATTAATAATCAAAATTTTAATTAAAATACTCATTTTTTAGAATGATCAACGTTGTTCAACCCATTAATTAACTAATTCAGATCAGATACTGCAAATGTCTATTATAATGGCGATCTTTCTAATCCAAGTTATTTTATCCACAAAACTAGAATTTGACCCCCTCGACTTTACTTAAAGAATTTAGTGTATGTCCACTAAATCAATTGATTGTTAGTTTAAATTAATCATTAATATCAGTGTAACTTCTCGGTGTTAAAAAGAAAACTTGAGAACGAACAAGTGTTGGAGGGAAGCAAAACACATTGATCTCCCAATGAGAGAATCCATATTTAAACCTTGAAGGCTACATTATTGAGACGAAAAAACACAAATTTCTAGATTATTTTGAGAGAAAAAAACGTAGACCCTTCGTTTTACAATTTTGTCGAGACATATACTCCAGATTATTTTGAGGAAAAAAGAAAAATCAACTCTCAAATGGAAAATACTAAATTTGAGGGGTGCAAAAATCCCTCAACAAAAAATATTAATTTTAAAATTATTATCTTATACACTAAACAAATTTCACAAATAAAATTTTAATACTATTACATTTTATTTAAGATTTAAATTCTATTGTTTCAAAATTTGAGGATTAGGATATAATGCTGCCAAATAGAATTGAGCTCTTGAGGCCCCCACCAACAACTGTTGTTGTCAATCGAAACTTTATAAATCGAGGAGGCTGCCTTTAAGCTGTCTGTACAGATTTATGGGTTTGGCTTTAAAAGATGCATTTTTAACATAAAATGAAATACTACATTTTAGTTTTTGAAAAAAGAAAAAAAAACTTGGACTGATGAACTAATGAAATCAATGGCATGTGCAATAGCAAAAGCCTGCTTCCACAAACATAGACGAGGAAAGACTAAAGAGAAAAAGGACTGCTTCAGAAATCAGATCACAGTTTGAGATTTTTCAAGACAAAACATGCAACAAAAGCGAGACTTTAACTAGCTTAGCCGACTACGAGCACAGCCTGCCGATGGCATCAAATGTAGCTAACTATGTTTGTCTAAGATCATTCTTCACTTGACAGCATTGCATTAATGGTCAACAAAATTAAGATGAAAATACACAAAGTGAAGTTTTAATTTCACCAACACAGATTAGTCAATCAGGCCAAACAATTACAACAGGCTCCCACTTCATACACCGATGCTCTCTTCATTTAATCTTCTCGATGATATCCGAGATCACGTTCTCCATGTCAAGATCCTTCATACGTTTGAATGGTCTCTTCATGTCCTGCAGAACAAATATAAAATCTCTTTTCACAAAACACAACTTGTCTACCATATCTACTTTCTGTCGAGAACCATGAAGTAAAAAGTTGATCTATCATCTTATAAAAAACTAATACATATGGATTTTTTTCACAAATGAGATTTATCTAACTATAAATATTAGCTGTGCTCATAAATATTGCAAGGTAAAGTTTTACCAGCAGACTTATGAATATCTCGCCGCCTTCCTCTCGTATTTCAAAGCATCCTCTTCTTGGCTGTTGGAAATTTGGAAAAAGAAATGAGAGGATAGATCAACCATGAAACAGGCACTGGTACCCAAAGACATGAAACTCATGAAACCATACTTAGATCATGATCAAGGCACCTCCCTTTCTAACTGGAAAAACCAATTTGTTTGACATATTGAACTACACTATGGTAAAATTGATCAAGAACTAATAGCAATTAGCAACATTGCCCGTATGTATATAGAAATGTTTGGAGTTGAAGTACAATTAAACATTGAAATAGTACTTAAAAATGTGGTTAGAAATGCAGTCCAACTCCACACATTATGTATGTCTATGATTTCAACACAACAAAAACAAATGGTCTTTTAACTTGAATAAGAAGGATCTTTGAATCTGAAGGAATTAAATAAAATCAAATTCAAACATAAATTAATATACTCGGTTCATCTTTTTTTCAGAAAACCAATTGTCAGACAGCAAATGCATCAACAGTTCAGGTCCTCAGGCAGCATATGTATCTAAAAGCACAACTGTATGCACATGTTTTACAGGCATTACAACAGAACCCTCCAATGTATGCTTAACTAGAGTTGAAATAACACAACATGAATGTCTGCAAAAACCATATAATCAAAACATTTTTTCAGGAAAAAAAGTATGTTTTCCCTGCAAGCCGAGTATGAGAGGTTTTAGTCAAACAAAAATTTGAAGAGTGGGTAGACTGAAAAGTGTAAATGATGGTAATATAATATTTAACCTTTTCGGGGTTGAGCAACACTTTGACACCAGGGACACCTTTCTCCAAACCATCTCTGACCTGAAAGGCCCTTGTCTTGAATGAATTGCATTGCTTGCTAGAGAAAAGGAACCATAAACAAAATAAGCCATGCAGCAGAAAAAGGAAATATTACAAACAAAATGGGAAAAGGGTTTGCAGCTCTTTTCATACAAATACTTGCTAGTTCATTTTATGTTCCTTAAGAAGCATCAAGCTCCGTCCACTTGACCTAACAGAGACTTTTGTTTAAACTACGCAAGAGGATGAAATCAAGTAAAAAAAGGGGACAGTTAATAGTTGAAGAGGACATAACTAAGCTCTAAGACAGTAAAGGTGGAGTTTAGTTTCAAGACGTTATTTTTCTTATTTGACATATATCATCGTCCTGTAAGTTTACAAGCTACGCCATTGTTAGGGGTTTGCTTGACGAGCACTAAACAATGAACAATGGTGATTTAACATTAGCCAAAAGTTTGACAACCGTTGCAAAACCCTAAACCTATAGAAATCCAAGATGGTCATCAGAATAATAAAAATATTTGCAGCATTACAACCACAACTAGTCCTGTCGTGTCCATTTCCCTTCTCGCAGAACAGAAATCCCTAAAATTTCAACCCTCCATTTTTTGGGGGGGAAACAGTGAATCTACTTGCTCTTTATTCATCCCGACGGTATTATCTTCCAAAAAATAAAGGACTGTTTACCGCTGCTAGTTCTAGTTTAAAATTAAAAGGCAAAAAGAGAGAGAGAAAAGAGAAACTGACCAGTGTTCGACTACTACGGTTTTTTTGTGGGACCCACCGTCAGCAGCGGTCAACACCTCCGGCGAACCTGCGGCTTTGGCAGCATCCTCCGCCACAGATTCTTTCTGCTTCTTGGAAGCAGGTTTCGCCTTAGCCTTTGCCTTTGCTTTTGGTTTCTCCTTGTTGGGCTGAGTTGTTCCGTCCGGCTGCTTTGTCATGCTTCTAGTCACTCTTTTCACCGTCTCTACAACTTGAGGCTTGGCTTGCTCCTCGTCCCCCTCCGTCGCCTTTCGCTTCGCGGCCCTGGGCGCCATTTTCCCGTTCTCTCTTTTCGCTCTCTTCTTTTGTCGTGGCTTGAGGTTGTGTTTTGCCAATGAATAGCAGCGGATATATTATTTGGTTCCCGCGCTCTACTTAGGTCGGGAATTTGAACGGACGACTTGGATCAGATCAATCGTGTCTTCGTTCAATGATCCTGGCCCTTCGTGCTTAACACTGTGTGCACGAACAAAACATGAGGAGCCTAGACAAAGATGGAAGGACGAAAATGTGCCACGTACTACCTGCTCTATACTACTGGTCTTTTCCAAAGAGTTTATTAATTGTTTTTCACTAATCTTATTTTAGATAACATGTATAAATTTTTATACAACTCTTCTTTAAAATTTAAAATATAATTAGTCGGTTTATTTTTTTTCTCCAATAACGCCATTATTTTTTTTATTATTGTCTAGTTTTGGCGACGGCATTAGTCTTAGTGCTGGTGTTAACAGTCGATCACTCTCTTTTTATTTATTCACTTCGTTCTTTTGATTCTAATACTTTTAATTCAATAAATCTTCTTTATGATATGCTTTGTATTATCTTTTTGTATATATTTTTGTATCTTTACACATTTTCTATTATTTATTTTTCTTTCAAAGTTAAACTTGACGTCGTCACGACTGAATAAGATAGTGCTCTTTTGATTATCCTGTTGATCCTCCTGTTTTGGACTCTAGAATTGAATCTAGATGCAAATTTAGTCATCGTTATTGTTCACAATTGAGTTATGATAATAAACGTGTTGTCAACGTGCATCGATTCTGTAATATGCATTTTTATGTTATTTATTGATGATTTTTTTATATTTTCTTTCTTTGGTCATGTTTATAATATAAAACGTTAGTTCTCGTGTTTTAGGAATATGTCCGGATCAAGTTTATTATAAACTTTTTATCTTAAATTTTTCTTTATTAATAAAACTGACATACTCATATTAAAAAAATTAAAATATAAAACTTTGACTTGTTGGGATCAAAACAACTATGTTCCATTGAAACTAGGAGTGACAATCGAGTGGGGAATAACCGAAAATTACGGGATCTAAACTGACATGTATGGGGAATAACCGAAATATTCACCCACGGGCAAGAGAATGAGGGAAATTTTATCACCAAATATCAAATGGGGATGATAACATGAATTGCTATATCCGAATCGTAGGGATAATTGAATTATACCCGTTTAAATCACGTAGGGATTCCCGAAAAGAAATATGCAAGAAACCTTTAATATTTTATAAAATTGGATGGCCATAAGGGTGAATTACCCATTTTCAACAAAAAAAAATATATAATCTCCTAATCCGAGTATGGTCAACTGTAGTAAGTTTAAAAATTCTCCGTAAATTTCATAAAATAATTAGAAAGTGATCTTTACATTATTGTAAACATGATTCGGTCTAATTTTGTTTAAAATGCACGATAACTGATTTCAATGTGTATTTTAAAAAAATGTGAATTTTTGAAAGTTGAAAGATCATAAGATTTTGTCAGCAAAATTCTTAGAAAATAATTTTAGCAATGACTTTGAAAAAACACTGAAATTTCTACAAGATAAATTGGGAAGTGAGTCTTATATTTCTAAAATCATACGGAAGTCTAGATTCGTTTAAAATAAACAGTTATTGATATCGAGTTATGTAGTAGAAGTTATTACTTTTTGAGTGAGCAAAGGTTGGAAGAAAAGACTATTTTCAAAAACAACAATGGCAATGACTTCAGAAATTTTTCGTAAATCGTACGAGTAAAATTAGAAGAGGTAATTTATATGGTTGGAAAGATGATCGAATCTAGTTCCTTTTAAAACAAATGGATCATGATTTGGAAATATAGATTATTAGTTATATATTTTCTTTTAAAGATAGTGCAGATAGTCATGTTTCAATAATTAATATTTTAGCCATGTTTTATAGTTTTGAAATGATTTGTTTTGTTGTTGATAAAATTAATTTCTTTTTTTATAATTTTGAAGATTTAATGTTGAGTATTTATTTTAATGTGTTAAATTTTGTTTTTTTTTTTACGGAGATTAATCGAAAATCGCGAGGATTCGTAAGGGATGTGTATGAGGACAAAAAAATCTCAGAAACATTTAATAGGGATTCCCTGAAATCGTACCCGCAAGTGTTGGTGTTGGATATAGAATTTAGAATACAAAACCGTCATCGCCCCGCCCATTGCCACCCCTAATTGAAACCATCAATGACTTTCAAAACGATTCCAAACCCTGAAACACGGTCCCATACTCAACCAGGCCCCACAAATTATATATGCCTTGAATTCTAAACTATAATATTAAGTTTAAAATTCTAAACCCTACTCTCTAAACCTCTAAATTCTAAACACTAAACTAAATCTTTAACCTTTCAAATGTAACAAGCACACATAAATTTTAATTTACACAAATTATGTATCAAAATTTCTAGTCTAATAATAAAATACCCCTGGCCAATAAGTAACATTTCTAATGATAACAATTTGTATGGTATCAAATTAATGATAATAATTAGTGTGGAGTTATATTAAGTGCTTTTTATTTTTTTCGCAATTAAAATCAAATGCTTTTTATGGGAACGCAGTTAAATAAGGGGACATAGCTCTAAAACTTCAAATCACATGATTGGCATAGTTTTCAAAATTAGAATTAAGTAAAACTGATATTCTTTAGCAAACATATTTTTATGGAGAAAAAGTAGTCATGTGTGCTTGGAAAAGAAACTGTTGTGTTATAAGAAGACATGAAATTAGAAAGATTTTTGTTAAGGATACTTTAGATAATTGTATGAACAATCTTATAAATTACTGTGGACGTGACGTGACAATTGAATAGTTATAGTACTAAAAATGTAAATACCGTATTCGTTAAGTTTTACTACTGTTTAAAAAAAGTTTTACTTCTGACGCTGAGAGTGCGATTTGACAGTAGGGTCTCTTGGCTCAGTATCTCGTGAAAAAAAAAAATTTCTTTTTACTCCATCATTATTTTTCATTTTATTTGTTTTAATTTTATTAATTTATATTATAACATGAACACTATCATTTTTTGGAGATTTTAAGGTGAGGTATCCCAGGATGAGATTAAAATACCGCCATACATAAATGTTTATTATTTTTGTTAGAATTTGGATAGTAGTTTAAATAGAATCTAAATTTTTACTAGTTAAATAAAAATTTGTGTAATTATGTAAGTTTTTATCAACTTGGTAAAAATTTGTGTAGATTTTACTTTAGTTACACAAATTCTTATATTATAACCTACATTCTTGCTCAAATGGTAAGAAATTGTCTAGATTGTAAATATTTGTGTAGTTACACATTCTTACCAACTTAGTAAAAATTTGTGTAAATTTGTCTCAATTTATCTGCACTCTAACGATGCTTCACCCTAAAACTACCCGTCATTTTTCGATAAAATATATGTTCATTTTATAGTTTATGTTTAATTTGTAGTTCTCTCTTTTAATAATATTGTCTTCAAGAATCAAACGGAAGAGCAACATGCCTTGTGAATACACCTAATCCTTGTTAGTATGAACATTGTCATTTTAATAATTATTTTACCATTTTGTCTAAAAATATATATTTTATCATTTTTATTTAGATTTTTTTTAAAACTAAATATAAATATAATTTTTGTACATTTTAAATATTTGTTATTTAGAATATGTTACACACATAATTGTTATTATTATATATATTTATTTAATGAATAATCATAAATGATAAAAATATTTGTATATTAATTTTGTGTTCAATTTTAATATATATATATATATATATATATATATTATTTTAATTCTAAGATTGTATTACAATACAAAAACACTTTTGTAATGACATTTAATTATTTTAATCTTACCCGTGATATAATTTAAAGTTATAAAACCAAATAAAGATAAATATGTTTTTTAATAAGGTTGGAGAAAAAAATTATGTATAACAAATTTGAATCCTCCTTCCACATTACATAACTTCATTTGTATAGTTGAGCAAAATTTATGTCGAAAATTCCTACATAATAACAATAACAAATTCAAAATATACCATTGGATTCGGAAAACTATGGGAGTTTTGTGTTAATTAATTAACAAATGGGGTGCATGGGCGGGGAAACCCAGCGAAACAATAATATCCCCATCCATCAGTGTTTACCAACGGAAAGGAAACGAGGACCGGACGGACCGGACCGCAAAGCCCGAAAGCCGAAGCCTACACCGCTGTATAATTAGAGAAATTGGATAACAATCTGTCCAATGTTTCTGAATAAAACTTCCTTGCGAATAAATAACAGGGTCTCTTCACATTGTTCCACAAGCATGGCCCGGTAATCACCCTCCTCTGCAACCAAGCCATGAAACAACAAACAACTCCTTGTTACTCTATCATAGTATCATTCAACCTACATTATATAATTCACTTTTTTTTTTTACCTTCGGATCGCTTGTGTAACGTATGCTGTCGTCAATCGACTGCGCAATAGGACTATTAATAATAACAATAAAGAGAGTGAAACCGGTACATTTAGGAACTAGGACGGAATGAATGTATATGTATATCGTTACCGGCTTACCGCGAGGTTCTTGAGGAACTCGAATGTTATATCTTGGGCTCGAAATGATCTGGGATGCCACTTTCCTTCGGACCAATCGACATATGTTACTGACCGATTGGCAATTCCACTAGGATCAATCATCTGAAGTATACATGATGTTTGAGTATTATTGTACTTAATGAAGTATTCATACAAGCAGAGAAATAAGTCCGGTGTACAAACATTGAAAAAGGTTGGCAAGTAATGCTCGTCCGCATAGCAGTTGCGCCCTTCAAAATTTGGCTGACAATAGGATGAGATGCGTGACGTGTCAATAATATGGGCAAAGTAATTTATTTTCACGAGTTTGCTATAGAACAGAGGCTGGCAGAAAAATAAAATAACCCTGATGGGCATAATACCTTACAATAAAGCCTAAATTTTGTGTAATACAGGGTGTCAGCCATAACTATTATAGCATGCTGCCGCTTCATGGAGAACCACTGAAATTAAATGTGAACCAAAACCAGCTAAATGTATGAGAAACGTCATTTTTGTTGCAGAAATACAAAAGGCTAACATTTTTGAGCCATTTATCTGTACTATTCTAACATTATTTGTTGCAGAAATTTCTTATTTACTGCATAAGTTGTAACAAGATAATTATGAGCCACATTCCATTTCAGAAATGAAGTACCAATCTCATCTTTCTGGAATTGGGAAATAAGCTCAAAGCCACGTTACCTGTGAACCTTTCCTGAAAGCGGCCTTTTCGATTTCGGGATTCATACGCCCTGAGTACCTCCCGGTTCCATGTGGACCCAGATCAGTAAAACTGACGAGAGAGATCAAAAGTGGGAGGATTAGTTTTTATGTAATAACAAATGAAAAAGGCATTTACACAGTTACATGACAGAATGAAGAAGAGTTTCAATGTTGCTTACCAATCAAGAAAGCTCACATTAGTGTGTATCAGATAGTTGTAGATATAGTCAAAGTTGTGTAGTGGCACGCAACTATAGGAGAAGATTTAAAAAAAGGGAGACTTATTAGATAAATACCTATCATAAGAATATTATGCATGAAATCTGATGCCTCTATTACCTATCTGACAGCAACACAAACTGCTGGTTATCAGGGTCTAAAAGTGCATTTGCCAACAGTCTCCTCTCAGCATCAACCATGGAAATTTTTCCCCAAGCCACCTGCATTTGATAGCTACTTCTTAGGAGTCACATTCAAGCAGACTTGATATCAGTGGTAAAAAGAACAAGAAGAAGATATAATTCATCGAAATTTGGGGGAACGAAAGGGGTCATCATCAAAATCAAAATTTCATGTGCACGTCGGTCCTTCTTTGCTCTTGAGAACCTTTTCAAGGCTTAAGTCCACCTACACTTTCACTGCGAATGTCTCGACCGATAAAATAGTCACTACGGTGTACTGGTTTTTCTCTGGAAGCATGTACATAAACAGAGAACCTGCCCTCATGGCCCTGTAGCAAAATATTGAACTATGTGATTTGTGATAAAACATCCAATGCCAAGTCAAGTAAAAGGAATTGATGACCGAGGAACAAAGCCTTACACGAAAGAACTTATCCCACAGTGGCTCAAAAGGTAGTGTCCCTGGAGTTAAATACAGGAAAGCAATTTTCGAATTCTTTGGTTCCGTCGCAGGTGCTTTGAGGATCTCCCTAATTACAACATGAGATATTGTCTCTGCATCACTTAATTCCCTAGAACGAAACGATTGCTGGTGGTACAAAGAACAATCTCCAGATGAAAAGATATAGCAGGCTGTTGAACTTGATAGAGGGAAGAGATAGGCAGTAATCAATAATATGATCACAAAAGTTACCAATATGATAATCCACAGTGGCCTCTTCAGATCCGGTCGCTTTCTTAAACCAGACCTCACACTTTGCTGCCATGCTCGCAACATGTCAGAATCCGAAAGTACCACTCGGTTACCTTATCTCACCATCTTACAGCGTCACTGCTTAGTGCAAGGACCATTCCTATACTGTGATCATGCCATTGAACTCAGACCCCCATAATCTGAAAACAGGAAATCAAATCAGCATCAAAGCCATCAGAAATATCGAAAACTTTGTCGAAAAATTCAATAGAATTTCAGCTGGTGAAACATAGTTCCAATAATCTACAATTCGCCTGCAGGGATTTGAGTCATACGCATTGTAACCGAGAATTGAAATAGCAATGTTAGGCTTTAAGAGCGTAGATTTGATACATTGGATCCTACAAGCATTGTTTATCAGCAGAATTTTAGAAAATCTAACTCTACCTAAAACTAACAGATTTTCATTATAATCGAAAAGAATAAAACTCGGATCGGCCGATCGGGCAAGATAAAGAATGAAATCAACGAAGAAGGAAGAGTACCTGCCTGGCTCTGGCTGCACCTGGAAGTTGTAATTTGGAATTCGGAAAATGCAGAGATATCGAATCGGATCGAATCACAGATCAGCCGAGTGAACGGCAGCTAGCAAACGCCAATGGCCGAGCTATGTGTCCTTTGATAGTATCTGTGGAGACGTTTCTTCAGTTTTGTTTGTTGAATGTAATATTTGTGGAGAGTTTATTTAGTGTATAACGTAACGCGGTGCATGTATGAAGATGTAAATATGCAGGTTTACATTTGGATTGTTTGTTCTCTAAATGGCCATTTTTGCTATTATCAACCCGAAACTCTAGCTTCCACCACCTCCTTTGTCCATTCAACATCTCTTTGAGAACCATTCAAACCTTGGATCTCCCATTTTCCATCTCTCTTGGATCAACCTTCTCCCATTTCCCTGTTTTACCCTTTACGTTTTCTCTTCCACGTAATATTATTATAGCAATATAATGATGAGACGTAATACATATATAGTATAAAGAGAATACTGTATAAATGTCACGTTTTTTTTTATTTCCTTACACAACTGTTTACGGGCTACCAAAACTTGAAATATTGAAGGTTTTGATATATGTCTAAATAATAATTAGTTTTTAAAAATATGTATACGTGTGTGAACAATAAATAGTTTTGTAATGAGACGTGTTTTTTAGAGTTTTTTTTTTTCTTTCGAAACCTTAGAACTATTATATATTCAAACTAGAAACATCTTTGTGTAAGAGATCCAAAATCTCGTCTTGTGGAGTGTCAAAGATACGACAATCCAAATCGAATAATATACATGCAAACAAAAAAAAAACATGTAAAAAATTATATTTGCGAACTTCAGCACAATAACTGAATTTAGGTGCAGTGGAAAAAAAATACATATAGAACTTTTGGTTATGAGTTCAAATATTAAGGCTATATTTGATAAACAACATTTTTGAGTAACATTAAACGTTTAATAAGTAGAATCTGCTAATTTGGATATTTGATAAATATAATATTATAATAACGGATTATGGTGGAATCTCTCAAATTACAAAAACTATTAACGCGCGCTTAGAGGATTTAGCATAAGAGTTGTAAAAAGTCCTTTTTATACTTAAAAATTATAAAAAGCATCCAAATAACCTAAATAAGTAAAATATATTTTCATATATAATTAAAATAATTATTTTTCCTTCAAATATATGAGACTAATACATATGCTTTAAATATCATTTAAATTTAATAATTAATCAAAATGTACTAAAAAATAATTATATAAATAAGAAATTAATATATAGATCTTTCAAATATGCTTAGTAATGTTATATTAAAAAATAATTTTTTTATAATATAATTAATTAATTAGTAATATTAATATGTATAAAATATTGATAACTAATAAATTATTCAAAAAAAATCAATATAATCATATTTTTACATGTCATTTTTCTTGTTCAAATAATTAAATAACTATCAATTATCAGTTAATTTTATCAAACATTTTATACAATCAATTAGTACAATTCGCTAATCAAACCAGATACTCTAATCCATTATCAATGTTAACTATAAGTGAATTGCCAAACATAACCCCAATCTTACAGTTCAGTTTTTTTTATTATCTAAACGTGTATAAATGTGAAAAAAGAACAGACCCTTCAGATAATATTCATTATTCTTAATAATTAAAGATTATTTTGATTATTTATCCATCAAATTGGTATCAAGTTGACAACACCAACTCAGTCAAAGAGTATAAATATCTTTCTTCACTACTACGGAATAATATCGATTATCCAATAACAATAAAAAAAATCTTGTATGTAAAATTATATGCACAGTAAATAAATTTGAAATTTTTAGATGTACGGATATATTAAAATGTTTTTTTTATAATAGAGGGACCAAAACATGAACTTACTTTAACCTTAGGATGGCTACTATTTCAAATATGGAATATGGAATGACCCATATCCTGATCTTCCCAACTCCATCCGCCCCGGCAAAACCGGCAACCAAATCTACAACGACAATCCCTTGGAATGGGATAATGCCTATGATGGAATCAGTGGACTCGACCTTATCCTTTTTGTTTTTAACAAATAATCTCTAATGAGAAGAAATCAGTAGGAAACAAACATCATTCCTTTGACACAAACTTCATCCCCGTGGATGTCTCAAACTTAAAAGTATGATAAGTTCTGAAACGGAGATGGGTTATTTCCTTTGTGAATCCACAAGAACAAAAACGAGATGAAATAAAATTACACTAGCATAAATAAAATACACACAACCCCTACAACTACGAATCTCAAGATTTCAACTTTTGTAGCGTGAATAGGGTTCTTAAACTATTTTCCCCCCACCCCCAAGAAATAATAAAACAAGGGACCTTGAGGTGTAAGAGAAGATTTGTCACTTCCAATGGCAACGCCACAGCTCCCCTACCCAACATGATGACCTAGAGCCTCTAAAAACAACACGTCCAGCTAGCCTGCAAAGCGTACAAACAAATTTGTTAGCACTTAGCATACCAAGTTGCACATCTATATAGAACAAGTAGTAATGCCCCTCGAGGTGTACACAGATCAAATCAAAGTTTTAAATTTTACGGTTTCAATCCAAACCTCTTCTATCAACGTTTACCCTAATCCTTGGTTTATGCAAATTGTAGAAGCATACCTCTAATATTTCCAACATTAAGAGACCAAAACCTAAACGCATGCAGTCTACTTGTCTGTGTGCCCCCTTTTGCCCTTGCGACGACCATGGCCATGGGTTGTATTAGCAGGTCGAGCATGCTTCTTTTCCTTTTTGCTGCATAAATTAAAGTTTTTTACATGGTGGAGACGAGGATATTTGCAGCAAACTACAGCAGTCTTATAAGAACAACATGAGGCTACATAGATAATTAAGAAACTGACCATAAAGTGGATGAAAATACTCTGAACAAAATAATAACAGGTAGAGCCAACAGAGCAGATGCCTGATATCAAAAAATAACAGTATGTTATTTTGTTTGTGCTAAGTAAGAGCATATTAGATAATTCGATTTCAGTGACCGTAATTGAAAAAGGTATGCTACACAACCAATACACCTACCGCAAACCACTCGAGCTCTTTGGTTGCAAGAGGTCTGGTCAGCTCATGCTTCTTCAAAGTCTCTTGCACAGAAGCTCGAACCTAATATTACAGAGAGCAATAGTTCGATAGTCAGAGGTATAAAGGCAACAACAATCCAAAAAATACTATATTCACTATTCAGATACCAGAATCCAAAGAAAATTAATAAAGTTCTGAAACATGTACAAGTAATTTATATGCTTTACCCTCCAAAAAACATAACATGCCACAAAAGTTGGGAGACTATCATACCAAAGCCAAGCAAAAAATTTAAAGTTCATTTGCAAGTAAAATAACACTTAAAACTTATTATCCAGTAGTGCAAAAACCAATATAATGCAATTCTTAATCCTCTAAAATGTGAAAAGAAAAATGATCAAGACAACTCTAAAAGAGTAAAACTTGCTAGCACATTGGTTACTTGCACAGACCAAAACAAAGAATGAGGGCAATCAAAACAATTGGCATTCTATCCCATATTTCAATTTCCAAAACTACCATATTCCTTCAGAACTTCACCGAGGCAACATCAACAAAACAACTGAATATTAAAAATAGATACATCGTGCTTAGAGTTTTAACACCCTAGCCAGATTGTTTCCAACAATAGTTCGTAAAGAGACACCAAACAATAACTAAAAGTTATTGGTACCTGTTGATGGTATGTTGTTGCCGATTCCAAAAATTTGCCATAAGCAGTAACTACCTCCTTTGTATATGGCTTCATCACCGTACAAACTTTATCAAAATGAGGCTTTGCTAAAGTAGCAACCTGATCAATATATGGCTTACTGAACTTCTTTGCTTCCTGTGTTCAAGAAATCTGTGCTTTAGGATGTGCATATAAACATGGTGGAAAAGACATGGTGGGGGGGGGGGGGCATCCATACCTGGAAGTACGGATCAACTATTTCTTGAACTTTGACAATATGAGGAGTTACTGCAGTCTTCGATGCCTCATAAGCTTCAACAGTTTTTGCTTTTACCGATTGCACATGTGGTTCAGCATGTGTAGTTATCACCACCCACTGATCCTTGATACCTGGAACCCATTTCTTCAAGTGAAAAAATTGGGATCAGAAGAATACACTTATGATTAGAAAGAGACTCATATAATCATACATAACCTCCTGATTTGGTTTGGAAATAGAAATTTAAAAGAATCTTACAGTTTTAATTGTTTCCATGTGGGGTTCAGCCCACTTTTTAGCTAAGGCCTTTTTCTCTAGAGCCTGCATATAGTATGAACAACATTTAGTTGTAACAGTATGATGTACTTCAGAATCTAATGTTGCACCTAGATCTGAGATCTGACACATAAAACGACTAAGCAATTACATAAAAGTTTTAACTAGTAAGATCTAAAAGGCATCACGTAGCAGTAAAGGATAATAAAACCAATACCTTCTGTATCACCATATCCATGGTTGGTTTTCCACGCTCGGCCCAATGAGTCTGAATGAAGGCCTACAGCAAGAAAGTTTTTAGAATCACAAGAGAGAGATCTGTAATATACAAAACATAAAAATATTACTCTTAATTTACCTGACCATGATTTAACTGCATAGCAAGCCAAGGTGGGAGCCATGCCCTGTGAACCTGATTGCAATCATTACTAATTAGACTATTTAGCATTTAATATGTGCTTCTAGAATTTACTAAGTACTTTTAGTTTTTGTTGCAAAAATATCTGCAGTTAATAATCAATAACAGTCAAGTGCGAACTATTTTGACCTAGTACAGGTAAGTTGATAAAATAAACATCATAATTCTAATTAAATTTTCAATTTACAGTTCCAGATATTGAAGATGGCTCAAAACAAATATTCTTATAAAAAAAACCCCACCAAAATAAACGTCGTAAGGTACAAACCAAATTTAAAGCAACCATTGCCTTCCTTAAACAGTAACCCCATCAAAAAAAACTTACAAAAACAAAAGCCCATAGCATTTATCAGTTCCTTTTAGATGAAGAAAGACTACTTCAAACAGCAGATGGTTTACACAATTTACTGAGGTGACTCATAAATTTTTGTGAAAAGAAACTTCAAAAGAATTCCAAACAGATAGCATAGTATGATGAACCAAGCAAAATACCTCCATCAATTCATTTCCCTTTGAAGTGGCCTCAAACTTTGTCTTAATCAATTCCTCCTATTAAAATAATGATAATAATAATATAGTCAGAAAATTAGCTCCAGGACCATTGTCTAGCGCAAAGTATGACACTGCAGCTAGTTGGCCAGAACATACCTCAGCAATTTTTAGAGCTCGCTCAGTTTTAGCTATTTTGTTCACCTGCTCCTTACTGATCTTTTCAAGCTGTAAAATGATGATAAATCTAAATGGGTTATGACATACCACATGTAGCATAAGAAATGCATTCATACACGTGCCACTGGAAAAAAAAGGATAGCAAAGCAAAACAACAAGACAATTGGAACTCTTCACACTTCTAGCAAACCAATGAAAAAGAAACTTACATTCTCTAGCTTCAAATTCAATTCATTAAACTTGTTCTCAGCTTTAGTTGCACGGGCTTCCAAAGAATCTTTTTCCTTCGATTTTGCTTCTAATTCAGTTTTAAGGTAATCAACCTGGACAACCAGAAGTACTGTCAGAATATTGGAAAGAGTTATATTTATCCCTAAAACTAGAAACATCCTTGATGAGCAACTACCTGTTTCTGCAATTCAAGTGCCTGCGCATGAGCTTTTCCCACCCGCTCCTCAGCATCCGAGGTTCCCTTCTTCTGAGGAACAACAAAGTATATATTTTAGAAGCCAAATCTCTTATTCATCATCATACTATTAATTTGTTATTAAGAAAAAAGAAAGCAAAGAACTCGCAGACCTGAAGAGATGATAATTCAGTTTGCAAGGATGCAATGCTGTCAGATTTGACTTGAATATTTTTATCTTTCTCCTTTATTGTCTCGTCCTTGGTTTTCAGTTCTCGATTTTTCTCCTCAACATTTGATTCTTTATAAAAGAAAATTGCCAAAAAAAACCATTTGTAACTAGTCAACACAGATGAACCTAAAATCCGCATTTGAAAGCGATTGAACTTTCACCATGAAAAAAATTAAAAACAAAAACTGAAGCTTAAACCGCTCTAATGGATTTGAAAAAAAAAAGATAATCCAAAACTGAACAATCAAATTCGTCACAAGAATTACTGAATTAGTACTAGAAGTATAAACAAGATTAACTAATTTGTATCTGTGTGCATAAAGTAAAAAGCCTTTGAATCTTAGATATGATCGAGTGAAGAAGCGAACGATAAAGGTAAGCAAAACAGGTAATCATGCCGATAAGAGAATCGGGAATAAGAAAGCTAACCAAGAAGACGGATCTTGGACTTCAGTTGATCCAACTCCGCCTTCAGAGCAGAAGAACCGGAGGCGTCGGATTCAAGCAGCGGTTCGGTTGAGGCATCGGCTCTAATCTGGTTGAAAATTAGGGCCAAAAAGAGGGAGAAAATCACAAGCCTAGAGACTGCCATCCGCCACTTGCAAAGCCACCGAAAATCGCCGCGAAAACAGAAACCCTAAAGATACGCCCACACAACCCAAGGGGCTTCAACTTCCTTCGTCGTCGGTATTAAACGTGGTGTGTTTCTTTCCTTTTATTTGCTTCTATTTGTTTCTTGTTGGTTGTTGATAATCTTGATGGGGGAAACAGATCTGAATTATTGATTCTGGACAAATAAAAGGGAGAAAATAAAATATCAATCTAATAAAACGTGGCGGGTATTTTATTGTTGTTATTTACGTAATAAAATAATTGAGGATCTGAATCTGATTTGATTACTTAATAAAATTAGATATTTTGGTAAGTTGTAGGTGAAAGTGATTGGAAAGACGCAGCCGTTGGTTCCAATAAAAGAATGGTTAGTCCGGTTTAGGCTTGGCTGTTTCATAACAGGTGGAACCGTGGAAGTGACAAGTTTTAAAGAGTCCCCAAAACGAAACACATGGTGGTGTGCGAGCAGAACAGAGGGTTGAGATTTGTCGTAACTGTTGAAGTTTGAATGGTACACTAATTTTTTTTTTGAAAATTGGCTTAAACCAAAAAGAAGCCCTTAAACTATATTTTTTCTGTTTTAAGCCCCTAAATTATTGTTTTTAGTCACTTTTAGTCCTTAAACTATTATTTTTAGTCATTTTAAATCTTTAAACTATTTTTTAATCAAAATAAGTACCTAAACTACGCCATTGTTTTTCTTTTATTCCCTAAACTATCTATTTATCAAATAAATCTCTACGACGTGTGAAAATCTTATTAGTCAAAATAATTTTCTTTTGACTTAAATAACTATCGGACTTATAATGACCCGATCCGATAGGGTCAGTTTTTTTTTTTGAATTTTCGAGTTTAGTCGGGTTTGAAAGGTTTAGAAACAACTGCCTAACCGGTCGGGGCGGGTTTTTGGCCGCCCCGAACTCGACCCGAAAATTTAAAATTAAAACTGACCCGAGTTTAATGTTTTTATCCCCAACCCGATATGATAAAAAGTATAACATGACCCTGACACAACCCCGAAAATTTAATAAAAACCCGATTAAAACCGACTTGACTCGAAGAAAATTAATAAAAATGTTAAATATAATATATTTATATATAAATCGGGTCGAGGCAGGTCGGTGAATTTTCACCCTAAACTCGAACCCAAAAGACCCGAAAATTCAAAAAAATCTGACCCTATCAGATCGAGTCATTATAAGTCTGATAGTTATTTAAATCAAAAGAAAATTATTTTGACTAATAAAATGTTGACACGTCACAAAGATTTTTTTGACAAATAGATAATTTAGGGACTAAAAGAAAAAAATGACATAGTTTAGATACTTATTTTGACAAAAAATATTTTAAAAACTTAAAGTGACTAAAAACGACAATTTAATGACTTAAAATGACAAAAAATAATAATTTAAACTTTAAAGTCTTATTTTGCTCAAACTATAGTTTAGAGGCTTCAAGCAGAAAAATATATAGTTTAAGTACTTGTTCTTGGTATAAGCCTTGAAATTTTGAATGGTACACTAAACGAGGCGAGATAGGGTTGGTGAGACAATTAAATAAATTTTATTTTTAATTACATTTTATTAACTAGTATCAAGCCTGGCGCCGCTATCTATTATCCCAAGATTTTACCTCAATTTTCTTTTTTCCCTTAGTTTTTATTTAATGGTGATTATGTCAGTCACCGGTGATAGTTTTTTTCTCTCCTTACTTTTATATATTAAGTTATTTTTTATTATATTATATTATATTTTTTTATTTTTATCTATCTTATTGCACGCTTTTCTCTGTCATGTAATACGTTTTTTCTGTCTTGTGACATGCTTTTTACCTTATGGCACGTTATCGTCTACCGTTGTGATAGACCTGCATTTGAGAATACATTTTTTACGGCGTTTAGTTTTGATTTACAGATTGTCGGTAGTTTTCAATAGTTCGATCCATTCTATAGTTCATTTGCCGATGCAGTCAGCTCTACTTTACAAAGTAACCTTTAAAACTGTTGGTTTTGCTCAGCACTCCTACTTCAATTCGGAAACTTACAAGTGGATAGAGATAAAAAAAAATTGCTCCATGTTTTTTTTTGCCAGTGTTTTATATTTATCATTGTTTTGCAGACCATTGGATGTGTTTTGCATGTATAATATTTTATTTTTTTTTCAACTTAAATTTATTGTGTTTTTTATTATAATTTTATTTTTTAGATTGTTTCTCTATTTTAATTTGGAATAAAATTTAACCGATATATTGTTAAAAAATTTATTTTAATTAAGTTAAGTCATTTTATTATTAAAATCGAGAATCAAATTATTAAAACTTGAAGTGTACATTAAATTATAGTATATGCAGTATTTTTTAACCAATAAAAACTTTATATGTGGATTAAATCCGCATCACCAATTTTGTCTTAGAAAAAATATAAATATGTTGTGTAAATTAGTTTATATAAGTTAGATTATTTTATGATTTAGGGATTTTAATTTCGGGTTTATAATTTATAAGTGTAAATTTAAAGATTTAAAATTTTTGTTTGTATTTAGAGTTTAGGCTTCTACGTTATAAATTAACTTTTTAATTTTATAATTTAAATATGAATTAGAGATAGTTCAATTTTTAGAGACCTTTTACAATTTATTAAAATGGGCCCTCAAGTTTAGAAAAGTGTGTTCATTTATTGTGTGCATGACAAGCTGACTTTTAAATAAAAACGAATATAACATGACTCAAAATTTATAAATTACAATAACATTTATTTCTCCTATGCGCTTTACCCATGGTATATAACTAATATTTTTATTTTCCTTTATACGTATTTACTTAAACTCATTTTGGCTCTTTTTCTGTGTCCTGCGCGGCCATACCCATGGGCAGAGCCATTAAGGTTATTGGGGTGTCTGATGACACCCCAGTTTTTTTGGAAATCGTATTTTTCTATATAATTTGTATTTGAAAAAATTAAAAAATATATATTTGACATCCATTTATAAATAAAATGACACTCTTAATAAATAAAATGGCACCTCTTTATAAATAATTAACCCCTCTTAAAATACCGTTTAAAAAAAACACCCTTTAGAAAAATTTATGGCTCCGCCCCTGGTCGTACCTATTGTATATGCTTAGAACCATGGTAGGACCGAGGGGGCTAAAGGGACGGTTATCCCCTCAAAAAATTGAAATTTATATATAATTAAAAAGTCTTTTTTATATATTTTTATTAAAAATGTATGTTTCTCCCCTAAAAGTTTATATATTTATTTTTTTAACATAAAATTATACGTTGGACGAATGATTACATTTTCTTTACAACACTTGTATATAAAAAAACAAATCTTTTAACTTAGTAGATGTATTATTATCATTATTATTTTAAATAACTTCTAAAATAGCTTAAAACTTTTTTTTTTTTAAAAACGGGATGACATTTTCGGCCGTTGTTAATTGCCACCATCACCGGTTGAAAGCAAACCCACGACTCATTTTTGCTTGCTTTGAATGCAGACAAGAAGATGACACACGGCTTTAAATAAAAAAAATTAAAAATTAAAAATATGCAACTCTTCCGACAACGTCCCGAGAACAAAACAAGTGCTTTTTCATAAACGCTAACCTATCTATTTCGGCCTTAAAAGCTGATTATTTTGTAGTTGGAGTTCAACAAACTTTGCAAACCCGATTGGATATTCTGGATGAAAGAACAGAACAATAAATGGCAATCCTCAAGTCAAAGAACATTTATCAACAACCTACTAATTTTTAACCTTTTAATAAAACACATATACCTCACAAATAAAGCTGATTAAACTGTTGCAGGGTTTTATTAAACTTTTTTTAAGAGAGAGAGAAAATGCTCTGTAGGCGCAAGTTAGCAGGCCTAACGGCCTAGGGTTTTCTTCTCTTCTTCTTCGTTGATCTCTGTTTTTAGATACGTTTCCGCTGGTGATTTCTTTTCTTTTCTTCGTTGCAACTTCTTGCATGTCTTCTGTGGACTGGAAAACTTTGCTTTTCGGGGGAAGTGATGAGCAAACTTTGGAATACTTTTCCCCTGGTGAGGATGACGGATCTGTCTTGATCGATCCTCCGGCGGAGATATTTGATGATGGCGTTTCTGCTTGGAGATGTGCTTTGGTTGGGCAATTCCTTGGAGGTGCTCCGAATTTTGTAGCGTTGAAGAAGATTGTGGCTAACCTGTGGGGCAAATCACTCACGAGGGTTAGTATCGCTGGATCGAACTTGTATGTTTTCTCATTCGCTAGTATAGCTGATCGGGACTGGGTTTTGGAGACTGGCCCTTGGCATATTCATCACAAATTGCTTGTGCTGCGGAAGTGGGAGCCGAATTTGCAGAGGTTGGAATTTGACCTAGGTCGGATGCCGATTTGGGTACAACTTCATAACGTGCCCTTGGAACTATTCTCGAAGAAGGGGTTGAGCTACATTGCGAGTGCTATTGGGGTTCCTATGTATATGGATTCCATAACTGCGGCTCGTGAGAAGCTTGAGTTTGCAAAGGTCTGTATTGAGGTGGAAGCGGGTCAAAAGGTGCCTCGTCTTATCCCTGTTCGTATGCGAGATAAGACTATTGTTCAGATCCATGTCAAAATTCCCTGGATGCCTCCTTGTTGTTCATACTGCTGTGTTTTTGGCCATTCTGATAAAGCCTGCTGTTGAGTGTGTAAAAGTTCTATCATTTACACCTTTTTAAACCCATATTTCTGCTGCATTCAAGCATCATTGCATCGCATTTAGGTTAGTTTTCAATAAAACATCACACTTATATAAAAGGCACGGATTCTACTGAAAGATGGTTATTTTTGCAGGTATTTGTCATAGTAGATGTCGAAGGCAGGCGCAGGGCAGATAAGCAGGAAAGCTGAACTGGACAAGCAGCTGAAGAAGACGAACCTGTCACGGACCTGTCGTGACAGCATGGTGACAGCAGATTTATGAAGAGGAAAAATGAAGTGGACCTCGATAGATAGAGAAAAATCTGCTCGTCTGTCGTGTGGAAGCCGAATATTTTTCCAAGCCCCAGATCAAAAGATATGTCAAGCCAAAGCTCAAAGGAGAGGAAATCCCTAAAAGCAAGGAGGCGGCTGAAAAGTAGGAATCCTTAGAGATTTAGTCTTTATTAGAATCTTACTTTTAATTAAAGTTGTAATCCTTGTTACCTTAGATAACTTGAGCCCAAAGCTTATATAAAGGGCATAGATTAAACCTAGGGCATAGCCGACTACCCCATAACCGAAACCAAAAACCCTGCCGTTTACCTGTCACCGATATGTTCTAATTTCCCCCTAGGGCTACGGGTTGTTTTGTAAAGTAGTTGCAAGGGTTGCTTTGTTTTAGGATTTTTCAAGTTCAATAAAATAAACTTCAAGTTCTTTTATCTTGGTTTTAATATCTTGCAAGAGCATCGGGAGAGCATTGTGAGGTTATCCATTTACTTAGCATCGGGAGAGTTAAGTATACGAAAGAGATAAAAGCGTGTTCTCTAGTTTATAGTTGAACCATCTCGTGCTTAGGGATAAGGCGAGGTTAAGTGGCTAAGGAAGAATTCATTCACATCGGTGTTCATCCTTCGATTCACGCCGGGAGGTATCATCAAAGACGTGATCATCGACAGACTTGTGCCTAGGGATAGGGCAAGGCAGATCTGGGATTCTTGCCAAGCTTGAAGTACGGAGTTAGTGTTCGCTGCCGCGACAACTAACGGACAGACGCTGCGACAGGTGCTGTCGGCGACGGGTGCGACGACAGAACTGGAGATCCTAAGCAATTCAATACCTACACTACCGAGCAACTCAATACCAGCCCATTCTCTCTATCTTGATATCTCAATTCCTTTTATTTACGTTTTTACTTTATTATTCGTGACAATTCTCTCAAACTATTCCTTTTACTTCGTGCAGTGAAATTAGGTGAAGCTATTAGCCCAATCCATGTGGAGACGATATCCGATACTTTGTATCACTTTACTACTTGCGTCGTGTATACTTGCACTACAATTGCGATAGACTATTTTACACGCAACAAGTTTTTGGCGCCGTTGCCGGGGATTGGCAACATAACTACACCTTTCTTTCCTTGCACTTTTTGTTTTTATTTTCGTTTTTATTTTTATTTTTCTTTAATTTTTTTTCTTTTGTGTTTTTAAACTCTTGCTTTTTACAAGGTTTTCCTGTTTATGCGCAGATCGAAAAGAGGTGAAGATCCTGAGTATAAATTAGATCCGGAGATTGAACGTTCCTTTAATCTCAAGAAACAGATTCGCCACCTCTTAGACCGAAACGAATACCTTGAAGAACAGCTCGAGCAGATGGGCCATAACCAACCTGCTGGTGGTTTCATACCACCCCTTGGCAATAATAACCCACCTGTCGGCGACCCGCCTGGGGCAGATAGACGACGGTCATGTCGTGACTACATGCTGAACGATCATGTAGAGCTGGAGACCACGCTGCCGGATATTGACGTTGACAACTTCGAGCTTAAACCTGTCATGTTTAGTATGATCAACAATGCCGGGCAGTTTGGTGGTTCTGCGACAGAAGATGCCAGGGAGCATCTCAAAACGTTCCAGGAAATCTGTGGTTCGTTTAGACTACCAGGAGTTAGCCCGGAGATACTGAGGCTTCGGTTATTCCCCCATTCATTGAGGGACAGAGCTAAAACTTGGTGGAATAAACTTACACCGGGTTCTATCATGACTTGGGCAGATTTAACTCGTGAATTTTTATCTCGTTTTAATCCTTCACATTTAGCTGAGCGATTACGTAATGAAATTGCTACTTTTCAACAGGAAGATGACGAGCCAATGCACGAGGCCTGGGACAGATTCACAACTCTTCTACGAAACTGCCCAATGCATGGATTCCCCGTCTGGAATCAGGTAACTAAGTTCTATAATGCTGCTAACTTACAAACTCGCATTCGAATTGATTCTGCAGCAAATGGACTACTATTGGACAAAGATCCAGACGAGGCCCTGCAAGTTCTGAAACATCTAGCTAAGAATGAGGAGCAGTTTCCAACCGCTAGAAGAGGGGGTAAACGTGTCCTTGCTGTCAAGGATTATGAGGCCGACAGCACTATGAAATCACAGGTAGCATTCCTCACTAAAGCCATGAAACACTTATTGAGTGAAGAGGAAGTACGAGGGTTTGCTGTCGAGGAAGTTTGTGCTACATGTGAAGGAAATCATGGTAGGGATGAGTGCCCTATAAATATAGAAGAAGGAAAATATGTTGGAAATTACAAGCCAAACTATAATTCCAACAATTACAACCCTAATTGGAGGAAAGACCCCAAATTTTCCTGGAGTAACCCCAACAATGCTCTAAATCCGCAAGCATATAATCAGAATCAGGGGGGACCGAGATTGTTGACGCGACAGCAGCCACAGCCGCAAAACCTGCCGCAGAACCTGCCGCCTCAGCAACAACAGCAGCCACCACCTGCCACGAGTAGTATATTGGAGCAGACTCTGGCTACCTTTATGTCTCAGACTGGCACATATATGGATAACATCAATAAGTTTGTCAAGAAAACGGAAGACTTTATGGATGAAACTAAGATGAGAATGACAAACCATGAGGCCACCTTGAAATCTCTAGAGACACAAATGGGTCAGGTGTCGCAGCATATTAAGCCACGGCAGAATGGAGGATTCCCTAGCAATACTGAAAATGCTAGAACGCCCCCTCATGAGCAATGTAAGGCGATTACTACTAGGAGTGGGAAAAAGTTACCAGGGCCGGAAAAAGAAGCTGAAAAAGAAAAGGAACCCACCTTGGAAAAACCTGCCGAGGAAGCTGCCCCGGCAGGTAATGAACAGACTGCTGCCGATGAGCCTGTCACGACAGCAGAAGCGACAGAGGAGAAAAAAGATGAGTATCGACCTCAGATTCGCATGCAGTGGGAAGGGCGCATTGCTGATTATCGTCCTCCACCACCTTTTCCGCAACGGATACAGCAAGCTAAGCATGAATCTCAACTTAAAAAGATTTATGATATTTTTAAACAGGTTCATATTAACATTCCGTTGATAGATGCTGTTAGGGAAATGCCCGGTTATGCTAAGTTTCTCAAGGATGTGATGTCTAAAAAATCTAAACTTGGGGAATTTGAAACGGTAAGGATGCAAGAAGGTTGCATGAGTATACTTCATCGACAACCACCCCAGAAAAAGAAAGATCCGGGAAGCTTCCTCATACCGTGTGTAATCGGCGATAAATTTGTGGGTAAGGCATTATGTGATCTTGGTGCTAGTGTCAATCTAATGCCCAAATCTGTTTTTCAGAAATTAGGTATTGGCAAGGCGCGGCCCACGACAGTTACCCTACAGCTAGCCGACCGCTCTTACGTTCACCCCGAGGGAAAAATTGAAGACATCTTGGTAAGAGTGGATAAGCTTATATTTCCTGCTGATTTTCTTATTTTAGATTGTGAGGCAGATGAGAACGCACCAGTCATCCTAGGGCGACCCTTCTTAGCCACGGGAAGATCATTGATTGATGTGGAGAAAGGAGAACTCACCATGCGTGTAAACGATCAAGAAATTAAGTTGAATGTTCTCCAAGCAATGAAACATGCTGATGTGGATGAAGAATGCAAGGCCATCATTGAGGTGACCTTTGATCAACCCTGCATCAGGTCGGGCTGCCAGGATATAAAATTTGGTCACTGCTGCGACAGCCATTTACAAGCCTGTCACGACAGCAACGACGACAGCACCGACAACAACAACTCCTCTGAATCCGATACATCTGATAATGAAGGTCATGAGGAGGTAGACTGGCTAGACCATCGCCCAGGTAAGTTATTCGAACCCTTAAATTACACTTCGGATAACCATTTAATTCAAAAGCCATCTACTGTTGAACCACCTGTCTTAGAACTTAAGCCCCTGCCAGGGCAGCTTAAATATGCTTATCTGGGTAGTGATAAAACACTACCCGTAATCATTTCTGCTAAGCTGCCGCAGGAACAGGAACGACAGCTGATCGACATGTTGAGGCAGCATAAAAGGGCGATAGGATGGACCATAGCAGACATTCAGGGCATTAGTCCGGCAATCTGTATGCACAAAATCCTCCTAGAGGAAGATCATAAGCCGACTATTGATGCCCAAAGGCGGTTAAACCTTGCAATGAAGGAGGTAGTGCGTAAAGAAATAATTAAATGGTTAGACGCTGGTATCATCTACGCCATCTCCGATAGCAAATGGGTAAGCCCGGTGCAATGTGTTCCCAAGAAAGGAGGCATGACTGTGATAACCAATGAAAACAACGAGTTAATCCCAACCAGGACTGTGACCGGTTGGAGGGTTTGTATGGACTATCGGAAGCTTAACAAAGCTACCCGAAAAGACCACTTTCCTTTACCCTTTATTGATCAAATGCTTGATAGATTAGCGGGTAAACCTTACTATTGTTTTCTTGATGGTTATTCAGGATATAATCAAATTGCTATTGCACCAGAGGACCAAGAGAAAACGACTTTCACATGCCCTTATGGAACATACGCATTTAGGAGGATGCCGTTTGGACTCTGTAACGCACCTGCCACCTTCCAAAGGTGCATGATGGCTATATTCTCCGACATGGTTGAAGACTTCCTTGAAATCTTCATGGATGATTTTTCCGTCTTTGGAGACGATTTTGAGAGCTGCCTCGGCAACCTTCAAAAGGTACTTGAAAGATGTGAAAAAGCTAATCTTGTTCTTAATTGGGAAAAATGCCATTTTATGGTAGATGAAGGGATAGTTTTAGGCCATAAGATTAGCTGCCGTGGGATAGAAGTCGACAGGGCAAAGATTGAAGTCATAGAGAAGCTGCCACCGCCAACCACAGTCAAGGGCATTAGGAGTTTCCTAGGGCATGCTGGTTTTTATAGGAGATTCATTGCAAATTTCTCAAAAATCACGAAGCCCCTATGTCATCTCTTAGAGCAGAACCGACCCTTTGACTTTAATGAAGAATGTACTGAAGCATTCAAGGTTCTAAAGGAAAAACTAGTGACAGCCCCCATAGTACAGCCACCAGACTGGACGCAGCCATTTGAAATTATGTGTGATGCTAGTGACTATGCTGTCGGGGCAGCACTTGGGCAGCGCAAGGACAGGTTGTTTCATGTCATATATTATGCCAGCAAAACATTGAATGATGCCCAAGTGAATTATACCACCACAGAAAAGGAGCTGTTAGCTGTGGTGTTCTCTATCGACAAGTTTCGTGCTTACATACTTGGAACGAAGGTAATAGTGCACACCGATCATTCTGCCCTTAAATACTTGTTCGCAAAGAAGGATGCAAAACCTAGGTTGATACGATGGATCTTGCTATTACAAGAATTCGACCTTGAAATCAAAGATAAAAAGGGGACAGAAAATCAGGTGGCAGACCACTTGTCGAGGTTGGAATTGGGACAGAGTCTACCTGTAGATGAGACACACATACTAGAGACCTTCCCAGATGAACAGCTCTTTGCTGCCGTAATAGCTGTCGCGACAGCCATGGCGGCAGGTAAGTCTTCTAACCTTCCCTGGTATGCTGACTTCGTTAATTTTATAGTTAGCGGAATATTACCTTCTGATCTTACTTATCAAGCCAGGAAGAGGTTTCAAAATGATGTTAAACATTATTATTGGGACGAACCTCTTCTTTTCAAGATGTGCGCAGATCAGGTTATAAGGAGATGTGTACCACAAGAAGAACAAGAAGACATTCTCCATCACTGTCATGCTTAACAATATGGAGGACACTTAGGAGGCAATAAAACTGTTGCCAAGGTGCTGCAGTCAGGTTTCTACTGGCCGACACTGTATAAGGACGCACAGGAATTTTACAAAAACTGTGACAGGTGCCAGCGGACAGGTAACATCTCAAGGAGAAACGAGATGCCACTGCAGAATATTTTAGAAGTCGAAATCTTCGACGTTTGGGGGATTGATTTTATGGGACCTTTTCCATCTTCATGTGGAAATCTTTACATCCTCCTAGCAGTAGATTATGTCTCCAAGTGGGTAGAAGCAATCGCAACTCAAAAGAATGATGCCAAAACGGTCCAAAAGTTTTTGCATAAAAACATCTTTTCTAGATTTGGCATCCCTAAGGCGATTATCAGTGATGAAGGGAGACATTTTGACAACAGGGTAATTGCTGCCGCCTTGAGAAAATATGGTGTCAAGCACAAGATCGCGACAGCATACCACCCACAGACCAATGGACAGGCTGAGATTTCCAACAGGGAAGTAAAGAACATTCTTGAAAAAATGGTCAAACCAACTAGGAAAGATTGGTCTTTACTTCTGAATGATGCATTATGGGCATACAGGACAGCTTTCAAGACTCCATTGGGCATGTCTCCATTTCGATTGATCTATGGGAAAACCTGTCACCTGCCTGTCGAGATAGAGCATAAGGCATATTGGGCAATCAAGGCAGTGGACATGGACTTGGACAAGGCAGGTCAGAAAAGGCTGTTAGATTTGAATGAAATCGAGGAAATACGGACAATGGCCTACGACAACGCAAGAATATACAAGGAGAAAACAAAGAAGTGGCATGACAAGAAGTTGCTGCCGCGACAGTTCTGCCCAGGGTAGCTTGTGTTGTTGTTTAATTCGAGGTTGAAACTCTTTCCAGGGAAGCTCAAATCTAGATGGTCTGGACCATTCCAAGTAATTCAAGTTTTCCCCCATGGTGCCATTACAATTCAATCATTAAAAGACGGGCACCAATTCAAAGTCAATGGACAACGCCTCAAGCATTATCAGGGGACTGAAGCCCCATGAATACAGGAAGTGGTTACTTTAGGTGATGCCCCACAAGGCATCCCTAATTTAACCTAATTCTTTTATTTTTATTTTTATTATTATTAATATTATTTATTAGGAATTAGATTTATTTTAATAATATTTTGTTTTTAATTTCAGTTTTTAGGAAATAAAGGAGGCAAGTGAGAAAGAAGAAGTGGCCCAAGCCCACCGCCCATCCATCAGCCCAAATAAAGTCCATTTATAATAACATGTCGTTTCGGCTGCCGGCGCAGACGGAGTTGACAGGCTGTCAACAGACGCACAGCAGAAGAAGAATCGTGCGGCAGACGCAGCATTAATGTCCGTCAGACGTGTCAGACGCAACATTCAATCTGCCGCTCCGTTATTCCCGCCTGCCGTTGCGGCATTAAATGGGCAGCTACTCGACAGCTATATAAACCCCTTCTCCCTTTCATTTTTTCCTCACTTCTGATTTTTCTCTCTTGTATTCTCTTCTAGTTTTATCTATTTTCTCTCATTTTTCAGCCCTTGCAACCAAAAATGTCTTCACGACAGACTCGCCAAAATGCTGCTGCCGCCTCTTCTTCCGCAGCAGCATCCCCGTTCGCCAACAAGGAACTTTGGGAGGAACGGAGCTTCATCTATAACAGGGATGCTCCTCTTTTTGGCCTCCGGCCGTTCATCATGAAGGCTATCACGGCGCAACTTTGGGAAGACTTTGCCGAGCAGCCGACAGAGCTTAATGACACCCTGGTAAGGGAATTCTATGAGGCGATCGAGAGTAAGTCGGCGACATCTGTCGTCGTCCGAGGAGTGACAGTTCCTTTCACCGCCAGCAGCATCAATCATGTCTTCGGCCTCTTCTTTGGCCCTAATGACGACGCTCATCAACAGTTTTGGGACTCCCTCGACGCTGCCGGCCACGATGCTGTCATGAGGGAATTGACAGAAAGGGGCACAACATGGAGCACCAGCAAAAAGAATCCCAACTCCGTCAACCGGGCAGAGCTGCTCCCCGAGGCTAAACTATGGAACGCTTTTATTAAAAAGCGTATCCTACCCTCCTCCCACCATACGACAGTCAACAGACAGCGGCTTGCCCTCATCCACTCTATCATGCATGACAGGCCGATCAACGTGGGCAGGTACATGCGAGAAAGCATTCTCGATTGTGCTTTCAGAACAGACTCACGTCTATGCCTGCCCTTCACCATCACGGCCCTCTGCCGCTGCGCTGCCGTACCGGAGGACACTTCAGACAAAATCAAGAAGGGCAGCGGCTGGACCGACAGCAACATCTCCAGCCTTATGGAGATCATCGTCGTAACACCCCTCAACGCCTTCGATCCAAACGCCCCACCTGCTGAATCTGATGATGAACCTGCCACCGAACCTGCCCCAGAAGCTGCGACCAACACCGCTCCGGCAGGTCAGAACGCCGACATCTTAGCTGCCATCCTGAGGATAGAGGAGCGGCAGATGGGTTTAATGACATTCATCCGCGATTTCTCCAACGCAACGGTAAACTTTATTACCAACACTTTAAATTTTTCGGATGTCTTTTTCCCTACCTTCCCCGCCCATTATTTCAATATCCCATCCCCTACTCCCACACCACCTGTCTCTCCCTATGGAGAATCTGCCTCCTCCACACCTTCCCCGACGGCAGCCGGCAGCCCACCAGCAGACACCTCCCCTCGAGGAACAAAGCGAGCTGCCACTGACGACAGCCCTCTTGTTCGGAGAAACTTAGACAGCGCCTTCACACGGGTGAAAAGAATCAAGCATGTGGCCAACAAGAGGATGCTGTCCAAGGCCATCACGAGTAACAGCTGGGATAGCAGCGGCAGTTCTGACGTTCGACAAGTGGAGCCACCTGCCCTTCAACCTGCTGACGACCCTGTCCACCAACCGGAGGAGGAATCTGCACCTCAACAGGCCGAGGAACCTGTTGATCCACCTGCCCAGGAACCTGCCCAGCCACCTCCCCAACGCAGACGCTACCATCAGATCCGCGTCAGCAGCAGTGATGAGGACAGCACTTAAAATTTAAGTTTTTATTTCTTTTTCCTCTCTTATTGCTGCCTGCCTTTATATATTTGTGATGTACTTTTCTTTTTTTTCTTTTTATGTTTTTCCTTAATTGTTTTTAGTGTCATCTTGCATTGAGGGCAATGCAACCCTCGAGTTTGGGGGTGGCAGCCCTCCATATTTAATGGAGTCCTTCGCACATCTTTTGTTTAATTGTTATGTCTAATTAGTTTTTATTTTTTTCAAGTTCTTTTAAAAAAAAAATATCGGAAAACTAAGAAAATTTAAACTGTTGGCTTAAAACTGTGAAATTAACTTACCTGTCATGACGGCTCTGTCGTGGCAGCATCTTTAGGACAGGTTAAGGAAAAGTTTAGAGCCTTTCTATAGTTCTGAAAACTTAAACACTTTTGTGACTGTTATAATGCTTAGACTTCTTTTAGCCAAACTAGAATAGGAAGCTTAGAACTTGGATAGCCCCTAGAGGTGCCTAACACTGGCTCTAGGAAAGAAGTTTAGCAAAAGAAAAATCAAAAACCTAGAGGTGCCCGAAACCGGCTCTAGGAAGCTAACTAGAGGTGCCCAAAACTGGCTCTAGAAAAACTTAGCTTGAAAATAGAAGAAAAGCATGAAAATATGCCTTCTAAAAAAAAAGTAAACTTTGGCATAAAATTCAAGTTAAGAAGTTGAATATTCTAGTGGAACTAAGAGAGTCTCAGCTTATAACTGTTCACAAGCATGCACACACTGCACGAGAGCTATAGGGAGATTCTGGACAGATCCTAACCCTTCCGACAGGTTGCTGCCGCCATAGAGAATGAGCGACAGGTGAGGGACAGTTCACTGTTTGAAGGCCAACACAAAAATTTTTAGTTTTCTTTTAAGTCTTCATTGCTTGAGGGCAAGCAAAAACTTGAGTTTGGGGGTGTGTTGAGTGTGTAAAAGTTCTATCATTTACACCTTTTTAAACCCATATTTCTGCTGCATTCAAGCATCATTGCATCGCATTTAGGTTAGTTTTCAATAAAACATCACACTTATATAAAAGGCACGGATTCTACTGAAAGATGGTTATTTTTGCAGGTATTTGTCATAGTAGATGTCGAAGGCAGGCGCAGGGCAGATAAGCAGGAAAGCTGAACTGGACAAGCAGCTGAAGAAGACGAACCTGTCACGGACCTGTCGTGACAGCATGGTGACAGCAGATTTATGAAGAGGAAAAATGAAGTGGACCTCGATAGATAGAGAAAAATCTGCTCGTCTGTCGTGTGGAAGCCGAATATTTTTCCAAGCCCCAGATCAAAAGATATGTCAAGCCAAAGCTCAAAGGAGAGGAAATCCCTAAAAGCAAGGAGGCGGCTGAAAAGTAGGAATCCTTAGAGATTTAGTCTTTATTAGAATCTTACTTTTAATTAAAGTTGTAATCCTTGTTACCTTAGATAACTTGAGCCCAAAGCTTATATAAAGGGCATAGATTAAACCTAGGGCATAGCCGACTACCCCATAACCGAAACCAAAAACCCTGCCGTTTACCTGTCACCGATATGTTCTAATTTCCCCCTAGGGCTACGGGTTGTTTTGTAAAGTAGTTGCAAGGGTTGCTTTGTTTTAGGATTTTTCAAGTTCAATAAAATAAACTTCAAGTTCTTTTATCTTGGTTTTAATATCTTGCAAGAGCATCGGGAGAGCATTGTGAGGTTATCCATTTACTTAGCATCGGGAGAGTTAAGTATACGAAAGAGATAAAAGCGTGTTCTCTAGTTTATAGTTGAACCATCTCGTGCTTAGGGATAAGGCGAGGTTAAGTGGCTAAGGAAGAATTCATTCACATCGGTGTTCATCCTTCGATTCACGCCGGGAGGTATCATCAAAGACGTGATCATCGACAGACTTGTGCCTAGGGATAGGGCAAGGCAGATCTGGGATTCTTGCCAAGCTTGAAGTACGGAGTTAGTGTTCGCTGCCGCGACAACTAACAGACAGACGCCGCGACAGGTGCTGTCGGCGACGGGTGCGACGACAGAACTGGAGATCCTAAGCAATTCAATACCTACACTACCGAGCAACTCAATACCAGCCCATTCTCTCTATCTTGATATCTCAATTCCTTTTATTTACGTTTTTACTTTATTATTCGTGACAATTCTCTCAAACTATTCCTTTTACTTCGTGCAGTGAAATTAGGTGAAGCTATTAGCCCAATCCCTGTGGAGACGATATCCGATACTTTGTATCACTTTACTACTTGCGTCGTGTATACTTGCACTACAATTGCGATAGACTATTTTACACGCAACACCTGCACTGCTCCAGGCAAAGCTGAGTGGAAACCTAAAGCCCCTGTTGCTACCATGGAACAAGGTGAAGTTGGTCTGGGTGGGACTGTGGATCCTTCGAATTCTGCTGGACCTAGTGAGGCTGCAGTTGAGGGGGAACCTAAAATCCCTGTTGTTACCATGGAACAAGGTGAAATTGGTCCTGGTGAAGCTGTGGAAGTTGAGTCTTCGAGTAAGTCTGCAGTGGCAACAAATGCTTTACCTGTGGTTATTGCAACTGATGATGCTGCAGGAACCACTGGAAAGGATCTGTCACCTGGTGCTGGACCTGAAGTGGTGATTGGCTCCATTCCAATGCCATTGGTTGATGAAGCATTTCCCCCCTTGCAGAGTCCTGATTCTAGGAAACGTGGGTTGCGGAAGAAGGAGCCTGCAGTTTCAAAAAATATGTTTGATGCCTTGGCTTCACTTGATTCTGATAGCTTAGATCGTCGTCCATGTGCTGCGGCGCAGGGTGTTGCTAATTTGCTGCTTGAAATGAAAACAAAGAAGGGTAAGCTTAAGGCTAAAGCTGATGGGAGTAAGAGTCTGGGTGCTGTTCCCCCTTCGCATACCCAATGAGCATTGCCTTTTGGAATGTTAGGGGTCTTAACAACCCCAAAAAACAACGTGCAGTGTTGAAGCGTATGGAGAGTTTGAATGTGGATATCTTCTGTTTGTTGGAAACAAGGGTGCGTGAGCCTCGTTTTGTTGAGGTTTCGAAAATTTTCTCTGATGATTGGACAGTTTTTCATAATTATGCATCTATTCCACTGGGTAAGATCTGGGTGCTTTGTCGTAAGCACCTCAGCTTTTCATTGGTCCTTGCTGAATCTCAGTCTATAACAATTCGAGGTGAATTAGCTGGAAAGAATTTATTTGTGTCAGCTGTTTATGGTAGTAACGACAGTATTGAGCGTCGGGGGCTATGGCAACAGTTGCAGCAGATTGAAGGCTTTGTGGCTAGTTCTTCATGGGCTGTTGGCGGGGATTTCAACGTTATTTTAAGCGCTATAGAGAGCTCTGACTTTGATCGTTTTGGGCCGCACTACAACCCTGATATCTCTAGCTTTCAAAGCTGCTTAGGGGATGTGGGCTTGCAGGATCATCCGTTTAGCGGGCCGGTCTTTACTTGGTCAAACAAGCAAGAGGATGCTTACCTTGCACGGAAATTGGACCGGATTCTTGTTAACACGCAATGGCATTTGGACTTTGATGATTCAGGGGTTGATTTTTTGGCGCCTGGCGTTTCAGACCATAGCCCGGGCCTGATTAAGCTTCATGTTTGTGCTCCTGTTCATCGGCCCAAGCCGTTTAAGTTTTTTAACTTTTGGACGCAGCACCCAGATTTCTTGGGTATTGTTGCTGACTCGTGGGCTGAGCCTGTTCAAGGCAATCCGATGCAAGTTTTGTTCAACAAGCTTAAGCGTCTGAAACCCAAATTAAGGGGTCTTAACGCAGGGCATTATGCAGATATTTCCAAGCGCATGGAGGAAGCAAGAGCTAATCTGGAAGCTTTGCAGATTTCAAATTTGAGCGGTGGACCTAGTGTTAATGTCTTGGAGGAGAAACGCCTACAGGGAGATCTTTACAAACTAGAGCAAGCTGAGCTTAATTTCTATAAGCAAAAAGCTAAAGTTGACTGGTTGCAGCAGGGGGATCGAGGTACACGTTTCTTCCATTCAGCTGTTGCTGAAAAACGCAAACGTGGGACTATTCGATTTGTGTTGGATGATAGTGGCAGCAGAGTGGAATCTTTCGAGGGAATGGCTGATGTATTCCTTCGCTTCTTTACATCCCAGATTGGATCTACTGATTCAAACGTTCGTTCCTGTGATGTTGAGAGTCTTCGCAAGTTGCTTAATGTCTCTGTTCCTATAGATGCTCTTTCCAGCATGACTGCAACTATTTCTAATTCTGAGATTCGCTCAGCTATTTTTTCCCAGGGGAATGATAAATCCCCTGGCCCTGATGGATACACTTCGTGGTTTTTCAAAGCTGCGTGGGGAATTGTGGGAGCTGAGTTTTCTGATGCGATACGGCACTTCTTTAATTCCTCCACCTTGCTGCCGGCGTTTAATGCGACTGCAATTACTCTAGTTCCGAAGGTAGCCAATGCTTGCACTCCAAAGGAATTTCGACCGATTTCCTGTTGTTCTGTTGTGTATAAGGCTATTACAAAGATTCTGGTTGCGCGTCTAACAGGGTACTTGCCTACTGTAATCGCTCCGAATCAGTCTGCATTCATCAAGGGGAGGAGCATCGTTGACAACACGTTGCTTGCTCAGGAATTAGTGAAAGGTTATAGCCGGAGATCCATTTCGCCTAGATGTGCTTTGAAAATTGATTTGCAAAAGGCTTTTGATACTCTAAGTTGGAACTTTATCTCTACTGTCTTAGAAGCCATTGGATTGCCTGAAGGATTCCGAAAATGGATTGAGGTCTGTTATACTGGAAGCCGTTTTTCTATTTCACTAAATGGCACCCTTGTAGGCTTCTTCAAAGGTAGGAGAGGGGTTCGGCAGGGTGATCCCCTCTCTCCCTACCTTTTTGTTCTTGCCATGAACGTGCTCTCTCACCTGCTTAATCTTGCTGCTGAGAATGGAGTTTTTCGTTTTCACCCGAAATACAGGAAGGTCAAGCTGACTCATTTAAGCTTTGCCGATGATTTGCTTATCTTTTGTAGGGGAGACCTGGACTCTATCTTTGGAGTTCAAAGTGTACTGGAAGAATTTTATGACATATCCGGCCTCAAGCTTAATATCGCTAAAACAGAGCTTTTTGTTGCTGGTGTTGCTAGAGAGCAACAGAGCAGTTGGGGTGCTATCACGGGCTTCAAAATTGGAGTGTTGCCTGTCAGATATCTGGGGATACCATTGGTGACGCGGAGGCTCTCGGAAAAGGACTGTAATGTCCTCATTGAGAAGGTCAAACGCAGATTTGAAGCATGGTCTCATCGCCATCTTAGCTATGCTGGCAGATTGCAGCTCATTAATGCTGTTGTCTTTAGCATTGTTAACTATTGGAGCAGGCAGGTCATTTTGCCTAAGTGTGTCATTGGGCGTATTGAGCAACTTTGTATGCGTTTCTTCTGGCATGGGAAGGATGCTGCTGCTCACGGTGCTCGTGTGGGATGGAGGAACATTTGTAGGCCGAAGGGTGAAGGTGGTCTTGGCGTTAAGGACCTTTATGCTTGGAACAAGACTTGTACTATTCAGCTAATCAGGAACCTCCTAGCTGTGGATGGATCCTTATGGGTTGCATGGGTTCATGCTTATGTCTTTAAGGGCCAGGATTTTTGGTCAGTTGCCCCGAAACCGTGGTTTAGTTGGAGTATAAGGAAGATGCTGAAGATGAGGAGTTTGGTCCAGACTCTATATGCTCAAGGGCCTATCACCATGCAGTCTGCTTGGAGTATGGTTCGTGAAGCTGCGCCTAAGGTGTCATGGGAGAGGTTGGTTTGGTATGGAGCCCGAATCCCTAAGCATTCTCTTATTGTTTGGATGGCTGTCCTAGATCGATCCCACGATGGATAGGCTTTGCAAAATGGGGATTGTTGGAGACGGGTTATGCTGCTTGTGTAATGCTGAGCAAGAATCTCGGAACCATTTATTCTCGGATTGTGCTTATTCAAAACAAGTATGGAGTGCTCTTTTATTGCTGTGTGGGATATCTCGAAATGCTATGGACTGGGATGCAGAACTTCTGTGGCTCTCCACGAATCTGAAGGGGAGGAAAGCCATGGTGCTGGTTTGTAAACTTACTTGGGGCTCCTTCATCTATCACATTTGGGAAGAGCGGAATTTCCGAAAATTTAGAAGTTGTTCTCGTGATTGTGCTAGTTTAGTGGCTTGTATTAGGAACACTGTCCATATACGTATACATAGTAAGGATATACGACTTATAGCTGTAAATAATACGTTTAGAGATACTTGGGGAATTCCCTAGAGGGATGGCTGCCCAAGCTGAGTTTTGTATGTTGTTGCAGCTTTGACTGCTTTCTTTGGATATAAAACACAACTTATCCAAAAAAAAAAAGCTGATTAAACTCGAATCTATTATAATAAATATAATTATTTTTTCCCGCCCGAACCACTTGTTGGATTCATAACATTAGTGTATACATCACAACATTTAATTTTTTATGATAAAGTTATAACATCAATGAACCCGACAAGTAGTCTCAGTGGAATAAACAGATAATGTTCATCATATGAGACTCAAGTTCAATCGCTTTGTCTGCAAAGTATATGTACATTGTCAAAAGGTTAATATGTATGAACAATCACTACATTATAATAACCTTTAGACTATTAAAAAAATTACAACATTAATTAATCTTAACATTAGTGTATAAATTATAAGGTAAATAACATCATGGTCATTAAGTTGTTTTTTTCTTTTATCTTTACTCACTAAACTGTTATTTATGGCAAACCGTCACTAATGTTACTTTTCCCTCTATTTTGGTCACTAATGTTACTTTTCTTCATGTTTTAGTCACCAAACTATTACTTTTTCGTGACTTTTTAACGACATGTGACCAATATGAGGAAAAAAATTTAACGTTAGTGACAGTTTTGCCAAAAATAATAGCTAAATGACCAAAACAGAAAAACGAGAATAGTTTTGTGACCAATGATATTACTTACCCTAAATTATATGTAACGTAAATTAAAATCATAACACCAATTAATGTTATAATCATTTATAATATCAATTAGTGTTATAAATACCTTCTAAAAAAATAATGTTATAATTAACTTTAACATCAGTTTAATCTTAAAAATAAATTTTCAACTATAATACAAGTCAAAATTTATTTTTCTCTCATTTTAGGACCTTTAGATGGTCACATGTGTTTGTTTTATTGGAGATCGTGAGATGTGTAAGATATGATTAAGAGATTCAGTGATAGTAAATGATTTTTTTTTAAATGAAGGTGTCTTAAAAGTTTAATCAATTACAAAGAATCTTTTGTTAAGTGACTAGATTGATAACACCTTAAAATTTGGGTGATCGTTTGAATACTTTACCCTTGATTTTAATAGATTGGGCTTCTTTAAGGCTCGCCTAATACATGTACAATGCAACCCTCGCTCGCTTGTTTACAAGTTACAACTCACGTTTTCATGCTTCGACGACGACAACACAATATTGTCATAAAAAATTAAAGACTTCATTATAAAATTCTTTAAAATGTTTGAGTTTTCATGTGGGAGCTCTAAAAAAAATTATTTTAAGGGCAATTATATTTATTATATAATTTGTAATTTTTTAAACAATCTGTCTATTTAAATCATAAAATTTAAATGTGATAGATGCTATTCAAATAAGCAAGTTAATTTTTTTTAATACTATAAAATTTTATCAGATGTTTAAGGTATCTAATTATCACACAATCAGATTTAATATATGTTGTGATATTAAAAAGCCGTCAGAAACCAAAACAAATTTAATGGATTGTAACTAACAACACTTTAAGATATATCAAAAAGTACTTTGGATGGTTAATAACCAGTTGGTCTAGCGGAATAAGACATTAGATCCTTTTATTAAGGTCATAGATTCGAATCTAAATATTGTGAATGAAAAAAAGTAGGTTGGTCGCCCTATATTAGACCTATATAAAACCTGTTTCGGGTTAGTTGACTAATGAACCGAATACAAATATTTAAATAAGAAAAATACTTTGGATCATAATTTGTTTTATACACATTTACAAAATTTAAAATTAGATGTTTGTATTTATGTACCTACATTGTCTAGTTTTTTATATTAAAGTTTTAAATGATTTTTAATGTAGTTTTTTTATATTTATTTAATCATTAATTGCATACAAAATGTTTATTAAACGTGAATATCTATACCATTAAATGATTTTTTATAAAAAAAAGTTATCATCTTAATCAATTTAATTTATTTTTTAAAAAACAATTATTAAAACTTAATCACGTATAAATTTCTATAATCATCTGAAGAATATTTCGTGTGAATTGCATAAAAGATATATTGTGGGCGAATATATATTAGATTTTTATACCAAAGTAAAAGTAAAAAGAAAGTGGAGAATTTTGTAGGAATTGTGTGTTTCCAAAGCAAATGATGGACGGTAAGGTGAGGCCTGGTGGGAAGAGTAACGGGAAAAGTCATATTAGGCACGCACGCCGTTGAACCAACCTAACGTTTATACCAAAGAAAAAGATGAAAAGGACGTGTAACAAAAGAAAGAAAAAGAAAAAAAAAACTAGAATTTTGTTGAAGGAGTTGTGAGTTTCCTAGCAATTGCTGAGTGTTGAGGTGAAGGAAACTATAAAAGTATTAGGCACGCCGTTGAACCAACTCAACGGCTTGGATTGGACCCGGCATTCTCATCCAACGGCTATATCCTTCCCTGAGATTCCATGCTAAACGCTACGACAAACGAGTGGTCGTCGTCTTTGAAAATTTTGCTGATGACGTGGTCAATCTCCGTCGCTTTGGTTTGGTCTTGTGTAGCTATTTTTAATTAATGAATTGAAGAAATAAAGAATCTAGTGGGTGGCCGCCGCTGTTGAAAAGGGAAAGCAGATTGAGATTCTGATGCCAAGACCGCCACCGACATAATTACGATTGTATCGATCCAATTTGCAGGAATTTTGCTGGCGTTGCTTGGCTTGGCTTCTCTTCTCTTCTTAAGTATTACTGTTAGTGCTGTTGTGTACTTTGCTCGGGTTCCTCTTTCCAAAACTTTCCTGTTTCTGAATCCCGTTTCAGTAAGTACATATATATTATATACGCACGTACATGAATGAATTCGCCTGGGTTCTTATGTTGTGAATTGTTTATCTATTCATTTTATTGTAATTCAATCCGAGCGTGTTCATATGTACACGCTTTGGTGTAGGGAATTCCAATACTTAGTTGTTGTGTGTCAATTTGCTAAGAAATTTGTGGATTTTGATTTTGATTTCTTTTCCTCCGCGATTGCCACTGGTAATTTTGCTTCCAAGGATAGGAGAGAACTCTGATGATACGATAGTAGTTATCTGCTTTGTTGCTTGAGTCTCAACACTACTGTATCTCAAGCATTAATTTTGCAATTAATTATCGATTTCCTGTAATAAGCTATTGCTTCCATACATGTAATTAAATTTCAGATAATACATTCTTCCCGAAAGAGCACAAGATATAACAATATAGATGTTAGTATTATTGAATGAGCGAAAGATGTCGGTTGTGTTTGTAAATTCAAGCTTCAGGAGATGATTTAGATGCATCTGGGTGTAACTCCGTGTGAGTAGAGGATGAAGAAAACAGAAAGTCAAATTTAAGTAGTTGTCCCGATAGATGTCGATAATTGCCTTCATTTTACTCCTGCTCGGTGATTTTTGTTGATAAAGTGGCAATCATTTAAGTCTGTATCCTATATTCATGAACCTAACTCTTAGTGCTTTCAAGCTTTTTTAAACTTCCCACCCATGAGTGCTCATGCTGGTGTTCATTCATCCAATTGTGTGCTGTAGTACAATCTGATCATTCTTTTTCTTCCCCAGAAATCCGTGAGCTCATTATATTGGCTTCATTTTGCTCCTCGTCTGATGGGGTGGGGAAATATTTATAGAAGACGTGCGAAAGTATTTACGGTTGCTTTGATAATCTACTTGGATTATAAGGTAAATTTCTTGATTCTCACTTTTACTCTGAGTTAATGCTTGGACAATCTAATTCACCTGCATTCTACTTTTACTGAAGGCTGTGCAGCAAAGAGAGAAATGGACTAACAAATCAAAAAGAACTGCTTTATGGGAAAAGGCTCATGAGCGCAATGCTAAGCGTCTTCTCAGTTTGATAATAAAGTTGGAAGGATTATGGGTGAAACTTGGGCAGTACTTATCCACACGTGCTGATGTGCTTCCTGAAGCATATATATCCCTTCTCAGGCAATTGCAGGACTCTCTTCCTCCTCGTCCCTTAAAAGAGGTAATAGCTCTATATTTTGATGCTCAGAGATGAATTTATTATCCAGAATCCAGATTCCAGTGTATCACTCTGACTATGAACAAAGAAAATGGGATTTAGTGGTTTAGAAATTCACCTCAATTGCCTATGTGCTCAATTGATCTGGTTTTGAGGTTGTAATTATCATATGATTTCACTTTGTAGTTTATGTATCTAAGTTTTACAAAGTATCTTTTGGTGATGATTTATGACAAGTAATACCATGGTTTGCCAACCCAAGATATGGAAGCTGTCCTGCTTAATTGGATTTTAGTCACCATGTGCAGTGTGACGTCTGGATGTTATTGCCAGGTTGTTTTCAGTGAGCATATACGCCACCATGACTGGATATATAACTAGGTTTCCTAGTGCTTTTGCTTATACAAATTAACTTATAGTTGGAAAATTATTAGCTTGGAAGAATTAAGTCTTATGTATATGGCTTTGGGGATCATCACAATATGCTCAAACCAGTTGGATTTTGCCACATTCATCCACTTTCCATTTTGTTTGAGTAAAAGGCCATGTTTGTAAATTATTTAAAGAAATCATTATGCATCTGTTAGTAAAATTTTATTTCTGAATTTTCAATTTACATGTAATTGGGAGTATTTTTAATTCATAAAAGACATTAACCTCTTTGGTCCAGAGAAGGATAAAGACTGGCATGGTTTCCTTCAGACCAGAATATTGGCAAATATATTTTTTGATTTAATTCTAAGTTTTTGATCTAGAATTCCATAAAAAGCCTGTACAAGATGTAGCTTGGTGCATAGATGATCTCCAAAGGCTTCAATAAATGAATTGTAAGAAAATCCTACTGAGATGTGGATAAAGTCGCAGAGGAGTAACATATCTATTGTTCAATGCAGAGTTTATATATGATTGTTTTTGTTTGTCCTCCTATCAGTCCTTCCATATGCATTTATTGACTGGATGCTTTTTTATAAATTTTATTTGCACAGGTTTGTCGGACTATACAAAAGGAATTTGGCAAGACCATGGATGATCTCTTTGCTGATTTTGTGGAAGAACCTTTGGCTACAGCATCAGTAAGGAGGACCGTACTTGTGTTTTTTGTTCTTCTGAGGGAAATTAAATTAATTCCCTTCACAATCTTATTGACAAATGAGGATATCTTTTATTCTATGCAGATTGCGCAAGTCCATCGAGCAAAATTAATCAATGGCCAAGATGTGGTGGTTAAAGTTCAACATGAGGGCATCAGAGCAATCATATTGGAGGTTTTTATGCTTTGGCATTTTAGATAATGGTTTCTAAAGTAGAGTTGCTGTCATTATATGATTGTTAGATATGCTTTTGTCTTGCAGGACTTAAAGAATGCAAAGTCAATTGTGGAGTGGATAGCTTGGGCAGAACCACAATATAACTTTAATCCAATGATTGATGAATGGTGCAAAGAAGCCCCAAAAGAGCTTGATTTCAATCATGAAGCTGGTATTCACTGTTTAACATGATTTATCCTACATCTGATTTATGTAGTTGGGAAAAGATGGATTTTATTTTCTATTTAGTTGGGGAAAAGTGGTAATGGCGGCTGTACTGGTGATGGCTGCTTTGATAGTGCTCAGTGACAGTAGGGAACTGTGATGTTCGACTCTAAAATGGCATTGGAAATTGCTCATCGGTGGCAAATTGGTGCATGAACTGGAAAATGAAATTGTGGCAATAATGCTGGTCATGGTTGTAAACCAGTGACAAATGGAAGTTTCTTGGCATGAGCATAATAGTAATGATAATAGTGGTAACTGTTATGTGGTGACATCAGTTTAATGATGCTGTCTCAATGGTTGCTGGTTGGGGTTGTGGAGATCTAAATGTATGTTTGACCACGAAGTGGTCATGCATCCAACCAACTGGAATCATGGGAATGGAACACCTCATTAGGTTTTATACTAATACTGGATTTGGGCCGTAAAGATACGGAGGTCAAAAAGAGAAATGGACAAGTCTGGTTTATGAATTGTCTGCTTTCCCATAATTCCTTCTTCTGTCAAGTCATGCAAATATATTTTCAGACAAATTTCGATCTGTTACCTTCGTTCTTCCTTTCACTGTTGTTATTGCATTCGTCTTTGTAGAGAATACTAGAACTGTGTCTAGAAATCTTGGCTGCAAAATGTCACCTGGTGAGAGCTACTCTTCCAACCGTGTGAACGTATTGATTCCAGAAGTTATTCAGGTATATTCTTAGCTAACCTTTGAACGTAAATACTGTTCTTGTATATTCCAGAGTGCTTGTGATCTGAGATAGTTATGAACTGTTAGAATTTCTGTCATCTCAGCATCCAAAAATATTATTCTTATGGTATCATGATTTGTCTTGTAAATTAAATAGAGGAAGCGCTGGAGTATGAAAGATCTAGCTGCGGAAATAATCTTGGTTTTTGTGATCATGTGGAACTTACATGTAATATCAATACATATGAAAATCCCTTTAAACTAGTGACTCCTTAGATTGTTACCTCTTTGAGGGTCAAAGAAACACCTGGATAATTTGAAAACTGGAAAAGCAAACCTTACAACTAGAAGTTCTACATTAACTTCATATAAACAAAACAAAATTGAACTAATGTCAGATATAGATATGGAGGTGTTTTTATATAAAACAAATCACGAGGCTTTCAAATCTGTGTTTTTATGATTCTTTTAAAACAGGAATGGTATTAGCACCCTCACTTATCTTTGAATGCGTCTCTCTTTATAATGCCCAGTTCTTGGAATGTGGTAGAGAATTAATAGTGTGCACGAATATTCTAGCTTTTGCTTGGTGAAATCTCCATGTGAGGAAGAATTTTCCTTGCAGTTTTACCATTTATCTGATTAGCATGCAAAGATTATTCCTTCATTTGTGGGTATATGTTGTCATTTCAGTTCATAAAGCTCACTCTGATCATGTTGGCTTTAATGACAGTCAACCAAAAATGTTCTCATCTTAGAGTACATGGATGGAATTCGTCTGAATGACTCTGCATCTTTGGAAGCTTTTGGTGTTGACAAACAAAAGATTGTTGAAGAAATAACTCGTGCATATGCCCACCAAATATATGTTGATGGATTTTTTAATGGCGATCCCCATCCTGGTATCACTTTCTCTCTCTTGTCTTGCCAACTATGTTGATGGATTTTTAATGCCTATCCTCATCCTGGTTCTACGATGTGTTGTTTATAATCTATTTATCTATCATGAGTCTATGTATCTATATATTTATCTATCCATCCATGTATCTTCTGTGCTTTAATCTCTGATAAAATTATTCACCAGGTTTATTTTCAATCCTCATGACGCGACTTGAAAATTTCCCCCTTTTAAAGTAATACTAATTGTTAACTTATTTGTAGGAAATTTCCTTGTAAGCAAGGAAGCCCCTCATCGTCCAATTTTACTTGATTTCGGGCTTACAAAAAAACTATCAAGTCCTATGAAGCAAGCACTAGCAAAGATGTTTTTGGCCTCTGCCGAGGTTTGTGTCTGTCTGTTATAAGTATAATTTTGCAACTTTTTCCTATAACTCATGTCTCAATATTTGTCCTTGAACATTCATCTAATTCCTGTTATACCACTATTCATTTAAACTGTATCTTATATTTGTTTCTTTTCTTTGGACTTTAAATATGAGGATTATTTTCTCTGTATTTCATATAAATTTTTTTTACTGTTCTTGACAACTCTAGATCTTCAAATATAAACTAGTTCTCCAAATTCATCTTTGCAAGGTGAATATTTATGTCAGATATCATTCACAGTTCTGTTTTGACATTTCTATTATTCTAGTCTCAATTATACAAACTTTTTTATTGTTCCCAGAGTGTTTGAAATGATTGCAACTGATTATGAAATAATATACGACTCTATGTTACAGGGTGACCATGTGGCTCTTTTGTCTGCCATGTCAGAAATGGGCCTCAGGCTGCGCCTAGATATGCCTGAGCAGGTTATGGAGATAACAAGTGTATTTTTCCGTAGTTCTACACCAGCAAATGAAGCTCAGGTAAGCATCCGCCACTTGCCTCTGAAATTGTTTGTGAACTTCTCCCAGTTCATCTAATGCTAATTCTTTTTGCATGAAGCAAAATTTGAAATCTTTGGCTGAGCAAAGAGAAAAAAACATGAAGGCTATACAGGAAAAGATGCAGCTCAACCCAAAAGAAGTTAAACGCTTCAACCCAGTAAGTTTATTTCTTCTTTTCTTTTGGTGCTAACGCAGTAAGTCCATTACATCTACTGCTATTATTCCTTGGGAATTTTCATCAACTATTTAATCCATCATTAGGTTGATGCGTTTCCGGGTGATATTGTAATCTTTGCACGGGTTTTAAATCTTCTGAGAGGTCTGTATTGGAATTCCTACCTTCACCTTGTATTAATTGATTGTGAACTTTGATAATTTATCGCTTACGTTACTTAAATTCAGGGCTCTCATCCACTATGAATGTCCGAATAGTATATCTAGACATCATGAGACCATTTGCTGAATCTGTTCTTCAAGGGTGAGTCTATCTTAAAATTTACAAGGTCAAGTTTATGAAAAAAATTCTCATATTGAGTGTGATTACATTGTCAGAAACATTAATAGAGGACCAGCGGCAAATGTACAGTGGATCTACAACACACCAGTACATTCTGATGTAGAAGCTAAGCTGAGACAGCTCTTAGTTGAGTTGGGAAATAATGATAAAATACTTGGGATCCAGGTCTGCTCCACTAACTGTTATTAGTCTGTGGTCTGTGGTTCTGACAATCCTCTGTTTTTCGTTTTCTTATTAATTTATATGGCTTCCTTTATTTCATTACTGCAGTAATTAATAATCAAGCATGATTCCTGGCCTATCATTAATGTCTTTACTCCACTAACGCATCTGAGGAATTTCTCTCTTATTTTCCACTCTTTCTCCTTATGTAGTAATTTTTTCAACCCAGTCCTGTGTCTTGAAATAGCTTCAGTAATTGCGACAGTTTATAGGCATTTGCAACCCCCTAGTACTTCTATTTCATGCAGTGTGGTAGGACCATATAAACCTTCATAAGTATATTTGAGAGGACTCAAACATGCTGTATTCTATGGTCCCAAAATATGTTGATATATCTAATGTATGTGCGTAACCCTACTGCACTGTGCATATTTTCCTGGGAAAGCATTTGGGATTAAGTTGTTTTCTTAATGTATTTATGCTATTTTTGCAAATATGAACTTGAGAGAGTGGATCTGTATACGGTTTGCAATGTAAATTGTAAATGTAATAATGAAATACGTACACTATGCATAAATTAGTTAAGATTAAATATGTTTATATTTTTGAAGGGATATTATTAGATGAATTTCAAATTCACAAATTCTAATAGGTCTTTCCTATTCATCACTAAATAGCCATTTAATAAATCCATGAATTTGCAATAATCATGAAGGTCATATTTACACATTCTTTATCGCACACTTTATACTAATCCAAATTCCTTCTTTTAAATCATATTTACCAAATGCAATCTTAGAATCTATTAGAATTTGTTCTTGGATGGACAATTATAGATTTGATAAAATAAAGAAATAAGGGCAAATTTGTGTAATATACTTTGCAATAGTGGACATCATACTACTGCCAATCTACAATCATATAGGTTGGCTTTAGCTTAAAAGCATATTAACTTCTGCTGATTCTGATAATATTTTCAATTTTTATCTCAAGGTATGTGCATACAAAGATGGGGAGGTTATTATTGACACTGCAGCTGGAGTGCTTGGAAGATATGATCCTCGCCCAGTTCAGCCTGATACGCTTTTTTCTGTCTTTTCTGCAACAAAGGGTATAGCTGCAGGAATGTTACACTGGCTGGTAGACAATGGGTAAAGTTTAATGTTAAAAATGTCTTTGGATGCACTATCCTGTAAAATCCAGATATTAGAATGTCTGCATAAATTGTCTTATGCAGGAATAAGTGGTTTAAACTGCAAATAACATGCAGCTTTTTCCGTATCTTTGAAAAAAATCAAAGTTACGAAGTTCTTTTATAGTCTCTAATGAATAGTACATTGCCTTGCAGAAAACTCAAACTTGAAGAAAATGTTGCAAATATTTGGCCAGAATTTAGAAAAAATGGAAAGGAGCATATAAAGGTTATAATTCTGTGCATAAAAGCCTATCAAGTTTGGATAACCACTATTTACAATAATCATTTCAATATACTAATTCCTTGAGTTTTTCCCTTTCAGGTTCATCATATACTGAACCATACTTCTGGTTTACATAATGCATTGGCTAACCTTAGAGCAGAAAATCCTTTGCTAATGACTGAGTGGGATGAATGTTTGAAACGGATGGAAGCATCAGTACCTGAGACTGAACCGGGGAAGCAGCAGTTGTATCATTATCTTTCTTTTGGCTGGCTATGTGGTGGAATAATCGAGGTATTTTCTCATGCTCACTCATTGAATTATATCATTTTACCTCAATGCATAAATAAAGAGAGGAAATAGTATGTAGTATTAATTTGTATTATGTTCTCTTTGATCTCTTTTTCTAGCCAAGCTGTTAAATAATGTCTTTTCCAGTAACACATTTCATGCTTCTTACTTGATACCTCACTCGTATAACCTGGTTTTAATTTATTTGCTTGGGTGAAACAGCATGCATCCGGGAAGAAATTCCAGGAGATTCTTGAAGAGGCTTTCATTCATCCTCTCAAAATTGAAGGCGAGCTATATGTTGGAATTCCTCCTGGTAATTTAAACTCCTGTCTTTGTCTTCTTGATTCATTACTTAGAAATGCCTTCATATTCTTTCCTTGCAGTCCCTGTTATTCTTTCTCAAAATAGTATTTGATGCCTTCTTTATGTGCTACAATCCAGGTGTGGAATCTCGACTTGCTACACTGACACTAGATACGGATGATTTGAAGAAGCTCTCAGAAATGCAGAATCGACCTGAGCTACCATCAACTTTCCAACTGAACAACATTGGTGAATTCGCAGAATACTTGCCTGCTTTATTTAACATGCTCAACATCCGTCGTGCAATTATACCTGCTGCTAATGGACATTGCTCAGCCCGTGCACTTGCACGCTACTATGCAGCCTTGGCTGATGGTGGTGTGGTACCACCACCACATTCCTCTCTTTCAAATCCACCACTTGGAAGCCATCCCCACACCCCCAAATTTCCTTCGAAAAAGATCAATGAAAAGCAAAAGGGTAAGGTAGATGGAATTAATGATAGTAGGCAAAGTAGTTACGCTAGGATTGAGGACGATGACGACGATGATGATGTAGAGAAGTGTAGCAGAAGTAGCAGGGGTACAGGTGAGGGCATTGCAGTCGCAGATAGAGAGAGGGTGGGAGGTTCTGAAATCAAGAAGAGCAACATATTTTCGAACTCGAGGGTTCATGAGGCATTCATGGGAGTAGGTGAATATGGGAATTTGTGTTTGGGAGATGGAGCATTTGGTCTAGGATTTAGGAGGTTTAAATCCAAAGATGGGGATGAGTCATATACTGGGTTTGGGCACTCAGGAATGGGGGGGTCAACAGGTTTTTGTGATGTGAGGAACCGTTTTGCTATGGCTGTGACTGTGAACAAAATGTCATTTGGTGGCGTCACTTCAAAGATTGTAGAGCTAGTTTGTTCAGAGCTGAATGTGCCATTGCCGGAGGGGTTATCAGGCTCTCGTGATGTTAGCAGACCACTGATTAATTAATTTTAATTGTGTTATTACCTGTAATATGTTTTCTTCTTCTTACCATTATTATTATCACTCTTATATCCAAAGGCTTCAACTTGAAATATCTGTATAAGGATTTATTTATAAATAAAAAGAGGAAATAGTATGTAATATTTGTATTTCTTACGTTACATACGTATAATAGAAATGAATTTTTCATATATTGTATGCATATTAATTTAGTTGTATGCTTTGTGTAATTAATTTAGAGTGGAATGAAAAGGTTTTGATTGTGAATCCCTCGTGTATTTAGTATGTTGTCTCAAATGGGGAGTAACATGAGCTCTCGTGTAATTACTTGCCACTGCTTAAGCTTTTGCTGTTTTTCTGCAATTTTCCCAGCTTCATTTTATTTTCAGCCTCTTTTCATAATCTGATCCGTGTCTGCTTGCTGGAATATGATATTCTTTTTGATAATATAAGCTTTTTAATTAAATAAAAATAAAAATCATGGTCTAGGAAGGATGTAGAACTTGAATATCAATTTTGAATGTAAGAATTTTGATTTTCTATTCTGTGTCTGGTTGATCTAATATTCATTCTGTACAGTTTTACCCAAAAGCCAGTACTTTTGCATTTCAATCTCAGCTTCGACTGTTTCTTGAACTGTTATTTTGGCTTACGAGCTTCGATTTGGCTGACACTTATTGATTTCTACCTCTCTTGATTCTAGTTTTATGTTGTAAAACCTGATCATTGCTCCTGCATCACTAGCTTTCATTTTTTTGTTGGTTTTAGGGTATTTCAAATCACCCACCTTCTCACTCTCAGATCAGATCAATTAATTGTTCTCATCAACGGCTATTTCAAATCCCGCCTCCCTCTCCTCCACTCCATTGCCACCGCGTTCTCCGCATCCCCACTGGTAGTGGTATCCTCCGTCCTTGTCCTATGGGGTGCTGCCATCTCCATTGTCCCCCAACCATCCAGCAGCCTCAATGCCCGATTCCTGCCACATTCCAAAACGGTGGAATCTGCGTTCAAGATGTGGAGGGGCAATCCGGATCGTCTGATTGGGATATTCGTGAGATCGCATGATATAGATTTGACGAGGAAGGAGTGGATTTATACGGTGCATCCAAACAAGTATTCCATAGTGCTCACCAAATTCATGATGATGAAGAGGGAGTATTTGTTCAAGTACAGTTGCGAATGAGGGGCACCAATGCTCGAGATGAAGATGATTGTTGATGAGATGTGAAATTGCGAGTATATTCTGATGAACTCCGTGGTGGCGGAGGAGACCCAAGAAACGAAGACGGTGATGCCTACGGTGTAGGAGACGTGGGGTTGAGCAGTGCTGCAAGAAGAGAGGGGAATGCATAATGGAGTTCCCCTAAGATACAGTTACGCTAAGCTGGTTTCTTCTGTTGGAGAGCAAGGCCTTTGTAAGAAAGGCTCCAAGTTGGGATCACTTGTGTTGCTCCAGACATAAGCCTGAGCTTGCAACTTCTCAGAATTTTCCTGCATAATGGAATAACAGAAAAATGAGAAGAGATTGAGATAGACTAGAGAAAACCAGTATACTAAGTAATACTAAATGAACAATAGCGGGAATCAGGACTTAAGTTACCGGCAAACACAAATTCATCCAGAACGTATCCCATTCACAAATCACAACAGCCCAACACTATAAACAAAATTTAGTTAGCCCACAATCTCAGGTTTCACCTTCAACGTATCCCGATCCAAACATCTTTCTGACATTAATTTGTTGTTTACAAAAATCAAACTAGGTTTTCTTTTTAAAGAAACCAGTTTTGATTTGAATTTGGACCGTGTGTATACAAGGTAAACGTTAACTAATATTTCCAGGTTGAATGTGATCCATTATATTTTATCTATTAATATTTACTATATAGATTGTTGTTATTTAAATGTAATACTAACCTTGTAAATGAATGAACAGAAAAATAATAGAGGAAAACCAAACCGTTCTATCTAATTTCTATTAGCTCAGCAGCTAAATTGAATTTGAGGATAACAGAGGAATCCGTTACATTCAAGCGTATATCATTAACAAATTAGTGCCATTTAAAACGAAACCGAATCCCACTCGAGCTACACACACATTGTTTAAAAAGTCTGAAGTGAGAACAGGTGTAGTGCTGCAGCTTAAAACTTAAAAGTACCTAAAAGGTTAGTCCCCTTGGCCTTGATCAAATGTTCATGGGTTCGGGGCTAGGAGAATTCAGAATATCCAGCAACGAATTTTGTGGCTCCAATTCCTCATGCCACAGCTGCAGTTTGTCACCAGGGTAGAAGTTCCTCGTCACCCCTTCGGAATTGATCTGCAACAAAAAAACAAGGTAAGGTCAAATCTGTACACAGAATTCACATTACACATGCAAGGATCATTCATTTAGAAGTGCAAAATATCTTACCACCACAGTGCGAACAACACCCCCACTTGCACCATCACGAGCAATAGCGAGGGAAACTGCCTTAACCACTAATTGCTGCAATGAATTTCCATAAAACAATTCATAATAAAGTTAATGGTCAACCAACCAATAAGTATTTTTTTACAAAATATCCATGAAGCTGTTAAAAGAATTAGAAGAAAACATTTGCCAAGCTTGACTAAACAAAATGTACCTCAGCTTCATCCTTCGTCATTCCTTCCTTCCATGCCTGATCAAAAAACCCATATAGGTAACTGGAGCCAGATCCTGCACAATGCAGGTCAATCATGATCATATTTATTTTGGCACCAGTTGCTAATGGCACCCATAGTTTTCTTAACCAAACTCTCAATATTTTAGGTTTATTTTAGGAGCTAGGTGATGTGCAACTTTGAAAAAACAATAATTACCAGGGAGGAAAAAGGTTAATCTTATTTCATTGGTAATTAGTTAATAATTATGGAGAAGGATTTACATATTTTACAATGACTCCTGATTACAAGTTAGGGAACAAGTATATTAGCCAAAAATTCTCAAGGTTATAATGACTGGCATTGAACCTCCTTCAACTCCAATTTCTCAGGCTGAACTAAGGAATGAGTGCAACCCACAGTCTTAGCAATATGCAGATAAGTGGGCAGGTGAACCTTTAGCCAAAAAAAAGACCATATGAATGCCAACTATGCATACAGTTGCATACATGTAATTTAATGAGAAGGAACGTAAAACCAGAACCAGTAAACATGTATCAAGCTTCACTGCCTAATGGAAGAAAAGGATGCTTAAGTTAAAAGATGAAGAGAATAGCATACCTCCGATAGCAAAAGGCTGCTCAATCAGTGTTCCACCAAGAGGAATTCCATATATTTTACCACCCTCGTACTTATCCCATCCACCAACAATAAGGCCAGTCTCAAGCATGTTCTACTCAAAATATAATAAAAGTGAGTCGACCACATAGATATGAATTATAGGGAAAAGATAAAAATATCATCATTTGCTCCTAAAATACAAATTATGCAGATAATTGCAGCAAAACCAAAGCATTATATCAATTAGCGTAAGTTCTGGCTGTAGTGTATTCCAGTTTCCAAAATAAACGGTCTGCAACCAGATAGAGTTAATACCTATCTATATTTGAAGGATGGAAGATTCAAGTATCATTCAGCGTTTTCAGGGGGTGTCTGAAGGCACATCACAAGATAGAGTTAATACCCTAGACCTTCCAGGAAAGACCCCTTTGTCGAGGTGAAGGCATTTAGGGCGCAAGTGTGTTTTTAGCTAGGGTTTAAGGTGAAAAAAGGGAAGGCCCGAGTAAAAATGGCTCTTGGATTTATGCTTTTTCTTGCAATTTTTTACAGTAAAAAATGTAATATCTATATCTATATCTATCTATGCTGTATTTAAAAGTCTGACCAAGTTTGGTGTCACCGGTTAACCGGCTCCAACTCAGTTGAAAATTACAAAATTACCCTTATTTAAGGGTATAATACATATTATTTTAATGATATTTTTATCCTTTCATTATTTTATATAAACTTAAAAAAACAAATTAGAAGTCACTACTTAGGGTGAACACAAGACTAATAAATTTAACTACAAATCGTTTACCATTACCACTCCGCCTAAAATTATTTGTTGGGTAAATTTTTTATAAATATATTTGTATATAAAATATTTCTTTCACTCACAACGTTGGTGTGATAAAATCTAGTTCATAAATAAATAAAAAAAGGTATTATAGTCTATCGAAAGATTTTCCTTAAGTCACGGCACCAAATTTTATTAGGTTAAAAAAATCAACAAAGGAAGCTGAAAACTCAAATGTATAATGTTTTGAGAGAATATAAACTAGTTTCCATCCTCAACAGAGTTTCAGAGACAATTCAATGTTATAACTATAAGTTTTACTTCCAAAAAGCAAAAAAAAATGTTATTAAGCTTTCTACTCTTTTCTTTTCTTTGTTTCTACCCTTTCTACTTTCTTCTTCTCTTTGGGAACAGCAGCTGTTGGCTCTTTTTCTTATATATATTTTATATTTTTATTTATAAATTTGCTCCTCATATTACTCATGTGAGAGCTCTTTCTGTGCTATGCACCTCTAGCAACAAAGGACTCCTAACGCCTAGAGTGCTTGCCCCTTTGACTAGATTGGTATCAAGTAGAACATAAAATCTTTATAATAGGCATGGGATGTATAAACAGGCACTAAATTTACCATGCAAACCTTTAAAAGAGGAGGAATAATAGGGATGCAGGGATGGACCCCCTCTAAAAATTTGAAATTCATATACGACTTAGAAAATTTTTAGAATCTTTCTATGTATTTTCTATTGAAAATCTATTTTCGCCCCCCTCCCCTAATTTTTTATAAGTTCTCCCCAAAAAAATTTATAGGTTCGCCCTCTAACCTAAAGTCCTGCATCCGTCCCCGATAGTCAGGGATAGGATGGGAAAAAGTTGACAAATGAAAAAGGAGTCAAGTAAATTTTCTAAATCGTAAGCTCAGACCTTGTTATTGTAGGACAGAAGCCTGATAAGGTTTGCAGCAACTTTGACAGTTGCAGGTTGCCCAAGCTGAATCCTGTTCATCCAGGGGAAAAAACTATTAAACAATCACTCATAGTAGAAGTTTGAAAAATAATCAATGAAGAGTAGTAATAAGAAATGTGAAAAAAGAATAATAGTCCAAGAATCAGTGATGACTTAAACTCTCAAATGGGAACAAAGTTCAATCGGAAGGCAAAAAATAGCAAAATTAATTAAAATTTAAAAAGAAAAAAAAAAGCAAATAATAAGAGAAAGTATAAGAAAGAACTGACGTATGTTGGTGAAGGAAGTAGCGGACATAGTCGGAAACAAGCTGAGAATCAGCGGCCTACAATATGACAGTCGTTTAATATCTAAACATTCTTTCTTTTTTTCCCTTTGCGATGCTAAAAATACTAAACAAAAAGAATAATATATAGGGAGGAAAGATGAGTTGAAGTAAAAGTAAGAATTACGGATCCAGAGCGGCAAACGTAGACGTTATCAGTGAGCTGTGTAATTTTGTCAGATGCCCGGTTAGCAACATACATCCCTAATCAACCAAATCAAAAAAATAAGGACATTGTTTAGAAATTCAAATCTCTAATGATAAGAGTAAAAGACGGAGAGAAATAGAATACCAGTGCTGGTACGAGAGTCGGCGCCGAGGACGACACCGCCGTTGTAGGTGACGCCGATGATGGTTGTGCCCATGGAGTGAGGGGCGTTCAAGTCCATGTTCAGATCCATTTGGTTCTTGTTTGCCTTTGCTCGTGTCTTTCGCAAAACCAAAAACCCTAATCCAAACTCTGCTCTGCTTCAAATCTTGTTAAGACCTTTCTTCAACAATACCAAGAGAGAGAATATATACAACTCACCTGACCTGACCTGATCGGACGGACTTGTTTCTCAAGTTTTCTTCTTTCCTTTATTTTATCTTGTTGAACCGGAGTCCGGTTTAAAAAATATTTTTTTATAATAATTATATCAGGAAATTCTAGCATAAACAATTTTAAACACGGTTTAAAGGTTTAAATTTATGTGTTTAGAATTTAGGGATTGTAGTTTAAATTTAAATTTTAAGTTATAATTTAGGGGTTATAGATAAAAAAACTAAACGTCTAACATATTATCCTAAACCCTAAGCCATAACATCTAAACTCTAAACCTTAATTCTAAATTTTAATCACAAACCATAAATTTTAAACCGCTCAACCTAAACTCTTAAACTATGAGCTATAATCTAAATCCCTAACCCTTAAAATTATAACACTTGTAAAAACATAATTTTTTATCGTCATTACATAAGATATTTCTCTTTTAAATAAGATAAAATTTAAAGAAAATTACATTAATTAGTACAATTTATAACATTTTGTGTACTACACACAAAACATTACAAATTCTATAAATTATTACAATTCTGCAATAATTTCATATAATCCTCGATTATACTGACTATATATATGTAATTTGATAAGATTGAAGTAATGATTTTTTAAGGATAAAATATAAAATTATAATCAAATAATAATGTCATCAACAAAAAATGAAAAATATTTTAATCAATTATGATATTTGATGAGGTTGTGAACTTGTGATAAAGTTTTAAAATTCATGTTTTTTTAGAATGGAATATTATAGTGGAATAAAATTATTTCACAAGGAGAATTATTGTAAGCTTTAAAAATTTAGTTGAGAGTTTAGAAGTTTAGGATATAGTGTCTATCATTTAAGATTCGTGGTTAAAATTGAAGAGTTATGATTCATGATTTAAAATTCTATAGTTAAGAATTTATATTTTAGATTGTAAAGTTTAAAATATATATGTAATTTCTCCTAGGATGTAATCCTACAACGACAATAATGTATTAAATAATAACTCAAAAAATTATATAATTATAAGTTACTATTTGATAATTTATTATCAATTCGAACATTTTGCACACAAAAGCACAATTTTTTAATTTTAATTTTGGGTAAACTATAACGGATATCACTCAATTATAGGTAAGATTACATTTGAATCACCTCATTATTAAAACTGTTTAACATAAAACATTTTATTAAATGTAACCTTACCCTTTTTTTAAACAATTCTTATGGAGGAGAGGGGAAATTTGCTCCTACTAGGTCTAGAACCCACAACCTAAGATATTAACGGAAAACTTTTAATTATTAAATGTAATTGGCGGTAAGTGTGTCGATCGGCTTCTTAACGTTGAAAGAAGCCAAAATCACAAAAAGGAAGTCGTCAACACACCTACTGCCGGTTATCAGCGTTGGGTGGTTGGGTGAAACGGTCGTGGTGGTCCAACGTCGGTAATGGTGGTCTCCGGCGAGACAGTAAATGGCGACAACGACGGTAATTTTGAGATTTTGGGTTTTGGGTTAGGGATTTGAGATTGTTTTGTAAAAATTTAAAACCATCAATTTTTTCAAAAAAAATTAAATTTTGAATTTTATTTAAAAATTAATTAAAAGAAATTAAAATTTAAAACATGCCACTTGTCACATTTTAACTGGCTAACGTTTTTTTATTAACGGTTAAGCACTTAAAATGACCAAATTTAAAACTTTAGGCAACTATTTAGAACTAAAAATAATTTAGGTACCAAAAATAATTCACAAGCATAGTTTAGACATCGATATTAGGTATTAAGCCTAAAAATTAGTATTAAAAAAAACTCAAGTCTCTATTCAAAATAAACTCTATAATTCGGTCTCAACACTCGGATAAATAAATAAAAAAATCTTCGACTGGGGCTTGGGGATAAATCATACTCCATGAAGACAGCAGCAACTGCGAGCAGCAATGGATGGAGATGGAGCTTTCTATATCCACAATTGAGCAGCAGCATCAGGTTTATGTTGAGATTCCTTCTTCATATTCTTCTATAAATAAAGTTTAGTTATTTAATTGAACTTCAAATTCCTGCCTGAATTGATCTCTCCATTATTCATAGTCCCGGGAAGGCTACTCTCCCTCTCCCCATCAAGCTCGGACTACACCCTTATAGAGTCAAGAATGGTGTTGTGGCCTCCGGCGATGCAAAGCGAGCGAATTTGTCTGCTTCAAGGACCCAAAGAGTTAAGCTTCCGGTTTCCGACGGCAATGGCGGCCAGCCTTATCATATCAGTCAGTTTTTAAGCCACCCATCTGGGATCAAAGCTATATTAAACACTAGAGCCTTGGAAAAGATTGAGTTTCTCGACACCAGTGCATACAGGTCAATTTCTTTGCCATTGTCATTCTTTATTTTCTTTACTGTCCCATGAATGATCCCATCCCCTTGCTGTCCAGGTGCACACTTCCAAAACTTGCGCTCTTCAACTTTGAAGCAACTCCTGTACTTGACTTACGAGTGATCCCCACAGAAGAAGACTGCACTGTCGAGTTGTTTTCTTGCAAGGTGAGCTGAGCTGAGCTTCCATCCTACATTTAGATTCTGTAAGGTAGAAAAGGAAAAGAAATGCACAAATTCAGAACCTGTCAGCAGAGGTTATGGAAGTATCTAGTGCAAAAGTGAAGAATGCCCAAAATTGAACAGATTAAGTTATGAAAATTTCACTCTATGGAAAGGCATCTTAGCTCTATCATGCTGCTGTGCTGGTTAGAACTTAGATTATTATAACGGCTGAATCCAGAAATTGAAAGATTTGATAAGTATCCAACTTATTCTGTTTGATGACTGGTGAAAATTGTATTTATATACTTGCTGATAACACTGTATGCAGTTCAAGGGGTCAGAAGTTTTGGAACGCCAAAATGAGCATTTCTCAGGTACTTATGGCCTTTATATACTTCTGAGCTGAAGTATTGTTTAGATGGAAATTGGAATGCTTATTTCATGGTGCTAAACCTATTGTTTGAAAACTGATTATTTCTAACTTAAAAAGCATGGCTGTTTGGATTTTTAAGACACTGGAAACTTTTCATTTGATGCCTAGAGGCATGCCTTTTATCACCCAATTGGATTATCAAGTATAAACTACGGCTACAAGTTTTTTATTACGGTAGGCAAGATTCTGAAGGTTGTCCCAGGCGTGATAGTCAAGTGTCTACTTGCTATCTGCTAGTTTACGGGTTCAAACCCTGAAAACAACCTCTGTGAGCAGGGGAAGGCTGCATACATTGGGACCTGCCCCTGCTTATAGCAAGAGCCTTGTGCACTGGGTATGACTTATATGTACATATAGGCAAGATTTCTTTCAGTTGTATCCTTCATAACAGAATTAAGATGGAGGCCCTAGGAAGATTTTTCTTTTCAGAATGTTTAAGAATGCATGTTCTGTTATATATAATGAGTAATTGGTACTATCTTGTAACTATTAATGTTGCTTTCAATTTTGCAGCTACCATGATAAATCATATTACTTGGGACACAAATATTTCTGAACCGTTTTTAGAGGTTGATGTGAAGTTGAACCTAAGTCTTGAGGTTGTTATCTTCTTGGCTTGACAGCTCATGGTAGTTACCTGGAAATTAAATTTTTGAATTTACCAAGTAACTTTGAAATTGGCTTCCGATGTCATTGAATCTTTAACAATGTTGAACTCTGATTTATTTAAGGCAAAAAGGGGGAAGAAAGGGAAGTTAGGGGAGGAGATATGAATGAGAATTTCTTATTTTTTTTGACAGGTGTGCTCAGTATAAGATGGCAAAATGGATAGACAGATTTTCCCCCAGTTATTTCTTGGTAGAGTAGGAAATACATTTTGTAAGTGTCCACAATCTCCCCGACTTTGGAACATTAAGGCTCCGTTTGGAAAATGACCTTTGTTTTCGGAAACCAAACACATCCTAAGTTTTGGTAGTGTGGAGATGATGGCAATCATTATGAATCTTCTCTTCTACATAGCATATGAGTAAAATGCCTCTTGTTTTTCGGTAACCCCTTTGGATCCTCCCACTTTTGACTCCTACCAAACCCAGTCTAACTGTGGCTGCAGGGGTTTGGTTCTACCTTTTAAGAGAGTGGCAGTCAACAAGGGAGGACTAAATCAACTGTTTAAGAAATAAGCAGCCTTGCTACAAATCTTGGTGGATGTTCTAGCTTCTCAACGAAGATTCTAGATTTAGGTTACTGAATTTCAAGATTTTAGCTCATATGTTAAGCTCGAATGGGATTAAGGCTCATATGACTTGGTCTGTATTTTACTCGTCTAGAATCCTGATTGGAGTCATATTTTTTTAGAATGTCAGCGTGATAATATGATTATATTCCTGCTTTAAGCATATTAATTACTTTAATTATTTCATCTTTGTAGCTGCTTAGGTGGTTGTCGTCTCTTTTACACTGACAACACTGTAAATGATGCTGACTTTGTAAACAGGTTTACACACGACCATTTATTTTACTACCAATTTCAGCTGTTGAGCGTCCAGGAAATGTGTAAGTATGTTTTATTCAATTGCAGCACACAGATGTTATGGTTACATTTATCACTTCAAAGAATTTGTCTTTGAGGGTTTAGAAGAGATTTAAGGAGCCTCTCTATCTACACTGTTATTTCAATTAGTATCTTCATGTAATATGTATTTATATTGAAGGATGATTAGTATGTTTGATCAAGTTGCATAGCATAGTTGGACAGAAACATAATCTCGTTCCTCGAGTTGCTTATTCATTAAGATAAACTGCAATTAGTATGGGAGGAGGGATTTTCATTTTTTACTCGCCGATTTTTCCATGTATATATCATACAATGGAATTGTTATTAATACAGAGTGATGCAAGCTCTAGTGGATAGACTTGTTCCTTTGCTTCTTCAGCAACTAGTGGAAGACTACGACAATTGGGTTCAACTTCAAAAACAGCTGATAAATTAGCTCATTTGTTCATATTGCCAGGTAAACCTTTCCCCTTTCAGCCGTTAATTGTTTTATTTGATTTATTTCCATACTCTGTTTCTTCTTCTCGGTTTAGTCCATGATAATGAACCGTATTCTTCTTATCTGAGTCAATGACAACTGGTTTTACAACCAATTGTTTTAGTTAAAACAATAGTGTCAAGTCTTAGCATCTAAATCTAATATAGCACTGTGCCGAAAAACAAGGGAACCGGGACTGGCTTTTCCCAATTGTAGCAAATCAACAAACGTATTCGCCAAATGTAGTAGTACTCTGTACTGTTAGATAAATGTAATGTAATGAAAGAAGTTAATCTGCTACTTCTAGTAATAGCAGTCACTTATCTCTGTTAAATGTATTTTTTTATCAGATGCCGTATCCTTACGTATTGATTATTAATACAGGCAAACTGGCAAAGGGACAAGTAAGGGATAGAACATAGTTAGACCCAACAAGAAGCTTTTCATATGGACTTGAGGTGACTCTGAAAATGAAAATAAACAAATCAGATGCTCACATTTGTACTAGATCATAGTTTCTGTATACCAACTGAACCAAATCTTTGAACTACCTGCTTGTTTATATGGGTTGTCTTGTGATTGGAATGTTCTTTTTAAGCAAGTTTGGCTCCGCTGCTACTAGTTTGTAGCTGTCTTTCGTAATCGGCACTCAACCCCTTGAATGAGCCAATTTGTTGTTGTAGAATCGGAAAGTTCCAACCTCTTGGATGGCGTTAGCGGTCAAGGACGGGAAGCTATCTACATGAGAAGTCGATACTCAATAGTGTGATGGTTTCTCCATTCTTGATGCATGAAACTGCTACAATATAGAACAAAAGCTGATAGTACTGCAGAGCAAGTATCACTCTTGCTCAACGGTACTGCCCCCGGTACCGATCCCCCGATGTTTTCCGTGTTAGTCAAATACTTTAGAGCAAACCTTCACATCTATTTGAGATAGGGCCGGCACAACCTTAATTTGCAGGTTATCATAATTGAGGAATAAGCAGGAACAAGAAAAAGATAACCACGTTTATAGAATTATCTCCCATTTACCAATTGCATCATTCGGACATTTCAATTTGAGCTTTTGAAGATACTCTCCGGATCTTATTTCAGCCTATTTAGCGAATGCAAGTCTAGGCTTGAGTATTTCATACATGGGTGTATTTGGTGCCGTAGTTTGGGAGTTTAATAAAAAAAATTTAAAAATTTAGAGGTTTAATTAAAGTTTAAAAAATTAAAGATTTAATGCGATTTTTTAAATGCAGGTCTAATTGGATTTTTTTTTAAAAATTAAGAGACTTAAGGAAAATTTTAACACTTTAAGGATTAATTTTTGGCAAAAGGTCAAACGTTTCACCTTTTGATTATTTTAGCTTTATCTTTTCTTTGGTGCAAACAATCATTTAACGTTCATTTTTTGTTCAAATTTCACTATTGTTAGATGAAAACTGTTAGTCAACTAACAATCAACACTTGAAGCTGGGCATGAAGAGATGATCTGGTACTGCCATGTGGCACTTTGCTGATGTGACAATTGGTTAAAAATATTTTTAAAAAAAAATAATTTTTTAATTTTTTAAAAATGTAATGTTAGCAAAAATGACATGTGACAGTGCCACGTCATCTCCTCATGCCTTGCAGAAATGTCACGTCAGCCTCAAGCGTCAACCGTTAGTTGACTAACGGTTTTCATCCAATAAGAGTGAAATTTAAACGAAAAATAAAACGTTAGGGGATTGTTTGCACAAAAAATAAGGCTAAAATGACCAAAATGTGAAACGTTGAGAGTTATTTTTGACATTTTGTCTTAATTTTTTTATTAAAAAAATAAGACTTGTTGAAAATTTTTAACAAATTTGAGAAGGCTAAATAAAAATTTTAAAACACAATTTGAATTTTCTCTATTTTTTGATTAAATAGAAATATTATATTCTTATACTAAGATTAAAATTCATATAAAATGAGACATTATGAAAATCTTTAGACAATTAATATATCTTAAAACTCTCTTAACTTTAAGGTGCCAAAGCTCCTCAGGTTTGTACGACTTCCAGAATCAAATAAACGGTTAATCATTAATGGTTTAATTAAAATCAAATGATCTAATTGGAAAAAAACCGGATTAATGATTAAAAAAGAAAAGCAAAGAAACGACACGCGCAATATTAGAGGATGGAGTCCTCGAAAAAGAAAAGAAAAAACGAAGGGAGGTTTTTACCGACACGTGTATTTTAAGCGAGTGGAAAATTAGGGGAGAATAGTGACGACTGGTGTTGGGTCTGGTCTGGTCACAATAAAAACGAAGCTTTGAAAGTAATTGAGAAGCAAATACTGCTCCTCTCCTCTTCATCTTCTCCTTCTCGCCTTTGTTGGGATTTTCGGTCCTTTCTTTTTCTTCATCTCTTTCCTTTTTTTTGCTAAATATTTTGCTCGTCTTGTTCGGGAGGCATTTGAAGAATTACTAAATTAAGCATCTTGATCGGTCCTTATCCAAATCCCCGTCTACTCTTTTTCTTAATAATAAAGTTCAGGTATGCATTTCGTATATCCTTCTAAATCCGCTCTCTTACTCACTTGTCCTGCTAATGTTTTTGCTGCTTTCATGCAATTTTCCCAGCTTCATTTTGTTTTCGCTGTCTTTTCATAATCTGATCTGTGCCTTATTGCTGGAAGATGTTATTCTTTTTTATAATTTAGGTTTTTTAATTGAAAATGAATTTTTTGGACTGGGAAGGGTATAGTACTTGAATATAAAATTTGGAAGTAAGAATTTTGATTTTCTATTTTGTATCTGCTTGATCTAAAGTTCAGGTATGCCCGTAACTTTTTTTCTCTTCCAAAACCCCAAAAGCCAGTACTTTTGCGTTTCAATCTCAGCTATGGCTGGTACTTTTTTGGGATTGACTGTTTCTTGAACTGTTATTTTGGCTTATGAGCTTCGATTCGGTTTAAGCAATCCGGGATTTACAGTAATTGCATTTCTAGGGTTTGCTAGCGCTTCGAACTTCGAAGGGTTATATTTTCCGTATCCAAATACGGTTTGCCTTTTTTTTGTTTATTTATTTGATTCTTCTAAAACTAAACTTATGAACAGTCTTTTGTAAATTATCTCCTTCTCAAACCGTACAAATTAGAAACAAACCCCAAGAAAAAATGGAAGGACCTGGATGTCTGATGATATCCGAAAACTCCTTTCCGATGTATCTTCTCCCTGTAATATTACTTACCCTCTTAAATCTCCAAATATTCTCTTACCTCCCTTTGCTTGCTAATGGGTACTTTTGTTTGGCACTTTTTGATTTTGGTCTCTCTCGATTCGAGTTATGTTGTAAAACCTGATCATCGCTCGTGCATAATCTTTAGCACTTAATGTCAGGCGGTAATTCACAAGGTTTCATTTTTGTTGGTTTTAGGGCAGGTGGTTTAGAGATTGTGCCATCAAATGAGTGTCGAGAGTTTGGGCTAAGGAAATCTTCTTATTCTGGTTTTTGTCACTTGGGGTTTCATTTATGATTGGGAAAATGGTTGAGGGTCCTAAATTTACAGGACTTATCGGAGGAATCAACAACAATGATAACAATTACTATGATTTTACTCAAGGGTTTTACCAAAAGCTTGGAGAGGGCACTAACATGTCTATTGACAGTTTACAGACAAGTAATGCTGGTGGGTCTGTCTCCATGTCAGTTGAAAACAGTAGCGTCGGTTCTAATGATTCTCTAACCCACATTTTAAGCCACCCTGGTCTGAAGCCTGTGAACCGCCACAATTACTCTGTCTCTGTGGGACAGAGCGTGATTCGCCCTGGTAAAGTTGGTCATGCACTTAACGATGATGCATTAGCTCAGGCATTGATGGATAATAGGTTTCCAACTGAGGGATTGCCGAATTATGATGAGTGGACTATTGATTTAAGGAAACTTAACATGGGTTCAGCTTTTGCTCAAGGAGCCTTTGGGAAGTTATACAGAGGTACATATAATGGTGAGGATGTTGCGATTAAGATATTAGAAAGGCCTGAGAATAGCCCAGAGAAGGCACAAGTTATGGAACAGCAATTTCAACAGGAAGTTATGATGCTTGCAACACTGAAGCATCCAAATATTGTGCGATTTATTGGGGCTTGTCGGAAACCTATGGTTTGGTGCATTGTGACAGAGTATGCAAAGGGTGGCTCAGTTCGACAGTTTTTGACAAAGAGGCAGAATCGTGCTGTGCCATTGAAATTGGCAGTTAAGCAGGCATTGGATGTTGCAAGAGGAATGGCCTATGTGCATAGGCTTGGGTTTATTCACAGGGATTTGAAGTCAGATAATCTTCTAATAGCTGCTGATAAATCAATAAAGATTGCAGATTTTGGAGTCGCACGTATTGAGGTGCAGACTGAGGGCATGACACCAGAGACAGGGACGTACCGTTGGATGGCTCCGTAAGTCTTTTTGACCCGTATATGTTAAAGTTTCTACCCCTTTACAATATGTCATTTATATCTTTTTGTTAAAAAAATATTGATGGCAGTTTCCATCTTTGTTAGACGATTCTTGCTTTTTGCATGGACTTGGATTTTTTTCTTTAAAAGAAGTCCTATAAGGTTGTGCATTATGTCAGCGTCGATTTCCTACCCTTTTGTTTAATTAACTGTAACGATCTGATTATGAAGATCTTCGTCTTCGTTATGTGTACTAGCAGCTTCCTTCTAAAATGGGTGATGCTTTTGTTTGATTATTTGAAGGAAGAATGTCTTCATGACTGTGATTTTAATAGATATTTTGAGTCCTCTTTTTTTTGTTACAACATTGTAATGTTCTGTCTCTAGATCTGGGTGCAATTTGAATGTATTGAAAGATTTTTCTGAGAATCTAACTCCTAGTATTCTTCCACATAGTTGTACTTTCTCTTTGGTGCATTTGAATTATCTTTTACATGAAACTGCATTCATTTGCTGACCAGCTGAATTGGTATCTGAACTGCATCTGTTAAGTATTTTATACATTATTGTTCATTATTCACAGTAGTAATTGTCTTTTGTTCTTGCAGCGAGATGATACAGCATAGACCCTACACGCAAAAGGTAGACGTGTATAGTTTTGGAATAGTGCTTTGGGAGCTTATCACTGGCTTGCTTCCTTTCCAGAACATGACTGCAGTGCAGGCAGCATTTGCTGTGGTGAATAAGGGCGTAAGGCCCGTTATCCCAAATGATTGCCTCCCCGTACTGCGTGAGATCATGATGCGTTGCTGGGACACTAACCCAGAAGTCCGTCCTCCCTTCACTGATATCGTGAAGATGCTTGAGATTGCTGAAACAGATGTACTGACAACTGTTCGTAAGGCGCGCTTCAGGTGTTGCATGGCTCAACCTATGACGATGGATTGATCCAGAATAGAAAGAGTGAAGAACAGAGAATAAAGGAAATGCAAGGGAAGCAGTAAGAATTTAGATATGAATTCATGTATTTTTACATAATTTTTTTTCCTTTACACTTTATTTTCCAGGTAGAAGGTAAGTTATTGGGTTCAGAATGCTGGTTTCTGGATTTTGGTGTGAATTTGTACTTGGGACAAGTGGTGTTGTAGTTTTAGTAGTAAGGGGATCATTGATGTGGTTTCCTTGTGTAGCTATATATATATATTATATATGTGGTTCTGAATTGGATGAGCCTGTTGTTCTGCTCATCTCTACTCTCATTTTTGGTTGTGAACTGCATGTCTAAAATAAAAGAATATTGTAGTATTATAAAAAAGTGGATGTAAAACATTGTAATATTATAAAATAAAAATAAAAACTCATTATTTTATTAGATAATATTAATATATATTAAATGAAAACAAATAAAAGAATATTATAGTATTATAAAGTAATATTGAATTAAATTATATAAATTTAAAACAAAGAGTCATCAATTTATGATTAAATGCTTTAAGCCAAGAAACCAAAAGAACAAAAAAAAGTCACATTCTCGAAGGCAACCTCTACGGTGCGTAATGCATCTTCCACTTGTGATATATTTACACATTCTGAAAATGTTAAAATAATAGCATTTTAGGATATAATAATTTTATTATTGGCTAAAGGGTCAATATTGCCCCTGTAATATTCCCAAATCAGCAATGTTGCCCCTATTTTTTTTTTTCGTAATTTCTCCCTTAAACATAAGAAACGTTAGCAATGTGCCCCTTTGACCGTCATTGACTAACGACACCGTTAATTTCTGTGAAGTTGGACGACAAATCAGCACTGTGGCATCCACGTGGCTGCTGACCTGTATTAAAAAAATAAAAAAAATAAAAAAAATTAAAATAAGGTATTTTCTTTGTGTTGTATTATTATTATCCGTATATGGCTCCAGTCGAGGCCGAGCAGCTCTTTCCCACCGCCGTCGCAACGCCGATGATCATGTCCCACTTCCTCCGGCCGTGATTCTCGCCCCACCGCGTCGGTGCTGATTCCCCGCCGCCGATTAAGCCTGCGAAACAAAAGGGGGAAACTGGGTCAAACCCTAATTCGAGTATGGAGAAGAATTAGCCCCAATTTCACTCCGATTCGAACCAGAATCAAAGCCAATGTCCCACTTCCTCCGGCCGTGATTCTCGCCCCACCGCGTCGGTGCTGATTCCCCGCCGCCGATTAAGCCTGCGAAACAAAAGGGGAAACTGGGTCAAACCCTAATTCGAGTATGGAGAAGAATTAGCCCCAATTTCACTCCGATTCGAACCAAAATCAAAGCCAATGTCCCACTTCCTCCGGCCGTGATTCTCGCCCCACCGCGTCGGTGCTGATTCCCCGCCGCCGATTAAGCCTGCGAAACAAAAGGGGGAAACTGGGTCAAACCCTAATTCGAGTATGGAGAAGAATTAGCCCCAATTTCACTCCGATTCGAACCAAAATCAAAGCCAAATCAAATACAAAAGGAAGGTTAATCTGGATCAGCTTCAAATATGCAATTAGGAGAATGATTTTTTTTTTGGGATTTTAGGATTGAATTTCCTTGTATCCAAGGTATGAAAAAGCCTATATAAACATCCTAATTTTTTTTAATTTTTTTTATTTTTTTAATACAGGTCAGCAGCCACGTGGATGCCACAGTGCTGATTTGTCGTCCAACTTCACAGAAATTAACGGTGCCGTTAGTCAATGACGGTCAAAGGGGCACATTGCTAACGTTTCTTATGTTTAAGGGAGAAATTACGGAAAAAAAAATTAGGGGCAACATTGCTGATTTGGGAATACTACAGGGGCAATATTGACCCTTTAGCCTTTATTATTTAATTCTAGTAGACATATACTCATAAACCTGTTCCCCTCCCCCTCTTTCGAATGATTTAATTCAGTCTTCCGTACAAAAAAATATCATCAACTACCATTTTGTCTTTATATAGTAATTAATAAATAATCAAAGTGGAACCACTCGCATCTTATCTATAGAATTGGAATCCAATGCCAAACTGAAAAGAAAAAGCTTTTTTTCTGTGATCTTCTTTAAACATGGGTGCTATTGCCAGTGCCAACAAATTGAATGAAAAGAAAGGAAATTATACTTCATTGTGTCCAAATTTTAAACCATAGTAATCGCTTTCTGATGCTCATACAGCAACAAACAGATAATCCGACAACCTGACATGATGGCTACTTTCCATAAAAGCATTGTTTCTCTTAGTTTTAAGACATTCATGTAAGCTTAAAACAAAATTACTTCAATAATATTGCAAGGAAACTAAACCTCCACAGGTTTTAGCTCAACTGCAGCTGATGCAACAGATGAACCTACAGGATTTCTACCCTTTCAGCTGATACAACATATACGGGCACAGATATTAGATAGTATAAGATCTGACTACAGGCACTCCAAATACATGGAAGAGCTGAGAAAAAAAAAACTGAACGTATAAATATCGGACACTCGCACTCGAGTAGCATAAATAACATAAGAGTTTTGGCACTACACTTCGAACTATCCGCAAGAGAACATAAGAGTTTCGGCACTACACTTCGAACTATCCGCAAGAGAACGTGTACAAAGATGCACAAAAAGTAGAATAGCAATTACCTCTATGAGGAGTTCATCTCCGCATGCAAACAAGGGGAATGATCATAATAAGAATTTTCTTTCCAAATATTTCTCAGCAAGGCAAATCAGATCTCAACTATGTCAATTTAGAAATATAAATAGGAAGTACCACATGAATCCCATAAGTTGGCAATTCATTTGACAATAAGTTTGTTGATTTCAGTTCAGGACATTATGCAAAACAAGCACAAATACATCAAACACAAATTTACCTTACATTGATAGTAGAAGGTTCTTTTTCAAACATTGAAGAAGTTGAAATCAAATCAAACATATGCCTGTAACAAAAGAACTTTTATGGATAAACCCTGTTCCAGCTAAACAAATACAGCTCCCATTTCCCACAACCCCCTTTTATCCCTTTCCAAACCAAAAGGAAGATAAGAAGAGGGGGGAAACAGAAAAAAGCCAGAAAGGGTGCCTACTTCCTAGAGCATATGAGGGCAGTGAAAGGAGAGCTAAGTCCATGCATCCTCTCTTTACCCTGTAAAACTAAGAAAAATGTAAAAACAACGCTAAGAACTGTACTACACTAAATCGACTACGGCCGCATATATCCAGAAGTTGCACTTTTCAATAACCATAATCCAAAGATTCCCAAGTCATACATTACCCCGGGTGAGTTAAACCAGTCAGTCAGTCACCGTTGCCAATGTTCTTCACAAGTGCACTTCCTCTTTCTTTGTTTCAGTGTTGTCAGCAGCATCATTGCTAGTTTCTTCACACCTCGACTCAACCTTGTCTTCTCCAACAGTCTTCTCCTCCACAAACTCGTCCTTGTCTTCTCCAACAGTCTTCTCTTCCACAAACTCACTGCCTCCTGCATCGCTTTCCTTGTCTTGAACTATTCCCTCCCTCGAATCCTGGGGCTTTAACTCATCGTCCCCTTTTCCTTCGTTATTTAGCTCATGTTGTCTTGCAGTTGCAATCTCACCCATGAAAACATCCATTAGAATTTCATTCCGTGGCATTCCACCATTATTGTTCTCCTCCATAACAACATCAGCGTTTCTAGCATTTTCAGCAGCAGAACCCAGCATTTCAACATTATTATGAGCAGCAGAACCCAGCATTTCAACATTATTATGAGCAGCAGAACCCAGCATTTCAACATTATTATGAGCAGCAGCACTGGTAACCACCCTAAGATCAGAGCCACCATCCTCACTCTCGTTATCAGACCCATTCTCCACAACCTCCTCATTAACATCTTCCACTATCAGACTCTGCCTCTCTAAAAACTGTAACCTCCTCCTCAAATCCCCCAATTCCCTCTCCATCAAAAACAACCTTTCTTTTAATGTCAAATTCTCCTCTTCCAATTGAGCTATATGTGTATCTTGATCATCCACTCTGTTTTCCAAAACATTGTTATAACCACCTCCATAACTAGGATATATCATCTCAAACCTACTTAAATCATGGTCCAATCTCCTCTCCACTTCCACGTGTTCTTCCACATCACTCTCACTTGAATCCCCACCATTTCCACCATCCTCATCTTCATCATCATCATGACCAGTTTCTGGGGATCGAAGCCGAATCAACCCTTTCATTGACCCATAACCATCCACACCCCATTCTTCCTTGGCCATATCACCCATAACCTCCCTTGATGGTGAAAATATTGGCGTAGGAAGAACAGCGGGCGTCACAGGACATGGCGACACCAAAGATGCTATTCCACCGGACTTTTTTGCTCGGATTATGAACGAAGTTGTATTCCGCGGAGCATAAGGAGCAAAACGGTTGTTGCCGTAATTGAATTTCTTCTTGTTGCCGTAGAATTTTCTGGCTTTTAACCGATTCTGATTTTGTAGCTCGTTAAGAGTTGGAGGCTTGTATCCTTGAGTATTACTACCTGAAGCAGCGGTCACAGAAGAAACAGCAGGACCAGAACCCACGGATAAAGGCTTATTCTCGAACTTCCAAGAATCTTTACCGAAAGAAACTTTTTTACCCTTCCAATTGTTATTACGATTGAAAGAAGAGAATTTCTTGTTAGAGTTAGGGTTTTGGTTCGGTTCCTGAGATTGCCAAGGCTTATAGCTTCGATTCAACATCATCGGAGGAGGCGGCTGAGTCATCATCTGAGGGCCAGAACTTATGGGCTGCGACTGCGCCGCCGCAAATTGGTTCATCGTCTGAGAGTAAGCCGCCGACGCCATCAACTGATGAGACTGATTCATCATCTGCGGCTGAACTGGAACTTGGACCTGGACCGTGTTCATCATCATTTGCGGTGGCTGATTCATCATCTGAGACTGATCGTTCATTTTTTTATAAAATAAAACGAAAAGAAAAACGAAATCGAATAAATCTAAAGAGAGAAAGAGAGAGAGAAAAAAACCCTAATTCCTCAGTTTTAGAATCGAAATTCGTCGCCAGATCAAACGAATTACTACTGATCCGTTAATTTCTTTTGGTTCTTTTAGTTTTCTCAAATCTAAAACTGAAAATTTTAGATTCAATTGCTTTGAATTGAAGCCTTTTCCCCTATGTTCCGCTTCGGAATCCCTAAATCTGGAAAAGTCTGATTGCCCGACGCACTGAGGCCAATGGTTGCTTTTATCAGGGCCGAGAAGAGCCTCTGGACGGTTAGATCTTTAGGATTGGAGATTAACGGCCGGATCTGATTCGCGTGTCGATGCAAAGATCGACAAGTAATCGGTTTGTTAGAAGGGATTTTCTTTTCAGTCCTTGAGCTTTTGAAAATTTGTATATATGATCCTTTTCTGTGAAGAAATATCTTTTTGCAACATATTTTGTTTTAATTTATCGTTTGATCCCTTTGATTTGACTGCTTAGTTGTCAATTACTCAATTCCTTATGTTTCTTTTTTTGATAAATTGTCAATTCCTTATGTTTGCTTGTGGTTGTGGTGGACAGCAAGGTTCCAAATGAAAAGCATTGTATTTGGTTTAATCGATAAGTTTTCTTTTCTTTTTTCTTCCTTTTTTTATTGAACAAAAAAAGAAAACTTCTGCTTTTTTTTCCTTTTACGTGTATCACTGTTACTATTATATCATGTATAGAAATTACTAATACGTATTTTTATCATAGGATTTATAATATATTAAATATTTTTACACTCACGCAATTGGATAAAAAAATATTTTTACCTAAAAATGTTTTTTTTTAATTCATTCAATAATCATAAATGGATCGATAAAGAAATTATGTATTGATTTTAGAGTTATTATTTCATACACTTGACAACTATAGAATTTTATTTATAAAAAGCATGCCTAATTTATTTTGAAATTTTAAAATTTAAATTCATAAGTCTCAAATTTTAGAATTTTATCTTTTAAAATCTAAATCATAAACTTAAAAAATAAACTATACATCAAATATATAAACTCTAAATTACACTTATTTATGGAAAACAAATTTTTCACTGTAGTGCATGAATTTTTTTTTTCTGGACGCTTTACTATAATATGTTTTATTATATAATCAATCTTCAACTTATATATTGTGTCTTACTTATAATTATAACTACTATATATGTTTACCAAGTAAGGGTGTGCAAAAATATCCGATCTAAATATTTGAATATTCGGACTAAATTTTTTTAGATAATTCAGATAGGATATCCAATAAAAAATTGAATAGTCAAATCAGACACGGATCAGACAAATCTTGATTTCGAGTTATTCGAAAATTCAAAAAAATAATAATAATGGGCCTTTAGCTCTAGCCCAATAACTCTAGCCCCATTAGCCTTATCTGTTATCTTTCACGGGAAAGCTTTCCCCATATCTGGGTTTTCTATTTTATAGAGCAGTGCTAATTTCTTTGTTTGAGATAGTTCTGTAATGATTCAACACATCTGGGTTTTCTTTTTTATATTATTATTACTTAAAGGTAGATGTAATTTGGGTTTTCTTTTATTGTGGAAAGTGTAAAGGTTATCAAATATAGATTACTGGAAAAAATCATAAGGTTTGATTCTCTGACGGTTCCAGGCACCGTTCCAATCTATATTGGGTTGCAAATTAAGTGACTGGTTCGGATCAGATATTCGAATACTCGATCCGAAAATTCGAATATCCGGATATCCAAATTTACACACCCTACAACCAAGTGTATAAGAGATCTTCAAGAGGGAAAGATGATAAATTAATCACCGATTGTTATTGAAGTGTAGTTGAAGGCTTGAGGCAGCCATGAGATCTTCAAATTAGTTTTTAGTTATTTATATTTCAAATGAGTTAAAACTCTTTATCATTAAATAAACAAAGCACCATTATAATTTTTAATTAAAATTGGTTGAATAGTTTAATATGTTTTAATTTAGACATGCAATAAACTCCCAAAATTATTTTCTTAGAAGAAAATCAAGGCATAAAAAGAAAGGTTAGAAAATCATAATAGTTATCCATCCCATACATGCATACATTCATATAGAGAAAATCATTACCATCTAATATAAGAAGAAAAATCTTGCACTCCAAGCTACCTTTCCACCCCGGGAAAAAATTACAAAAAAAAAACACATTATCAACTACACCCATATAACCCAATGGCTAAAGCAAGAGTTCTTACCCAACAAATATCATTGAGGAATTTACATTCCTGCCCTGCGCAATTCTTCGGATCCATGCGCAAAGTGGCACCTCTCACCAAAAGTACAAGATCCTTTAGAAAAGTTCTCGCAAAGCTTAGTCTTAAAGTTGTTCCCTGAGCCGAACCCACTCCTAGCCGCGTTCTTCATGCTACTTCCAGTCCCAGAGGCCGAACCAACATTTAAAATCAGTTCGTGAACCATTGCACTGGCTTGCTTGATCTGATCAAATGTTCCCTCCAGCTCAATGTTTCTTGAACTAGGATCTGACTCATTCTCCCTTATAGAAAGCTTGGCTCCTGTGACGCGACAAATATGCTTTGAGTTCACACCATTTTTCCCGATGATAGCTCCAGCAAGGGACGCATCGATGCTGATCTTGGCTGTGGCAGATGCTCCGAAGCTGGCTGCAGCACCAAAACCTGGTGAGGGAGGCTCCATCCTGCCAGCCATCCTTCCAGGCATGGCTCCCATGGAACGAGGATCCTCGTAAGCAGGACCAGTCCGCTTGCCAAGCTCCCACTCACCATGGGCAAAATGACATTTATCACCGAACTTGCAACCTTCAGGCGTGCTGAATTTGCTGCACAAACGGGTCTTTACAGCTGGAGGAGATGAGCCATCAGGGAAGGATGGCGGGGCTACTGAATTTCTGGCAGCTGCAGGAAAAGCCGGGTTGTTACCAAGCATCTGAGACACTGCTTTGATGCCACCCGGAACATAATGCAAGAAGTGACAGCTCTCACCAAATTGGCACCCAGAAGTGCTGTGATATAAACAGAACTCAAGAATGTCAAGCTAATATCAAGGAAATACTGTTTTGACAGTGCTATAATACAAAAGTACTAGTTCAGTCTATGAGATACAATTATGAATTTATCCAAGCTTTTCATGCGTACACCAGCCGATGCAATAAAATGAAATAAGTAGTAGTTCATGTAACATCAGGAATGACAACAGCAATCTTCTGCAATACCATATTGAATAACAAGCACCAACAACATGACACAACCCTTTATTATTGTTCAGAACCAAGCATCAGTTATTCTGCATCCTACTTTTAGCTCTCATTTTTCAAGCATCTTCATGTAATAAAAATATGACATTTTCACCCAAACCATACTCAGAGCCTATAAAACAGTAAATAGGCCTTCCCTCTTTCACCCCCAAGAAAAGCATAAAAAAATATTAACAGATAAACGCAAACAAAACCAAGTAAATACTTCCCCTTAATATCAATTTTTTTATGTAAAAAAGGGGAATCCAGCTTGTTCCATTAGTTTCTCTTAAAACATTACTGTTCATAGGTATGACTTCTAAAATTCTTGTGTGAGCCTACAATATGTAAGTGATTTTGGTGTGTGTATTGAAGAGTAAAGGAATTATATACCTGACTATATTATATATACTGCTTAGAACTTAATAGCCCATAATTTTGCATCAGATAAAGAGTCCTCACGTGCAACATGGAAAAATATATTCTAGGGTAAATTTAGGCTTATTTCTTCTACCATTCAATTTCCATTATCTACAAAAATTGATCACCCTGTACCAAAATTGCTGGTATTCACTCAACATTTGAAAAAGTTTTGAATCCTGCATGGTTGCTTTCTGTTTACATAGAGTCCAGCATGTACTTAGTCCAAAAATTCACCAAGAAACCAACCATTTTTATCTCAGCCTTTCTTATGATGATTAGAGCCAAGAGCGTTACCTGTATAATCATCACTTTAACCGACCAATTAATTAGTCATAATAACATAAAGTTTACTTCAGAAGGTTGTTGTCAAAGGAAAAGTTTACTCAAAACTTATAAAAATTAGAAAATGATGGAAGTGCATTAGACTATTTATTTTGGATAGGTTAAGATTTGAACCTGAAAAACTTTGTGCATGGCTTTGATTTGCTTCCTATACCAGTTGGAAAGGACTCCATTTCTGTTGCAGAACATTAATTAATTTCTCTCAGTTACAATTTCAGTTGAACTTTACAAAGTATTCAGTACCCGGTTACTATTTCTTATCACTACTCCAAAAGAAATATGTGCTTTATTAAATACGAATAATTGGTTTAGATCATTTTTATAGAATACAACCATCACGCTTACTAATGAATTGAAGAGTGGGATGACAATTTTTGTTTCCCAGAAAAAAGAAAACGGCTCAACTTAGTGACTTTGAAAGTAAGTTCTGCTTCCAAGTTCCAACTTCCCCAAGAACTAAATTTCAGATGAATAAAAGAAAACGGAGTTCTCCTCCCCACCCCCTCCCACCCCAAATAATTCTGTTGAAAAATCATATTAAGGAAAATATCTCTACACTTCATACATCAATCCCAAAAACTTGTACAGGAATTACCAAGCCAAATTTCCAAATACAAAGATACATATGAGAAATCAAGACTATAAAATTGCAAGAATACAATATATACAAGTATAATACTGGATTCACAAACAAAGTAAGCCATCACTGATAATCATGTAAGAGCAAGAGCAGTAGATAATTGCATTACCCAAAGAAGAGTTTAAACTTGACAATACATACAATCTTTTACCCAAATAATAGAGTGAATGATATAGGAACAAGAGATGGAGAATAAACATTCATCACCATCACCAATATTAACCCAGCTATGCAACAACGAAAAGACACAAATTACTATCAATAAAGAGCAAGAGCATTCACAAGAAAATTCACTACCGTTTAAGCTCAGGAAACCCAAACTAAGTGAGATAACAAACACAATGGGGGAGGGGACAATGCCCTATACTAAAAGCCAGGTGATTTGCTAACTTAATAGTTTTACATTGATTTCTAAAACTCCACGCAGCAAGCATAAAGCTGCTTGTTAGAGTATTAAAACTCCATAATTGTATATATGTGATCAAAATTCAAATGTGGCATAAATAAGCAAAATCTGAAGTGAAAATGTCCTCTTTTTACTTTTATTTTCATAAAGCTTCTTTTTTACCCTTCCATTAAGTTTACATAGTTAAATTATACTAGGGCATAAATCATTCAATTTATATTTATCCTTATGCATCCCAAGAAATTTTTTTATATCAATTTACCAAAAGTAAATCTAATATTCAAATCTTTTAGTAATTTCCAAGTAATGCAACACTCTTACATTACACAATTTCGAAGCTTGCTAGTTTCTCAGTACCTCAAGGAATAAAGTGAAGAAATATTACAAACGAAGAAAATGAAAAACAAAAAAAAAACGAAAGGAAAAGAAAGTTCTTCAAACCCTAGAAATCACCATTCCATCACAAATATAGCACAAACAGTTGTGTCAGCGTGGATATAAACAAGATAGACATATGAGTAGCAGAAAATTCGCACCTTGCTTGGATTTCTTGAAGCCGCCATTGCCGTTCAAGGCAGCCTCGGGCCTCACTCTCTTGCGTCCACCGCCAAAGTCCATTGGGTGAGCAACGAGATCTAAGAGGAAGAAAAATGAAAGTGAGAAAATGGGAAGCTAGGGTTGGGAGAAGAAGGGAAAGGAAAAGGGCCGAAAAGAAACTAGGTTTAAAAGAGGTTGATGAATGATGATTATGAATGAATGACGTTCGAAAATTATGATTTTTATAATCCTAAATGACAGGGAAAGAATACTAGTGGTGTTGATGATCACGTGACTCCTCACGTGCTACGACTGATAGCGTAACTTCACAATATTCCTCAGAAAATTTCAAAAAATAACTCATAAAACAAAAAAATATATAATTAATTTTCATAAATATATTCAATCGTGAATTTTAAATAAATATTCAGGTTGAAATGACATTTTTAATTAAATATTTAATTAATCATTATTTAATTTATTAAGATTGATTTAGGTTATAAACATAAAAATAAAAAATAATAATTAACGAGAGTTTAATACAATGATTAGACATATTAAACTTCAATATAAATCATAAAATGTCATTATTTTGAACATAGACAATAAATTATCATTAAAATACAAAAATAATGTAATATTACCTTCTGAACCGAACATTAAACTCATAATCAATGCTTAAAAATTAAAACTCTAAGTAATAGTTCATCCCCTTGTGCTCTGGTAGCAAAGGTAGATGTTCATCATCTCTTGCGATTCAGGTTCAAGCATCAGTAATACATATTGTGTGTGTTGTTTTAAAAAAAACTATAAAAAAAATTATAGAAAATAACAGAGTTATATCTAAACGCTTAAAAAAACAATGTCCTTTTGACTTCTCACAAAATTTTCATTTTTTTTCCTTTTTTCCTGAATGGTACCGCCGGTCTTACGGCTTCGCGGCTGCCACCCACCATATTTCATATTTTTTTCTTTATTTTAAAAGGGTGATTCCCTCTATGTTTTAGTAATAATCACCTCTTCTTGTCGAAACTGAGATTAACAGTATAGTTCAATATCAGAGGCGAACTTAATAAATATCGCATTGTCTTTTAAAATTTTAATTTGACCCCTTCAAAAATATTAAAAATTATTGTTATATTTTAAAAAATTTAAATAATTTTAAGTAAACCTCCACTTAAAATTTTAAGAATTCTTGATAAGTCTCAATTTTTTTAAATGTTTAGTTAAACCCCATATATTTTTATGAGAATTTAAATTAGACCCTTCAAAATCTTTGAAAATTTTAAAAATTTTATACAAATCCCCTCAAATTAAATTGTCAAGATCCACCCCTGTTGAAGGCTATAGGTAGGAATTTAAATAACGGTCAATAATTACAATAATGATTGTTATACAGTGCTATAAACACCGGCTAAAGTTGTAATATTTATAACCGTTATATCTACAATAACATATGTTGTTAAGAAAATTTTACTACCCGCAATTTAAATCTATGACTATAGGTTCCTCACCGCCCTCCGACTTTTGATTTGATCAATCTCAATTTTAGTTTATTATATTAATTTTAAATTTTTGTATTTTATTCTAACAAAATAATCTTATTATATGACTTTTAAATATTATTACTCATAAAGTTTTAAAATGTTTTTTAATAACAACAATGCCAAACTCACCCAAAATGCCATTATTGCACTTCCAACACAAGTAATAGTATTAAGTTAAAATTCTCAAAAGATTGAGGCCAAAATAGCACTCAAGATGTGGAAACCAGAGAACTGACATAAGCAGACAACTCAAATGTATGATGAGTTACATTAATCAAATACTTTAAACCCTAACCTAAACACCCTAAACCCTAATTTCTCCACTCCAAATTAGAATAATCAGGGAAATGCAACAAGTGATTCTGCCCCAAGTTAGTAAATAGGTCAAAGAAAGTTGTCCCAGGTTCTCATGGCAGAGGAATCTAATAAGTACAAGAAAAAGATGCTAATAGTTGCCAATTCAGGATTGAGCTACAGATATATACATCACAACATTCGAAAAAGTCCTACATGATGTGTTCTCAAAAGAAAGGCCAGTTGATCATTTGAGCTTACGCCTGCACCTACGAATGCCAGGGCCTTTGCTAGCATCATCAGGTTCAGGCGAGTCGTCTATGATGGATTCTTGCAAAACCAACCCTCGGTTCCTAGATAATTTTCGGATTGGTGTCGTTGATACTCCTGAATTGTTTGTTGCTGGTTCTTCCTGGGAAATATTTGAGGGCGAATCTTCCCTGTGAGGCATCAACTCCTCTCCATGTGGCACCACGTTCATCAATACCTAAAAACCCCATTCATTCAAAATTTCAAATTATAAGGTGAAACAAATTAGTGTTAACCGTGCTGGAAAAATAAGTTTTTGTTAAAACAGGCAACTAGTTAGAGTTTGATCAACATGAATACTTCGCTATTTAGTTATAAAGAACATCAAAGATACCCACACACTATTCTTCATAACCTTGCCTATGTGGCATTAGCTCCTCACCAACAAGTACCACATTCATCAATAACTGAAAGGATAATTTATTCTAACAAGTGAACAACTAAAATAGTTTGGTATGCTGAACATAGTACTTGCAACATCTGGATTATATGTTCAATGACAGCACATTCCATACCTTCCAGTCCTTAAAATCGAATCTGAACACAAAGTGGCAGTAAGCAGCCTCACCACTTGATATGGACGAAGCAGCAGGGGCATTTTTAGGTGCTGAAAGAAAACAGTAAACGAGACAATTGCATTATCAAGGTATGTTGCTAAGTGTACTGTCTGTTAAGTTGCAACTTAATTGTCTTGAAATATACTTACAAACAAAATGAGAACCGGATTCATCCACCACTATTTCAGCTCTCCCATCTTTGACTAAGAATGAAAGGGCAAATAAATTCTCAACAGTCTGAGCAAAAGAACTTCTATTCAATATTAAACTTTCAAGTTTCACTTGTCTCTCTCTCCTTAAAATTCCAAACATCACCGCCATATTTTTGTCAGTGTCAGTTTTCTCTTCAGCACCAGCACGATCAACCTGTTGAACAGTTACAGGATGATCTTTGTAAAAAAATGGTTGTTAAAAGAGTAGATAAATAATGATTACTAAGCTTATGATACCACATAATATAACAGTCAACCACACAACAACAACCACTGCACATCAGGATACGCATTTCATTTACTCGCACATCTATAACCATCAATTAATAGAAGCCAAACAAGAAAGGAAAGCTCAAATGTCCCAAAAGATATCATCTAAGAATAACTCAAAAGCACATCAATTCCACAACATATGGCTAGTACCAAGTGACTAACCACCAACTTAAACACCATCTTCATGATCTTGTGTTCTTGTAAAAAAGATGCTTAAAAACTAAAGACAAGAGAAAACATGACTTCACCTCATCAGGCCGAGCAGTATCAGTTGGTCTAACAGTGCGCTTTCTAGTAACCACAGGCTTCCGTTGCTTCAACTCATTATGCATAGGTCCGAGCCTAAAGTTCAATAACAAAAAACAAAACAATTCAGCAAAATACATTAATCCATATCCCCCAACTAATTAAATACTAAAAAGAAATCGCAAAACGGTATCTAATCTATAGAAGAACTAACATGGTGCAAATTCCTGTGCAGGTTCTAAGCAACGGTGAAACAGCCATCCCAATTTCTTTCCAATCAATCGATATCTGCTCATTTTCTTGTGTTTCGAGGCTCCTGTTAGATTTACCAAACTCCCTAGTTAAACAATTGACGAAGTCTGCTAGACTGATCCCCTCGCAAGAAACCGACTTAACAGAAGTTGCCAATGTATTGGCCAAGTCCAACAATGCCTCTGCATCAGCTACTTGTTCACGTGGCTTCGTCACTACAACCCCGAAAGAGAGAAACACCAAAATTAATTACAATAATAAATATACATTTCTACATCGATAAAATGAGTCAATTTGCAACATATTTTGGCAGGTAAAGATGAATAAAGACTGCTAATTAATTAAGTTAAAATCTTGAAAATCTCAAACACATTCAACGAATTAACGAATTTCCTTAAGAAGATAAAAAAGAAATAGGGCAGATCATTATACAAAATGGTGAAAATAAAATAAGCTATTCAAGAACATCAAAATGAGACATAACAAGTATCTGGAAACAAATTCTGTAAAAGTTTAAAGGGAAAAAATAAAAGGAAACCTTGTTGATGCAGATTGTCAACTTCATTAATGATGATGTTGAATTTATTAGAATCCACACTCGATATTTCATCCCTCGCATCTGCACCACCCAAAATTTAAGTAAAGAAGTTTTAATTAACTAGAATTTGAAAATAAAAATAAAAAATATACAATTTGTAGAAATAATAGTAAAAAAAATAACCGTTGATTTTTGTCATCACGGCAAGGTATCTGGAGCGAAGAACCCTCCGATTTTCCGCATCATCTTCACGATTCAGTTGACTCGACTCAAGATCCGCCGACTCACCCCTGGCCACTCCCGCAACCTTGGTTCGAACCGGTTCAGCTGCTGTAGTACCCTTATCCGTTTGTTTCTCTTTCTTCACAGTTCTCCTCATAATTTCAAATAATTTGAATCTTAAAAACTAATGAACAGACCAAAACCCTAGAGGACGAAATTAGCAAAGGAAGATTTTTCAACCACAACAGTAAAAAGGAAAAGAAAGGAAAACGACGACAGTCTGAATCATTTTAATTTTCTCCCTCTCATTCTTTCTTTTCGGTGCTCACTTTCCCGCTACTAAATTTTTAGTACTTTTTTATCCATAGAACTTGGGCTTGGGCACCCAAGTTTATGGACCAAGGTTTTTTTTATTGCGCTCACCCTCCCCCAGTTCAAGATGATGTAAAATAAATATATATGGTTTTATACACAAATTGTCTCTTGATGTTTTTGTTTTTCCATTTTGGTACTTAGTATTTTTAATCTTGTTTGCCAATTAGTGGATAACTGAATCTGATAGTAGATAGCTGATTGTATTAATTAATTTGACTAGCTAATTATATGTTGATAAAATTAACAGATAGTTTATAGATATTTAATTATTTAAACAAACAAAATAACATATAAAAACATGATTATATTAAATATTTGTATGCATAATTTATTAGTTATTAATATTTTGTATCTATTAATATTAATTAGATTATAAAAATTAATTTTTTAATATAATATTCCTAAACATATTAATTGTTTTTAATATAATTTAATTAATTATTAAATTTAAATGATATGTTAATTTGAAAGTTTTTAAATTAAGGGTAAAAGAATATTTAAAATTCTTATGTTAAAATATCTAAATCCAAAAAAAAATATTAGTAGTTTTTTCAAATTTAAAAGTTTCACCCAAATATGCTCTTACAAATCTCTATTCATCAAACATCTTAATTAGCGTTCGATCATCACTCTAAATAATTGTATTTTCTCTAACCCGGTAGAGAAATAATTACATTCAAGTCAAATGTTAATATTTGAATTTATAAAAAAAAATGAGACTACATAAACATTATGGATCAGTCGACCAATTAATAGATCTCATATCATATTATATTTTAAAATTAATTACACATCATTAGTTAAAATTGATTTCGTGAAATTGATTTTTTTAACAACCTGTCAAACAAATTCTGGCCAACAAGTAATGTAAAACTACAATTAAATTCCCAACTTCTCTCATCAATTTTCTACATCTCAGTCTCTCCTAAAAGCTAACAACACAAACACGTTCTTTCGTTTTCTCTTCCCCGGATTCTACTCACAATCTTTCTCGTCGGCTCTCTCCAAAAATGTCAAACTACGAGGTGGATTATCCCACTGTTGAAACCCCTGATAAAGTGAATCTGAGTGCAAGAGTTTTCAAACCAAAAGACGAGATCAAAGACAGCTTAGTGATAGTCCTTGTCCATCCATACTCGGTCTTGGGTGGTCGGCAGGCTCTTTTGAAAGGGATGGCTACTGGGCTAGCTGGAAATGGGTACCGGGCTGTTACTTTTGACATGAGGGGAGCTGGAAGGTCGACCGGAAGGGCTTCTCTCACAGGTTTTGCTGAAGTCAAGGATGTTATAGCTGTCTGCAACTGGGTTTCTGAAAATCTTTCTTCTCATAGAATCTTGTTGGTGGGTTCTTCTGCAGGTATATAATATTAGAATCATTCTTCTATTTTTTGCAACTTTCTTTGATTCTGGCATGAGAAGTATTGTTGGGTTTTGGGTAGTAATTAGATCCCATTTAATAATTTAGGTTTATAAGGTTGACATTAAGAATTACTTCTGATCTTGTTTAAGTTAGTAATTTTTTCCAGATTTTATAACCAGCACCTGAGAAATCTCCGGATTTCTTGGGAACTTTGTTCTTCTTGTTGTTTTCTTTTCCCTAATAAATCTTAAAATTATATATAATTATGAAACTTTGATATGCTGCAATTATGTATATAAAATATTGATTTCGATTTATTTGTAAATATGAAACTTTGATCTTTGGCTGAGCATAAGGCAATGTGAAAAATACTGTATGCTTGAGTTCAGGGACTGACCCAAGACTTTAGATAAATTTTTAGGGGCGAACTTATAAAAGTTTAGGGGGGCAAAAATAAATTTTTAATAAAAAATACAGAAAAATTCTAAATTTTTTCTAAATCATATTTGATTTTCAAAATTTTAGGGGGGCGGTTGCCCCAGCACCCCGTGGGTCCATCCCTGCTTGAGTTGTTTTGTAAGGATGAAAGGAGTTTCGCTACAGCCCTATAGAACTAAGCTTGTTTACCCCCAAGCTTAAACTTGCTTAGTGACTTGTTTATTAGATAAGTTGATGGTTTTTCTTCAAGTGAGATATGCTATTGGATTTGTAGTTTTCCTCCATGTGACTTGCCTGTAATTGCTATCTGTATTCATCGTTCATTATTTGCTTTGTTATTGCATTTTCTAGGGGCGCCAATCGCAGGGTCCGCCGTTGATCAAGTCGAGCAAGTTGTGGGCTATGTAAGTCTGGGATACCCTTTTGGCATGATGGCCTCAATCCTTTTTGGAAGACACCACAAAGCTATCCTGCGATCCGAAAAACCCAAACTCTTCGTCATGGGAACTCGAGATGGATTTACAAGCGTAAAACAGCTCGAGAACAAGCTCAAGTCTGCCTCAGGACACAATGAAACACATCTGATAGAAGGAGTTAGCCATTTTGAAATGGAAGGCCCTGCTTATGATGCTGAAATGGTCAAACTTATCCTCAAATTCATTGACTCATTGGAGGGCAAGAAGCCTGTTCCTTAAACATTAGTGTTTGGTGAATTGCCATGAAATCTGCTTCCTTAAACTCTGCTATTGTTTTGTAGAGAACGATGCTGGTTATAAATATATATTATTTTTGTGTAATTTGCAGGAACTTAGACATTTGATTTCCATCCAGTGTGATCTAAGTAAAAACATTAAGTTTCACTGAACTTGGCTGCAAACATAATGAATTTACATTTTTTACATAGTCGGGCAGGGAGATTCACCAGAGATGTTTAAAACTTTATACAGAACATTTTCCTAATTTACAGTTAGATTAAAGTTACAATAGCCTGCTAACTAAAGAGGGTTAGGAAGCAAAGAAATGGCCGTTTACCTCGAGGATTAAAACAAGACTACAAAATGCATTTAGCTCAGTTAAGAACCCCACTGCTACTGCTACTGTATACACTAAGCTGGTTAAATTTGCTACCTGGAGCTTAAGGAGTAACTCACGTCATTTTATCGCACCATTAGACCCTTCAAGCATTCTACCTTCACCCATCTCATCATTGTACCCCCGATTTCTCCACGCTCTTTCTTGATCCGTCGACTGCCCTTGTGAGAACGGATGCTCTCCATCTGCTTTGAATCCTATCAAATGAATATAAATATAAAAAATACATGGAACCTATTAATTGAGATAAATATAACTCCCCTGGAGTTGAAGGTGTTTCCATATTTTACAAGTTTCCTTTTTTTTGAACTACAAATTCATCTTGTTGTTGTTTATGTTGCAGGAACAACAGATACTTTACAAGTTGGATAATGAAGCAGACTTACGACAGAAGCAATTGTATACAAGTTAACATGAACCCTTTCTTTCTTATGAGAAGGGGAATGGCGAAGACAAGTGGACAGCAATAAAACATATAGGAAACTTGTATACCTGTGTGACAGGTAAACTGAACATCCAAAAGCTTTAGATTATACAATAAAATATTGTGCATCCATATTTTAACTATTAATCCATGAGACCATGACATAATTATATGTATTAGTTATTACCACTTTCACCATCAGATGCACCTTCAAGCCTCGCAATTGCATCAACTAGGGCTTGTTCGTGCTCCTGCAATGACAAATATCCATAATGATTGCTGCTCTGATAGCCAATATAGACCAATGCAACAAACATTAGAAGACAATACTTACTTTCAGCACTTTCTTTGCTTTCTCAATTTCTATGGAATCCGGACGGCTTGCAGCAAAAACTTTTTCTACCTGTTCAAAATTTCCACAATAAGGAAGCATACACGTTTGACAATCAAAGTTTGTTAGATGATCTTCCAGTAGCAGTTATACCTCCTTAATTAGAGTATCCGTATGAAGTATCTCAATATCCTCCAAAACCTTTTTTCCAACACCATTTTGCATCAAAGGAAAATCTTTTTTAGCTTGACCCTTTAAACTCCCTCTACCTCTTCCTGCTCCAGCCACCCCACTAGAACCCATGGACTTCTTAATCCCACGGCCTGGACCAGGGCGGCCACCTCTATGGGATATTCCGGGATTATCACCTTCCCATCTAATATCTTCAGGAGATATCTGCCATTATATTTATAAGAAATCAGTGAGTGGCAAGAAAGCATAATCTAAACTAAATAATATACATTAGACATTAGTTTCCTACTGCTCTTATGAGCATCAGTAGAAAAGAAAAAAACATAAACAGAAGATATCGTAGGAAGAAACAAGAAAAAGGAGGCATGTTACAAAAGACAATAACCAGTTCAGTAGGTAATGATACAAGCTTAGCAAAAGTTATGTATAACTCTTATAGGTTTGAAAGAGAATGTTAGTTGTGGGAGAAAACTGCTAAGATATTGACACAAAACTTGAATTTAGTTATACATTTGATCAACAATGTAGAAATATATTACTCTCGCACATTATCCTTATCATATCAGACATATCAGAGTAAATAGGGAACCTCCTAAATTTGATTATTCCCAGACATTAACTGCTTGCAAATTCATGATAGTCATATTAATCATTGGCTGTGCATGGCAATTTACCGTAACCCTATGAGATGCAAACCCTGCCAAGGAAAAAATATGGTTTAAGATAAGGGATAGACAATGCACATGGATTCTGCAATGTATGATGAATGGCATAAAAGTTCCCAAGAAACATATGCTACAAGCTTAAAAGTTGTTTTTGTTAAAAATCATATAAAATATACCAATGGAAGGTAAATCAGGCCGTACAAAGTAAAAATATGATGTATGAAATAGCAGTAAAATGCAACAATTCTACCTCTTTGAGATTGACCCATTCCCAGGTTTCATCTGCTGTATTTATATCATAAACCAAAGCATGCCGCCCCTACAATATGGAAACATAGTATTATAGCTCCAATAATTAACAGATTACCATAACATCAACTGAAGAATATACCTCGATCCGGTTATAGTCTGTTATAACAGCCTCATAGAAATGGTTGTCTTCAGGCCACCTGGTCCAAACTTTCCTTCCAATTAATGGATCATATGGTGCTGCTTCAGCAGGTTCATTTGTTGCAAAGGCCCCTGAAGAAGTACGGTTAGGAGCCTGGGGCTTTCCAGGAAGGCCTCTGGAAGGGTGCTGCATCAACTTCATTGGGGATGCAGCAAAACAACATACATAAGTAAAAGATGAAATACAATATACATATCCCATTCATTAAATCTTCTCACAGATCTTCAATGAATTAACTCACAGATTTTGACTTCTTGCTCTTTGCTCCTGGTGGAAGCCCTCGTCTAGAAGCCGAAGAAGATGGTTTTTGCATACCCGGACGCAATGCAGGAGATGGTGCACCCATGGAAAATGAAGCTGATGTTTTTAACTTCTTGCATGATCCTGATACTGTAGGACTAGGTACAGGGTCAAGAGTGGGCTGACGTGTACTAAGCATTCCAGACTGGAGCCCACTTGTCGTTCTCCATTCCCTAGCAGCAATGATTGATCATAGTTTCCATTAAAATGGAGAGATGACCAGAAGTCATTATATATATGATAAAGCTGCTCACAGGAGCATGCGACATAATCAGACCTTATCCTCCTGATCATGTCATCAGCATTAACCCTCAATAGAAGCTCCCTATGTTCCTCATCTGATACTCTCAACTCCCTTCTGAGTTCAGTAATTAAACTTTCCTTCTCCTGAGAGGGAAAACACTTTTGGTTAAGGACCTTAATAACTCACTTTACAGAATCTTTATGGCTAATTTATTGAATAGCAAATTAAGACAAACACCCAAGTTAAAGCATCTGATTGAGCTTTGAAGGCCCGCAAGATCGAACTGTATGCTTCCTGCTCGATGAGATGGATTTGTGTTTCCATGTCACCATGCATCCTAGGCAAAGGAGCGGACCCTATAGCTGCTGATCTTCCATTCCCAGCAGCAGTACGACCCCCTCTTTGAAACCTATTCTGATGTGAAGGAGGGAGGTCATCATCTGTTCCTGCAATTGTATCAGATAGGACAATCATCTTTGATTTAAGTTTCTAGGATGTGACATGACCCATGCAAGGCTTCCGAAATAAAAGCAAATCATTTGACCATTTCTGTTCACCTTATTATCAAAATAAAAAGAAATAATATAAAAAATCTGATCAGGTCTAGAATCTTTGATAAAGTTACCAGAAGTTGAATTGTTTCATCAAACCGCCCTTTAATGACATAACACAACATTTCTAGACGATGTAGAAATTGCAAAACTGACAAAGAAAGGGTTGTGAGAAAAAAAGAAGCTTTAAGCTTTTGTGAATGCAAGGTACTAATACATTGTATTAGCAAGGCGTCATGAACCCTATTATTTCACTCAAGATAAACCAGGAATCTTTTGCATCAACTAACCAAGCTGGAAAAAGAGCTCTCCCATCTCAAAATCATCAAATTTACAGGGATAAAAAGAAATTGAAACAAAATGTTTAACTCAACTCACCACTGCTATCAGAAAGCCCATAGTCCATGACAAATCCTTCAAAATTAATCTTACGAAAACTCTATGAAAATGCTCCGAACCAATAGAAGCAGCTAAGTTGTTAATATAGACAAGGTACAAATACCTGGAGAGAACAAAAAGTACAATGAAGTCATAAACTTCAGCTAAAATGTGAACCTCAATAAACTAAACTAGCTATAAGCTCACTATTCTGTTTTTAATATTGCTACTATAATCTTTAAAATATTAAGCATAGCTGAAAATTCTAATTATAACCTATTGCCGCAAACTAGTATGAAAGTAGAATGTCTTTAATACAACGTTATAGAGTTTTTGTTCTTTAACAAGTTAAACTTTATGATTTGGGTTCTTGGTTTAATAAATTGTCCTTAATTAGAGCTCCTAATTATGCATCAAAGTGCCAATTATGAAGGAACCAGTTCTCACTTTTGCTACTTTCTTTTCGCTTATGTATGCACGTTTGGATTCAAAAACAAAATATATTTGGAAAAATTAAAAATTTAATTAATTTTGAAGAAAGAAATTCTTTTACTTTTAAATAGATCATTTATGTTATAATTGGCATTGTACTTTATTCATTTGTTGATTTCTAGAACAATTATGACCTTGCTTTTATTATTAACTTTTACAGCGTGCTTTGATGAAACTTAAAGGCAAATACCCCAAAATATATATAGAAACTAGAAGCACCAATTCAAGCAAATTCGTTGAAACAAAACCTAATTCCCAAAAGCAAGATCAAATATAATAAGACAATGCAAATGTACAAACTATTCATTCTAAACTAAGCTTCACGAGTTTGTAACCAGTCTCGCCGCTTTAAAACCAAACCCGAAAACATATAACTAAAATCAATTTTAAGTGAAATTCATCAAACAGAAACCCTAAATTCACAAAATTACGCTCCTAAAGTTATTCAAATAAAACCACCAAATATAACAAGCTCACCTTGCTCGTCAAAGCCCCCCATTCTGAGGATTGAAAGCCAATTCTTTCAGCGAATTATTTTCAAATTAAACCAAAAAAATTAACTTCTCATGGGCTTTGAGAGCAAAAAAAAACTTCAACCAAACTCTTTCAAAAACTTACTCCGAGCAGCTCCAAGATGAAATGGAACAACGCCTTTCCAGAATTTTCCGAACAGAATCAAATAATATAAAAGCTCGCAAAAAAGGACAAAAGTTATTTCTCAAAATTTCAAATTCTGGTCGAAATTTGAGAAAATGTTGAGATTTAAGGAGAGATATTGAGATGCAGATAACGGATAAAATTAGGATTTAGCGTGTGAATTTTTTGTGAGAAAAGATTTGGTTGGGATGGCGGGAGCGTGCATAGAGAAACAACACGGACTTGAAATATGTTTTTTTATATAATCTATACCAAATTCACATTTTCATGTGTATCGTTTTAAAATTCTTGATTTTATATATATATATATATATATACCAAATTCACATTTTCATGCGTATCGTTTTAAATTTTTTGATTATATATATATAGTATTTTGCTGTTAATGAGTTTGTCAATTTCCGTCACAAAAGTTGACGTGACATTATTTAAAAAAAAAATCATCATTTATTTAAAAGCATAATAGTTGAATTGGTCCTTCAAGATTTATTATTTTTAATTTAAACCTTAAAAATTTATGAATTTTTACTTTTGACCTTAAAAGTGTAAAAATTCTAAACCCTAAACATAAATCATACTCTAAACCTTAACCCTAAAGTTAAAAAATTTACACCATAAATCATAAATCTTAAAATCTAAAACACTAAACCCTAGAAATCCTAACCCATTTTTCAACCGCCAACTCCAATCACCTACCAGCCAACCGTTACAACCTCTGATGGTTGTCTCCATAGCTTCAACTTTCGTCCGACTTCGCCCAAGCCTGTAACGTCTTCAGCCGTGGTCTCATTGACCGTTCGAAATTCCTCTAGTCGTTCAAGTTTCCGTCACCACCTAGATCCGCCGCAAGTCCTATCGTTTTAACCCAGCCTCGTTCAACTGCCCTTATCGCTCGGTCTTTTTACCTAGATCCACCTCTCCTTGTGTCGATGGAGATCGTCAAACAGTGCGTCTAAGAGTAGTGACAGAAAATTGGATGGCCATGAGATTTCGAGTAGTCGATGGAGATCACGGCTGAAGACGTTACGGGCTTGAGAGAAGTCAGACGAAAGTGGGGAGCTATGAGAAAGGTCGTCGGAGGTTGTAACGGTCGGCTGGTGGGTGACCGGAGTTGGCGGTTGAAAAAGGAGTTAGGGTTTTTAGGGTTTAGTGTTTTAGATTTTAAGATTGAGTGTTTATGGTCAATGGTTTAAAATTTTAAACTTTATGGTTAAGGTTTAGGGTTTAGAATTCATGTTTAAGGTTTAGGATTTTTAAACTTCTAAGTTGAAATTGAAAAACAATAAACCTTGAAGGACTAATTCGACTATTATACCTTTAAATAAATGGTGATTTTTTTAAAAAAATGTCGCATCAACTTCCGTACATGCCACGTCAGCTTCTGTGACAGAAGTGGACAAATTCGTTAACGACAAAATACCATATGTATGAAACCGAGAATTTTAAAACGTTATGTATGAAAGTGAGAATTTAGTATAGTTCATATATGAGTGGGTTAATTAATCCACTTTTTTTTATCATGTCAAAAAATATCTTTTAACCTTTGAACGAGTGAATAGTTATTTCAACCTTAAATTTTTTAAATATTTTAATTTTTAAACGTTTTATTTTAGAATAAAATAACCCTTCTATAGATGAAAAATATTAGTCAACTAATATTAAATGATTTAAAACCTGCATGGCACTTGACAATGCACGCTGACATAACAATGTCATATAAACAAATGTGACGACTTTACAAAAAGATATACTAATAAAAAATAATTTTATAAAATTAAATAAATATAAGATTTTGTTTTCTAGTGACATGTCATTATGTTAAGTTATTTAACGCTGTTTATCGCCAGTTAATTAATAATTTTTATCCACAAAATGAGTTATTTCGACTAAAAAATTACATTACAAATTAAAAAATTTTAAAAATATAGACAAAAATGACTACTTAATTAAATTTTAGAGGTATTTTTATCCTTATGACTTAAATTTACACTGTTCGATTTCAGCGCTCCACGCTCATAATGTATGTCGTTTTGTTTAATTACGGTTTTTTCTTCAGTATAACAAATTAAAAATTAATCAATTTGATTTATGATCAAATATTTATAATATTACAAACTCTGATATTTTTATATAATTTTTAGATAAATACTCAAATGATCACACAATTTCGGGGGAAAAATTGACGATGAGGTTTAACTGAAATTTCCAAAAATTACAAAAACAAATTTGAAAAAAATAATAAAATTGAAAAAGTTTTGATATAAATTGAGAAATGTCCCAAAAACACCTCGACTCTCGGTTTCTTTCATTTCTCTTTGCCTTTGCCTTTGCCTCCGCTCTTATTTCTCAACCATTCTTCCCCTCGAACATAGCTTCTCCCCTGTACGCCGCGTTTAGGCCGGCGGCAGCCTTCGTATGGACTCGTCCTCACCCGACCCTCCATCCTCCCTCTCCGTCGATTCCGTTGGCGACAGTTTGAAAAATCAAAGCTTGAGAGAACAAGGTAGCGATCACATAAACAAAGAAAATAAAAACAAAAACGTTAAATTGAGCCTTGAAGATCTCAATTGGGATCATTCCTTCGTCAAAGAACTCCCTGGGGACGCTCAAAGCGACTCTACTCTTCGTGAGGTTTAAATCCTACCTTTTTTTTTTAAATTCCTTTTCATGTTATAGTTTATACTTTTGTCTCACTATTCAAAAATTATACTTATGTCTCAGCTGAATAGAAATTTGTTGAAATCGACTCCACTCTTAGTTTAAATTTCATTTTTAGAATTGTAACATATAAGAAATTATATTTATGTTGTTCGAAGAGCGAGGAACTGAAAGGCATCTTTGACTTTTATAATTTGGGTTTTCTGATGATTTGCAGGTTTTGCATGCATGTTATACAAAGGTTTTGCCATCGGCTGAAGTAGAGAATCCGGAGCTTGTTGTTTGGTCAGACTCAGTGGCTGATTTGCTTGATTTGGATCCTAAAGAGTAAGTATTGAATTACACTGGAGACTGGACTTGTCCTTCAGAAAATACTTGCGAATGAAGGATGATGGGTATCTGGGTAATCTGTATTTGGACTTGCTATAGGTATTAGATGTTGTGCATGAAATGTCAATCGACTTCTAATGTCTTTGATTTGTTGTTCTTATCATGAGTTTGTGTATGGGACCTTGGTTTTGATTGTTGCTTACTGCCGTTTTATGTATCCCCTTGTATTGCATTGTGTTGTGCAAGTGATTAACCTTGCAGCTTTTTGTTGGAGTTGCAGATTTGAAAGACCAGATTTTCCCGTTAAATTTTCTGGGACTTCTCCTTTGGCAGGAGCGTAAGTATTTGTCTTGAGCTCTTTGTACAAATTACTATCAGACATCAGTTTCTTTCTTATTTATTATCCCTTTGGTCTTCATTGGCATTCCCTCTGACAGGGATCCATATGCTCAATGCTACGGAGGACATCAGTTTGGCACATGGGCTGGCCAATTGGGTGATGGCCGTGTTATTACTCTTGGGGAGATTCTGAATTCTAAGCTAGAAAGGTGGGAATTGCAGCTTAAAGGAGCTGGGAAGACTCCATACAGCCGATTTGCAGATGGGCTTGCGGTTTTGCGAAGTAGTATCCGCGAATTTCTTTGCAGTGAAGCAATGCATTTCCTAGGAATCCCAACTACTCGTGCTCTTTGCCTTGTGACCACTGGAAAATTGGTTACTCGAGACATGTTTTATGAGTATGTTCACTGAGTTTTTTTAAATTAAGATAACCATGGACTAACTAGACATTACCTGCATACAATGTATAATTACGTGGGGTATATTCTCAGTTATATTTGTTTACATCTTCTACTGCAGTGGCAATCCAAAGGAAGAGCCTGGTGCAATTGTTTGCAGAGTTGCGCAGTCCTTTCTGCGGTTTGGTTCATTCCAAATACATGCTTCTAGAGGAGAAGAGGACCTTGGTATTGTACGTGCTTTGGCAGACTATGCCATCAGACATCACTTCCCTCATATTGAGAACATTAGTAAAAGTGAGAGTTTATCTTTTAGCACCGGTGATGATGATCATTCGGTTGTGGATTTGACATCAAACAAGTATGCAGGTAAATATAAGGATCCATTATCATTTGTGGTATGAAAGGTAAATGTCATGACCAATATGAAAGGTGTTTTGGCAAAATTAGATTGATAGATGAAAACTCACTTTGTTAGCCAAGTCCATTTCCCTTCTATTCTCGTGCTTTCTGCGTTCTTTTAATGTTTATTACTTCTAGATTTCTTCTTTACTTATTTAGTGGCCCCGAGAACATGATTTCCATTAGTTTATATAAAGCACAATGCCCAAACCAGCATTCTTGGAGAAGGCCTGGCTTGTTGCATAGTGCACACTTGTGCATCTAGGCAATGAGCCAATGACATGTTTGCTCCTTTAGCTAGTTTAATGGCCTAATTGTTGTGTTTTGTCAACTGATAGAGACATGCTAGCTTAACTATGCTTGGTTTAAAATGTACTTCCGGGTCAATGAGGAAACACTTCTTATTTGTAAGATTTATGTGTTCATAAAATTCTACCTCCTTGTTACTGACTCAAGGAGCATGGATTTAGTTTGAAAGCATGAACCTCAAAAGAATTTGAATAAATTATTTTATTGTGAATCAGGATTAGTAGTTGTCTTGTGTATGCCTTAGCTGTTGAGCGTGTTTGTCCATAAGCTAGTAAATTTCATGATTTTGTGGTATTCGTTCCTAGTTTTCACTTGTTTCTTGTTTATATCCAGCATGGATAGTGGAGATTGCTGAGCGCACTGCTTCTTTGGTTGCGAGATGGCAGGGAGTTGGCTTTACTCATGGTGTGCTAAACACTGACAACATGAGCATTTTGGGTCTCACCATTGATTATGGTCCTTTCGGATTTTTAGATGCTTTTGATCCAAGTTACACACCAAATACTACAGATCTTCCTGGGAGAAGATACTGTTTTGCAAATCAGCCTGATATTTGCTTGTGGAATATTACACAATTTGCCTCCAGTTTGATGGCTGCACATCTGATTAGTGATAAAGAAGCTAATTACGCCATGGAAAGGTATGTCCGGTTTGAGTTATCTTTCCATTGTAATAGTAAGGTAATCCATGATAGACCATTAATACATTGTTTTACTGCAGGTATGGAACCAAATTTATGGATGAATATCAAGCTATAATGAGCCAAAAGCTTGGTCTCCAAAAGTACAATAAACAACTTGTCAATAAACTTCTTAATAATTTGGCTGTTGATAAAGTGGATTACACGAACTTCTTTCGTTCACTTTCCAATATCAAAGCAGATCCTGGCATTCCAGAAGACCGGTTGTTGGTGCCACTGAAGGCTGTTCTGCTAGATATTGGCAAGGAACGTAAGGAGGCATGGGCCAGTTGGGTGCAACACTACATAAAAGAGGTACAACAGGTTTTTGGTCGTGAATATGCACTCTTCAATGTGTGTCAACGGCTGAAATCTTACATAATGTCTTTCTTTATTCAGCTTGTTGCTGGTGGCATCTCAGACGAGGAGAGGAAAGTTTCAATGGACTCTGTGAACCCTAAATATGTCCTGAGGAACTACCTATGCCAGAGTGCGATCGATGCAGCCGAGCTAGGTGATTTTGGAGAGGTCCGAAGGCTGCTTAAAGTAATGGAGCGGCCTTATGATGAGCAACCGGGAATGGAAAAATATGCTCGTTTGCCGCCAGCATGGGCTTATCGGCCTGGTGTGTGCATGCTATCTTGTTCTTCATGACTTTATTGATTGGGCATGTTATGCAAAAACTTTACAAATAGAAAATTGGACACACCATCCAGTGTTTTTTTTACCTTTGTTGCACCATCCAGTGATAAGAGCTTTTACCAGACTAGTTTGCATCGTTTATGTTTTGATAATTACCTATTTTCTCATTTGTTGTATTAGAAAGATATATATAGTTGAGAAATGAAATGATTGGATGGAAATTATTATTTTTTTGAGAATCTAATTTCATTAATTAAAGTATTAGTGAGATGAGTAGCAGCTTGCATTACAATATCATTGCAATTTGCAGTTGTTTAAATGATTTAAAATAAAAATGCTAAAACAGAATCATTTAAGCTTAAGTTAATTAAACTTAAGGGTTTTCTTACCATTAAAATTAAAAAATATATATTCAAAACGCTAACAAATGTAATAATTACTGAAACCATTACAAGCAATTTCTTGCTTTGATCAATTTACCTTGTTTCCAATCTGTCTCATAACTTCGAAGTAAATGGATTAGGAGTTAGAACTGATTTTAAGGTTCTATTTACGGATTTACCCTCATCTTATAACACTGATGTGCAAAGTAATTATGAGCGAGTAAACCTCAAACACACAATGAAACCTAATGCTTTGTTTAGGTTTGTACCGACAAAACAAAATTCATTAAACAGTATACAACAATAATATCATTTTTTTTGTTAAAATAATTCTTCATATATAAGATTAGGGGAATAAACTGAAATTTGTCGTGCATATTATCATTATGCTGCTACACGTGCAGCTTAAGGCTGAGCTCCACGTATATGATGATATACAAGTACAGTAATAACATCCTTTCTCTTCCCCCTTTTCTATTTTCAGAAATTGATTGATTTTGTTAAATCTTGAATTGTTGAGCTATTTTAGAAATGAGTGAATTCTTTTCCATTTCCTCTTCCTTCACCAAAATCCCTGCTGCATGTCAAGCTGCTGGACAAGGACCATGGGAATCAGACCAATACCAGAAACAAGAGAAATGCTGTTGCATGCAGGAGAAAGCAATTCATCAAGGTAATCTGTCTTTTTGTTTTTTTATTGTCCCTTGTTTGTTTGTTTTTTTTAATGTGGAGACTGGAGTTGATGAAACATTGTTTTCCCTCTATTTTTAGGATATTTGCAGAGAGTAATTACTGAAGTGTGATCAGCAGAGTTGAGCACCCATCTGTTTGCAAATTTTTGATGTTAGGCTTAGGCTAATGAAGCCAATGAAGGCAATGAAACTTGTGTGTCCACCGATCACTATGGGTAAATTTCCTTAATATCCTTTATATATATTCGTTATTCCTTGTGTAGTAGTCACTGAAGCTGAATTTCTACATCATATATCCAGTTAATGTTTATGTTACCTTTGTAGTATACTCGTGTAGGACACATGTTACCTACCGATTTCCGACATGCACCTCTCTCTATATATACGTTCCTTTGATCTTGTTATATATCCGACACTGGTTCTTCTTCATAAGCAAAGAAAATCAACTCATATAACCTTTATTTTCTGGACCATTCTTTGTAGTCTATGTTTGGGATACAAATAATATGTTGAATTTGGTTGGAAGGCTATTTGGGAGTTCAATTTATAGTGGTTGAATCGGAAAATTCGAACAAATGTTAGGAATGCATCTCAAGATATTCTTTTGGATGATCCCCTTTCCCTTTATGATTCTTACATCATAATGTGCAATGCATGAGCTAAAATTTGTTTATGGATATAATTAAGTTCTGGATTGCTAGATAAACAAGATAATCCATAATTAAACATTACTAGAAACGAGTTGGAGAAAATGGAAAGAATGGAAAGAAGAAAGAGACATAAAACACCCTTCTTTTCGGTGGATTAAGTTTGGGTTGGGTCCTCTTTGTTTCACAAAACAAATTTTATTTTCTTTGTCTAATTAAATATATTTGGAATGGTATATATCTGCAGAAACATAGTTAAATACCCTGGCTATATCCTAAAATTACTTGACAACTCTAGAGGACGAACCTTTTGAACAGGCTTCAACTCTTGCAGAAATTAGTCAAGTTAAAGTATAATATATATGCAAACATACAAGGAAATAATTAAACCTTTTGACAAACACAGGCTATATTATATGTTGATATTTGTTTCGCTTTGCTTTATAAAAAGATTGATAAATGGGGTCTATATTAATTTCAGGACGAGTATGATTCGTGTGGTTCATACGTCGTACATCATTGTTGACTCGGAGATCTTCCGGTAAGATAATTCCTAGTAACCAGTCCTAAGTTTTATCAGCTTATCTGTCCAACAGTTTTGGTGATAAAAATGTTATTCTATGTATCCATAGCCAATGCTGCTAGTGCTAATCTGTTGTTCCAAGAATGGATGCTTGTGCTGTGCCTGTAACTGTAGTTATGAAGTTTCCTTATACCATGAATTAATATTATTATTGCATTAATGATATACACCTGGTCAGATTCTTTTTCTATATTTAGACTTGACATATAGGGGTAAATAATAAAAGAAATTCAATTTGACAGATAATTAGTTGGGGAAATTTTGACCATATCCTAATTTTGAACTTATATTTATTGTTTTTATAACTGAATGCTACCATGTGTAACTCCCAATTGAATTTTGAACCTGGAGTCATGACACACATGTAAGTCATGAAGGCAAATAAGCTGATGCCTTAGCCCCCTCTTTTCTCTCTCTTTAGTTGCACTTTACTTAGTGCTGCCGAACTTCAGATATTTGCGCAAATTCAAATGTCGTCACGATGCGATGATGACGTTTGCATTGTAAAATGTTTATAGAGTATTTGAATTAAATAAAATGTGATGGTATTGTAAGAACCGAGAGAGAAAAGGACGTAGTCTGCAATTGATAACCGTGTGCACCGTGACTTTATAGAACCACTTACTCATTATATATGATTAATTGAGCTCTAATAGATGGTTAATATATGATTGACAGAAAAACTCTTGCATTTACTTGCCTTAGTGACATTTATAAACTAAAAAAATTTATTGCAAGAACTCACAATTATTTTAAATACAAACTTTCTTTTTCCCCTTTCTGTCTTTAAATACAAATATGAGGATTAGAAAGAGGTTTCCCTCATTTCCAGTCGTACCAAGTTCAGTTGCTTCTTCAACAGAAGCTCCATCTCAGCAAGAAGAGATGGAGGTATCCTCTTCTCCAGTACCTGCTGAAAAACCAGCTAGAGAAGCATCACGGGAACGTGTGCTCACTGATTGGAAGGATATACTGGCACGAGCACACATGCTGCTTGGAGGTTCATCACATACTGCTAATTCTCGCACCGTCCAGCCCGGTGTGCCAGAGGAACATTCCACCACCGGCACTGTCGTCAATGAAGAACCTGTCTCAGAACTTCAGTCAGGGAATGGAAAGAACAAGAGTCTGTTGGAACAAGAAAATCCAACTAAAACAAAGGTTTTCTTTTTTATCTCTATTCATTTCATATCTTTTTCCTTATAGTCCCTCATCATCTTTTTTTGTGCTTCACGGTTTTTTGTTTCTTGTAGTTCATCTTTCATGAAATGTTGATCTATGATCTTATGGGTCTCATAAATTTCCATCATCATCCTGTTCTAATCTTTATCTTTAATCATGCAACAGTTGATTTCTCCGTGTATTCTTATATCATTTACTGATTTTTCGTCGGTATGATTTTGTTTATAGGTCATCAAACAAGGAGATCGAAATGAAGGAAAACAAAAGTAAACTCTTGATTCCTGACCAACTAATTTTTTTTATCCAAACTAGAACTGATAATTTAAAGATACCTATCCATATTCTTAGCATTCAAAGCATATAAAAAAAGCATGAGTTTTATCTTAAGATCATTGATTAATGAGCTTATTTTTGATGTTCTAGGAAACAAAATTATTCTGGTACCGGTATATCAAAGCTGAAAGGGAGAAATGTTTCTTCTTGGAAAGGTATGCTTTCTTTCCTAAGGTTTAAAATGATTCCAAAATGCAGTTCTCTTTCTTTTGCGCCTTTGGGATGTTATTAGTTATTACATCGTACAGGGACAACGGTTTTATCTTCTTATTGGAAAGCTATGCTATCTTTCCTATGGTTTGAAAAGGTTTTAATTTTCAGTTTAATTTTCGCGCCTCTTGGACGTTAGTAACCGTTAACTTCTCCATTTGTACTTCAATGAGCGAAAGTCGGTACTAATGCTTAGCGGTGATATATTTCCGTTTACAGTAGTCCAAAAGAACTCCAATTCAGGATATAGTAGCTGATTCTTAAAAAAAATTATTTATGCTGTTATGAATCAAGGATTTCATATGTACGTAGGATGACCCTCACAAATCGTGACTATACCTAGGAATCTATGACACGAAACTTTGTTATTAATGATTCTCTTTATCATCAACTAACACTGAAATATCTTCATTTTGATTCATAAAACTAATAGTTTTAGTTTATTTTTTATTTCCCCCTTTGAGTGGCTGCAAACATAACTGAGGATACAGCTAAATGCAGTATCCAAAACAGAAATTAGCCTACTGTTTTTGGGTTCTATATTAATGGTCAGTACCGTATTTATAGCCTCTAAGTATCTTTAAGATATATATAGTATTGCATCTTGAAGGAAACGAAATTCATTTCAAAAGCATGATTTTCCTTTTTGTTCATCATAAGGAATCTTGAAATTTTTTATACACATATTCATCATACATATATGTGTAGATGCCTATGTATGTATATATCATATATTTATCTGTTCTTTTTCAAGGTACTCTTTATGGTTTAGGAGTAGAGAGCATTCATTTCCTCATTCATGCACAGAACTACTGCTTAAAGTTTTGCAATCTGCATGTGAATGTAAAAAATAATTACAATATCGGTGCAGTCAAACTAGCATAGATGTAGATCTGCAAAGTAAGAACTGCATGTCAAAATTGCCTTAGTTATGACATTAATTTTTTGGACATTGCATTCCATTTTTATTCAAGTGTTTTTGTGTTCCTTCAAGTCCTTTTACATCTGTGAGCTGTAGAATCGGAAAAGTTTAGATTTTGCATGTGTTTCAGCTTTTAAGGTTTGTTTTAGATTCGGTTTAGGTGTAGAGTGCATTCATTTCCTCATTCATATAGACGTAGATTTGCAATGAACGAACTGCATGTCAAAGTTGCCTTGGTAGTTGGTTGTGATATTCCGTTGTCAAGTATTCTTGTTTTCCTGTGAGTCCTTTTACATTCAACCCCGCAGCCAACTGAAGCATTATCATGGATTCTTTTGTTCTAAATTGATTATTATTTTTAAATGTTCAACTGATATATACATTCAAACAAGAAAGCTACTCAAAAATCATTTGCACAAAGCATATCACTTTGAAAATCTTGTTTAATGTAATGATTAATATGTTCTCTTTAGCTACTATTTATTCCTCTTCTTACGTTCATGGATTGTCTACTTCAAATTTGTTACTTAGGCGTTGCAAAGGAGATGTTTTCAGGAAATAGTAAATATGGGAAAGCTGAAACTGCGACGGGGATCGGCGGTCGGAAGGAAAGGACTAAAGTGAGGTCATTGATGGAGGCCGACGCCGAGGATGAAGATGAAGATGAAGATGAAGATGAAGATGAAGATGAAGATGAGGATGAGGACGAGGACGAGGACGAGGAAGGCTACTCGTCTGGCTCGATTGAGGAAATAGTTAAGATGAGGAGTTTAAAAAGCATATATGCTGACATCCGAAGCATGCCTGACTCCTCAAAGCTGAACCACATCCAGGACCAGGACAGTGAAGAATCATTCAGCGAGTAAGAAAAATTAAGCTTCAAAAACTACAGATATTTGAATGAATGCTAAACTCAAACAAAAGCTTCAAAAGCTACAGATATTGGAATAAATGCTAAACTCCAAGCATGGCTTTGATTAATTTTGTTGTCTGGTTTATGAATCCCGAAGATTGATGTTTCAGGACGTTTATTTTTTTTAATACATATGGAAGGATTGTTATAATTGTATGCTGTCGGTTAATTTTGTGTTTTTGGGTAGATTTTTCTTATTAAAAAACTTTTTTTTTTCTGAGGGTTTTGGGTGGGTAAATTAGGAACATATTTATTTAAACAAAAGGCAAAATATTTCAGGAAAAAAATTCTTTTCACATGCTGGTCCAATTTAAAGTTTAGAAATTTAGTCTAGGATTTAGTCTGCTAAGGGTTATAATTCAAGGTTTAGGTTAGGATTTATGATTTAGGGTTTTAAGGTTAGGTTTTAAAATTTTAGTTTTTAAAGGGAAATTAGCCATGCTTGTGTAAAAATAGTAACCTTAAACAAAAAAAAACACAAAACAGTTCATTTTTAAGAAAAATATAACACTAATTTTAAAAAATGTTAAAGTTTTGGATAGGTCAAATTTATTTAGTATACAATAAAACCTCTATAAATTAATATTCTTTAACTTAATAAATTTTATTAAATAATAAATTTTTCCAGTCCTGATTTAGGCCAATATAAAAATTCATCAAATTCGATAAGATAATAATATAATAATTTTTTAGAGATCTCCTTTATAAATATAAAGGTCTCATCAAAACTATAAATTAATAATTCATAAATATTACAATTACTACTTTGATATTGCTAAAATATGAATTTATTGTAATCTATTTTTTTAATTCAAATTTAATTTAATTTCACTTCTAACTTTTTTAATTGCACTAATAAGTTCTGGCGTTGAGGTCTCCAACTGCAATAAAAAGTTGCGAAGAATTGTTGTCGCATTCAATGCTTCCTTTCGCGTGACTAGTTCAAGTGGTGTTGAATCATCTTCAACTTCATCATTAGTAGAACTTTTAACAATATTAACCATAATTTTCTCTAAATTTTAAACTTGTAAACATTCATCATTTTTGCCTGGATAATCTAACAAGTTATTGACGTTCATTTTATTGCGATAGTAATAACAATTGACTACTACACTACAGTCTTAAAAATCAAAGGGTTGTTTCCCTCTTTTTGCTCGAACTCGTGACTTTTAGGAACAACAATCGTTTCTTTAACTAACGAAACAAATTGGTTCGTGCTATATAATTTTAGTTAAAGCAACTAATTTAATAACCCATGATAAGTGGTATCAGAGCGATCTTTTGCATGCTTAATTTTACGTAAAGCACCCATGATTGGGGTAGGTAGATAATCATGACAATTAGCCCATCACAAGCGTAGTTAACTCGTGACAAGGGCGTCACGAGATTGAGTGGGGTAGGTAGATAACCATGACAATTAACCATGGTTTTAAGGATGATAACACAAATTAACACAACTGTATGTTATGTGATGAGTTAAAATAAAAAAGGGTTGAAACTTGCTTTCACTTGTAATATGTTATGTGTCTATAACATGATAGGATGCAGCCTGTTCTGTGTTAATTTGTGTTATCATCCTCAAAACCATGGCTAACTCCTTCTACACTCACGGGTTCAACAGAGCACTACAAGTTAAATTTTCTCATCAACCATGCACGTTCTTTCTGATTTTCTTCACTATCTTTCTTTCTTTTATGCAAAGAGATATGATGGGGAGGCTTAACTTAGCCATTTTCATTGAATTGCCGCTACTGCAAAGATTTCTATACTCGTAAATAATCTGACTGAAAATAGAAGAGGCTTTAACAGAATTGAGGATCCAATCTACCATCATAGCACAATCACACTCAATAATAAGATTATAAGAGATAAACCAAGAAAAAAACCGAAACAAATAGCAAACCTTTTTGGTGGCCAATAATTTTACAGACGTAGCATCCATAAAGCCTATAGCCTTAGAGAAAGAAATTAACGTTTGATTCGAAGAATCTCAAAGAATTCTACCGATACCAACTTTCCCAAAGCCCCGAAAATTGTGTTATTAAAATTATATATTTTAAAATAAAAATATTATAATTTATGAGGTATTATGTCTTTTAATATTTTTAAAATTTAAATGGCTTAAATTAAAACTAAAAAATTGAGATTAATTAATTGGCCTAATAAATAAAGATGCTCATATTATCCTATTTTAGTATTTTGTATGAGACGTGTGGGTTTAAATCTCGGTATTAGAATATAATACATTTTTATTAAAAAACATTAAAAATGTTAAAACAGATTGAGTGATTAAATTTATGAGAGATTTAAGATTCTTTAAAAACATGTTCGATCTTTAACGAAAAGGCTGATTTTATTTAAAAAAAATTTCAAAACAGTAGAACATACGTACTCCATAGGATAATATCAGCATTCTTAATCACTCAGTTAATTAATGGATCTCAAATTTTTCCATGTTTGAGCATTAAATTTGATCAATCAAATATAGACATACGAACAAATTAAACTACACTCACAAGACATTAGTTTATCCAATATAATTTTGCCAACCTTTTGCTAACAAAACAAGTACTGGAAGTGACACACTAACCCCCACCTTATTTACTTACATGCGTTGATATTTTTTTCTTTTTCCCTAGCTGGAATAAATCACCTTCTATAAAAGTAGAGTTGCTACTAGGAGCTGGAACGAAAGGTAGATGGGGGTTATGCTTTATATTTTACAACTTAACTTTTATTTGAATTTTTTCTAAGATAAATATTAAGATTCGAATTAATACAAAATAAGATAATATCAACATTCTTAATCATTCAGTTAATTAACGGATCTCAAATTTTTCCATGTTTAAGCATTGAATTTGATCAATTAAATATAGACATACGAACAAATTAAGCTACACTCACAAGACATTAGTTTATCCCATATAATTTTGCCAACCTTCTGCTAACAAAACAAGTACTGAAAGTGACACACTAACCCACATCTTATTTACTTACATGCATTGATATTTTTTTCTTTTCCCCTAGCTGGAATAAATCACCTTCTATAAAAGCAGAATTGCTACTAGGAGCTGGAACGAAAGGTAGATGGGGTTTACGCGTTATATTTTACAACTTAAATTTTATTTGAATTTTTTCTAAGATAAATATTAAGATTTGAATTAATACAAAATAAGATAATATCAGCATTCTTAATCACTCAGTTAATTAACGGATCTCAAATTTTTTTATGTTTGAGCATTGAATTTGATCAATCAAATATAAACATACGAACAAATTAAGCTACACTCACAAGACATTAGTTTATCCCATATAATTTTGCCAACCTTCTGCTAACAAAACAAGTACTGAAAGTGACACACTAACCCCCACCTTATTTACTTACATGAAAAAACTTGATCAAATACTAAGACAAACTACTTGAATAATCACTAAACTATGGTTATAAAAAAAGACAAACTACTTGAATAATCACTAAACTATGGGGATGTATCTATTTTAACTATCAACTATAAATTTTATTAATCAAACACTCATTAAATAGTATCAATCAAGTCATTAACTGTTAAAAATTAAAAAAATGTTGATGTGGTAGTTAAGTAAATTTGTATAATTATACATCTATTCGCTCATATCTACATATTTAACCAATTTAATCTTCAAAAAAATTTAATAAATTAAGCCTCAATATTTACAAATCTTTTCATTTTAATCTTAATTTTAATTATAAATAATTTAATAATTTAATCTCACCCGATAATTTATATATATATATAACTTATTTTGTTGATGAAAATTTAAAGAAAAAAATGACATCAAGATACTTAAATCTGGGTCACTAATGGGATATAGGAAACCTAATCATTGGGCCAAGCTGACCTTCGGTTCATGTTTGGCAAAATTTTATAAATAGTTCAAATTTTAGTTAATCTAATCTATTAAACTATACATATAAATTAAAAGAATAAAGATCACGTGAAATTAAAAGAATAAAAAAGTTAGGTGAGATTTGTCGTGTTGCAAAACTTTGAATGGAATGGTCACATGCAAGCAGGGCGTCCCTTCTCCACTCACGGATTCAACAGAGCAAGCTTTGAATGGAATGGTCACATGCAAGTTGACCTTTGGTTCATGTTTGGCAAAATTTTATAAATAGTTTAAGTTGTAGTTAATCTAATCTATTAAACTACACATATAAATTAAAAGAATAAAGATCACGTGAAATTAAAAGAATAAAAAAGTTAGGTGAGATTTGTCGTGTTGCAAAACTTTGAATGAAATGGTCACATGCAAGCAGGGTGTCCCTTCTCCACTTACGGGTTCAACAGAGCACTACAAGTTAAAATTTCTCATCAACCATACACATTATTTCTGATTTTCTTCATTATCTTTCTTTTTAACTACTTGTATCTAATTTATTCTCTTATTAATTCGAATCGAATTTAAAAAATATCTAATATAAAACAACTCTTTTAACTTAAAATTTCATCCGGCTAGACCAACTGTTACAGAAAATCAACCATCGATAACTTAAAATTTCATCCACTTACGGGAGATTTAAGATCCTTTGAAAAACATGTTCGATCTTTAACGAAAATGCCGATTTTATGTAATTTTTTTCAAAACAGTAGAACATACATATACTATAGACCTCACGTATCCGATCAACCCTATGGAGTACGATGTTTTTGGCCTTTGCCAGTGGCATGTAGTGCCATGTCTAAATCCTAACGGGTACCATCATGTACCCTATAATTATGCAAGTCACGGGTAGCCCTGCAAGTCACGGGTATGAGAATATAATACATTTTTATTAAAAAACATTAAAAATGTTAAAACAAATTATGTGATTAAATTTATGGGAGATTTAAGATCCTTTGAAAAACATGTTCGATCTTTAACGAAAAGGCTGATTTTTTGTAATTTTTTTCAAAACAGTGGAACATACATATACTATAGACCTCACGTATCCGATCAACCCATGACAAGTGGTATCAGAGCGATTCTTTAACTGCTTAATTTTACGCAAAGCATTAATAATTGGGGTAGGTAGATAACCATGACAATTAGCTCATCACAAGCGTAGTTGACACGTGACAAAGGCGTCACGAGATTGAGTGAGGGATATGCCACGCCTAATGAGAGACGAGGGCATCAATCCCACATCGAAAGTAAATAAAACTCTAAATCATTCACGTTGTAACACCCGGGTTTAGGGGTTAGGTAAAAATAATATTTTAATATTATCTCGGGTTCGGTCCCATGATTTAAATAATGGTCCGGGTTTGGCTTTCAAATTAATTAAATTAATGATAGACTAAGTTTTGGAATTAAAACCCCAAATGACCATGGAAAATATGTTCTTGTGAATAATCCATTTCATTAAGGGCAAATGGGTTATTGGACTTTTAATTTAAAACAAAACAAATAAAAACCCAATTTTTATCACTTATCTTCTCCCTCTCTCCCAAAGTATCAGACAAACCTCCCCAAGCCATTGAAGCTACTATTCCATCCCCTCTCTTCTTCATTTCAACTCCGTTTTGAAAGGTAAGAGTATTTTTAACTTCCCCTCACCTTCCCTTTCATGAAAGTACCATTCATTTTCGTTTTCATGAAGTTTTGAGAAAATGGAAATTTTGAAAATCTTGATTAAAAATGGTGCCTTTGTGTAGCTAATCTTAATATTTCGATTTGTTAAGGTTAGATATGGTGTATAGGAGCCAAATGATACAATATATGTGAATTTCAAATGATTTGGAACAATTTTCGGAATTTGGCTTTAAGGGGTTTTTTTGGGAGGTTTTGGGGGTGTTTTGGGGGTTGTCTTAGGTGGGTTTTGATAGGCTTTTGATAGTACTATAGGTAGGGGTTGAATTGGGATCATTGGAGGGTGTAATGGAAGTTGAAAACAGGGTTTTTGGTCAAGGTTTTGGGGCCATCCGAATTGGTGAAAAATGGATATTGTTCATGCTTGTAACATGGTATTTTGTTGTTGAATTGCATTCCGGGTTAGCTTCGATGATAAGATTTTGATTGTGGGTGTTTTGTTTATGTTTGGGAATGATTAGAATCAAGTTTGGGCACCGGTGAAGCATCGGAAGAGAATCCGGGAAATTGAAGGTTGTGCTTGCTTGGTCTTTGAGCTTGGAAGCTTAGGTGAGTGGTTGTTTGCTTTTAAATGTTTTAAAGTAGTTGGTTCGAGTATATGGACTAGGTTGGGCTTGGTAGACCCACCTAGAGTTAGGATTAGGGTGGTAGCCTAATCCTAAATTTGATCTAGAGCCTTGGTTGAACTCGTTTTATGGTTGCGTATGCCTTGCATAAATTGCGATATGAATGTCTATGTATATTACTTTATACATGTGAAATGAGATTGGACTTATGATGCTTGAGACATGCATAATGATGGTTGTTGGTGAGTATGTGCTAAGCACAAGGTTTATGAAATGAGTAATGTGATGTGAGTAAATATTGGCACTAGTAAACTTGGATACAAATGATCGATCATTAGGATGTTAGTGTGTACATATGAGTCTAAAGTCGTGCGTGGCCTTGGTGGCGTTGAGTCACCAAGGAGGAGTACGGATTCGCCCGGAATTGTAATTGAATATAGTCGGTGATGAGTGGAATCCCATCGACGGGGCGTGAGGATGAGTGGAATCCCCTCCGCGAGACCGGTGATGAGTGGAATCCCACCGAGGTAATGTGGTTGTTGGATATGAGTTTCCAACCTGTTTATCCGCGTATTCGGGTCTTAACTAGGTGCCAATGTTGATTGATATGTGTATCAATGTGTTGGAATATATGAGCTGCTTGGATGTTTAAATGTGATTACATGTATGGTAGTGTTGAGCTCATGATTATGGCATATATGTGATATATTGCTCATGCATCTATATCTTGTGGACTCTTGGTAAATGTAAGTTGCCTTGGCTAGATCGTGCTCGGACCCTGCAATGTTGAGGTTTGTTTTTAGAGCTTACCCTCACTAAGCATCATTGCTTACGCTCTCTTTGTTCAACATTGCAGATCCTTAGTTCGTGGGTTGCTCGGGCAAGTGGAGGGCCTCCAAGTGTGGTTTTGGACTTGAGTTCATCAAGTATGGTTTTAATGCTAAGACATGTAATAGTTTAAGCAATGGGATGTGTAAGACTTGTTGGTTGTTGTTGGTTGCTAGGAGCATGCTTAGACTCTATGTTATGTTGCTTTTGTGTGGCTTGTGATGCCATGTTTAAGTTGTTACCCATGCCTAAATTGCTCTCTTGTATGTTGGTTAAATGCTTTAGAAACCATGCTTAAGGTTGGATGTTGTTTGAATGGACGTATGTATGTTGATTGTTGCCTTTGTGTTAGACATGTTTAAACCTTGTTGAAGCATGCTAGTATTGTTAGTAAGCCTTGGGTTGTTTTGATATGAAGTTATAGGGTGCCTTGGTGGTGTTTTGGGGCATTCTTGTGCCTCAAAACAGCCCAGAAAAGTCTGCAGACAGGGGGTGTTTCGGAACGGGTCCCCGTGTTCCGAAACGGCCCCTGTGTTTTTGGCCTGCCGTTTCGAAATGGATGAGGGTCGTTCCGGAACATTTTCGCTACTGGAATTTTGAGAAATTGGCGAGATGAAGCCGTTCCGAAACGGGCCTTTGAGGTTCTGAAACGGTCAAATCTCGTTGACCACGAGATATTGACCGTCAAGGTCGTTCCGATACGGGGCACCCCTGTTTCGGAACGGTCACCTTAGGGTTGACCCTGGCCTGTTGACTAGGTCAAGGCATTTCGGAACACCCTATAGGTGTTTCGAAACGGCCTGTTGTAATAAAGTAAAATGGATTGTTTTCCCTTTTTGATGGTCGGTGAATGTTTCGTTGTTTGTATCTTCCGCTGTTGTGCTCCACATAGGAATTAAATATGCATCTAGATAAGACTAAAGATAAAATAAATTTTCTGGGTCGTTAACCGAGGGGAAGCCTTAACGGGTTTCGCTTCAGTTTTCCCCGTGTGGCCCGCTCGGACCGGTCATCCGACCAGACCGGGACGAGGGGGTTACACTTGTTGGTATCAGAGCCTAAGGTTACCGAGACCTTGGGCAGGTAAGTGAGGTAAGTTTAAGTTTTTTAAATTTAATTGCACGGTGTTTGCTTACTCTGCAAGAATGGTTGCTTATGTGACAAGTATGCTGATTGTTTTATTTTAAAGCATGTGTGTGTGTGTGGGTCCCATTGCTACTATTACATTGGGAAAAAAAATGAATTTTTAAGTGAGGAAACATACTTGGACACTTGGAAGCCTTGCCTTGCTAACCCAACTTGTATGTTTTGTTGTTGTGGTTGTAGTTAATATCTGAGAGAGCAATGTCTAGACCGAGAGGTAGACCGAGGTTGGTTCGTCAGGAACCGCGAGTTGTGGCTCCTGTTGAGCCGGTAGTTGGTGCGGGGGCTCACATAGAGGGACCGGGGGCAGCGGGAGTTGGCGCTCCTCCACCACCTCCACCACCACCACCTCCTCCACCGGGAGTTGGGGGCGAGGATGGAGCCGGAGGAAATGGACCTCAAGGTGGCCAAGGTGGCCAAGGTCCAGCTGGAATTGACATGACTCCGCTTGTGCAAGCAATAGCGGGAGCGTTCCAGGCCGCAGTGGCGGGAGCCCAGGCTGCAGCTCAGCCTAGGTGTGATGATGCTAGCTTACCTTTGGAGAGGCTCCGTAGCTTAGGGGCCGAGGAGTTTAGAGGATCTACTCCGGAGAGGTCGGAGTTATGGTTGGAGAAGACAGTTCGTATCTTGGCTCAGATGGGTTGTGCGGGCGCACGTAGATTGGGTTGTGTGATCTCACTGCTTCAGGGTGATGCCTACACCTGGTGGGTCACCATTACTACCGGGGTTCCAGAGGCCGAGATAGATTGGGATTTCTTTGAGTTTGCTTTCAGGAAGAGGTACTTGGGACCGAGGTACCTAGATGAGAAGAAGAGAGAGTTCATGGCTCTCACTCAGGGAGATGCTTCAGTGACTGATTATGAGATTCGCTTTGTTCTCTTGAGTCAGTATGCTCCAGAGTTGGTTCCTACTGAAGTGGAACGCTGCAACCGATTCCGATACGGATTGAATGAAGAGGTTAAGAGGTACACGTTGGCTTCTGACTACTCAGACTTTGATGTGTTGGTCGCGAGGGCCAAGGATTTGGAGCATAGTTTGGGTTCAGCCAAACGAGCTGGTGGTTCCGGTTCTGGAAAGAGGCATAACCACTTTGATGGTAGAGATGCTAAGAGGCACAAGGGTGGCGGACATTAGTTTGATCAGAGACGTGGCGGTGGCCACCATGGTAGGGGCCATCAGGGCCATAGAGGAGGAGGGCGCTTGCCCGAGTGTGCACAGTGTGGGAGACAACACACTGGAGAGTGCTGGGGTAACTTTCATGCTTGTTGGAACTGTGGTTCGAGGGACCACTTTAGGAGGGACTGTCCACGTCAGGCAGCTCAGGCACCGAATATTGCTCAGGCTCCTGCGAGGGGTAATGATTTTCAGAGAGGCCGTGGGCGCGGTCGTGGCTACTTCTAGCCGAGGACTGATGCACCTAGGGTAGATGCTCAGAGGAACCTTGCACATGTTGTGGCTGTGCAGCCAGAGGCGGGAGGACCAGTGAGGGTCTATGCTCAGAGAGAGGCCGGGAACGACACCGATGTGATAGCAGGTAATTTCGAGTTACAGTCTATGTCCTTGCTTTCTTTGGTTGATTCGGGTTCTACGCATTCCTACATTTTGAGTAAGCATGCACAGAAGTTAGATATTCCTGTTGAGATCCTAGATGTAGGTATGCATGTTACTAGTTCTTTTGGTGAGACAGTTGTGGTTAGACGTATGTATAGGAGGTGTCCACTGAAGATTCAGGGTCATGTGTTTTCAGTTGATATGATGGAACTTCCTTTCTACGGTTTTGATATTATATTGGGTATGGATTGGTTGGTTGAGCATCGGGCTAGTGTGGATTTTGAGACAAAGAGAATTTCCTTGAAGCTTTCGGATGATTACGAGGTAATGGTAGTGGGCGAGAACATTAAGTTCTTGTCTAATGTGGTGTCAGCTTTAGAGGCTCATAGGTTGATGGACTCCGGATGTGGGGCCTATTTAGCTTATGTTATGAATCCAGACATGAGTGAAGCTAGACCGAGAGATATCAGAACAGTGTGTGACTTTCCAGATGTGTTTCCTGAAGAGTTGCCGGGTTTGCCTCCTGACAGAGATGTTGAGTTTGTGATTGAGACAGTTTCAGGGTCTAATCCAGTTTCGATAGCTCCGTATCGTATGGCTCCGAAAGAGTTGAAGGAATTGAAGAGTCAGTTGCAAGAATTATTAGACCGTGGTTTCATTAGGCCTAGTAGTTCTCCGTGGGGTGCTCCAGTGTTGTTTGTGAAAAAGAGAGACGGTAGCATGCGCATGTGTATTGACTATAGACAGCTGAATCAGTTGACTGTGAAGAACAAGTATCCGTTGCCTCGTATAGATGATTTGTTTGATCAGTTGAGAGGTGCTTCAGTGTTCTCGAAGATAGATTTGAGATCCGGGTACTATCAGTTGAAAGTGAAAGAGTGTGATGTTCCGAAGACAGCTTTTAGGACTAGATATGGTCACTATGAGTTTCTTGTGATGCCATTTGGGCTCACGAATGCACCAGCAGCATTCATGGACATGATGAACAGAATTTTTAGAGACTATCTAGACCGGTTTGTGGTTGTCTTCATTGATGATATACTTGTGTACTCGAAGACAGAAGAAGAGCATGATGAGCACTTGAGATTTGTTTTGCAGAGATTGTTGAGCAATCAGTTGTATGCGAAGCTCAGTAAGTGTGAGTTCTGGATTCGAGAGGTTGTGTTTCTTGGCCATGTTGTTTCGGCCGAAGGTATCCGAGTTGATCCGTCGAAGATTGCGGCTATTGTTGAGTGGAAACAATGTAACACCCGTGTTTAGGGGTCGGGTGAAAATAATGTTTTAATAATATTCAGGTTCGGTTTTATAATTTAAATAAATTAAATATTGGTTCGGGTTTTGTTTACAAATAAAACAAATGTGTTGGATCCAATTTTTATTTAAACCCAAGCCCAATAGCCATTTCATTAATGGCAGTTTCGTAAATAAGTGCCTTGTAAAAATAAAAACCCTTTTAATTCCAAAACACCCAAAATTTGTGTCATCTTCTACCTCCCAAAAACACACCCAACGTGAAACCCCCTCCCACCATTGAAGCTTCCATTTCATCTCCTCCATCCTTCATTCTTGATGATTTTTGAAAGGTAATTACGTTTTTGATTTCCCCTCAACTCCCTCTCTTTAAAAGTACAATTTATTTTCATTTCCATGGAAGTTTTGGAAAATAGGGTTTTGAAAGATTTTGATTAAAAATGGAAACTTTGTGTTGTTAAGCTTAACGTTTTGATTTAATATGGTTAGTTGTGATGTATAGGAGTTAAATGGTATAACATATGTGAATTTTGAATGATTTTGAGCAATTTTCGGATTTGGGTAAACATGAGGTTTTTGGAGGGTTTTGGGTGAGTTTTGGGGGTTGTTTTAGGTGGGTTTTGATAGGCTATTGTTAGTACTATGGATAGGGGTTGAATTGGGATCGATTGTGGATGTAATGGAGGTTGGAAACATGGTTTTTGGGCATGGTTTTGGGGCTGTCCGAATTGGTTAAAAATGGGATATGCTCATAGCTTGCAACATGGTAAATTGTGATTGAATTGTATTCCGGGTTGGTCTTTTGATGTTGGGCTGATTGGAATTGTTTGAAATGTGTTTGAGGTTGTCTAAAAGCGGTAATTGGTGTTGGAGAAGCTTCGCGAGGAAATCCGGGTTTGTGGGAATGGTTGCTTGCTTGGCTTGGAGCTTGGAAGCTTAGGTGAGTGGTTAATGTTTTAAATTGATTTCAAAGGTTGGTTCTAGCATGTGGAGGTGAAAATGTTTTCAAGTAATGTTTTGGTTCAAAGATGGTTTTGAAAGAACTTAGATTTGGCTTGAAAAGTTGAATTAAACTCAAGGGTAAGTTGTTGTGAATTGCCTCTTTAATTTCCCTTTTTCCATTTGTTTTCATTACTTGTGGTGATGGTTTGTCGAGCATGAAACTTAAATAATTTGGGAAGAATTATGATTGCTTAATATTATATCGTTGATCATGTATGATGGTATTAATGATGTCGTTGATATGCCTTGTAAGGTGTGAGTAAATTGGTGCAAGTTGTGCACGAAAATGGTGAGTAAGACCATTTGTGATCGGTAAGATTCCAAGTAGTAAGTGATGCCAAATTGTGGTTTTTGTCACATCTTGATTTGGTTGTGCATGATATAGTGAGTACATGTCGTATGGTAGTAATTGTGCATCGTGTTGCATGGTTGGTGTCGAACCTCACGTGATGGTTGTCGTTGCTCCGGTGATGTGTAGTCCCGCCGGTAGCGAATGGTATAAGACTCCAGTGATGTGTAGTCCCACCGTAGTGACTAGTAGAAGAGTACTTTGATGTGTAGTCCCATTGGAAAACTACTAGTCGAAACGGTGATGTGTAGTCCCACCGTGTGTGTTTGGTTATGTTTGTGCATACCATGTGTTGTTCATGTGTATCTCACTATATCATTCTCTTTTATGGTTTGCCTTAATCTAAGATCATACCTTTATGCATACTATGAGGTGTAATGCTATGATAAATGCCTATATTGTTGACCCTTGGTTGAACTCGTATGATAGTAGAAGGATTAGGTAGTTGGATGATTTGTATGCGTTGACTTTTACTTTTAAAGAAAGCTTTGAACCCTGCATTGTCGTAGTTATGTTTTAGAGCTCCGCTCACTAAGCTTTATACTTACGCTCTCCTTTTTCCGACAATGCAGATCTTTAGCTTGGAGTTAGCAAGGAGCAAGATAAGGGCGTCCAAGTGTGTGGTGGTTTGCTCAAGTATGATTTAATTAAATAATGTAATAGTCTAGCAATGGGAAATGCTACGTGTCTTAGGAGCTTGTATCTAGACTCCTATGTGTTGGCTTATTGTTGTTAATGCCTCATGTTGATGTCTTAGTTTGATTATGGTTTGTAATGCATGATATGCTATGATGGATGTTGCGTGTGTTGGCATGTCTATTGGTGTTTAGGTTGCCTTGTTAGAGAGGGTCAAACCTCATATGCTTACCTTATGCCTTTTAAGACCCTTGAGATCCATGTATGACTTGTATGCCTAATTGCCTTTGTTGGAATGCCATGTATGTATGCCTTGCTCATGTTTGGATGCTAAGTTGATTGCATGACTTGTGTATCATCTTGTGATGGATTGTGCCATCGATTTCATGTTAGAGCATGCTTACATGTTTGGTCTTGCCTTAGGATTGATGTTAGTGTGTTGGTTGAGGTTTGAGAGGGATTTAAGGGCCATATTGTGCCTTAAATCAGCTCAAACCTGCCTTTTCGTAGCTGGGGTATCGATACCGTTGGACTGGTATCGATACTGCCCTTTGGTTTCAGGCCTCGTGTATCGATACTCGAGGGAGAGTATCGATACCTTTTTGGCCACTGGAGCCACTGTCGATTTTGGTATCGATACCGGCCTCGAGGGTATCGATACCGTTGTCTTAGCTTTGACCGTGGGAAGTCAACTTTTGGAGAGGGTGTCGATACCCTTGAGGGAGGTATCGATACTGTCTCCTCAGGTTGACCAAACCCTGTTGACCTAGTCAAGGGGTATCGATACCCCCCCTAAGGGTATCGATACCGCCTGCAGTTTAACTTTAAAAAATGGGCTTTTAATTGTTAGTTTGGGTTCGTTTGACTGCTTTGTAAATATCGTTCCGCTGTATGATCACTTAGGATGTAATTTTCATCTAGACAAGATTAAAATAAAAAAAAGTATAGGGTTGCTAACCGAGGGAGAGTTCCTTAGGGAGTTTTCACTCGGTTTTCCCCGTGTAGCTCACTCAGACCGGTCATCCGGCCAGACCGGAACGAGGGGGTTACATTTATTGGTATCAGAGCCTGAGGTTTCTGAGACCTCGGGTAGGTAAGTGAGGTAAGTTTGAAGTGTTATGTTGTTGTTATGTCTCGGTGAATGTTTTGCCATGTATGCTTGATGTTTGCTTGTTAGTACGGTGATCGAAAGCCTGTGTTAGCATGATGTTTGTGTTAAAGCGTAGTGTCGAGTTCCCATTGCTACTATTACTTATTTGAAAAGATTTTTGTAAAGGAATATACTTGAGCACCTTGGACCCTTGCTCTTGCTAACCCTAAATATTCTTGTTTGTGTGTTTTGTTTATTATTGTATTGTTGTCTTTGGTAAGTTTGAGGCCGAGGCGTGGGCCTAGTGCTGTAGTTCAGGGTAGTATGACCGTACCAGAGTTGGGAGTGCAGTTTGTTTGTTTGGGGCAACGTGTATATGAGTTGGTTTCTGTGAGAGAGAACAATGTGACCGATCTTGATATGAGTGGTAATAGAAGTGGAGACTTAAGAGTTGGCTTCGGAAGGATGTCGATGTTGTAGCAAGTAATTCCTCGATACAGTCATTGGGCTTGTTTTTCTGATTTATTCTGAATCTACGTGTTCGTGAGTTCGGAGTGAGCATGCGAAGTTGTTGAAATCCACCTTGCGAGGTACTAGAGGTAGGTGTTGGTGTTGCTAGCTCCTTCGGGGATATAGTTGTGATCAGAAAGTTGCACATAGGATGTTCGTTGATGGTTCAGGGTCACATGTTTCCAGTAGATGCGATGGAATTGCCTTTTTCGATTTTGATATAAGTCGGTGCATGAAATGGCTTGTAGAACATGGAGTTAGGGTAGACTTTGAGATAATGAAAGTTTTCTTAAAGCATACGGATGACTATGAGATTGTAATGGTAGGTGGGAATGTGGATTTCGTATCGAATGTTGATCCAGCGTCAGCGGTCAAAGACTGATTGAGTTAGTTGACAGACTTGCCTACCCAATGTGATGAATTTGATTTTGAGGGATGATTAGACCGCAAAATGTTAGAATAGGTTGTGTTTTCCCCTAAGAGTGTTTGGAAGAATTTCCCGGTTTGTCTCCTGTTAGAGAAGAAGAGCTTGTTTTTGAGATCGTCTTCGAGTTTGCTTGTGTTTTGGTTGCTCTGTACCTTATGATTCTCGACCGACTTGAGAGTGTTAAGGAATCAACTACGAGTTTGTTAGACCTTATATTGATTAGGCCTAGTACATCATCTTAGAGTGTGATAGTGTAATTTGTGAAGAGAAGAGAGGACAATACAAGAAGGTGATTAGATTTCAGACAGTTGAAACAATCGACAGTGAGTAGTTGGTATTTGTTTCTAAGCATCAGTGGTATGTTGATTAGTTGAGGGGTGCTTCAGTCTTTTTAAGATTAATTTGAGATCCGATTATTACCAGTGGAACGTGAGAAAAGTTGAAGTATCGAAGACAGCTCTCGGGGCAGATGTGATCACTTTGGGTTTTGAGTTATGCCGTTTTGTTTGACTAGTGTATTAGTTACCTTCATAGAGATGTTGAGCAGAATGTTTTTCCTAAGTCCTTGATCAGTTTGTAGTAGCTCTTTTAGATGATACGTGGGTATGTTCACGTATCGAAGAAGACCATGATAAGCTTGAAGTTAGTGTTGTAGATCCTTTTAGACAATCAGTTGTATGCCAAGTTGAGCAAACGTGAACTCCAAGTTAAAGAAGATGTCCTCCTGGGACATGTAGATTTGCCAAGCGTATTAGAGTAAATCCCAAGTGGTCAAAAGAAGACATGAGTTGGAAGAAATTGAAGACTGTGGTAGATATCTATAGTTCCTAGGTCTAGTACTGTTACTTTCAGAAAATTGTAAATAGTCTTTTGAAGATAGTTGCTCCATTGATAGATTGCTACAGAAGAATGTGCAGTTGTGTGGTTAGATGCGAGACAATGAGCCTTTGAGAAGCTGAAAGAAACTTTGAAGAGAGCTTCGACCTTGATCCAGCCTATACCAGAGAAAGAGTTGTGAACCATGGTGATGTGTACATGTAGAGTTAGGTTGGGTGCTTACGCGAGATAGAAGATTGTGACCTGTTCATTGAGATAGTTGAAAGACCTTGAAAAGAATTATCCGACACTAGACTTAGAGTTAATTACAGTTGTATTTGCTTCGAAGACTTAGAGACAAAGCTTGTATAGTAAGAAATGCACAGTGTATATGTACGTGTCATCAGAACTTGAAGTATTTGAAGACTTAGGAAGGGTTGGAACTTGAACAACATAGTAGTTAGAATTGCTTGAAGACTGTGATCTCAAAGATTGAGTACTACCTGAAGAGAGCCTACGTAGCAACCGATGTTCCGAGTTGTATTTGCTGTTAGATTAGTAGTTGAGTTACGAGTTGCAATTGCCGAATTCCGTATATCAAATGATAGTAGTTTTGTGGCCGAGCTTCGGGTTGAGACTACTTTGAGTCAGAATGATGAAGAGAAACAGTTGCAAGACAGATTCTTGGCACCTCACGTGCCAGGCATATCAGAAAGAAAACCTTCAGAGTACAGTTCAGAGATGATGGAATTTGTATTGTTAGAGACAGAATTGTTGTACCGATTGACATAGTGTTTTGAGACGTATTGTGTTGGCCGAAGCATATGACAGTTTATTTGTATGGCATCAGAATAGTATGAAGAGGTATTGTGGGTCGAAGATGAGTACTTCTGGGTTGAGTTGATGAATGACGTGGTTCAGTATGCGAGTAAGTGCATAGTTTGCCTGTGTGTCAAGATCGAGCATCAGTTTCTTCTAGTTTGTTACATCTGTGGGAGATTCGTAATGAAAGTGGGAAATAGATTTGAGGGACTTTGTGTCCGGTTCGCCTTTGATTTCTTACGAGAGAATTTAGCCAAGTAAGCAATGATAGTTACATCGAGTGTGCCCATTTTATACAGGTTCAGGTTACTTGTACCTTGTGTAAGATGGCGGAGTTGTGTCTTAGCAAGAGCGTGATTTGTACAGTGTCTTGTGTTTGATAGTGGCCAGTAGAGATTCGAGTTTTCTGCTAGATTTTTGAAGACGTCTGCATAGTGTTTGGTTAATTGATGAAGACAGAGGATCAGTCAGAGAAGGTTATGAGTCAAGTGTTCAAGCAGTATTGTATGAGACTGTGAATCGAGCTAGTTCTGTTGTTTATTGTTGCAGTTACCATCAGAGTTAGAAATGGGTTTGTGATGTGTTCTGTGTATCTATGATTCAGAAGTGTGAGCCAGTTTTGTTTCGTGTTATGTTGTTGAAAAGATTGAGTTGAATTTAAAATGGTCATGCATTGAAGGACCCGTTGAGATTTTGGCATCAGTTAGCTAATGTTGTGTGGTGAGTCTACCGAGTTGGTGGGTGTGTTGTGGTGAGAGAAAGTGTGGAGGAGCATGTGTCAGTGACTCTTTCTGTTTGATAAATTTCGGGGACGAAATTTCCTTAAGTAGGGGAGAGTTGTAACACCCGTGTTTAGGGGTCGGGTGAAAATAATGTTTTAATAATATTCGGGTTCGGTTTTATAATTTAAATAAATTAAATATTGGTTCGGGTTTTGTTTACAAATAAAACAAATGTGTTGGATCCAATTTTTATTTAAACCCAAGCCCAATAGCCATTTCATTAATGGCAGTTTCGTAAATAAGTGCCTTGTAAAAATAAAAACCCTTTTAATTCCAAAACACCCAAAATTTGTGTCATCTTCTACCTCTCAAAAACACACCCAACGTGAAACCCCCTCCCACCATTGAAGCTTCCATTTCATCTCCTCCATCCTTCATTCTTGATGATTTTTGAAAGGTAATTACGTTTTTGATTTCCCCTCAACTCCCTCTCTTTAAAAGTACAATTTATTTTCATTTCCATGGAAGTTTTGGAAAATAGGGTTTTGAAAGATTTTGATTAAAAATGGAAACTTTGTGTTGTTAAGCTTAACGTTTTGATTTAATATGGTTAGTTGTGATGTATAGGAGTTAAATGGTATAACATATGTGAATTTTGAATGATTTTGAGCAATTTTCGGATTTGGGTAAACATGAGGTTTTTGGAGGGTTTTGGGTGAGTTTTGGGGGTTGTTTTAGGTGGGTTTTGATAGGCTATTGTTAGTACTATGGATAGGGGTTGAATTGGGATCGACTGTGGATGTAATGGAGGTTGGAAACATGGTTTTTGGGCATGGTTTTGGGGCTGTCCGAATTGGTTAAAAATGGGATATGCTCATAGCTTGCAACATGGTAAATTGTGATTGAATTGTATTCCGGGTTGGTCTTTTGATGTTGGGCTGATTGGAATTGTTTGAAATGTGTTTGAGGTTGTCTAAAAGCGGTAATTGGTGTTGGAGAAGCTTCGCGAGGAAATCCGGGTTTGTGGGAATGGTTGCTTGCTTGGCTTGGAGCTTGGAAGCTTAGGTGAGTGGTTAATGTTTTAAATTGATTTCAAAGGTTGGTTCTAGCATGTGGAGGTGAAAATGTTTTCAAGTAATGTTTTGGTTCAAAGATGGTTTTGAAAGAACTTAGATTTGGCTTGAAAAGTTGAATTAAACTCAAGGGTAAGTTGTTGTGAATTGCCTCTTTAATTTCCCTTTTTCCATTTGTTTTCATTACTTGTGGTGATGGTTTGTCGAGCATGAAACTTAAATAATTTGGGAAGAATTATGATTGCTTAATATTATATCGTTGATCATGTATGATGGTATTAATGATGCCGTTGATATGCCTTGTAAGGTGTGAGTAAATTGGTGCAAGTTGTGCACGAAAATGGTGAGTAAGACCATTTGTGATCGGTAAGATTCCAAGTAGTAAGTGATGCCAAATTGTGGTTTTTGTCACATCTTGATTTGGTTGTGCATGATATAGTGAGTACATGTCGTATGGTAGTAATTGTGCATCGTGTTGCATGGTTGGTGTCGAACCTCACGTGATGGTTGTCGTTGCTCCGGTGATGTGTAGTCCCGCCGGTAGCGAATGGTATAAGACTCCAGTGATGTGTAGTCCCACCGTAGTGACTAGTAGAAGAGTACTTTGATGTGTAGTCCCATTGGAAAACTACTAGTCGAAACGGTGATGTGTAGTCCCACCGTGTGTGTTTGGTTATGTTTGTGCATACCATGTGTTGTTCATGTGTATCTCACAATATCATTCTCTTTTATGGTTTGCCTTAATCTAAGATCATACCTTTATGCATACTATGAGGTGTAATGCTATGATAAATGTCTATGTTGTTGACCCTTGGTTGAACTCGTATGATAGTAGAAGGATTAGGTAGTTGGATGATTTGTATGCGTTGACTTTTACTTTTAAAGAAAGCTTTGAACCCTGCATTGTCGTAGTTATGTTTTAGAGCTCCGCTCACTAAGCTTTATACTTACGCTCTCCTTTTTCCGACAATGCAGATCTTTAGCTTGGAGTTAGCAAGGAGCAAGATAAGGGCGTCCAAGCGTGTGGTGGTTTGCTCAAGTATGATTTAATTAAATAATGTAATAGTCTAGCAATGGGAAATGCTACGTGTCTTAGGAGCTTGTATCTAGACTCCTATGTGTTGGCTTATTGTTGTTAATGCCTCATGTTGATGTCTTAGTTTGATTATGGTTTGTAATGCATGATATGCTATGATGGATGTTGCGTGTGTTGGCATGTCTATTGGTGTTTAGGTTGCCTTGTTAGAGAGGGTCAAACCTCATATGCTTACCTTATGCCTTTTAAGACCCTTGAGATCCATGTATGACTTGTATGCCTAATTGCCTTTGTTGGAATGCCATGTATGTATGCCTTGCTCATGTTTGGATGCTAAGTTGATTGCATGACTTGTGTATCATCTTGTGATGGATTGTGCCATCGATTTCATGTTAGAGCATGCTTACATGTTTGGTCTTGCCTTAGGATTGATGTTAGTGTGTTGGTTGAGGTTTGAGATGGATTTAAGGGCCATATTGTGCCTTAAATCAGCTCAAACCTGCCTTTTCGTAGCTGGGGTATCGATACCGTTGGACTGGTATTGATACTGTCCTTTGGTTTCAGGCCTCGTGTATCGATACTCGACGGAGAGTATCGATACCTTTTTGGCCACTGGAGCCACTGTCGATTTCAGTATCGATACCGGCCTCGAGGGTATCGATACCGTTGTCTTAGCTTTGACCGTGGGAAGTCAACTTTTGGAGAGGGTATCGATACCCTTGAGGGAGGTATCGATACTGTCTCCTCAGGTTGACCAAACCCTGTTGACCTAGTCAAGGGGTATCGATACCCCCCTAAGGGTATCGATACCGCCTGCAGTTTAACTTTAAAAAATGGGCTTTTAAATGTTAGTTTGGGTTCGTTTGACTGCTTTGTAAATATCGTTCCGCTGTATGATCACTTAGGATGTAATTTTCATCTAGACAAGATTAAAATAAAAAAAAAGTATAGGGTTGCTAATCGAGGGAGAGTTCCTTAGGGAGTTTTCACTCGGTTTTCCCCGTGTAGCTCACTCGGACCGGTCATCCGGCCAGACCGGAACGAGGGGGTTACAAACAACCTAAGTCCGTGACCGAGATTAGGAGTTTCCTAGGATTAGCCGGTCACTATAGGAGGTTTGTGGATGGCTTCTCTAGAGTAGCTGCTCCCTTGACTAAGTTTTTGCAAAAGGGAGTTAAATGTGAATGGTCCGAAGCAAGACAAAAGGCCTTTGAGAAATTGAAAGAAGCTTTGACGAATGCTCCAGTGTTAGTGCAACCTGTTTCAGGTAAGGAGTTTGTGATTTACAGTGATGCTTCCTAATAATTATGCAGCCCTGCAAGTCACGAGTCCACAAATAATTATGCAGTGCGCGGGTCCCTTTGTTGAGGTCAGATAGAAAGCACCCGATCCTCATTATTATTTTTATTATATTTTTTCATGAGGTCGGATTGCGTTCCTATGCCCTCACATTTTTTATTATTTTTTATGAGGTCAGGTTGCTTAGCCACGGTTTTGAGGATGATAACACAAATTAACACAACTGTGTGTTATGTGATGAGTTAGAATAAAAGAGGGGTGAAACTTGCTTTCACTTGTAATATGTTGTGTGTCTATAACATGATAGGATGCAGCCTGTTCTGTGTTAATTTGTGTTATCATCCTCAAAACCATGGCTAACCTCTTCTCTACTCACGAGTTCAACAGAGCACTACAAGAATAAAAAAGTGAGGTGAGATTTGTCGTGTTGCAAAACTTTGAATGGAATGGTCACATTCAAGCAGGGCGTCCTCTTCTCCACTCACGGTTTCAACAGAGCACTACAAGAATAAAAAAGTGAGGTGAGATTTGTCGTGTTGCAAAACTTTGAATGGAATGGTCACATGCAAGCAGAGCGTCCCCTTCTCCACTCACGGGTTCAACAGAGCACTACAAGTTAAAATTTCTCATCAACCATGCACGTTTTTTTTTTCTGATTTTCTTTATTATCTTTAATTCGAATCAAATTTTAAAAATATCTAATATAAAATAACTCTTTTAACTTAAAATTTCATCCGGCTAGACCAACTGTTACAGAAAATCAACCCTCGATAACTTCAATTTCGGACTAATTGATTATTATCCCTACTTGACACTGAAACTATCATTGCATATGTAATAAAAAAAAGTCAATGAATGATGCCAAGGGCTGTAATAAATTAATAGGAAAACGACGTTTACTAATTGATTTCATATTTGTCTGCCATTTGCATTATCTTAGGGTATAAAATGTGCATGGTTTCAGTGGAAGTGTAAATGCAAACCCGCTACCTCTACAGAGAGATATGATGGGGAGGCTTAACTTAGCCACTTTCATTGAATTGCCGCTACTGCAAAGATTTTTATACTCGTACCACCATAGCACAATCACACTTAATAATAAGACTATACGAGATAAACAAAGGAAAAAAACGAAACAAAGAGCAAGCCTCTTTGATGGCCAATAATTTTGCAGACGTAGAATCCTTAAAGTCTATAGCCTTTGAGAAAGAAATTAATGTTCGATTTGAAAAATCTCAAAGAATTCTACCGATACCAACTTTCTCAAAGCCCCGGAAATTGTGTCATTAAAATTATATATTTTAAAATAAAAATATTATAATTTATAAGGTATTATGTCTTAATATTTTTAAAATTTAAATAGCTTAAATTAAAACTAAAAAATTAATATTAATTAATTGGCCTAATAAATAAAGATGCTCATATTATCCTATTTTGTATGAGTCGTTTGTGTTTAAATCTCGGTATAAGAATATAATCCATTTCTAATAAAAAAACATTAAAAATATTAAAATAGATTGAGGGATTAAATTTATGGGAGATTTAAGATCCTTTGCAAAACATGTTCGATCTTTAACGAAAAAGCTGATTTTATGTAATTTATTTCAAAACAGTGGAACATACGTATACTATGGACTTCACGTATCCGATCAACCCTATGGAGTACGATGTTTTTGGCATTTGCCAGTGGCATGTAGTGCCATGTCTAAATCCTAACGGGGACCATCATGTACCCTATAATTATGCAAGTCACGGGTATGAGAATATAATACATTTCTATTAAAAAACATTAAAAATGTTAAAACAGATTAAGTGATTAAATTTATGGGAGATTTAAGATCTTTTGAAAAACATGTTCGATCTTTAACGAAAAGGCTGATTTTATGTAATTTTTTTTCAAAATAGTGGAACATACGTATACTATAGACCTCACGTATCCGATCAACCCATGACAAGTGGTATCAGAGCGATTCTTTGACTGCTCAATTTTACGCAAAGCACTAATAATTGGGGTAGGTAGATAACCATGACAATTAGCTCATCACAAGCATAGTTGACACGTGACAAAGGCGTCACGAGATTGAGTGAGGGATATGTCACGCCTAATGAGAGATGAGGGCATCAATCCCACATCGAAAGTTTATATAGTCTTATTTTTCAATTTTTAAATTATTTTTCATTTTAAGTTCTATTATATAGTCTTAATTTTCACTAAATATGTTATCTTCCCATTTCTTCAGTTTTTTTTGTTTTTAAAGTTTATATAGTCTTATTTTTCATTAGATTTTGATATATTTTGTCCTTGTTTGATAATGTATATGTGACATTTTTGACATTTTCAAAGCTCGTATGTGATTTTTTTTCCGAATATTTTTATTATCATTTTGTTTTACTGTCACCCATTCTCCTTTTGCCTTGTTCTTAAGTCACATGTCAATCTTTTTTGATTAATATTCGATTATGGATTTTGATATGAATGTTTGATGACAGAAATTTCTGTGTCTTCATACCCTTAGTTGATAGTTTTTTGGCCCAAGCTATCTTTGTGTACAGTCATATAGTAACATAAATCTCTAACCTATTTTTATATGCTAATTTCGAAATTATCTCATGGCCATAAATTTTCCCAAGTGGTGGTCTTGAAGATCATCTATCGACATGTTTAAAATGTTTAGCAGATTAGCTTATTTCCGTAGTTGTCTCGTTGAAACATGGGTCTCATACAGTAAGGGAAATCTGAAAACTTGTTATCCTGCCTGTTGTAAGTAGTTTCCTTTTGTCTTTGTAAACGTACATCTTAATGCGAAGGGTTTTTTTCGCTCAGAAAAATGATTTTTTTTCTTCAGAATTTACATTACCATATCAAACACCGAAAAATAAAAAAAATGTAATTCCAAAAAACGATTTACACGTATTAAACAGATGTAAAGTGTCAGTATTTTTTAACGTTGTTTTTCAATGTTGGGTTTTGAAGTAAATTAGTTTTAGTGAACTGGGTTTCGTCTTTTTCATTGTATATACATATGTATTCATTTGTTAAGTTGAGATTTTACTGGTATTTTATAGGGAAAATGTTTGAAATTTTACCGGATCCCACCTTAAATTTCATCCGATGAAGGTTCGACTAGTGAAGGTGTGGTCGGAGAACAAGAGTTAAGACATAAAATACTAGAGGACAAGTGTTAAACCTTGAAACTCAAACATCAGTTCAGTTCCGTCAGCCTTGGCTTAACCAAACAAAAATCTCTGTCCTCCATCAGACTAGACCCTTCATCTGTAACACATGCAGACCACTAAATGGTATGCAGAGAAGTTCAAATGTCTTGAATTTGTTGGAGTCAAAGATCGAAAATTCACTCCAACACTCAGGACTTAAGCTTCTTAGGGTCTAAGGACCTGAAACCAGTAAATGATACGGCCCTTTTTTGTCCTTGCTCTGACTTCCGGTGGATCTAGACCATCATGTAACACCCGCGTTTTGGGCCTAAGAGTTAGCCGGGTATTAGTTCGAGTCAAATAAAACTTAATTAAAACAATTCAATTTCAAATAATGACCTAATTGAACTTTTGTAGAAAGGGGAGGGCTTATGAGGTAATTTGACCCTAAAGTTTTAAAAAGCTAGACAACTTTAACCAAAAGTTGTCATCTTCTTTTCATCTTCTTTCCAACTTCAAAAAAAAGGAAGAAACCCCATCTCTAAAACCTCTCAAAACCCTAGCTCCTATTCCATCATTTTGCCACATGATTTCAACCCCGTTTTAAGAGGTAATTACATTTTCTCAACCTCCTTTTCAATCTCTATCTATCCTTTGTTTTAGATTTCAAAAATATGGTGTTTTGGAAATTAGGGTTCATATGGAAATTTGAGATTTTAATGGGTTTTTCAATTTGTTTTGATAAATTGTATTGGGGGTTTGTTTAAGCACAATGAAATACACAACATATGTTAATTTGGTTAATTTTGGATGAAAATTCGTAGTATGGTTTTAAGGCTAGTTTTAAGGTTGTAAAACTTGAGTTTTTGGTGGGTTTTATGTTGAAATTAAAGGGCTGTTGGTCTACCTATGGTATGAGGGTGTTTTGGGATGATTTGGAAGTCATTTGGGTGTTTGAAAATGGAATTTTCTGCTGGGTAAGATTGGAGTACGAAAATGGGAATTTTGGGGTGGTTTGTGTTGGAAATTGAAGGTTGATGTTAGGGTAATAGTTGGGGGCTATTTTGGAAGCATTTGAATGTGCTAAATGTGTTGAAATCACAAGTTTTGGGCTGTGTATAAGGGCTGCTCGGATTTGGTGATTTTGAGGGTTGTTCATGGTTTGAAATGTTGAGTTTGGTGTTTGATTAGTGTTCCGGGTTTGTTACTTTAATTAATGAATTGATTTGTGGTTGTTTTACTTGTGTTGAGATGTTTAGAAGCTTGGTTTTGGGTTGGTGAAGCCTTGGGAGCAAATCCGGAAAAAGATTGAAGACCATGGTTGCTTGGTAGTTGAGCTTGGAGTAGAGGTGAGTGGTTAAAATATTTTAAATGATTTTGAGCAATTGGTTCGAGCATGTGGACTAGGTTGAGATTGGTAGACTCACCTAGAGTTAGGATTAGGGTGGTAGCCTAATCCTAAACTTTAGTTAGAGACATTGGATGATCTCTTTAATTGATGTTATGCCTCATGATTATTTGGGTATGTATAATATGTCATATATGTTGTTGAGACATGGTTTGATGTATTGCTATGCATGTGGTTTGTATTGTGATTGTGTATGATGATGTTGAGTTTAATATGATGTAAGATGCCATATTATTACTCTTGAACATGACATTATGATATTATGTTGTTGAGATAATTGATGTTGAGCTTAATGTGATGTAAGATGCCATATTATGACTCTTGAACATCGAAGGTTGTGAAATTTGATTAATTGGCACTAGTATGCTTGGGTACAATGATCGATCATTAGGATGAGTGTGCACACAAATTGAGTCAAAACGTACGTGGCCTTGGTGGCGTTAAGGCACCAAGGAGGAGTACGGTGATGTAATATTCCACCGGAAGCTTTTATATATTTCTACGTGATGATGAGTGGAATCCCATCCGTAGGGCATGTGGCGATGAGTGGAATCCTGCACATGCAAGGACCGGTGATGAGTGGAATCCCACCGAGGTAATGTTGTTGTTGGAAATGCGTTCCAACATGTTATCCGCGTATTCGAGTCATAGCTAGGTGCCAATAAGAGACAGTATGTTTATGCCAATATGAAATTATGCATACATGATAATATGAATTGATATGGGTATCAATGTAATATGAAATGTGAATTTCAATGTGAAACGATATATGATGTGGTTAATACTTTGAGTTATGTATCATTGTATGTTGAACTATTAAGTTGTTGAGCATGGCATGAATTTGGTAGTATGTTCATGCATCACCTATACTTATGGCTCATGTGGATCGAAGGTAAACTCATGTATAATATCATGATAGTTGCTCGTGCTTGGACCCTGCATTGTCGAAGGTTTGTTTTATGAGCTTACCCTCACTAAGCTTTTACGCTTACGCTCTCTCTTGTTCGACAATGCAGATAAATAGCTTGTGGGTGGCAAGGGCAAGGGAAGGTCTCCAAGTGCTGCTTTTGGTGAGCTCAATGTATGAGTTTTGAGTAGATTAATGTAATAGTTAAGCAATGGGATAGGTGTCAATGATTTGAGCTTTGATGTATGTCGTTGTTGGCTTGGTTAGTGGATGCCTTGTCTGATTGTAAATATTGCTTATGTTACATACCATGAATGTCTACGTGTTTTGGTTGCTAAGGCAAGAAATCTTAAATGCTTGTATGTCCATATATGCATAAATTGCTCTTTATTTAGAATGCTATGTATGGATGCTTTAATCCATGTTCGAATGACTCCCTTGGCTTAAATATGTGTGCTTGCATGATGGTATACGCTTAGGTGAGTCGAGAAATGCATTTAGGGTCGTGTTGAGGTCGTTTTAGTTGAGATTGAGGAGTTCCAGTGCAGGGGGTATCGATACCCCTAGCTAGGGTATCGATACTCTCTTGCCAAAAGGCATCAGATTTTGCCTGGGGTATCGATACCCTTAGGGTATCGATACCCTACAAAGTTACTGGAATCGAGTGTTGTGGATGAGAGTTGAGCGTATCGATACCCCTGGTTAGGGTATTGATACCCGAGTATTGATACCCCTTGTTAGGGTATCGATACTCGAGTATTGATACCCATGGTTAGGGTATTGATACCCTGGTATTGATACCCCTGGTTAGGGTATTGATACCCGGGTATTGATACCCCTGGTTAGGGTATCGATACTGGCTGTCCTATAAGCTTAAAAATAGACTGGTAAGTATGGCCGTGGTTCGAATGTGTTTTTCCCTTGAATGTTTTCCGCTGATGTGAATCACATAGGACTTAATGTTCATCTAGGCAAGATTAAAAATGAAAAAAATAGGGTTGCTAACCGAAGGGAACCTTAACGGGTTTCACTCGGTTTTCCCCGTGTGGCCCACTCGGACCGGTCATCCGGCCAGGCCGGGACGAGGGGGTTACATTTGTTGGTATCAGAGCCTAAGGTTTCCGAGACCTTAGGCAGGTAAGTGAGGCAAGTTTAAGTTTTAAATTGATATGCACGGTGTTTGCTTGCTCTGTAAGTATGACTGCTTGTATGACAAGTATGTTGATTGTTTGTTTAAAAGTATGTTGTTCGTTACCCGTGTATGCTGTGATGTATGATTGTTTGATTAAGAATGTATGTGGTTTGATTGTACGCATATGTTTGCTTGTTTAGCAAGTAAGCCATGTTATATGCTTGGTTGAGCATGTATGTGTGTTGATTTGTTTGAAGCATGTTTAGTAGAGTCTCATTGCTACTATTACATTGAAAAAGAGATTTTAAGTGAGGGAAACATACTTGAGCCACTTGGAAGCCTTGCCTTGCTAACCCAATCTTGTATGTTTTACCGTTGATATTGTTGTTGATTTAATTGCCTTTCGGTAAGTAGGAGTCGTAGTTTCTGAAAAGGGTGGACTAGGTTGAGGGAGTCCATCACCTCAGTTAGAGAGGTATGGTTGTACCATAATTGAGGTACAATTCATCCGTTTGAGACAATGTGTATATGGGTTGATTCTTGTGGATGAGGGACGGTGTGATCAACTCTGGCATTAGTTAGTAAGAAGAAGTGAAGGCCTATGGGCGGGGGTCAGAATGGTGTCAATGTTTTATCGAATGAGCCCCTAGTACAATATCAAGTTGTTTCCTCCAGTTGATTCTGAATCCGTATCTCTGTACATTGTTAGCAAGTATGCAAGTTGAACATGCCTGGTGAGGTGTTAGTTGGTGACCGTTGGGGTTGGCCTATGATTTTAATGCAAGACAGACGGTCAGTGTCCGTGAGTGGGAGCTAGTTTGTGTGATTGAGTCAGTGTACGTTGAGTTGTTTTCCAGCAAGCGGAAGAGATGAAGTCACTTCCGATATAGTTGAGCCGAGAAGGGAGCCTTGAGCTTTGACTTCAGGATTGTTTGGTAGGGGTAGAACAAGTCCAGCAAGACTGTTTGTGTGCGATCAGAATTGAGTCTTGAAGTTACGAGATGCTCTAAGAACAACTTAGAAGAGTCAGATTTTGTTGAAGAACCAGTCTGAAAACAAGAGGACCGAAGACTATCAGTTGTGTACATGTTCAGAGTTACTAGTTTCTAGTAGATGTGAAGTGATTGTCTTTCTACGGTTTTGATGTACCTTTTGACAAGGTTCGGCTTGAAGAACACAGAGTTAGTGTATACCTTGAGACAAAGAGAGAATTGCCTTGAAGTCACAGATTTTTGTGAGACTGTAGTAGTAGGTAAGGATGTGAACTCCTTATTGAGTGCTGATCCAGCTTTAGAGGTCAAAGATTGGTTGAGTTTAGTCAACATGCATGCTTAGCAATTGTGATGGATTTGATTTTGAATGAAGATTAAACCACAGAATGTTAGAATAGTTTGTGATTCTTCCTAGAAGTGTTTAGAAGAAACGCCCAGTTTATCTCCTAACAGCGAAGAAGAGTTTATTATTGATGTCGTCTCCGAGTTTGCTCGTGTTTTAGTTTGCTTTGTATCTTATGGTTTCCGACAGAAGAATTGAGAACGTTGAAGAAATAACTTCGAGGTTAGTTGGACCTTAGACTCATTAGGCCTAGTGCATCATCTTAGAGTATGACAGTACAATTTGTGAAGAAGAGAGAAGACAATACAAGAATGTGATTAGATTTTAGACAGTCGAAACAAGTGACAGTGAATAATTAGTATCCGTTTCTGAGTGTCAGTGATTTGTTGATCAATTAGTGTGTGCTCCAATCAAATTGAAGATTAATTTGGATTCGATTATTACCAGTTGAAAGTGAGAAAAGTTGAAGTATCGAAGACAGCTTTCGAGGCAAGATGTAACCGCCTTGAGCTCTGAGTTATGCCGCTTTGTTTGACTAGTGTATTAGTTACCTTCATAGAGATGTTGAGCAGAATAATTTTCTGAGTTTCATGGTCAGTTGTAGTAGCTCTTCTAGATGTCACGTGAGTATATTCAAGTACCGAGGAAGATCATGGCAAGCTTTGAAGTTAGTGTGGTAGATTCTATTAGAGAATTAATTGTATACCAAGTTGTGCAACGTGAACTTTGAGTTAATGAAGATGTTCTCCTAGAACATGCAGATCATTCGAGTGTATTAGGGTAAATCCCAAGTAGGCAAAAGAAGACATGAGTTGGAAGAAATTGAAGACTGTGACAGATATCTATAGTTCCTAGGTCTAGCATTGTTACTTTCAGAGAATTGTAAATGGTCTTTTGAAGATAGTTGCTCCATTGATAGATTGCTACAGAAGAATGTTTAGTTGTGTGGTTAGATGCGAGACAATGAGCCTTTGAGAAGCTGAAAGAAACTTTGAAGAGAGCTTCGACCTTGATCCAGCCTATACTAGAGAAAGAGCTTGTGAACTGTAGTGATGTGTTACATGTAGGGTTAGGTTGTGTGCTTATGCAAGACGAAATGATTTTGACATGTTCATCGAGTTAGTTGAAAGACCGTGAGAAGAGTTATCCGATATGAGACATAGAGTTAATCATAGTTGTATTTGCTTCGAAGACTTAGAGACAAAGCTTGTATAGTAAGAAATGCGCAGAGTATATGTACGTATCATTAGAGCTTGAAATATTTGAAGACTTGGGAATGGTTGGAACCTGAACAACATGAGTAGTTAGAATTGCTTGAAGACTGTGATCTCAAGATTGAGTACTATCTGAAGAGAGTCTACGTAGCAACCGATGTTCCGAGTTGTATTAGCTGTTAGATTAGTAGTTGAGTTACGAGTTGCAATTGCCGAATTCCGTATATCAAATGATAGTAGTTTTGTGGCCGAGTTTCGGGTTGAGACTACTTTGAGTCAGAATGTTGATGAGAAACAGTTGCAAGGCAGATTCTTGGCACCTCACGTGCAAGACATAGTGGAAAGAAGACCTTCAGAATACAGTCCAGAGATGATAGAGTTTTGCATTTCAGAGACAGAATAGTTGTACCGACTGACCTAGTGTTTTGAGATTTATTGTTTTGGCCGAAGCGCACGGTGGTTCATTTGTATTGCATCTGAGTAGTATGAAGACGTATTGTGGGTTGAAGATGAGTACTTCCGGAATGAGTGGATGAATAATGTGGTTCAGTATGAGAGTAAGTATGTAAGTTGCCAGCGTGTCAAGACTGAGCTTCAGTTTTCTTCTAGTTTGTTACATCCGTGGAAGATTCGCAGTAAAAGTGAGTAATAAAGATCCGAGATTTCAACTAGAATAATTTTGAAGACGTCTGCATAGTGTTTGGTTAATTGATGAAGACAGAGGATCAGTCAGAGAAAGTTATGAGTCAAGTGTTCAAGCAGTATTGTATGAGTTTGTGAATCGGGCTAGTTCTGTTGTTATCTGTTGCGGTTACCACCAGAGTTAGAAAGGGGTTTGAGATGTGTTACGTGTATCTATGATTCAGAAATGTGAGTCAGATCTGTTTCGTGCTAAATTTGTTGAAGAGATTGAGTTGAGTTTGAAATTGGCATGCCTTGAAGAATCAGTTGGGATCTTAGTGTAAGATAGCAAGTGTGGTGTGGTAAGTCTTTCGAGTTGGTTAGTACGTTGTGGTGAGAGAGGAAGGCGTGGAGGTGCATGTTTCTGTGGCCCTACGTGATCGATGAATTTCGGGGACGAAATTTCCTTAAGTGGGGGAGAGTTGTAACACCCGCGTTTTGGGCCTAGGAGTTAGCCGGGTATTAGTTCGAGTCAAATAAAACTTAATTAAAACAATTCAATTTCAAATAATGACCTAATTGAACTTTTGTAGAAAGGGGAGGGCTTATGAGGTAATTTGACCCTAAAGTTTTAAAAAGCTAGACAACTTTAACCAAAAGTTGTCATCTTCTTTTCATCTTCTTTCCAACTTCAAAAAAAAGGAAGAAACCCCATCTCTAAAACCTCTCAAAACCCTAGCTCCTATTCCATCATTTTGCCACATGATTTCAACCCCGTTTTAAGAGGTAATTACATTTTCTCAACCTCCTTTTCAATCTCTATCTATCCTTTGTTTTAGATTTCAAAAATATGGTGTTTTGGAAATTAGGGTTCATATGGAAATTTGGGATTTTAATGGGTTTTTCAATTTGTTTTGATAAATTGTATTGGGGGTTTGTTTAAGCACTATGAAATACACAACATATGTTAATTTGGTTAATTTTGGATGAAAATTCGTAGTATGGTTTTAAGGCTAGTTTTAAGGTTGTAAAACTTGAGTTTTTGGTGGGTTTTATGTTGAAATTAAAGGGCTGTTGGTCTACCTATGGTATGAGGGTGTTTTGGGATGATTTGGAAGTCATTTGGGTGTTTGAAAATGGAATTTTCTGCTGGGTAAGATTGGAGTACGAAAATGGGAATTTTGGGGTGGTTTGTGTTGGAAATTGAAGGTTGATGTTAGGGTAATAGTTGGGGGCTGTTTTGGAAGCATTTGAATGTGCTAAATGTGTTGAAATCACAAGTTTTGGGCTGTGTATAAGGCCTGCTCAGATTTGGTGATTTTGAGGGTTGTTCATGGTTTGAAATGTTGAGTTTGGTGTTTGATTAGTGTTCCGGGTTTGCTACTTTAATTGATGAATTGATTTGTGGTTGTTTTACTTGTGTTGAGATGTTTAGAAGCTTGGTTTTGGGTTGGTGAAGCCTTGGGAGCAAATCCGGAAAAAGATTGAAGACCATGGTTGCTTGGTAGTTGAGCTTGGAGTAGAGGTGAGTGGTTAAAATATTTTAAATGGTTTTGAGCAATTGGTTCGAGCATGTGGACTAGGTTGAGATTGGTAGACTCACCTAGAGTTAGGATTAGGGTGGTAGCCTAATCCTAAGCTTTAGTTAGAGACATTGGATGATCTCTTTAATTGATGTTATGCCTCATGATTATTTGGGTATGTATAATATGTCATATATGTTGTTGAGACATGGTTTGATGCATTGCTATGCATGTGGTTTGTATTGTGATTGTGTATGATGATGTTGAGTTTAATATGATGTAAGATGCCATATTATTATTCTTGAACATGACATTATGATATTATGTTGTTGAGATAATTGATGTTGAGCTTAATGTGATGTAAGATGCCATATTATGACTCTTGAACATCGAAGGTTGTGAAATTTGATTAATTGGCACTACTATGCTTGGGTACAATGATCGATCATTAGGATGAGTGTGCACACAAATTGAGTCAAAACGTACGTGGCCTTGGTGGCGTTAAGGCACCAAGGAGGAGTACGGTGATGTAATATTCCACCGGAAGCTTTTATATATTTCTACGTGATGATGAGTGGAATCCCATCCGTAGGGCATGTGGCGATGAGTGGAATCCCGCACATGCAAGGACCGATGATGAGTGGAATCCCACCGAGGTAATGTTGTTGTTGGAAATGCGTTCCAACATGTTATCCGCGTATTCGAGTCATAGCTAGGTGCCAATAAGAGAAAGTATGTTTATGCCAATATGAAATTATGCATACATGATAATATGAATTGATGTGGGTATCAATGTAATATGAAATGTGAATTTCAATGTGAAACGATATATGATGTGGTTAATACTTTGAGTTATGTATCATTGTATGTTGAACTATTAAGTTGTTGAGCATGGCATGAATTTGGTAGTATGTTCATGCATCACCTATACTTATGGCTCATGTGGATCGAAGGTAAACTCATGTATAATATCATGATAGTTGCTCGTGCTTGGACCCTGCATTGTCGAAGGTTTGTTTTATGAGCTTACCCTCACTAAGCTTTTACGCTTACGCTCTCTCTTGTTCGACAATGCAGATAAATAGCTTGTAGGTGGCAAGGGCAAGGGAAGGTCTCCAAGTGCTGCTTTTGGTGAGCTCAATGTATGAGTTTTGAGTAGATTAATGTAATAGTTAAGCAATGGGATAGGTGTCAATGATTTGAGCTTTGATGTATGTCGTTGTTGGCTTGGTTAGTGGATGCCTTGTCTGATTGTAAATATTGCTTATGTTACATGCCATGAATGTCTACGTGTTTTGGTTGCTAAGGCAAGAAATCTTAAATGCTTGTATGTCCATATATGCATAAATTGCTCTTTATTTAGAATGCTATGTATGGATGCTTTAATCCATGTTCGAATGACTCCCTTGGCTTAAATATGTGTGCTTGCATGATGGTATACGCTTAGGTGAGTCGAGAAATGCATTTAGGGTCGTGTTGGGGTCGTTTTAATTGAGATTGAGGAGTTCCAGTGCAGGGGGTATCGATACCCCTAGCTAGGGTATCGATACTCTCTTGCCCAAAAGGCATCAGATTTTGCCTAGGGTATCGGTACCCTAAGGGTATCGATACCCTCCAAAGTTACTGGAATCGGGTGTTGTGGATGAGAGTTGAGCGTATCGATACCCCTGGTTAGGGTATTGATACTCGAGTATTGATACTTCTGGTTAGGGTATCGATACCCGAGTATTGATACCCATGGTTAGGGTATTGATACCCATGGTTAGGGTATTGATACCCGGGTATTGATACCCCTGGTTAGGGTATCGATACTGGCTGTCCTATAAGCTTAAAAATAGACTGTTAAGTATGGCCGTGTTTCGAATGTATTTTTCCCTTGAATGTTTTCCGCTGACGTGAATCACATAGGACTTAATGTTCATCTAGGCAAGATTAAAAATAAAAAAATAGGGTTGCTAACCGAAGGGAACCTTAACGGGTTTCACTCGGTTTTTCCCGTGTGGCCCACTCGGACCGGTCATCCGGCCAGGCCGGGACGAGGGGGTTACACATCACATCTCCATACGGATGACCTACACCAGCTAAGAAATGGGCAAGGTAACTTGAGGAACTACTTGATGATGGTTTAATACATTATTTTGGTGCTTAGGCTGAAATTTTGAGTTTTCATGTAAATTTTTTTTGCTCACTTCCTGTTCATTTAAAAATGATGATTAATAATTTGGTCTCTTGTATTTTATTTGATGCTAAGGTAGTTTAAAAGCTGAAAGTAAAATGATTTTCCTTAACCTTTTCTCCTGCATTTAGTTATGCTTGTGTAAAAATAGTAACCCTAAAAAAACACAAAAATAATTTATTTTTTTGAATATAAAAATAGTTATTTTTTAAGAGAAAGAGAACACTAATTTTAAAAAATGTTAAAGTTTGGGATATGTCAAATTTATTTAGTATAGTTTTATTTTAAAAGTTAATTGAACTTGATTTTTTATATACTGTTTAATATAATAATTACAATTTAAATAAAAAGTAAAGACGTAGATTTAGAAGTAAAGTTTTTTTTTTCTGAAAAAAGGATTCAAAAATATATTTATATTTATTGATAGAATAAAAATATAAAATTTTCTTAAAAAGTTAGCATTTTTTGGATAAAAATAAAAAATCTTAAATATTGAGGACAAATAATAATTTTTCTTTCGAGATTTATTAATTGACCTAATGTTTATGGATACTCATCTGCCTTATTTTTTGTATGTGTTTAAATTTCCGACATTTACCAATATTTTTTCTAAACAAAAATCTTATGCTCTTTTTTGTGCCCAGTGGCGGATGCAAAAGTTGGCTTGGGTGGGCACGGGTTCACCCTGAATTTTTTAAAGTTCACACATTTGTCTTTAATTTTTTAAAATTTTATGATTTAGTCCTTAATTTTCATGACTTGTGCCTAGGGGTGTTCCTTTTTGGATACCGGATCTAATCCGATCCGAAAATTCGGATCACCTAAATAGCGATCCGTATCCGGTCTGAAAAAATCGGATATCCAAATATCCTAAATTTATGAATTTATTTGATTATTTTTTTAATTTAATGGTTCTATCTATGAAAACTTTAGGTTTTCGAATATAAAAATTAATAAATTATTGAATATAACAATCTTTGTATCCATGAAAATTTCAATTTTTCATATATAACATGTAAAAATATCGAATATAACAAGATTTATCTGGATATCCGATCCGAATGTAAAACCACTCTCCGTATCTGATCCAAAATTTTTAGATTTCCGATCCGAATTATCCGAAAAAATAAAAAACGGATCAGATATCCGAAATTTCGGATCGGATCAACGGATAATCGGATCGGTTCAATCAGATCGGATTTTTTTGAACACCCCTACTTGTGCCCACCCTGAAAATTTGAAATTTTTATTATTGTATCCACCCTCAAAATATTTTTAGCTTGTGCCCACCCTGAAAAATATTTCTGAATCCGCCACTATTTGTGCCGCTTCTATGCCTTAATACTAAAATAATAAATTCTAAGTTATAACCGTAAATTTTAAATTTTAAATCATATCCCTTACTCTAAAAAATTACACTATACCCTAATTTTTTACACTATTATTCTAAACTTGAATTTTAAGTCTTAATTGTTTTAAGTTGGAACATATAAAAGGTATAATTAAAGTGCTGAATATTTTCATCCTATTTTTTCTCTATTTGTATTAATTTATTTGTTACAAATAATTTGCACAAAATTTTAATTTCTAAGGCGGATATCAAATCAGACAACTCATTACTTTTGTCACGACATTGGAAACAAAAACTTTGCCCGCTTAGAGGGGAAAGAAAAAAAAATATTTTGTGAAAAGTCTAATATAGGCGCGGTGGAAATATTGTGGGTAAAAATATTTGTACTAATTATGTCTCTTTATATGTCTCACACTAAAAATCACTAAAATTAAATTTTAAATTATAATTTTTATATCTTAAACTCTAAATAACTTTTAAAAAATACAACCTACTCCTAATTCTCTAAACTCTAACTACAATTTCTAACCTTAAACACTAAACTATAAACCCAATTTTTAAAAACGAGGGTATACAATTTCCATGCAAATATTGTAAGTTTTTATTATCTTATCTTTAATAAACCCCTTGTAACCGACCATTTATATAATCAGCATATTTTTCAAAAAAAAAAAAGAATTACACTACAAGGAAATTGCAAGTATTCATGACAAGTCTTGATTAGGAGTTAGGACAGAAATACTACTTTTTCTTTGGTTGACTTGAAATGTTTCCCCCCCTCTCTTGTGGAGTATAACATACTCCTCTCTTTATTCTAAAATACGAATATACGATCCATTGTTTTGATATTCTTGTTTAGTAAAAAAATGTTAGAGCAATGGGTTTTTCTACTTCAACTTCAACTAGGTGTGTGTTGTTTCCACTCTCCGCCGTTGCTCAAACAAACAAGTAATGGAAGGGTAGACGTGGCTGCAACTAACGACGCCTCTCCTTCCTGGGATTTCACCGACATGAAAATGACCACGTTTTCTTGGTTTCCATACGGTTGGATAAGATACCTGGAAAAACTAAAACCCTTGTCTGGTACGCATTCGATAATGGCCAAATTGCCATATCAATTGGCAGAGGCCTTGTTTACCTACACGAAGAATGCTGCACTCAGATCATCCATTGTGACATAAAGCCTCAAAACATATTTGATCAGATGCCTCGGATCCTTTTACTCTTCTAATGTGGATGCTTGTTCCTTGTATGGGTTCCGTTGGGTTTTTGTCGTGTTATTTGATCCTACTGTTTAATCTGTTTTTGTTAACATATTTTTGATCTAATGTGTTTAGAGGGGTGTGCAAAAATATCTGATTCACCCCATTTGATTTATTTATTTGTTAATCTGATCCGAAAATATTTAATTTATTTTTTTTTATTTTTTTATGAATTTATTCCTTATTTTAATTAAAATAATTTAATAAATTTAACTCACTAATAAAATAATAAAAAATATACCTAACTTATTTATTGGTGAAAATTAATGGATAGAAAAATAAGGATAACTCAAACCTGAGCTACTAATGGGATATGGGCAAACGTAATCATTGGGATGAAGGGTAATTGTTTTATACACAAGCGCTTGTGGAAACTTTTTTATACAAGCGCTTTAGTTTTAGGGGTTAGGGACTTCGTTTAGGGTTTAAAATTTAGGGGTATAAGTGTAGTAGTTTTGAATTTAGGGATTGTTGATAGAATTTTGGGTTTAGGGTTAAAATTTAGGGTTTATAGGTTAAAACCTAAATCCCCACCCATATTACCCTAAAACTAAACCCTAACACTAAACCCTAAATTCTAACCCTAATTCTTAAATTCTAAACATGAACCATAAATTCTAAACATTTACACTAAAACCCATAAACTCTAAACCCTAAGCCCTAACCCTAAACCCTATAATTGAGGCGCTTGTGGAAATAAAAAATTTCCACCGCCAGTGTATAGGATATTAATCCTGGGATGAATTGATGTTTAACAAAATTTCATAAACAGCTTTTTTTTTTATAGTATAAACAGCTTAAATTGCAGTTAATTTAATATATTAAATTACATATAGTATAAATTAATACATAGTAAATTGCCAATTTGATTAATACTATTTATTTATTTTCATAAAATATTAATATTAACAAAAAACTAGTAATATATTTATTATTTTCGTAATATAATATTTTACACAATATATATAAAGTAGTTACTAATTATTTTCATAAAAAAGTAGTTATTCATTATTTAAACAATTTTACTGTATGAATTAAACTTATTAATTCCAAATATGCCAATGTATTTATTTTAAAATTAAAAAATCTGTTTTTTCCTCCTATTTTCTTTTGGGCCTGGCCGAAAATGCTTGTCGTGAATGATCAAACCAAAATTCTAAAATTATTATTTGATCTTCAGAAAAATATATAAATTCAATATGTTTTCCTCTTAATTTTAATGTTTTGAAATAATCCAATGACAAATCTTGCCACGAGTTACCTCATCGCTATTCCCATTCCTATTCGCTATTCCTGCCGACTTCAAAAGATGATGTACAAATCTGTTTTATAATTTTAAATATAAAACGATTCGTACGTCAGATTTATGCATAATTATTGAACATTTCTATCTCGAACTCTCGAATTAGATTTAGATATGTGGTTATTTTGTTGTTCTTTATTCATGATTGAGTTGTGGTAATGATTTTATTGTCAACGTACCTTCATTGTAATATGTATTTTTATGTTGTTTGTTGATGGTTTTACCTATCATCGTCGATTTTGTTGATGTTTGTGTCCTTCTTTTGTTTTGAGTCTTTAGGTTAGGCTCTTACATTTTCTTTGTATGGTCCTCTTATTATCTCGAGACGCTAGTTTTATTTACTAGAAATATATCTGAATTTAAGTATTTTGTTTACTAAGTTGTGAACTTTCATTATAAATTTAGATATATCATTCTTTAATAAAATTAACGAATTTCAATTAAAAATATTTAAAATTTTATTTTAACAAAAATGTAAACAAATTATTTGTAATTATGTCATCTATTTTATCAACCATATATATTTTAGCAAATTGATAGATATATTTCACTGACCGTATGGATTGCGCTCACGTTTTGATCCTAGCTTACGTCAGAGGAAATTGACCAAGATATTCACGTAAAATGTTATACTTCATATTTTATGTTAGATGAGCCTACCACGTGCGATAAACACTGCTAAACACCATTAATACTGAACACTGCTGAACACCATTAATTTAATTAATAAAGATTTAAAATTTCAACGACCTATCAAATAATTAATAATTACTTTAAAATTTTCAATTAAATTATTTTTTATATATATTAAAATTTTATTTTTTAATAAAGGTAAACTATATATTTAGTACCTCACATATTTCTGTATTTCTATTGAACTCTTATTATTTAAATATTATATCAATTTGACCATATTCTTTATAAAAAAATTTAACCCTTAATCATCAACCTAAAACCCTAAACTATTAAACCTTAAACGCTTAAACTCTTAAACATATACCCTAAACCATATAACCTTAAAAATAATTTTATAAAGAATAGGGTTTAATTATTTTTATGTCTCAACCGTGGATCTAATTTTTGTCAGCAATTCATCAATGTTTGTCTTGTTTTGTTGTTCTTAGAAATGGATCTGATTATTATATTGCTGACATCATTATTTGCTAATTTCGATGTTTAATTAGTAGATTATTATGGAGTTAATTCTTTAAACACTCCATGATCTGACAAGAAATCGGGTGTTTTTTAATGTTCGTAGGATATCGAAAATGGTGAAGATCTGTTGCATTGGTGTTGGTTATGTTGGTGGGCCGACAATGGCTGTTTTTGCATTGAAATGCCTTGAAATTGAAGTGGCCGTTGTCGGTATTTCTGTCTCGAGAATTGCTGCCTGAAACAGTGATACGCTTTCGATCTATGAGTCCGGACTCGACCTATTCTTTAACACCGATGTCGAGAAGCATGTTTCGGAGGCTGATATCGTGTTTGTTTCGATTAACACCCCAACCAAAACGCAAGGTCTCGAAGTTGGGAAAGCCGCTGATATGACTTACTGGGAGAGTGTTGCTCATTATGATTGGTGATGCATCGATATCTAACAAGATCGTGGTCGAGAAATCGACTACCAAAAAACTCGGTTTGTAAACCGGATTGTTTCCTCGATGTCGGAATTAACAAATAATGATGTCGACAGTAATATAATAATCGGATTTATTTCCAAGAATAACAAAACAAGATAAACATCGATGAATTGCTGACATAAATCATATCCACGGTTGAGACATAAAAAATAATTAAACCCTATTCTTTATAAAATTATTTTTAAGGGTATATGGTTTAGGATATAGGTTTAAGGTTTAATAGTTTAGGGTTTTAGGTTGAGGGTTAAAGGTTATTTTTTTTTATAAAGAATATGGTCAAATTGAAATAATATTTAAATAATGAGAGTTCAATAGAAATATGGAAATAGGTGAGGTACTAAATATATAGTTTACCCTTATTAAAAAATAAAATTTTAATATATATAAAAAATAATTTAATTGAATTTTTTAAAGTAATTATTAATTATTTGATGGATCATTAAAATTTTAAATCTTTATTAATTAAATTAATGGTATTCAACGGTGTTCGTCGCACGTTGTAAAATTTTCCTTTATGTTACGTGTGTTAGTTAGTTTCGAGCTTTTAATAGTATCATTTTAATTCAAAAATTATTATATTATTAAGAACAAAAATTTTATGTCTCTTTTTAGTGTCATTTTATTTTTCAACCCTAAAAAAATTAAGTTTTAAGTTCAAAATTTATATTTTAAACTCTAAATCATATATTCTAAAAAATACACCTTATCTTGAATTTAAATTTTTAATGTTAGGGTATCATAGGGGATGATTTGTATTCTATAAGAGGGTCAAGTTGCTTTGAAATTAGCCATATGCCATATATAAAATGTATTATTATTCCATAACCCTGAAGGCATGTGATGTGAAGATCCATAATGCTGAACATAGAAGAATTGAGATATTAAAGCTCAGATGGAGATGCTATATGGCACTCCCTTCCCAGTGACTCCAGGCTCAGAGAAGGGCTTGAGAAACTCATAGGGCACAACACCAGCACCATTCCTGTTCTTCAAATCCTTGTTTGCATTCCTTTCATCGATAATCCCCTCAAGCTCCATTAACCTCCCATTGAACTTTTCAAATGCTGCTTTAATCACAGGGTTGTCAGCCCAAGCCGACTCCGACTTCTCTCCCAAGTACTCCTCATCCGGAGAATGATTCGACAACACATCCAAAATAGCCATCACTGTAGTAGCCTGAATTTGTGAAGGGAAGCACTTTAGGAGTAAAGCTTCGGGTTTCTTCATGAAGAATTCCCACTCTTTTTCACTTGCCTCTTCGGTTGGCATATTCCTTCTAGCAATCGTTGGCCTACTGGGGAAGTATCCGGCATATGTATATTGCCCGAAGTTGACAGATGCATGATGACCCGAGGTTACCCAAGTGATGGTCGTAAGGATCTGGATCAAGTCTTCTGGTGTTTTAAGGACAGGCCACCATGGTTCATCTTTCTTGTCGCCGTGCCCAACCGTACGGATTTCAGTCCACCATGCTTCAAGTTCTTGGTCCGACTCCACTAGACTCGCATTCGGATAGTAATGGTTCACATAATCAGAAACCCATTGTTTGAGAATATCCCAGAGGAGGAGTCCATCGTTGGCAAGAGGGTAATCCTTGATCGTTAACCTTAGGCCATGAGGAGCAGTAGGATCTTCAACAGCCATCCCCCTAGTAATGAAAAAATTGTTAATACACTAATGACCATGAAATCTTCAAACAAATGATAATTAATACCTGCTAATCAAGTCGGCGGGTAACGCTTGATGATCGAATCGCCATAGAAGGTCATAAGCAACAGAACAAATCTCCATACAGTACTTGCCAGGGCTGAAGGAGGTCTCAATGATCCCATCAACACTGATAAGATACTCTCGAGCTAGTGCATTGATTTCCATTGTGTAACGGAAATGGGGATGGAGCAATCTGTAGATCGGATGCATTTCACTCAGTTGCCGATTCGTGGCAATTATGTAAGGTTCGGTACAGCAGTGAGTTCTTAACCTGTAACACAATTTAAAAAGTTACATGTAACTCAAAATTATCAGGCAGATTTATGAAGAAATGTTGATTCAAAATGTATATATACCAGTGACTGATAAGCTGGTGATAGCCTGAATCGTGAGCAAGCACATGAGCTTTGGCAAGCCTCCAAAGCCAGACACCTGAAGAATGCCAAGCCGGCCTGTAAACATCCCTCCACTGCGGCTTCCCGTCCATAGGCGGTCGAGTTAGCTCGATCGCCAACGGCCTCAGGATCTCATCGGGATCTAAGAAAAACAGTGTTCGTGACCCATATAATGTTGTCCCTGGAAGCTCTCTCACTTTCTTCACGTATGGTAGTAGCAAGTCATGGTAATCCAGGACGAACAACTTCTTTTGTTCCAATGCCTGCACACGAACGAATAATATACAATAACTGAATCAAAAACAATGGCTATTGGCTCATTGTGTGAGCATTTGAATGAATATATGGACTGATCTGGTACCTCTTCCAATGTCATGTATCCTTTGATTTGACACTCGAGCTGCTCTTTGGTTATTGCAGATACTGGATCACCGTAGATTTCAGGATCAAGTTTGCTCTTTATTGGCCATTCCTATAGGGTTTTTTGGGGAGGAACTATCAGTCGAAAATTAGGTACGTATAAATTGACACTTTTTTCCCCAGTTTTTTTTTTTTAATGTCATACCGTGACCAATTGAAGAGCATATGGGTTGATCCCGGCAAGGGTTTGTCGAGCAAATTCCTCATCCCTAAACCAAAAGAATTTGTCACCTTCAAGAAATTAAAACAAAAATGTTAGCAACTGATTAAATAATCACTGGTAAATTTAAAATAAATTCATGCTCCTTTAAGAATAAGAATTTGAAATTAATTGAATGAACAGACAATTTATAAAAACAAAGCATTATGTTCTAGTGGTAAAGCTTTATGTTCATTATTCCTTGTGACCCGGGTTCGAGCATTAGTAATACATGATGTGTGTTTTGTCTTCGAAAAGACTAAGAAAGTTGAACAGATGCTTACCCTTGCATCACACCAAGCATATTCAAAAAAAAAAATCGTATCATGCTTCAAAACTTAAATCTACAGTCTTAACCTTAAACCATTAAATTATAAAACTTTAAACATAAAATTTAATCATAAACACTAAAAATGTAGTCTTAACCCTTGAATTCAATTAAGTTGTGACTTCAAATTGTGTGTGTGTGTGTTGGAGAGAGAGAGAGAGAGAGAGCTCACGATTCATAGTCTCAGGCGTTTCAAAACGCAAGGCATTGCTGTCAGAAATGACCTTGAGAAGTCTGGGGAGAATTGACCTCCATAAAGTTTGTCCTTTATGGGGAGGCAAGTGAATCCCCTCGTTGAAAAGCTTGTCAATGGAAGCGAAATATGGGAATTCAAGATCCTTGTCTGCAAACGCCAACCGCAGCGACGGGACCACCGCGTGAAACACCGAGTAGAACGTCTTTGCCGAAAACGTCAGTTGTTTCACCTCCGAGAAGCACTCGTCCCTTGGCACATAAAATATATTGCTCCTTGTCTCCGACTCAGGATCTGCAATTATTAATTTATTCAATTACCTACCAATCCTTCTTTTCAATAATTTAATAAAATTACTGATTTAATAATTTTAGCCAGAATTGAGAATTGGCACTACAACTGCCTACCAGTAATCTCGATTATTACCTGCTTTACTGCGTGGGCGACCAGTCCGGCAGCGTCTAGGGTAAGGGAATTGTTTATTGCCGCCGAGCACGGTTCTTTTTTTGTTAGGATCGGAATCAGGTTCGCCGAGATCGTTGTAAACATCGTAGTCATATATCCTCTCAAATGGCTTGCGCTGTCCCTCACCATTCCCTCTCAACGCCTCCAGCTCTTCATTCCTCAGTCTCTTCAATCCGCTTGGTGTTTGTGACGGCAAGTACGACTGTATTATTATAGCAAATCAATTCAAAACATTAACAAAAACAGCTAAAAATATTTGTTACGGAATCAAACAAGGCAAGATTTTGCTAAATCGGCTTATGAAATCTTCAATTGTCTGGTTATATATGGATGGAAATGGAATGATTCCTTTCATGGGGGTCTACTTAGTACTTACACGTACAATTTCACTAAAACTGGTAACGACGCTTGTGAGCGAAAGGTGACACATCATTAATAAATAAATAATTCGAAAAGAAAATTGGAAATTAAGTCGAAATTTAATTTCAGATAAAAAAAAAATAAGTTAACAACCTTTTAAAATAAAGGTAATTATAAGATGTACCAACGTGTAAACATTTTATTTTCACAAACGCCCTAATTTTAAGGGTTAAAGAAATAGTTTACAATTCTTACTTTAGGGTTTAGATTTATGTGCTCATAATTTAAGGACTATAGTTTAAATTTAGAGTTTAGGGTTATAATTTAGGAGTTATAGGTAAAAAAACTAAATCACTAACATATTATCCTGAACTTAAACCCTAACTCTTAAACCCTAACCTTTAAATTCTAACCATAAACACTAAATTATAAATTTTTAAACATAAACTCATATACTATAAACTCTAAATTAAATCTCTAACTCCTAAAATTAAAACACTTATAAAAAGAAAATGTTTCCACATTTGCAATATCTCGTCACTATTGAATTAGGATGGAATTGATTTGACAATTCAACTACATAGAACAAAAAGACATCGGAGGGGAAAACTTGGGATGACAAAAATACTCAGCCCGACTCGACCTGATCGATTTTTTTTTAAATTTCGGGGATCGAAGTGGAGCGGGGCCGGTTCGGGTATTTGCTAGAAATTCTTCACTCCGCCCGTCCCGCCCCGGTAAATTTTTATATATATTTTTATTATATTTATAAAAATATCATTATATTTAAATATTTTTATGAGTATTAAACTATTTTTTGTTTTTGGTTTGGTTCGTACTTATTGTAAAATTTTGTTAGATGTTATTCAAGTTTTAATATATTCGATTCTAACGGTCAATGATTCAAGTTTATTCTTTTAAATATGTAGTTTAACATGTGGATAATTTAAAATTACTTTTATTTTATTTTTATATGAGTTTGAAGTCCCTTGAAACTATAATTTGTGATTGTGGTGGAAAATTGGTTGAATCTAATATTTATCGTCGGCGAAAATTAAAATTTTTAAAATTTTTCAGGGCGGGTCGGGCGGGATCGGGTTTAAGGGTTATTGTATCGGGGTAGGGCGGGGAGGATAAATTATATTTTAATTCGGGACGGGGCGGAGTCGGGTATAATATCTTATAGGTCGGGGCGGGTTCGGGGCGACCAAAAACCCTCCCCGTCCCGTTGCCATCCCTAACAACAGCGGAAAACAAGTAAAATAATTTTTATTTTTCTTTAAATGTCATTTTTTTAAAAATAGTTCATTTACAATCTTGCCCTTTTTGTAAATATATGTTGTTTTTAGGAATGGATCGTGGGTGTTATTGCACTTTGAAATTTTCAAATTATAATATAATTAAAATATTCTTTATTAATGATCTATTTCCACATTCTTTAAAATTTTATAATTTATAGCCCTAAATATCTAAAATGATTTCCTAAAAATTCATATCCTAAAATAAAATTTTGTACTCGTACCTTGTTGTTCCCCTTTTAAAAGTTTTAATGAAAATTTATAAATTATCAGTAATATATATATATATATATATATATATATATTAATTGATTGTATGGCCCTATTCGATCGAAAACCTACTGTCCACAAATTCTACTTCCAAATTGGATTTTTGCAATCATTGGTGCAAAGTGTAGCCTAAAAACATTAATTGTTATTCCCTCTGTATTATTAAATTTGTTCTTATTAAATTTTTATGGTTATTTTTTTATAACTATGACTTGTTATTGTTTAAAATATAAAATATATATTTTATATACCTTTTATCAAATAGTTTTAAAATACATATTTTATACAATTTAATTATTTAAAATAACTATAGTTAAATTTTTATAAAATTTTAACTTTTAAAAAATTAATAAAGGACAAAATTTGGATAAAGAATGGTTCATCTTTTTGCTTGTAGATTTTATTTGAATGGTGTGGGGTTGTTGTGGTCCACCAAGTGTTGTTCTGGTTTGCAAAAGTGGTCCATGTTTTTACATATTTTTTTCTGTTTCCATTCTTTAAGTGCATTGTAAACGAATTGAACGTTCAGCAAATCGTTGGTGACCCGTTCGGTGAGAAGTTTGCTTATATTCGTTTATTTATTAAACGAATGAACATGAACAATATTTTTTGTTCATTTAATTAAATGAACGAACACTGACAAAGGACTTGTTTGTCTATTTATGTTCGTTCGTTTATGTTCATTTAAATTTATTCACATATGTCCAGGGGACAAGGGTGTTATTATTCGGTTAAACCGAACTAACCGACCGAACCAAAACAAAATTAGTTAATCTATTAGATAATTTTAGGTTTTGGCTAATGATTAAGAGTTTTTTTTCAAATTTCAATTATCAATTAATTTGGTTTAAAATCAGTTAATTAACTGAATTAATCGAACCAACAAAAATATTAAATATTTAACAAATTATATATGTTCGTTTATGTTCGTTTACCATTTAAACGAACGAACATGAACGAACACGAACAAGCTACATTCCTTAATGAACGAACACCAACAAGAAATTTTGTGTTCGTTTATGTTCGTATTCATTTATTTGTTCGGTTAAAGTTAAACGGACGAACACGAACAAGCTACATTCCTTAATGAACGAACACAAACAAAAAAATTTATGTTCGTTTATGCTCGTATATATAAACACACTCTCGTTCGTGTTCGTTCGGTTCGTTTACATGCATAGCCGTATGCATTTGTCCATTTCTACGTTCCTTTCTCGATTTTCCTTTGTTCAATTCAATGGTCCTGTTACTACGCATGTTATGCACTTGCCTAGCTGTGTTTGTCACGTGAAATTGTGTACCGTATTTCTTGTCACGTCCAAACTCCTATTTTTTTTGCAACTTTCATGAAAGAAAATAAAAATATATACATATTTAACTTTCAAGTGAGAGCAAATATAAATAAGATAAATAGATTCGTTATATCCTGTGAAAATAATCAAAACATTGGAACATATGTATACCATAGACCTCACGTATCCAATGAACCCTATGGAGTAGGAGTACGATGTTTTTTGGCCTTTGCAGCGGCATGCAGTGCCATGTCAAAAACCTAACGGGGACCATCATGTACCCTATATTTAGCTATTGTATGCATAAATCAAATTATGGTAGTAGGATACTAATAATTAATTGGTCTAGCGTGATCAAGCGTTAGATTCTTTAAGTAATGTCAAGTGTTTGAATTTTAGCGTTGTGAATAGAGAAAATTAAATTGGGAGGGTCGTCTCATAATATATATTTGTAAAATTTAATCCGAATTAATCGACCAATAAATCAAATGTTGATGGTTAAACTAAAAAAATTATAGTAATAGGGTAAAGTTGTATTTTGATGCGCAAATAAAAGCTTTGATGTAATAATTAATTTAGAGGACTAAAGATAAGCATTTTTCTAAAAAATATTAATATATAAATGAAGAAAAAATATTTCATCCAATGACAGTGAAAAATCTATATTCGTGAGTTCAATGGGTTTAAATGTTTAATTTGTGTTTTAAGATTTAAAATTTAAGATTAGAAATGAGATTTTCAGAGGTTGTGATTCAAGATTTTAAGGTTAAAGATTTAAAATTTAATTTTAAAAATAACATTAGACATGCTTGTGGGGTATTTTTCCACTGTTAATACATAAAATAATATAACTCATAAATAAATTGGAAAATAATTAAGGGCAATTATTCCATGCACAAGTGATTGTGTAGACTTTGTTTGCACAAACACCTTAGTTTTTGGGCTTAAGGACTCTATTAGGGTTTACGAGTTTAAGTGTAATAGTTTTGAATTTAAGAACTGTTGATAAAATTTAAGATTTATAGGTTAAAATCTAAATCCCAACTCATATTACCTTAAACCCTAAAGTCTAAACACCTACATAAAAACTCATAAACTCTAAACCCTAAAATTGAGACACTTGTGAAAACAAAAAGTTTACACGCCTGCGTATGAGATAATAATCCATTAATTAATTAAATGTAAAAGAATCTAACCTTGTGAGTGAAGAAGACTCGTTTTTTAGGATTGTCGAACTTAGCGTGAACCCAAGAATTACAACTGACGCTGATTGGATCAGAGTCCGGGAAGCCTTCCAGCAGGATATCGGTTAGGAACATCTCTTTGTGATGCTCGTTCTCCACCACAACGGCGCCTAATTCCCCAAACTCTTGGCCTACTTCGAAATCCGCCTCGTATGTCACATCATCACCCTTCTGTTTCACTCGATGCGCATAAGCTTTGATCGTCTCCTTCTCTTGCCCCGTTTCTGTGCACCCAAATCCAACAGTATTTCTTCGTTTAGTAATAGTATCAAATATTAAATAAATTAATGCCCTCTTCAAAACTCATCTTTTTTTTATCTATTTCTTTTGTATTGCAGGCTACTCACGGAAATCCATCAACCTTGGAATCTATACGTAACTGTAAATTTCCACCTTCTGTGTTAACGTATATCTCAATTATCAACCATTTCTTTTGCTTTTGCTTTTCAACCAAAAAAAGAAAAAACAAATTAAATAGTTGTTTTTATTTGAAAAAAAGCCAGAACTTTCAATCCATACCCTCATATCAATATATATTTTTATCATTTATCCAAAATTTGGAGTATATATATATATATATGAGGAAAAACATTTTATTGTTTTAGGGGTAATGATTTAGTTTAATATTTAGAGCTTATGAGTTTAATTAGCAAGTGTTATAATTTAGAGTTTATGAATTTAGTTTGTATGAGTTAGTATTTTAAGATTATGGTTAAAATTCATAATTTAGCGTTTAAGGTTTATACTTTATTTTTAAAAGAGTAAATATATAAATTTATGTATTTTTTACATAAGCATATCAAAAAATTACACATAGATATACACATACGATGATTTGGAATAGATACAGTAACCCTTGGCATATATATATATATATTGAAATTATATTAATACATCTTTTATGTTATTAAATTAAGATGTTATTAGTTGGCATAATAATAATACAAATAATTGAGAAATTAATATCCATGAACGTTGAAAATTTCAATATACATACAAGAATGGAAATGATGTCAAAAAAAAGTATGGAAAGTCGGGATAAAATGTTTTGGAATTATCAATTTTTTGGAGATAAAATAAATTTATTGTTATTTTTAAGTATAACAAAAGTAGTAAAGCTTTGAAAATAATCTGGACACGAAGGGGTCGGGCATCGGCTGGCCCTCCCTACGGCCTACGCCAGTACGCCCAATCCATGCGTAAGAGATAGACGAAAGTGGATAAAAATCCCACATGGTTGCGATGGCTTAGGAAGTCTAGTTCCAAAAATATTGGAAGTTACCTTTAGATTAAATACATATAAAGAGAGCAAGTGCTCATAAAAATTTGAGAAAATCAAACACCAAATTAATGTTAAAATAGTTTATGACTCACAATTTTAAAATTTTATTTGATATTTTTAATTTTATCAAATAATATGAAAAAAATCATGAAATAAGTTAAATTGTTAAAAAAATAAAATCCAAAAATCCAAAACTTAAAATAATTTTAAAAAACCGAACCAATATCACTCATAAACAAGGATGGACCAAAGTGGTATTAGAGGAGGAAGTCCACTCCTGAAAATTTTAAATTCTTATATATTTATTTATTTATTTATTTATTATCTATGGTCTATGTTCGAATCTATAAAATTTTGTAATTTTACATTTTTAATATAACTTTTTCGCATAAAATCTTGTGTGTGTCATGCTCGTAGAAGAATGAAAAAAATAAAGTGAAGTTAGTTTGATGACTTACTGGGGTCAAGCTCGGTGCTAACAAGCTCCAAAAGAAGTGATTTACCGAGCAAGTCCTGGATATCATCTAGCCCCCTTTGGAACCCTAAGTTGGTGATTAAACCAGAAACGGTTTGTTTAACTGTGACGAAAGCTTTCACAGCGGAGACAGAACCGACATCATCGGTAAGAGTAGTGGTACTGTCTAGTGTCGCTTTGGTTTTGTTCAGAACAAACCTTGCTTTAAAACCAGCTTTTTCTGTCTTGCTCAACGAAGAAGAAGAAGAAGGCTTCAAAGGAAGAAAACCAGAGGGTAAGAAAAGGTTGTGCAATGGCGATAACAGGGTTTTGTTGGGGGTGGGATGATAAACATGTGGCTTCAACATTTTGGAGATCAGTGGATAGATATATGTAAGGTTGTAGTTGAAGAAACCCTAAGCTATGCTGTTTTATATAGAGAGAGATGGAGAAACAGGTCATACATTTATGATATATACAACACTCCTATTTTTATTTATTTATTTATGTTTTTAAGGTTGTTTCTTTGCCAGGGGACCTTGATTTTGTTTTTGTTTTTTATTGGGGCAGTGCCAGTGCTGATTCAATGAACAGTTTATCTTTGCTTACTGTAAAACACAGCACGTGATAAATTTTTTAAAAAGGAAGTTCTGAATTCTATTCGATCATGCTTAAAGAAACTAAAACGTGATTGAGTCTTGTACTAACCAACTTGATGTTTTCGTAATGCTAACTATCGATAGTCTAACAAGAAGGTGTTAGGTTATTTAAACTAAAATTTTTATAAATTTTGAGGGTTTAGGTAAATGTTTAATAATTTTGAAAACCTTTAAAAATTATGAGAGGAGATTTAATTAAAAATATTTAAAAATTTAAAGTTTAATATGATTTTTTAAAGATTTTGAGGAAGTCAAATAAAAATAATTAAAAATTTAAAGTTTTTTTTGACAATTTTTCAAATTTTAAGGGGCCCTGGTCCCCACTTGTCATGCTTATATTCCGCTATAGTACACACGGTTATAAAAAAAGATAAACTACCCGAATAATCACTAAATTATATGGATGTATCTATTTTAACCACCAAACTATAAATTTTATTAATCAAACACTCATTAAATAGTATTAATCAAGTCATTGGCCGTTAAAAATTAAAAAAATGTTGATGTGGTTGTTAAGTAAATTTGTATAATTATACATTTATTCGCTCATATCTACATATTTAACCAATTTAATCTTCAAAAATAAATAAATAAATAAATTAAGCCTCAATATTTAAAAATCTTTTCAATTTAATTTTAATTATAAATAGTCTAATAATTTATCTCACCAATAAAACAGTAATTTTTTTAAATATAACTTATTTTGTTGATGAAAATTTAAAGAAAAAAATAACATCAAGATACTTGTCTGGCCCAATAATTATGTTTCCCTATATCTCATTAGTGACCCAGATATAGGGAAACCTAATCATTGGGTCAGGCTGACATGCGGTTCATGTTTGGTAAAATTTTATAAATAGTTTAAATTGTAGTTAATCTAATCTATTAAACTACACATATAAATTAATGCATATTAAATTATTAATATGTTTATTATTTTCTTAATATATTAATACTATAAATTTTAGAAATATTTTACACAATATATCTACATATCAAACAATTACTCATTATTTATACAATTTGACCTTACGAATTAGACTTATTTATTCAAAATATATTACTATATTTATATTAAACTAATAAATTTATTTTCTCTCTATCCTTTGTTATTTTGTTTAGCCTGGTTGTATTTTAAAAGGGGAGACAAAAATGCTTGTTGTGAAGGATTAAGCCATAATTCAGAATTTCAAAGATATCTTGATATGCAAAAGGTTGGTGCCATTTGGCAGACTTTTAAAATTTCCAAGCAAGTTCCTTTGCTCAATTACGTCAAAGATGGGGTTTTAAAAATTCGAAATTGGCTTATAGAGTATTTACATAGTTATAAGTGGTTGATTAATTATTATTATTTTGTTGATCTTTCGGTTTTTAGAGTTTTACATTGATTAATTCGGACTGATCTGCGTTGCACACTTGATTTTGGTGAATAAATCTCCTAATGGTCGATTGATTATTATTATTATTATTATTATTATTATTATAATATACATATCCATCTTATGGTCTATATTTGGAGTGTGAGGCCGTTCCTCCCAACAATATCGTTCTAATATTTAGAAAACACATGATTCTAACTTCCTTCATAATTTTTTAAAAAAAAATCACAATTGTTGTAGTCAATATGCTTGATTCAATCATAATTATAAAAAACTACTAAATTATTAAATGAATACTCATGTACTCGGTCCAATAATACGTCTTAATTAGTACAATAATAAAGATTTTGGCAGCGATCTTTGCAACGCCTAGTGAGATCATGGATTGAAGGTTGAGACTTGAGATCCATGCACCAAATTCGAAGTGTTGAGTGGGTAAAGTTGTGTTTTACTGCCCGACTCGATAAACAAGGGCCTAGTGAGATCATGAACCGCAAAAATATTAAAAATAAAAAAAATGATAAAAATATTCTTTGATCTTCAAAAGAAATACCATATAATTCAATGTTTTTCTCTTGATTTTATTTTTTAAAAATAATCCAAATGTTGAATTTTGTCCGTGTATCTTGAGTTCCCTCATCGATATTCTCATTTAAGGATAGACAAAACTCGACTCAAACAAAAAAATAATTATTTTTATTTGATTTAACGTTTAAAAATTTGACTTGCCTTGACATGCCTTGAAAAAATTTCAAACAAAATTTAAATTGTAAAATAAAATTTCAAATAACTCAAAATTTTTGGTAAATAGTGGATCAGTTTTTATGTTCGAGTGGAGTCCATCAGTTTTTTCTGATATATAAATGCCACATATGACTACTCAAAATAGTGGACCGGCTTGTGTGTTGTATATGAATATAGAAAGCCGTTTATAGAATTAATATGTGTAAGAACATTATAAATGTATAATTAAATTTGTACATAAACTAAAAAAACTCGACTCAGATAAAAAAATTCAAATAAAATTTATTCATAAAATAAGACTACTAAACTTGACTAGTTCAAAAAAAAAAAAAAACTTTACTCCACTCGAGTTGATCAAACGATCACCCATATTCTCATTCATGGGATTATATGGGAATATTATGGTACAATTGACCCCACTAAAAAGTATCTATTATATGGAAAGATTAAAATTGTATCAGAATTTTTCATAAGAAATATTAAAATTGACTCGATTATATTTGTTGAACTATGAATTAACAATACTTATTATAATAGTATGAGAAATTTTCATACTATATACCCCACTCTAACGCTACAATATAAAAATACTAACTCGGCTACTGATTTGGTTCCTATTTCTGCCTACTTCAAAATATGGTGTACAATTTTTTTTCTTTCTTTTTAACCGTGACCCTTCCCTCCCCTACTCGGCTTGGGCTTCATATAAGCTTAGGGTTCTTACTTTTCAGGCTTTGGACCCATGTTGGCACTCTGGATGTATTCGTATGTCGGACTTATGTATGAGATTATTGGCACGTTTAAATTGTTTTAATTTAGATATCAACAGATGAGATGTTTGTTTGAAACACGAGTCTTAAATTTTATCGAATCCATTCACATGTATAAATAATTAACCAAATATATTTCTAACCCGTTCATATTATTTTCTACAAAATTTTAAATGCACTTATACTGTTTAATCATTTTACACATATGTTTTCTTTTTGTTTAAAATTTGAACACAACTTAACATGTTTTATAGTATTTATATTTTAGTATTATATATTAATATAGGCTGAATTTTTATATGCATAATATTAAAAAAATTGGTAAGATCGGATCAGGGGCGGAACATTGTTGAGGTGCGAGCTGTTGGTAAAATGAACTGCAAAAAGGCTGTTAGCACTGACTGGAAATTATAAACAAAAACAGAACGTAAATTTTGTGGACTGTGTCGTGGTATGGTGGCCACTGCCTTAGAAACAAAACTGCCCCGAACAGTGTAGTCGCTTCACGGGCAGGCTGTCCCCCGAGGTGCACACGGACGCTCCTGGAACCGTACACTCGACTCCCGGAGTGAACAACAGTGGAACTGCTCGAACAAGTGGAAAAACCAAAGAGAATTGAAATGGTTTTGTGTTGTGTTTTATGATCTCAAATGGTGCATGCAACAGCTCTATTTATAGGCTGTAAAACATGTCTATAATAGACATTTCACTGCACAAAATAATTACAGAATTTAATCTGTATAACAGCAATCTTAAATCTGCTGTAACATCTTCACATAATCATCATTTTAATTCTGTAATAATAATGCCATTACAGTGCTGTTACACCTTGAATTTGACTGAAAAACAGTACAGTCAAATTCATCCACTGAAAAACGTCCGAACCCGAGCCGAGCCAGCCGGACGAAGGCGGCGGCGGTGCGCAAGGACTTCCCTTGTTCTTTCCCTTGTTCTCGATGTGTAAGATATATATACATAAGTGTATATTTGGCCATCTTACCCTCAGGATTCTAGTAAGTGTTTTAGAAAAACGGCCCAACGTTTTTCACAGAAGGTGGCTAATCCTTCTCACTTACATAGGTTATTTCATCAGGTTTATCTCAATAGGACAACACATTCATACTTGTGTTATGAACTTATTAAGAATAATTAACCATGATTCGGTAAGCGGATGTGTACTCCATTCCTTATTAAGGGCTCGGCTCGGCTGGACGGCGGCAGCGGCGATGCGCGAGGACTTCCCTTGTTCTTTCCCACTCAACAAGGGAGGGAGAAAGCATGGGTATAAATACCATTCCCTAGCTATTTTCTCAACCAATGTGGGATATAACTTTGATAACCTCTTGAAGCATTACCAACACGAGCCTCTACCAACTTTTTTTCTCATGGTAATAGAATAATATTTTTAAAAATAAAATTAGTTTTATAATCATTTCCATCTTTTAAAAGCTTATTATAACCACTTCAAATTTTTTAATCTTATTATAGTCATTTTTGTAAATTTTTAGTTTCGTCATTGAATTAGATTATGGTAATGAATGTTGAAACTCGACTCAAATTTCAAAGGACCTAATTTTATTGTCAAAACTTTTTTTTTTGGTTTAATTCTTTCCGAATCATCTTAAACTTCACACAAAACATCGAATTTAGATAGACAATATATAAATTAGATTCAAGTATTTGTATCCGATTATATATTTTTTAATAGTCTAAAGATGATTACAAATGGTAGATCTATTCATATATATACTTAAATTTGAATTCATATCTCTTAAAATGAATATCATCTGTTTTCCCACTAGGAGACATGTTGGGTGCAACATATACTTTAATAAAATTACGCACTATAGATAATAAAATTGGTGCAACGCGGCCACTAAAATGCAAATTGTACTAAGGAAATTATATTCAATACACTGACAGTGAAAATTAATTTTTTTTAGTTTTAGGGTTTAAGTGTAGGGGTTTAAAATTTAGAAATAGTGGTTAGAATTAGGTGTAGGGTGAACATCATCCGTTTTTCTCATAGGAAACATATTGAGTTCAACATATACTTTAATAAAATTATGCACTCAATAAAATTGGTGCAACGCGGTCACTAAAATGCAATTCGTACGAAGGAAATTATATTCAATACACTGCGAGTGGAAACTAAAAGTTTCTACAAACACTCTAGTTTTAAAGTTTAGGAGTTTAGGTGTAGGGGTTTAAAATTTAGAATTTAAAAATAGTGGTTTGAATTTAGGGTTTAAGGTTAGATTTTAGGGTTTAAAGGTCAAAGTTTAGTTTTTGGGCTAATATAGTAAGGATTTAAAATTTAACCTATAAACCCTAAATTATAACCTTAAACTTTAAATTTTAATCACTATCCTTAAAATCTAAGCCTCTAAACCATATCCCTAAAACTAAGACGATTGTAAAAACTTTTAATTTTTACCGCATGTATACGAAATAATTACCCTTTATATGTAATGAAAGCTTTGCCACAAATAAAAGCATAGCATCACAGATGGTCTGCTTGGTGAAATATTGCAGTGGGAAAAATTATTTTCCTAGTACTACACCATGTTTTTATTTTTCAATCTATAACATTTGCTACGGTAAAAAATGAAGTCGGTGAAAACACATTTCGACTTAACTGTACATCTTATTTTTTTATTAAAAAATATTAGTCGGAATACTTGTATTCCGGCTTCACCACGTGACATGTTTCTATTACCAAACTTCGATTTTTTAATCGGAAAAACCAATGAACAATGAAATTAGAATGTATTCTCACCATATTGTTCAAAGTCCAATAGATTAGAAAATGAAAACACAAGCACATCACCTGGGGGAATATTCTTTTCTTGCAATATCTATGCAATTTCCCCATACCAGATTGGTTGCATTTTTATTTGGATTAGATTTAAATAGGGATGGGCACGGCACCCGGACCCGACGGGTTCCGACTCGACCCGGCCCGATCGGGTCGGGTATTTTTATGAAAAAAATCGGGTTCGGGTCGGATTTTTGTGTAGGGTGAGGTCGGGTCGGGTTCGAAGTTTAGGGTGAAAAAATTCGACCGGACTCGATCCGGGACTAATAGTGTAATTTTTTCCTAAATTTTTAGGGATATTTGTAATAATACCCCTCTTTATATATATTTTTATAATTAGGTCCTTAAAATTATTTTTTATTTACATTTTAGTCCTTAAAATTATTATTTTTTTATAATTATGCCTCTTAAAATTATTTTTTTTACAATTAGGTCCCTAAAATTAATTTTTTTATAGGTCGGGTCGGGTCAGGTCGGTTCGGATTTTTAAAAAATTGGATCGGGTCAGGTCGGTTTTAGGATAATTAGTTTCGGATCGAGTTCGGGTGGGCCAAAAACCCGACCCGACTTGTGCCCATCCCTAGATTTAAAAGAGTAAATTAGCAGATAATTTTTTATATATAAATATATATCAAGTAATTAATTAAAATTAATCATTAGGATTTACTACAACATTTTTAATAAAACGATTTATTACTTCATGTTAAAGTTTGGACATTGTTTCTACTTTCTAGACATTTATTTTTTTATTCCTAATTTATGACGTTTTATACTTAATAAATTTAGTTCTTTCCTACATGTCATACTTATATTTAAATCAAAACATTTCATAAAGACTTCGACTTCATATTAATTATTTAGAATCAACCCTTAGTTTTCAACAAGATATCAAATAATTTTTATAATTCTTTTGATAGAATTTTTTTTATATAAAAACTAATTATTTAGTTTGAGTGCTCATTTGTAAAAAAAATATATATAAAAGGGGGAAAATCCGGTGCTTGAAGTATGAATTACTGTGAGCGGCGGTCAGGAGAATCTCTTGAAAACCGAACTCCAATTGTTCCGCTTTGTCTGTATCTGCTAGCTTGAGTATGGTTTTGGAATGAAATTGGTTAATTCAGTATATCCATTAAAATCTCATCGCTCACTTGAAGTGGTCTCTAACATAGTATTTTCAGATCACTTGAAAGTGGCCTAGGGTTTAATCCAAGTCAATTCAGTGTTTATGCGCATATCTTCAGAAAGATACGATCTGCCGGTATTATTTTATGTCGATGCAATTTGATTTTGTAAGTGAAATAATCGACACCGTTATGATCAGGCCGACCCTTTTAATCTTAATCCACACACCACATGTAATTGTTTCCCAGAAATCCTTCAAATTTGTTTTCTCATATAGATACAGTAACGTGAGACGAACATATAAATCTGGAAAGCGAAATTATAAAATTGTAAGAAGCGTGAAATTAAAAAATGTTTAAAATATAAGAAAATTTGAAATTTTCTGGTGGAATCGTGCCCAGCATCCCTGCGTTCAATTCGTTTTTTGTCGCTGCTGATGATGTTTGGTTTAAGCGACGGATTTCCCAAACTTCAACAGTCATCAAAGATACCGAATATTTGAAGCAGGTGGAACATGCTCGGACTAAACGAGGAGAACCTTGAAAACTGTGAAGAGCAGTTCTACTGGGAAATTCTATTATGAACAGTGAGATTTGTCGTGTTGTTGTTGTAAGCAATCGGAACATGTTGGTGTTTAAATTCGAGGATGATCTCAACAGGTTTCATGCATGGAGCAACTGTTTCGTCAGCTTTAAATATATTAGCTTCTTTGACGCTTTCCTATACACTCTTTTTCTTTTTTCTTTTTTTCTCTCATGTCGACCATGTGTTCGCCATTTGGCCCCCAACCCTTTTGCCCACTTCTTCTCTAAAGGTTAGATTCTTAATTCTGAACTTACTAATGCTTTGTGTAGTTTGCATTTTGGTTTCTAGTTTCTGATTGTAACATAAATAAATAACAATCAACCAAATAAGAAACAATGTCTTGTTTTTTTTAGTTGTCTGTTGAGGTTGGAAGGAAAATATTAGTGAAGGTTTGACATGGGCATGACATGACATGTTTTTGTTAATCTGATATTGGGTGTCTGCAAAGTTTTGATTTCTTACCTTGTGGTGGTCGGTCATGTCATCTTCATGGCATTACAGGGAAATGTTTAATAGTTCATACTGTGTTCCCAAGTGTGTTTCCATGGAAGTCCTGGTTTATTGTTATGTTTGGGGAATTGAAAATTGTCTTTCTGGTTTCTGCATAGACAAAAATGGTGGTGTTCAGAAATCAAACTGGGGGTCGGAGTTTGACTTCTTTTTGATATTTTTGGTCTTCCGGTTGAAGTTGGGTACCTAATACGATATTTCTGGCTTATTGCTGCACTGTGATTGATTCTCCCCAGAAGCTGGAAAACAACAGTATACGGGTTTCCGAGAAGATTGGTTCCCTGAAAGTGAACAGTCAGTGGTTTTAGAAGGTCTGAAGTAGTTGAAAATGGAGCAAGCAAAACCGATAGAAGATCAATTCTCCAAGCTGCATCCATGCCTTCCTATAAATACAAGTATTGGGATCATAGGAGCTGGTCCTAGTGGGATATCAGCTGCTTATGCGTTAATCAAGCTTGGTTATAATAATATAACCATATTGGAGAAGCATCACACAGTAGCTGGAATGTGTGAATCCGTTGAAATAGAAGGTAACAACACGAACCAAAATGATATTTCCATTTTGTCCATTCAGTTCAATGCTATATGTATGTTATATAATATATATTTGTATCATATGTCAACATGCAGGAAAGGTGTATGATTTAGGAGGCCAAGTTCTTGCTGCAAACAGTGCACCAGTTATATTTCACTTGGCCAAAGAGATTGGTGCTGAATTGGAAGAGATGGACTCCCACAAGCTCGCCCTCATTGACAGTTCCACAGGGAAGTATCAGGATATTAAAGTTGCTGATGATTATGTCTCTGTGATCGCCCTCACGTTAGAACTTCAGGTCAGTTGCAGCGCTTTCATCGTTGTTTCCTTACCTTTTCATATTAGGAATCAATTTCAGAATCCATTTTGTTTTTCGGGCCAGGACAAGGCTAAGGCTTCAAGTAGAATCGGTGTTCATGCTGTGAGTGACCTGGCTGCAGATTTGACACCAACCTATCTCGAGACTCATGGATTTAAATCTGTTCCACAGTCTGTAGCTTATGGATACACTGCTTCTGGCTACGGATTCGTTCAAGACATGCCTTATGCCTACATTCATGAGTTTACTAGAACTTCAATGGCTGGCAAAATACGACGTTTTAGAGGTGGATACACGAGTTTTTGGGAGAAGATCAGTAAACATCTTCCTGTTAAAGTCCTTTGTAACACTGAAGTATTGGCAGTAAAGCGTAATGATAATGCTGTTGGTATCAGCATTAATGTGAAAAACATTAAAGGAGAATCTGAAGTTATGGAGTTCGATAAGGTTATCGTTTCAGGGGCTTTCCCTTTCAAGAATGGGAAAACATATAGATCTCCAGTTTCAGATCATACAGGTTTGTCAAATTCTGTAGACTGCTAAAATTTTCTTTCCAACAAGAGGCTAATACCAGGTAGTTTTGTCACAGAAAACGAAACTCAAGTGATGGACTTGAATGATGTTGAAAAGGAGCTCTTCAGTAAAGTAATAACAATTGACTACTACACTACAGTCTTGAAAATCAAAGGGCTAGAACATATGCCTATTGGTTTTTATTACTTTGGTGAATACATGGATGATCCTGCAGCGATTGGACATCCGGTTGCAATGCAAAGATTTTATGCCGATTCCGACATTTTCTTGTTCTGGTCATATGGCAACTCCCTGGATATTCAGGGACCAACCGTCCGTGAGCTTGCAATAAAAACGGTTGAAACCATGGGAGGACAAGTTGAGCAAGTGGTTTTACAACGGCAATTCAAGTATTTCCCTCACGTTTCTAGTCAAGGTATGCAAAATCACCTGCTGCTAGATCATTGAACCTCATGACAGTTTGATGCTTAAATGTTGATTTTACTACAGATATGAAGAATGGATTTTATGAGCGCTTCGAATCTGAACTTCAAGGTAAAAGGGATACTTACTACGTCAGTGGTCTTATGGCATTTGAGCTTACAGAGAGAAATTCTTCTTATTCAATGGCTCTAATCTGCAAGCACTTTGCAAACACCAATACTTCACCAGTGTTTCCTTATGTTAAGGTAATATATGTTATGGGTCAGTAAATTTATGTTCTAAAGAGATGTAAACCAAAACCTGACACATGATGTGATTTTCTTTGCAGAGTTTATTTCCATTTCAATCATACAATGGGAATAAAAATCTCAACCAATTAGGTGAACACCCTGGAGTTGAATTCCCTGATCTTAGAACACTTGATAGCTATTTGAAGCACTGGGGAACACATGAAGTCACTCAAAGCAAAACGCTTTATACCTGGATTAATGAAGAAGGGGCAGCAGTATGCACAAGGACTTATGCTGAACTTAATGCAAATGCTTCTTTTATTGCTCACAAGATATTGACAAGCAAAAAACCAGTCATCAAGCCCGGTGACAGGGTTCTCTTAGTGTATGTTCCAGGTCTGGACTTCGTTGATGCATTTTTTGGATGCTTAAGAGCAAAGGTGTTACCAGTTCCAGTTCTTCCTCCAGATCCTATGCAAAGAGGTGGACAAGCACTTTTGAAGATTGAAAATATATCTAAATCATGTGGTGCAGTGGCAATATTATCAACCATTGTCTATCACTCGGCAGTTCGGGCCGGTTTCGTGAAGCAAATGATCTCGTTGACTGGGAAAAATAGAAAATCTTCGGCTAACTGGCCTAACCTTACTTGGTTGCACACAGATTCATGGATTAAGAACTTCAAGAAAGCTATTCCAGGTGCCATAGTTGATCCATCCGAACCGAGCCCCAGTGATCTATGCTTTTTGCAGTTCACATCTGGGTCTACCGGTGATGCTAAAGGAGTCATGATCACCCATGGTGGGCTCGTCCATAATGTGAAGTTGATGCGAAAGAGATACAAGAGCACCTCCAAGACTGTTTTAATCAGTTGGCTTCCTCAATACCATGACATGGGGCTAATTGGGGGGCTTTTTACTGCTATGGTTAGTGGTGGATCGGCAGTACTGTTTTCGCCGATGACATTCATCAGAAACCCCCTCCTGTGGCTTCAAACCATGAGCAAATACAAGGCAACTCACAGTGCAGGGCCTAATTTCGCATTCGAGCTCGTGGTTCGAAGACTGGAGTCTGACAAGGATAAGGCTTGGAAATATGACCTTTCTTCCCTTATTTTCCTAATGATTGCTGCTGAACCAGTAAGGCAACGAACTCTGAAGAGGTTCATTGAGCTCACTTATCCATTTGGCCTTTCACAAGAGGTAATGGCACCCGGTTATGGCTTGGCCGAAAACTGTGTGTTTGTAAGTTGTGCATATGGAGAAGGGAAATCCATCTTGGTTGACTGGCAGGGAAGAGTTTGTTGTGGTTATACTGATCGAGAGAATCAAGATGTTGACATCAAAATAGTTGATCCAGAGACTAGTGTGGAGCTTGAAGAAGCTGGAAAAGAAGGAGAGATATGGATTAGTAGTCCAAGTGCTGGCATCGGGTATTGGGGTAGAGAAGAACATAGCCAGCAAACATTCAGAAACGAGTTTAAGAATCTCGCTGGAAAAAGATACACAAGAACTGGAGACTTGGGACGAATCGTTGATGGGAACTTGTTCATCACTGGAAGAATCAAGGATCTGATAATTGTAGCAGGAAGGAATATTTATTCAGCAGATGTAGAAAAGACAGTTGAAAGCTCATCCGAAATTCTACGACCTGGTTGTTGTGCTGTCATTGGTGTTCCAGAGGATGTACTGTCAGAAAAAGGAATCCAAGTTCCAGATGGTGCTGACCATGTTGGCCTTGTTGTAATTGCAGAAGTTAGAGATGGAAAACCTGTGAAAAAGGAAGTCATCGAAAAAATCAAAACACGAGTTGCAGAAGAACATGGCGTCAGTGTCGCTGCCATCAAACTGATCAAGCCCAAGACTATCAGCAAAACAACATCAGGGAAAATCAAGAGATTTGAGTGCCTAAAACAATTCAGTGAGGGCACTTTGAGCATAGTCCCGGATCCAATCTTTTCAAAGAGACCTTTGGTTCGGTCATTCACTACTGGCACTTGTGCTGCAGGAAGAACACCTCGTCAACTTCAGAGTTCTCCTTTACCCGGTCCAAGATTGAGAAACAAGGACATTGTAGAATTTCTCAAAGGCCTGGTCTCCGAGCTAACCCGGATTCCTACCAGCAATATTTCTGCTGAGGAGAGCCTTGTCTCATATGGAATTGATTCCATTGGAGTTGTCAGAGCGTCTCAAAAACTTTCAGATTTTCTAGGCGTGCCTGTTGGAGCAGTGGATATTTTCACTGCAACCTGCATCGCAGACTTGGCAAACTTCTCAGAAAATCTCTTAGTAAAGTCAAAACCCGATCTTACGACGGCTTCATCATTTCATCCCGAACCCGATCTAGATTCCGAGGAGCCTTTGGTTGAAGTATCCATACATCGCCAAGTAGGCATCTGGTCTTTACAATCCATGGCTCTTATCTTTGTGTCTATCTTGTTGAGTCTGCCTGCATATTTATCAGTTTCTGCATTCACGACTTTCACCTCACCGAGCTATGCAACAATAGATGGAAACCAGTGGCTTGCTTATTTCGTATGTTTGACCTTTGCTCCCCTTGTTTGGATTCTCTGCATAGCTTTAACATGCATGAGCATATCCTTTCTCGGAAATCCTTTCTTGAGACCAAATTATGCCCTCGTCCATGATGTCTCCATCTGGTCAGTTGATTTTGTTAAGTGGTGGGCACTTTACAAAGTCCAACAAATAGCTTCTAAAGTTCTTGCTCAACATTTGAGGGGAACAGTGTTCTTAAATTACTGGTTTGAGATGCTTGGAGCAAGAATCGGGTCATCGGTTACACTAGATACTATCGACATTACAGACCCATATTTAGTTTCAATTGGAGATGGAGCTGTGGTTTCAGAAGGGGCGTTAATTCAAAGTCATGAGGTAAAGAATGGAATACTGAGTTTCCAGCCCATTAGAATTGGCAAGAATTCAACAGTTGGGCCATACGCAGTGCTCCAAAAGGGAAGTGTATTGGCAGAAGAAGCTGAAGTACTCCCATTACAAAGGATTGATGGAGGCACTTCGGTGAATAGATCAGCCAAGGCTAACAGTGTCCAAAAAGTAAGTACTTTCACTTTCAGATTTACGTAATTATGTTTCTATTAGTAAGCAACATAGCTCATTTTTATTGTTTACCATTTCAGAGTACAGTGCTGTCAAATGATACTCCAGATAAGACCATGTCTCAGTTCATGGGCATCTACTTGGTTGGTTTCCTCAGCAGTTTCTCTGGAGCTATTGTCTACTACCTATACATTTGGCTCTCTGAAAAACCTTATTCTCTTCAACACTTTGCTTTCGTTTGCATAGCGGGAGCCTTACATTGGATTCCTTTCACTGTTATTGCATATGTTACCATGTTTGCTAGAATCACTTGGAATCCAGCAAGCTTTGCGATCTCGGTTGCCATTGCTTACTTAGCTCACGGCTTGATTCTCAGTTTCCTTACATGCGCTTTGAATCATCTTCTTACTGAGAGACAACAGTCAAAACAATCTTATGTCAAGGTATTCATCAGACACCGAATTACCATTGCCTGCCACCTTAGATTTGCTAAACTTCTGTCTGGGACAGAAGCTTTTTGCATGTATTTACGGCTTTTGGGTGCAAAAGTTGGTCAACATTGTTCAATCAGAGCTATCAACCCAGTTTCAGATCCAGAACTAGTCGAAATCGGTGCCGGCGTTCATCTCGGTGACTTTAGCAGAATCGTTACAGGATATTACACCCGTAGCGGTTTGATTCGTAGGAAAGTTGAGGTGCAAAATAATGCAGTTGTTGGGAGTCAAAGCCTAGTCCTTCCAGGCTCCAGAGTTGAGAATGATGTAATTCTTGGTGCACTTTCAGTGGCCCCTGAAAACTCACTTCTCCAAAGAGGTGGTGTTTATGTGGGATCTCAAACTCCAATCATGGTCAAGAACACTAAGCATGCTTTAGATGATCGGATAGAAGAAATGGATGCGAAATATAAGAAAATTGTGGGAAATCTTGCCTCAAGTTTAGCTGTTACCACTTTGAAGGTTAAATCAAGATATTTTCATCGAATTGGTGTTGCAGGGAATGGCTACTTGAAAATATATGACAAGATCGAAGGATTCCCCAATCACAAGATTTTTCATCCTGGAAAGTCCTACCGTGTCCTAGTTCGACATAGCAATAGCCTGAGTGCTGATGATGATGCTAGGATAGATGCTCGAGGTGCTGCTGTGAGAATACATCTAGATGAGTACAATGATGTTAATGCTCCGGCCCTTGACTTAACACTGAAAACAGGCAACGCATTCTATGCTCGAACCATTGCCGATTTCGCAACATGGCTTGTGTGTGGACTTCCTGCAAGAGAAGAGCATGTGAAGCGAGTCCCACATATCCGAGACGCGGTGTGGATGTCCCTTCGCCACGCTAACTCGTATGCAGAGCTGCATTACTACTCAAACTTTGTTCGGCTTCTTCGGTTCTCGGATGGGGAAGAAAGGTACGTGAAATTCAAGTTGAGACCTTGTGACGAAAGTATCAGCGAGGACTCTGGGAAGGTTGAACCCAAGGGAATTCTCCCACCAGAAACAGGTGCAATTCCAAGGGATGAAAATGACACCCGCCCCTTACTTTTCCTTGCTGAAGATTTCCAACGCCGGGTGAAATCCGGTGGTGTTCGATACATCTTCCAGCTACAAATCCGGCCTGTTCCAACAGATGAAGCCGCACGTGACGTTGCGATTGACTGCACAAAACCATGGGACGAGACTGAGTTCCCATACATCAATGTAGGTGAGATAAACCTTGAACAAAATCTCACCCCGGAAGAAGCCGAAGCATTAGAGTTCAATCCATTCCAAAGATGCCATGAGATCGATGTTATCCGAGCTTCCTCGTCCTCTCAGAGTGCTTCCATTGATCATGGCCGCTCCCTAATCTACGAGATTTGCCAGCATTTGCGAAACAAGGAACCACTTCCCGAGGCGTGGAGGATCTTCCTAGAGCAATCTGATATTAAAGTAGACCTCTCCGGGTGTCCAATGGCAGCAGCATTGGAGAAAAAGGACACAGGAAAAGTGACCCTGGAAAGAAACTGGTCTCAAACCACATGGTCAATCTTTGTTCAACCATTGTTACAGACTGTGCTTCCTTATTTCCTCCTGGGACTAGCAATCTTTGCACCTTTAACGGGTGTCCTCCACATGAAGGAATCAAACAAATTCCCACTGCATTGGCTGCTTCCATTGCTCTGGGTTTCTTCAGGAATCGCAGCTACATTAACATGTGCGGTGGCAAAATGGGTTCTAGTGGGAAAAAAGAATGAAGGCGAAACAGTTCAGATATGGAGCAAAAGGGTGTTCATGGACACCATCTGGCAAGCTTTTAGAACACTGGTTGGGGAGTATTTCATGGAAATGACAAGCGGGTCGGTTCTATTCGTGCTGTGGATGAAGCTAATGGGATCAGACGTGGAACCGGAGCAAGGGATATACGTGGACAGCATGGGAGCTTTGCTGAATCCAGAAATGGTGCAGATTGAAGGAGGGGGATGTATCGGAAGAGATGCTCTGCTGTTCGGACACATATATGAAGGTGAAGGTGGCAAAGTGAAGTTCGGGAAAATCAAAATCGGAGAAGGAGGGTTTATAGGGAGTAGAGCGGTGGCAATGCCGGGGGTAAGAGTGGAGAGTGGAGGGAATTTGACTGCACTCACACTCGCCATGAAAGAAGAGGTTGTTAAGTAAGGTTGCAGCCTGCAGGAGCTGTTCATTATTCTTGGGGATGACACTGCTGTCTGCTAATGTTATGCAAGAAGATGATCTGCTGCTGCCACCTGGTCTTTCCCAATAAATTCAGCAGCTCTAGACAAGTGTAGGAATACAGTTTCATACGAATAAGCAACATAAACACAAGTGCTTTTTATTTGTTAAAAAAGCCTGATACGTACCGGTACCATTGCTGTTAAGAGTAAGTTTGTACGGTCATATATTGAATAAATCTTTTCATCCAAAATAGTTACCATGCTTTTTATTTATTTTTCTGTTTCATTTTATAAAATGTAAAATCATATGAAGAAATAGGATATAAAATTTCAATACAAACAAAATTCAGGTATAATACAAATTAAATAAATAAATAATTATTCATCTCCTGCTTTGGATATCTTAAAAATATTTATAATATTATAAAATATAATTAAAAAAGTAAAGCTCACCCCAGGATTCATGAACATGATCGCAGCAATCAGCATTATTCTGGGTATTTCGTCTCAGTGGCAATTTTGGCACCAAGCAACATCTTTGATAACTTTTTCCACTGACTTTTCTGATTTTTGAAAGTCAGAATATCTCAAGCAACAAAACCCATTTCTCCTTCATTTTTTAAATCCCTAAAACCCCAAATTCTCTAATTCAGCCTTCTGATAAAGTCGAATAGATATCCCTGTTTTGCCAGTCTGTGTCAAGATTTCTAGTTTTTGACCCCTTTTTTTCATGGCCGAATTTGAAGATATTGGAGCTGATATTAGGTAAAGCTTAATTTTTTACCCTTCTTTTTCAACAAAAAAACCCACGGTTTTATTTTGTTTTACCTAAGCAATTATTTATTGAATATTGATCGAATCATGGAGTATTCGGTTGGGGTTTTGCATGATTTATTATGCATGAAATGATTACGGAATTATAATGGGTAAATTTGTTTAGAGCAACTTGAATTATTTGTAGTTATGAAAGCAAGCTATTTTATGAATAAGAAATTGGGTTTGTTTTTTCTTAATTGATTGATTTTATTCAGTACTTGTTTGTGGTTGAAAATAGTAAGAGATCAACAAGTATTTTTATTAAATAGTGTAAAAGAATTTTGTGGTTGGCTCTAAAATATTAGAATGTCTCGAATTTTATTGACATTGCTAAGATAGGAGAAGATATGTAATTAAAAATTGAATTTAAAGAAAAAAAGATTCAGGTTTCATGGCAAATGCAACTATGCAGACCAGTGTAGGTGAGGGTTTTCTTTATTGTAGAGCAAAAAGGAAGAAGCGAAAGGTAAGGTTTCTGAATTTGTGTATCTTCTATTTTGTACTTTCCATAGAAGAAAGCAAGATTTTAATGTTGCTTGAGTTAATGGATCATGTCGCGAGTTGTGACGGTAGTCAATTTTTTGGTTTGACAGTTCCGACATTGAAGCTGATGACTTAAGGTGTGAAAATATAGCAGAGAAAGATGTCAGCGACGAAGAGATTGAAGCAGATGAATTGGAGAGACGAATGTGGAAAGATCGAATCAAGCTCAAAAGGATTAAGGAAAGACAGACGATTGTGGCTCAACAGGCTGCGGAAAAGCAAAAATCCAAGCAGGCATCTGATCAAGCTCGGAGGAAGAAGATGTCCAGAGCTCAAGATGGGATTCTTAAGTATATGTTGAAGCTAATGGAAGTCTGCAAAGCACGTGGATTTGTCTATGGCATCATTCCGGAGAAGGGTAAGCCTGTAAGTGGTGCATCAGATAATATAAGATCTTGGTGGAAAGAAAAGGTGAAGTTTGATAAGAATGGGCCAGCAGCAATAGCCAAGCATGAGGCAGAGTGTTTAGCTGCAAGTGAGTCCGAAAACAAAAGGAATGGGAATCCGCAGTGCAGTCTACAAGACCTGCAAGATGCTACTCTGGGATCCCTCTTGTCTTCTTTGATGCAGCATTGCAAACCCCCTCAGAGGAAGTATCCTCTAGAAAAGGGAGTTCCTCCACCATGGTGGCCAACTGGGAATGAGGAGTGGTGGGTAAAACTAGGGCTGCAACAGGGTCAAAGTCCTCCATATAAGAAGCCACATGATCTTAAGAAAATGTGGAAAGTTGGGGTTTTAACAGCAGTGATAAAGCATATGTCACCTGATATTGCAAAGATCCGGAGGCACGTACATCAATCAAAATGTTTACAAGATAAGATGACAGCAAAGGAGAGTGCAGTTTGGTTGGGGGTTTTGGGACGAGAGGAAGCTCTGATTCAGCAACCTAGTGGTAATAGAATATCCAGCATAACTGAAATGCCACGTGGTGGTTGTGATGGTAAGAAGCAACCTGCTGTCAGTAATGACAGTGATTATGATGTTGTCGGTGTCGACGACGGACTAGGTTCAGTTTCTTCCAAAGATGAGAGGAGAAATCAACCGATAGATGCAGAGCCTATAGCTTATATCACTGATGATTCCTGTCCAATCCAAGAGAATGAGCCAATGGAGAAACAGCCTAGGAGGAAGAGACCTCGTATAAGATCAAACCATGGTGATCAACAACCTCTACCAAGCCATGGGGATAAGCAACCTGGATCATCTTGTGATGAACATGTTAATGTGGAGTCAAGAAGCACGGTGCCTGACATCAACCAAACTGATGTATCTTTTCTTGAATATCATACGCCTGCCACTCAGCAGGAAAATGATGCAAGCACAACATTGATTCATGTGGAGGAATGTTTAGATGTTCAGTCTAATCTACCTGTCCCTGAATTACGGCATTATCCTACCGTTCCTTGTGCTAATGAAATTTCCACTCAGAGCCTGTTTGTAGATGGAAGACCCATGCTCTATCCATTAGTACAACATTCTGAGATGCAGCATGATGGTGCATATGAATTTTCTAATCTGTCGGTTGAATTTAGGTCTCATCATGATGGTCAACAAAGTCAGAGGGGGATGAATGTTCCACAGATTAGGTCAGAAAATGGGGTTGATGTATCAGTGCCTAGTGGAAATGAGCATGTGATTACCAGGGGAGAATTGCACCATTATGTGAAAGACATACTTCACAATGAGCAAGATAGAGTTGTTCATAATCCCTTTGGCTCGCCAACAAGTGATCCCTCGTTTTATGGTGGCTTTAACAGCCCATTTGAACTTCCATTTGATGGTACCAGTTCACTAGAGGAACTACTTGATGATGACTTAATAGAGTACTTTGGTGCTTAGGCTGAAAATTTGAGTTGTCAGGTAAACCTTTTCTCCTCAACTCTGTTCATTTATGAATGATAATTGATAATTTGGTCTCATGCATTTTATTTGATTTTAATTTTGCAGGAACTGTGAAATTATGCATTTATTATAGACCTAGATTAAGGAATTTCACTTATCCATTAGTCTTTCTAGCTATGTTACTTAACTTTTCATGTCTTGAAGTACCTGTCTCCCACAAAGATATGTGGGACATGACATTCCAAGAATCCTCAAAACACATGGGAAAACTTGGAAAAGAAATTGAATATACCATGTCCAATATGTACTTGTATCAGACACTCACATCTGAGTCTAAGTAACATAGCTTTCTAGTACAAGTGTTAGCGCTTGAATATGCATAGGCTAAGTATCTAGTTTTGCTCACCTTTCAAAGAGTAAAAACATATAATTCTGTGTCACATCCCAGCTCCCCTTAAATGTAAATTAGCATGAAAGGATGCATGTAACTGTGTCAATTGGAGAACTGTCCATATGCTAAATTTGTGACAAAATAAGAACTCACTGATCAATCTATTTCTTTCCTTGTAAATCAATTTCTATGTGTATATAGTTATTATATCCTCAGTTTTTTGTTATTTGTTTTATCTTTAATGTTTTACACTTGTATAAGGCTAATTTTTGCAAGATAGTTGCTTTTGAGCTGTTTTTTTTATAATTGGGGGAGAGGGCAAGGTTCGAACCCTGGACATTATGGTTTGAGGATTGCATATGTAATGATGACTTGTGACTCATGTTACTGTTTTTCTACCACTGTATTGTTCATATCAAATAATATTGACATTGTGGTTTTCTCTAGTGGAATTGCCCTGTTAGTGCATACATAATTAGGTTTAGAGCTTTGTCGACACCAAATCTAATTTATGTGGCTGCCTAGTTAGTGATTGCAATAGCACCGTCGTTAGTTTCCTTAACAACATTGGAAATTTTACAGGGGAAAGGAAAAGGATGCAACGCATGGCTTATTTTCAACATACATTGCACTAACATACATATCAGGTATTGCCCATCATATCCTCTATGAATCTTCTAATTGAATTAAAGGAAGATCCACCGTTGGTAACAGCCTTCCTAGCCATCCCAGCCATTTCCTTCACTTTCTTCCTAACCTCACTGCCTGCATCCATAACCTGCCGTACGCCTTCCTCAATCTCATCTGCCGTTACAACTTCACTTGTCCCGCTCCTAAAATCCAACTTCATCACTACTGCCAATCCCAGCTCCTTCATCAAATATGCATTTAGTTGTTGTTCAGCATGCATAGGCCATGTTACTATTGGCACACCACACCACAAGCTTTCCAGAATTGAGTTCCAACCGCAATGAGATACAAATCCTCCTACTGCCTTGTGGCTGAGAACCTCTACCTGTGGTGCCCACCCGCATATCATCCCCCTCTCTTGAATCCTTTCCAGGAACCCTTCTGGCAACAGTGCCTCGGGATTCTTGTAATGAACGGTTCCTGCAGCATCGTCTTGTGATGACGGTGGTGGTGGTGGCATATGCAAGGACCATAAGAACCTATGCCCACTCTGCTCTAGCCCAAGTGCTATTTCTTTCACTTGGGGTGGTCCATGGCTACCCAAGCTTCCGAAGCAAAGATAAACCACGGATGATTCAGGCTGATTGTCGAGCCATTTCATGATCCTGTCGCGTTGGACCTGGTCCAACTCAGGATGAGGCAAACTGTTGAGGCTAATCACTGGTCCAACTGGATAAATTGGAGGGTTTTGGCCATTGTAAAAACAATTAACACCATAAGGCTCAAGCTCTTCAAACGTATTGATCATGATTCCTTTGGCATGCCTCAACTTTTCAGCAATCTTAACAAATGCGGTATAACCTCCATCCTTGTTAAACACAAACGAGGGCAGAACATGTGAAGGGACAGGGTTTACAAATCCTGGGATCAAATGTTCAAGATCCATGTTTCCCGTCTCGGGTTTCGGGTATTCAAGTACCGAGCTGTTCTGGCAATGTCGAGTTGTTAGGTACATCATGAGGCCAAAGAAAGCCGTACCTGTGGTCAAGTATATATAAGAAGGAAGACCCAATTCTGTTGCTATATCAACCATGGGAGCACAAAACACATCAAGAACTAATCCTGCAACTCGAGCTGAACCCGAACCAGAATCCGTAGTAGATCTCATCGACATAATATCCCTGATAGCATTTCTAACGGGGCCAAAGTAGCTCAGGATAAATTCATAGATAAAGACCTCTGGTGATAACTTCAAAAGATCTAATGAGGGAGGATCTACCTGAGGGAGCTGAATTACTTGGATTCGATCAGGTTGGCAGACAGCAAGAGATTCGGTGTAGGCATCGACTAAACCCGAAAACCACTTCATGGAAAGAATAGTGACTGAAATCCGATCGTCGAAATGGACAAGACGCTTTGCAAATTCACCGGTTGTGACAAGGTGGCCGACTCCCGGTGTCGGAATGAATATCAGCTCTACTTTCTTCATCTCTCACTGACCCCTCTGTTTAATCTTCTTTCTTGCTCCTACTCGGTGCTGGATAGTATCTCATATGAGAAGGATTGTGTGGTTGGTCGGGTAGCTTATTCATCATTTATTTAATTTGGTTTCTTTACGTACCCATTGTTTTGAGGCATTCCACCAAGGCACCAACGATAGTATACCTGCCACCTGCCAATCCAATGAATTTGTTTTATTATTTCCCATAATAAATTAGAATACCTACCTCCTTTATTTCTGAATGTTTTGTTTATTTTATTTTTCTAAATTTATTGTATTTTACTATCAACGGATAATCAGTCTGAGGGAGGCTGGCGGGGTAGAAATCCCCTAAAAAATTGAAATTTTTATACGACTTAATTTTTCTTTTAGAATTTTTCTATGTATTTTTTATTGAAGATCTATGTTCGCTCTTCCTCTCAAAATTTTTATAAGTTCGCCCTTCATAAAATTTTATAGGTTCGTACTCCTAAACTTAAAGTCACACGTTCGTCCCTGCGGATAATATTATTTGACTTTCATATTCGACTTATGATGATGATGAAATTGATAATAAATCAATTCATATATTTAGAGCAATTTTACTAATTAAAATTCAATTACATTTACAGCCATATTCGATCAATCATGTTAGTGCTTTCCAGAACGTACCCGTTAACTTTACTTGAAAAAGTGAATTCATTATTGTTCAAGGAAAAGGATAGCAGAACCAATCGTTTGGTAGCAAGTCTAATTTTTTTTCTGGCTCATTTTTAAGGAAATTATAAAATATTTCCCCCTTTTAATCTGTAACAAATATATTGAATCTAAAGCTCATAAGGATTTTGATGAAAATTTCAAAATATTAAAGGCATAATTGTTCTTTTATATATATATATAACCTTTAAATAAAGATATCAGTGTTTAATAATTTTCTTTTAGGAAAAATGTATGATGTACGGGCGGTGGAAATATTTTGTTTCCATAATAGCTCTAATTTCAGGGTTAGGAATAAGTTTATAATTTAGGGGTTTAGAATGTAAAGTATGTGATTAAAATTTAGGATTTTGGAATTAGCATTTAGAGTTTAGAGGTCAGGGTTTAGGTTTTAAGGTAATATGTTAGGGATTTAAGTTTTTACCTATAGCCCTTAAATTCTAACCATAAACTCAAAATTCAAACCACAATCCCTAAATTCTAAGTGAATTAACCTAAACCCCGAAGCTATTAACCCTAAATTAAATATCTAACCCCTAAAATTAAGACGTTTGTGTAAACAAAATGTTTCTACCGCCGGTGCATGGTATAATTACTCTTTCTTTTATGGATTTATATCTAATACAATGGCGGTGGAGACTTTTAGTTTTCACAAGCGCCTTAGTTTTAGGGTTTAAGAGTTTAGGTGCATGGGTATAGAATTTAAGAGCACTAGTTAAAATTTAGAGTTTAAGTTAGGATTTAGGGTTTATAGGTTATGGTTTAAGTTTTAGTGTAATTTGTTAATGACTTAAGTTAAAACCTATAAACCTTAAATTCTAACCTTAAACCCTAAATTTTAAACTACTAAACCTAAAGCCCTACACTCTAAATTAAGTTCATATACCCTAAAAATAAACCGCTTATAGAAACTTTTAATTTCTAACACTATCAAATAATTATCCTTCTTTTATTACCTCAGTTTTTATGTTTCAGATTTACTTAAAATAAATTCAAAGAACTATTTGTTTGTAATTTAAAAACATGAATTTTAAAATTAAATTTAAATTAAAAACATGAATTTGAAAAAAAAAATTATAGGAATTTTTTTTGAAAAAAAACAGAGACAACAAATAAGCAAAATCTGAAACTAAACATAGTTAAGACATTTTAAAAAAAAAACCTAGAGGACATGTGTTGTTCCTTGAAACTCAAACATCAATTCGGTTCCATCAGCCTTAAGGATTAACCAAACAAAAATCTATGTCCTCCATCAGACCCTTCATCTGTAAGTTATAACCCAGTAAATGGTATGGAGAACATTGCATTCATGTGTGTTTTATCACATAATTTACATTATTTTAAAAGGCTTTATCTTTGTATTAGTCCATGTGCATGTGCAAAACTAACACTTGCATGCTTACAAAAGAAAAAAGAAATACCAGTTTAGAACGTTACTTCCATTATGTCATAACTGTCATTTCCATTTTCTGAAAGGAAGAGTTGAGCTGGCAATAAACAAACAATAAAATCTCTTAAAAACTAATTAATTTGTTTAATGACTTTATTAGTTGATTTGATTACACTTACTTGAGAATAATAGTATACTATAGATGTGTGTACGGAAAGGGGAAGAAAATGAACAATTACTCAAACAAGATAAAAGAACTGCAGGATTTTATTGTTTTAAGGCCGGGGATACATATATTGCTGCCAAACCTTCATTCCAGCTCAAAAACTGGACACATTGCTGCCAAATTAAACAACATAAGACACTAACACCGCCCATCACTTAACAACTACTACTACTTCGGATTGGATGGCATCTAGCGCTCGTAAACATAGGCCGGCAGTCGAGCTTTAGGAGTGCTGAGCAAACTCTTACCCTTTTGAATGGTAAGCCCAACTCTCTCACTCATATCATTCAGCACCTCCGGAGGCGACTCCCACTCGAAAGCATGCAGCAGAGCGGCCAAGTAGTAATGCACCATGCGATGAGCCAGCGGCCATCCAACGCAAGACCTTCTCCCTGTCCCAAACGGCAGCAGGTTGAAGTCTTGGCCCTTCACGTCGACGCTCGACCCGATGAACCTCTCGGGCTTGAACTCCAAAGGGTCATCCCATACCTTGGGGTCCCTTGCCATTCCCCAGATGTTTACGTAAACGATGCAGTGCTTGGGGATATGGTATCCGGCTACCTCGCATGCCTCGTTGGTGCGACGAGGGATGATGAGTGGGACACCCGGGTGCAGCCTGAAAACTTCCTTCACTGCTGCTTGAAGGTATGGAAGGTTTGGGATATCACTCTCCACCATAAATCTGTCTTTCCCCACCACCCGGTCCAGTTCTTGTACCAGCTTCTTATGAACTTTAGGATTCCTTAGGACCTCCGACATGCCCCACTCCACGGTGCTGGATGTCGTCTCCGTTCCCGCTATAAACATTTCCTGCCAAAACAAGTAAAAGAAATATAACCTCAAAGTAAAAATCCTAATGCCATGTTACTAGTTGTTAAAGGATTTTTATTTTTACTTACGGAGAGCATTCCTTTGACAATGGATCTTGAAAATTTTTCCAAGCCATGATCTTTATCATTACTCTCATAGCTCAAAAGAACTTCCAGCATGTCCATTTTTTTCTTGTAGGGTGTGTCGTGAAGTTTAGCATTTTCCTTCTCAGCAATCCTCTCCGCAATTAACTTGTTGTAGAAAGTATCCAATTGTCCGAAGACCTTGCTTGTTTTCCTCTTCAACCCTTGTGGATCCAAGGGTTTAAAAATGGGGATGAGATCCGACAAGTTCGGGGTCCCGATAAACTTTATCAGTTCCCAGAACCTCTCTTTCATCTTCCTTCCTTCGGGTTTTGAGTTGTCGAAGAGGTTTTTGGAGCAGACGAAATTACTCACTAAGTTGGCCAATGCAGTGAATGCATATTCTGCTATATTCACTTGAGTGTTGGACTTTGAGAGCAAGTATAAATACTTGAGCACACCATGAACCTGTTCATATAAACAACAACAAGAAAATCAGCTAAAATTTCATAAATTTAGAGTACATTCAATTATGCATAATATCAAACCTGAGAGGTACGAAGTGGCTCGAATTGTTCAAAAGCTTTAGGAGAAAGTAGTTCGGTGATCAAGATCCTACGAAGAGCCTTCCACCTAGGACCATAAGGCGAGAAAATGATAGAATGAGCATCATATGAGATGACACGAATGGCCTCGGTTATGGTCCGACTAGAGAACATGCCTTCTTTCTCCTTCAAGACCTGAACTGCCATCTCCGGTGATGAGACCACTATGGTCGGCTTTACGCCCATGTTTAGACTAAAAAGCGGACCATAAATCTTGGCCAAGTTAAAGAAGTCTTCATGCAGACGATTAGAGAGGTGCGGAAGGCTGCCGAGGATAGGCCAACCGACGGGGCCGGGTGGTGCATTCTTCCAATTTTCGGAGCGACCACTCAAGAGGACGGGAATGAAGAAATAGGAAGCAATGGACAGTAGAACCGCTAAGATCATAGTGCCTGAAAAATAGTCACCGGAGCTTGAGATGTATGACTGCAACAAATCCATGATTGCAATATCAGTACTCACTCCCCACATTTGCTTCAACTATGTGTATATATATAAGCAAAGATGGAGTGGAGGAGAAGGTGGTTGTTTGTGGCCTTTAAATAGAGAGAATGCAACGAGAGTTCAAAAGAAACACGGCTATTGCTGGCAAAATGTAACCGATTTCAACAAACTCATTTTCTACTTTCACTTCTACCAAGAAACGAGTCATGCATCTTTTGCATGTATTTAATAAGGCCTTAATTCATTTTTGGCTTCTTCCCTTTTGTTATTAAGTGCTGGATAACATTTCTTCTATAAACAATTGTGGGGTTGGTGGGGTATTTTTTCCCCTAAATTTTAATTCTTTTTTCCAAATGTATAATAGATATACGGTGAATATAAATGTAGTTTTAATTTATTTCCTAACTATCAATTTTGTTTTAATTTTTTCCCCTAAATTTTAATTTTTTTTTTCCAAATGTAGAATAAATATACAATGACTATAAATGTATTTTTAATTTATTTCCTGACTATCAATTTTGTTTTAATTTTTTCCTCTAAATTTTAATTTATTTCTCTTCTAAAATAAGTAGAACTAAACAATGAACAACAAAACAAATTCCAATTAAACAACTTCACCATGGCAATAAAATTTCGATTATTAAAGATTCTATTCTGTTCTATTCCTTAACAAACAATGCAATTTAATCACACATTATTAACTCTTATAATTATAACCCCTCTTCCACAATTAGCTAATTCAATTATTAATTATAGGTTCCTTAATCAATTCGAATAGTTTACAAGTAGTCTAAGTGGCTAGATTTCTTACTTATATAAATCCTTCCACAATTCGAAATCATAAGTGGCAATAGGTATATCAATTTTACTAAACATCCGAAGACCATACTCGTTTTATTTATTATTTTTGAGTTTTAAGGTGCTCGATTCCTTCAACCGTTCTTGCTCGCCAAGTGGTTGAGAAGTGGAATTTGGGTGGATGTGGTGTGGAAGCTTAAAATATAAAGTGACACAATGAATTATAGTGGTTCAATCTTCTAACCAAAGTCTACATCCACTACCTTAACTTCCCACTAAGGATTTTCAATCAATCCACTATTGATTCGTCCCCTTTTCTAGGTTTAGGAAGAAACTCTTATACACCGATCAAGCTTTCTACCCAAAGCCTTGATCAAACCCTCTTTACAAGAGAAAAGATTAACAAACACAAATCCCTCTAATAGGTGTTTGTTTGCACAATTTAGCTCTCACCCAAACCTAAAACATTTGAGCAAATTTGACAATTTTGGCTCACTAGTGTTTGTCTATACAAAGAAATGACAATTTAAGTACAAAGACAATTCTTGATCACTTGTTGATTGACAATTGAAGCATTAACCATTACTTGATGCTTGGAGGTCCCTTTTATACTCCTTAATGAGTTTGTAGTCGTTACTAGCCGTTGAGGATGAATTGGAGCCGTTGGAGACATAATTTTTCACCATAAATGCAGTTCTGCTGCTACCCGTATCGAAACGCTCGAATCCGTTTCGATGCGCTCTTCAAGTAGAAAGAGCTGTTGCAACACCCGTATCGAAACTCTGTTGGCCGTATCGAAACGCTCGTATCGAAACGCTCGTATCGAAACGCCTAGTACCGTATCGAAACGATCTGCATTTAAATGTTAGTTGGAAAATAGCCGTTGGGGTTTATGACCTTTGTGGTCGATGCCACGTAGGCGTATCGAAACGGCATAGCCCGTATCGAAACGCTGGGCAAAAACCTCATCCAGAAAAGACTCGTTTCGATACCCGTATCGAAACGTTTTGACACTAGAAGACCTCGTATCGAAACACCTAGGGGTGTTTCGAAATGCCTGGAAGGTTTTGTTTAGTTTGGCTTTGAAAACATGTAAAAAAAACCTTTGAAAACATCCCCTAGTCATAATTTCAAGTTATTTGGACTTTATAAATAGTTTTGAATTCTTTTCAAATTAGTCCAAAACATTTTTCAAGTATTATATCAAAACATTAGTTCTACAATTATCATATGATCTCATAATAAGATACATACATGACTATAATTCATGCTTACATCCATAACATATATACAACAAAAAAAGGATTATCATGCCTCTAAACAAAATACCATGAGAATAAAATTTACAACCTCATGGTATACAAAAGAAAGTCATCATCCTACCATTCAATATACATATTTTAAATAAAGTTTAAAGATCATCATGATGCAAAGAATCAAGACCACAATGCAAGATCCTAAGCCACCCACTATCATCAAAACATAATCAAAGCATGCCATACTTTCAAAGTTTCCTTCACTTGTATATATATAGCTCCAAGGATTGAGAATCTCTAACCAACCGACCCTGAATTTTTAAAAAGAATAACAACAAGAGGTGGTAAGTACATAAAGGTACTTAGTGAGGTAATACCATTTGTCAGTTTCAAAATTTAACTTAAAGATGATCAAATATTACATGCATGTACATCAATTGTCCAATTCATGACAAGAATAGGTACATCGCATTATTCGGTTTCTATTACCATTGTTAGACATGCTCAATTCAAATGGATCGATCAAGGTAATCCCACTTCAAATGCAACAATTTTACACCAAATTTCAATTCGCCAAATTTCAATTCAATCCATACTATATACATACGAAACATTTCAATGCATAACCTTTATTATATTAACCAACTCAATTGATAGCAAGAATCTTATGATTAATATAGCCTTGGTAACTAGTTAATTTAAAGGTAAACAAACGAGTCATATATTTTAAGTAGATACATTAAATATCTGAAGCAAGAAGGTGTCTTCTACACCCAACCAGTCGATACACATAGTATCTATCAAGTCGATGCCCTTGGCATCAAATAGAGAATAATTGTATCATCATCAAGACAATATACTTGGTAATTAACAAGTCAAGCTCTAAACTCTAGGCATGTTATACTACCTAGGAATAACTAGAACCAGGGTCTTTGTTTCACACTCTTTAGTATGTTCTTTTAATCAATTGAAGAAAAGACAATGCAAGCAATAGTAATTAACCATCATATAGTAATGCTTCTACTCAATTCGACCAGTTAAAAACTTAATGTCCATTAACACACTTTGGCTTCTAGACCATCTCATACCATATTAATTCAATGTTTAGAAGCAATACATCATTTAATAATCTAAGGTAACATTACAAACTCAATCGAAGGTATACATATATTTTCATCTAATTCGATTAATGATTATATTTATACATAAGTTTATTTAATTTGAAGATCAAATTTTTAGCTTCTACATATATCGAATTCATAACCTTCTCCATGTAACATCAACAAGCATCAAGCATACAAACATTCAAGGATTTATAAGAAAACATAATTTCAATCGTCCACAAGTTTCAATCAAAGCATTCAATTATTAAATTAAGTTATTCTTCCCTAGTTACCAAATATATATATATATATATATATATATATATATATATATATATATATATATATATATATATATATATATTAGTCTGATTTCATAATTAAGACAAAATTAACATGATAATTTGGTTAGAACCTAATTTCCAACCTTAGGAAAAATTACACTCACAATACTCCTAGCTATTCTTGAATTTGGATGCCTTTAAGTGAGTTATTCTAGCCTATTGAGGTGCCTTCTTCGAAACCCTCTTTCCTTTGCTCTAGTCCAATGCATTCCAAATAGTAAATATAGGTTAACATCCTCTTTTTGAAGACAAATCTTAAATTATAAGCATCAATTGGTACATGTTTAGACTATGCACTGTTTCAGACAGTTTGCAACCCCCTATATTGGCCGGCTTATATCTTTTATCCGTAAGTCAAAATTATAATTATCATATATCGTTATAAAGCTTACATAACTGACTTTAAGACCATATAAAGTTTATACTCTAATTACTTCCGAATTAAAGCAGTTTATTCATTAAAGTTGAGCCAAAACAGTGTTTTAAAATTGTCCTCAATTTTAAAGGCATACTAAAATGGTTTGTTCGATCCAATTTCTACACTAATTCAACTAATTCTTTTTTTGGCACAACATTCCTTCTTTTAATCGTATTCCTATACTGCAATTAGCTTCAATTAGTTCACCTAAGTCCCTCAATCTATTCTTTTTTCAAGAATAGTCCTTAATAACCTATTTTACATCTAACACACTTAATTAGCTTAATTCCATTGCTAATTAATTCTATAATTTTCTTCTTGTATTTATTTCTATAAATTTTCACTCATTCTCAATAATTTTCAGCTTTCAATTTACCCAATTAACTATAAAATTTTCAATTCGACTATTCGAGTCCCTATACTTTCCATTTTTCCTTTTTATGCTCTTAGCTTCGATCTAACATCAACTTCACTATTTCTTTTATCCTTTTCATCAAATTAGCATTTCTATCTTTTAGAACACATCTCCCCGAATGATTTGTTCCTACAAGAATTTTTCTAATTTCGATTGCAAGTCCCCCAATTTTCAAGATTTTTATATACTAATATATTAGGGAGAAACTTAAGAATTCTCCTAAGATTTGGTTAACCCAAATTTACTAACCATTTTTGCAAGATCCTTTACTTCTATCACACAATTTTTTAACTACTCTGACCGAATTTTCAACCCCAAGACTCGAATCAACTAATAATCATACAAACATCCATAATTTCCATAACCAAAAGCTAACATCAAATATAGCTTGGAGCAAGGAGCTTACTGAGCTTTGTCTCTAAGCTTTTCCAAACCAAAATGTACTTAATGCAAGAGAAATATGAAAATTTTCCATGAATTTCCAGCCAAGCTTCAACTCTTCTTTCTCTATCGGTTGCTTAGCCGATTAGGAGAAAGGTTGGTGTTGATGACAAGTTGTCACTCACCAAGCTTGGTTGGACTAATTTGCTCTCCTTAATTGGTTCTTAGGATGTAAGATAGTGGAGGGACAAATTAGATAGTTTCGGGTTTGAAACATGCAAGTACCTATTATGGAAGTTTAATTTTAACGCCAGAACCAAACATTCAAATATAAAGAAAGAAAAACAAAATAATTTTCATCAGTACTCAAACCATCTCTTTTCACAATAGGCTCTTCCCACTCGATGTAAAATTAGAATTAAAGATTTACACTCTTGATCACTTAGAAATGTGAGTATTTAAGTTTATTTGATTATCATGCAACAATGGTCGGCTTTAGCATTTACATTGTCTTTATGCCCCCACACTTTCTCGTGTTAAGCTTTCCAAACCTTAGCATACATTTAAACAACACAAGACACTAAGACCACTCACCACTTAACAGCTACTAGCGCTCATAAACAGAGGCCGGCAGTCGAGGTTTAGGAGTGCTGAGCAAGCTCTTACCCTTCTGAATGCTAAGCCCGACTCTCTCCCCCATATCATTCAGGACCTCCGCAGGTGACTCCCACTCAAAAGCATGCAGCAGAGCTGCCAAGTAGTAATGGACCATTCTATGAGCCAACGGCCATCCCACACATGACCTTCTCCCTGTCCCAAATGGAAGCAGGTTGAAGTCTTGTCCTTTGACATCAATGCTCGACCCGATGAACCTTTCAGGCTTGAACTCCAAAGGCTCTTCCCACACCTTGGGATCCCTTGCCATTCCCCAAACATTCACGTATACAATGCAGTGCTTGGGGATGTGGTAGCCACCCACCTCACAAGCCTCGTTGGTGCGACGAGGGATGATTAGTGGAACACCCGGGTGCAGCCTGAAAACTTCTTTCACTGCTGCTTGGAGGTATGGAAGGTTCGGGATGTCACTCTCCCCCATAAACCTGTCCCTCCCCACCACATGGTCCAGTTCTTGCACCAGCTTCTTGTGCACTGTAGGGTTCCTTAGGATCTCCGCCATGCCCCATTCCACAGTGCTGGACGTGGTCTCTGTTCCCGCTATAAACATTTCCTGCCAAAACAAGTCAAAAAAATATAACAATCCTAATACCACGTTACTAGTTGTTAAAGGATTTTTATTTTTACTTACGGAAAGCATTCCTTTGACAATGGATCTTGAGAATTTTTCCAAGCCATGATCTTTATCATTACTCTCATAGCTCAAAAGAACTTCCAGCATGTCCATTTTTTTCTTGTAAGGTGTGTCATGAAGTTTAGCATTTTCCTTCTCAGCAATCCTCTCCGCAATCAACTTGTCGTAGAAAGCATCCAATTGCGCAAAGACCTTGCTGGTTTTCCTCTTCAACCCTTGTGGATCCAATGGTTTAAAAATCGGAATGAGATCCGACAAGTTCGGGGTACCGATAAACTTTATAAGTTCCCAAAACCTCTCTTTCATCTCCCTTCCTTCGGGCTTTGAGTTGTCGAAAAGATTTTTGGAGCAGACAAAATTGCTCACTAGGTTGGCCAATGCTGTGAATGCATATTCTGCTATATTCACTTGCGTTTTGGACTTTGAGAGCACGTGCATATACTTGAGCACACCATGAACCTGTTCATATAAACAACAAGAAGCAAATCAGCTAAAGTTTCATAAATTTAGAGTACATTCAATTATGCATAATATCAAACCTGAGAGGTACGAAGTGGCTCGAATTGTTCAAATGCCTTGGGAGAAAGCATCTCAGTGATCAATATCCTACGAAGAGCCTTCCACCTGGGACCATAGGGCGAGAAAATGATGGAATGGGCATCGTATGATATGACACGAATGGTCTCGGTTATAGTCCGACTAGAGAACATGCCTTCCTTCTCCTTCAGGACTTGAATTGCCATTTCCGGCGAGGAGACCACTATTGCCGGCTTCACGCCCAAGTTTAAACTGAACAGCGGGCCGTAAACCTTGGCTAAGTGAAAGAAATCTTCATGGAGACGATTGGAGAGGTGGGGAAGGCTGCCGAGGATAGGCCAACCGACGGGACCGGGTGGTGCATTCTTCCAGTTCTTGGAGCGACCACCCAAGAGGATGGGGATGAGGAAATAAGAAGCCACGGACAACGCCAACGCTAAGAACATGGTGACTGAAAAATATTCACCGGAACTCGAGATGTAAGAATCAACCAAACCCATGATAATGGCCGTGTGAAATAGACAATGCAAAGAGTTGAAAAGCAAATGGTGAAAGATGAATGCAGTGAACTGCAAACCATGTGCTTTTTATAAACAAAGATGGAGTAGAGGAAGTGGTGGTAATGGCGATGAATTGGAGGGAATCTCTCCATGTCATAAAACTTAGCAATCGATTTCTATATTTGAGAGTTCAAATGGAACACGAAGTTAACCATTTTAACAAACTGACAAGACTAATTGTCAGACTCATGAGTGGGAACAACCTCAAGTGTAAAAGCCTTGGAAAAGGGATGAACCCAAGCATGAATTAAAAGCATTGTTAAATGCGTGATGTGTGGTCACTATATAGTATATACGGATAAAAATTCTCTACTTTTTAGTGTTTTTATTTATGCCTCAACATTAAAAAAATATTACAGAATTAAATTTAAATTATCTCTAAATTTTAAATCATAAACCCTACATCTTATACCCTAAAAATACACTTTATCCTAAATTCCTTCAACCTTAACCATAAACACTAACTTAAACCCTTAAATAATTTTAAGTGTGGGTATAAATAGGAGCACTGAAAAGAGGCAGAAGAATTACATCTAGTATATACACTCGGCCTAGTTAAACCTTTTATTTCTGTTGAAATATTTTTCATACGTTTCGTTCCTAGTAGATTATTAAACCAAAGTTTGTTAGGTAAAGTAACTCTAAATAAATGTTTTTGTTGAGTAAATTAAGCGGAGTCTGCATTATTTTATTTATAATAATATAATACTATATTGTAAACATAAAAATACTAAAGTTGTCCATAAGAGTATAAATAAATAAATTTAATAAACAAAAATATATAATCATTAAATATTATAAGCAAAATTAGACCAAATATGAAACTCATATTTCAAACCGAGATAAATATGGGTGAAAATAAAATCTATGAATCACATATATTTCATGAACACCTCCATCTACAGAATTTTTAACTTAAAAATTATAAAATTAATATGCCTTAATGTTATCATTCAATTTACGTGATTTTTAAACTTTAGATTCGGAATTTAAAATCTAAGTTTTCAAACATTGTCTTAAATTAGTTTGAAGAAGACCTTTACAATATGTTAAAAAAATTAGAATTTATCTTTTTCCAAAAATATTTTTTAAGAAATTTGATTCTAACATGAGTAGATACCTAGTCAATTTTTTGGGACCACTTGATGAAAAGATAAATCATTCTCAAGGATTGATCATCCATTGTATTTATCTTTGTAATTATAATGTATATAAATTAATTGATTAAATTAGTGTTATAGATAATTCGGTACTAATTTAATTGTAAAGTTATTAAATTACAATTATTTTAAAGGTAATTAATATTTTCTTAAGATTCTTTTAAACCACTTATAATCTTTAAATAAATAAAACAATGAAAATCACTATTGAAACAAAGACACGGCCAATGAATTTATGTAAAATTTCTTCAGCACTCCAATGATAATCATATATTGAAATAACTTCTATATATATTTTTTACATAACGTATTTAATAAAATATAATTATTATAAATAGATTAATTGGATTTGGTATCACTTGACTCAATAACAACAAACTCGCTAATGAAATTATCAAGAAAGTGAAAATTGATCGTATTACACTCATTAAATAAGGATAAAAATACAATTTACTCTTGCAACTAAAAATAACCATTTGCGTAAAAATGGTAATTATTGAAAATATCTAAAAAAAATAACCATTCACAAAAAAAAATCATCTAAAAATTATTTTGATTTTTTTTATTTCAAAACAAATTTACTTTCAATAAATAGTATTATCGAAAGAAAAAGACAAGTTTAACTTTGCCGTAGTATATAACAAAAAAACAATATAATCTATGTAGGGTTGTTTATTGGAGTAATTTTATCCTTCTAAATTTGTAGATAGAACAAACAAACGATGTAAATGAAAAATTATTAACTTGCTAATATGGAATTATAAAAGCTTAATTACAGAGTTATTAAGGGAACGATTGTTGTTCATAGAGGTCACGAGTTCGAGCACCAGCACCTGCTAATACTTGTAATCACCCTAACTTAAAAAAAAAACCTACAATCATGTAGCAAAAGCTTAATTCTTGCTGCCAAACCTTCACTCCACCACATTGCTACCAAAGCTTAATTCTTGCTACCAAATCTTCATTCCACCACATTGATACCAAAGCTTAATTCTTGCTACCAAACCTTCACTCCAACACATTGCTACCAAAGCTTAATTCTTGCTACCAAACTTTCATACGACCAACCAAATCCTTCTACAATGTGTTTTTATATATTTCATGTGATCTATATTCGAGTCTTCTCTTAAACATTTTTTTTCATAGCACTGACTTCATTATAATATATATATATATATATATATATATATGTAAACACCCTAACTTAAAAAAAAACTACAATCATGTAGCAAAAGCTTAATTCTTGCCGCCAAACCTTCATTCCACCACATTGCTACCAAAGCTTAATTCTTGCTACCAAACCTTCATACGACCAACCAAATCCTTCTACAATCATATGCGTATTTTTATATATTTAATGTGATTTATGTTCGAGTCTCTTTTCAAACATTTTTTCTATAGCACTGACTTCATTATAATATATATATATATATATATATATATATATATATATATATATATATATATATATATATATATATGTATGTAATGGTGCAATTTACATCATTAAGGAGTGTAATCACTAATTTTGTCCGGGCTAACATCTTTTTATTTCCTCTTATAGTAGTGGGCTTATATGGGCTATTGTCTAGTTATTAACTATGTAAATGTGTCATTAAAATCCAAGAAAAAAGCAAAAAAACATTATCATTAGTATTATATCTATTATTCTATCATTTATGTGAAGAACCCCTAAACGCTACTAATATAGTATTATATCTATTGTTACCATTATTATTATCTACTATATACTATTACTACTATTATATTAACACTACTATCATATATTATATTATTATAATATTATTATTTATTATTATTATTATTATTATTATTATTATTATTATTAACATCACATTATTATCTTACCACCGTACTATATTATTATTATTATTATTATTATTATTATTATTATTATTATTATTATTATTATTATTATTATTATTATTATTATTAACAAATCTGGAAACAAAAAACATTAATATAAATAAGCCCAATATTAAATAAATAAAATCCATATATATAATAAAAGCCCAAAGTTGTTTTAAAGTCCAAAATTTAAAGCCCAAACATATTTACAAGCCCGATTTTGGCCCAAGCCCTAATTACATCACAGAAACCCTAATTGTTATCCTCTGATTATGCAGCCGCCCCTTTTCTCCACCGTCAGATTTGATCCGGATCTGACGGTCCAGATCACTTCAGGAGAATCAAGCCCTAGCTGCCCCCAAGATAACTCAGCGCCGCGCAACCTCCACCGCAGGATCAGAAGGACATCAGACGGCTCAGATTGTTTGCCCTCGGAAACCCTACACGCCCAGCAGAAGATCCCGCGCCGCCAAGAAGCTGGGCCGTCAGATCAGATTGCGATCTGACGGTCCGGATGCCACGAGATGCAGCACGCGCCCACGCGCGACGCATCAGCTCCCCACTCGCGCGCGTAAAGCCCACGCCCGCCTCTCCAGATTCCCCGAGTGCTCGCCACGTCGTCCCCGCCCGTTCCAACGACCGATCCGTCGGCCACGTCGATCATCGTACAATATGCAACAAAGAGAAGAGGGTCAGCATAAAATAAAGGAAAATAGAAATCGAAAATAAAAAAGAAGAAGGAAGGACGAAGTCAGAACGGAATGGCAGAGAATGACAGAGCCTTGCATGAATCCGGCCAAAAACACAATACGAACCAATAGCCCTTTTTCATTGAATTAACCAAAATGTAAAAAAGCTTCGATTTTTCGGCTATAAAACCGAATCGACGACTTCATTGTAAGGGATTCGTGAAACTCCCAAGAAAAGCACGAAAAGCAATACCACAACCAGAACCATTCAGGTATATCACTCATCACCATTGCATGTAAAAAGAAAAAGACGGGAAGCATTAAAATAGTTTTTTTTACCTTTTCTGTTTTACCTTCTTCCTCTTCTCCCTTTTCTTCTTCGGTCGAGAACAAACCAAGCCACTCGTGGCACGAAGGGTGACTCGGTCGGGAAAGAAAACGAGGAGACTCTTCCCCTTCTGCGTCGTCGTTGTCCCTCGGGTCCGGTGTGTATCGCGTCTTTTTGGGTTTTTTTGTTTCGAAAAGGGAGTGGAGGTTTCCGAGAGTCGAGTGTTGGGCTGCGTCGTAGGTTGGTTTTAGTCTGGTTTCAGGGTCTCGTGAGGAGTCTTTTTTTTGGTCGGACATGGTTTTAGGTCCGCCGGACGGTGATTAGCACCGGCCGGCGTCCGAGGTCGAGAGAAAGGTTAGGTTTTTTTTTCAGAGGCGGCTAGGGTTTAGGTAAGGCAAAATGGGCGTCCGTTTTAGTTTAGGTGGGTTATATAGTTTTTTTTAGATTTAATTTTTGGGTAAATAGCGAGAGTAGTCCCTCCGCGTCGGGGTATTAGCGCCATAGGGGTCGCCGCATGGGTAAATTACGTTTTAGGTCCCTGAGGTTCTGAGTCGGTTCACGTTCCCGTCCTAGATCGAGTTTCTCTTAGGGGATATTTACACGTTGGGTCCTCCCGTGTTACCTCGCGTTCAATCGAGTCCCCCACAGTAGCCTGTCTTTACATTTTAACCTGTTTTTTTTACTTTCTTTTCAAATTGGTCCTATTTCGAGCCCTTTTATATTTAACTTTTTAATTGCTTAATGTACTTTTCTTTATGTATTTTAAATTATGCATTTTATACCAAGGGCTTGCTTTTTTTTTTACGTATCGAATATATGCATGTTTATCCGTTTTTAAGTTTGGTGGGTCCCGTTTGGTTCGTATGTGTCAAGTGGTCGTTGTATCGAATATATATGTTTTTTGGTGTTCATGCGATTAAAAATGCTTAGGGTTATTAGGTCTTCATGTTTGTCTCGAATAAATAAAAATGAATCGAATATATATTACCATGAACATTAATATTTTGACTTGGCATGTTAGAAAAATGAGCTAATTTAATATCTCTAATTAATTTAAGTAGTGAGTAATTTTAGGTTAATATGTGGGTTTTGTTTTTTTAAAATGTGATTGTCTTAAAATAGGCCTTTGGGCCTTAGGAGTTAATTTATTTAAATAGTTTGGGCCTTTTCTCTTATGTGTTATTTTGAATGGCATGCATGTACATATATCTGTTTTTTCATACGGCCCAACATGTGAGTATGTTAATCGGATCTAAAAATCAAACCCGAGAGGGGTATTAATTAACTTCGGTATCCGAAAACGACAGTCCTAGCTTAACGGATGTCTATCGGATACTTAGGTTAATTTTCACCGCCTCCAGGTAAGCGAAAGCATAAAAATTGAAAACAACACGCATCATCTCTTATATGTTCGCATCATGCATAAAGGTGACGTACGGGATCCGAACCCTAAACTAACACGGCAGTCAGCCTTATTTGATGTCGGTTTAGTCTATGGTCCGGTGTACCGTCATCCTTTTTAATTAAATGGATAATTAATTCCAATGCCACTATTTGATAAAGCCCGTGTCATTCAAGTCACGTTTTCATTTAAGAACAATTATTAAATTTACTTTGATTTTTAAATAATTTCTATCGATTAAAGGCAACAAGCAATTTGGTACCGATTTCCGGGCGTGATGGGGGTGCTAATCCTACCCCACGCGTAACCAACTCCCGAACCCGTTTTTTAATGAATCTCTGGTTTTATGGTGTCCGGCCTACCTCAGTGGCCGGTGGCGACTCCAAGTTTTCACAAGTTTTTCCAAAACAAGAATTTCCCCCCTTTTCTTTAAATAAACCCCCTTTTCAAAAAGAAAATAGTGATAAGGCCCACACTTAACGGTTTCCTCAGAAAAACCTTATCACAGCATGGCGACTCCGCTGGGGACAAATTTTTTGTTTTCACCAAACAAAAAAGGAGAGTTAAGCCAATAAAACGCTTGTTGCCTTTAATCGATAGAAAATATTTAAAATTCAAAGTGAAGCTAATGAGTTTGTTCTTCTATGAGAATAAGACTTAAGTTGAATGGGCTTTGAAAATTTGTGGCATTCAAATTTATTTTTCATTTAATTATTAAGGAAGTCACCGACATGTGTTGCATCATGATCATCAAGCTCTATACCCGAGCTACCCTTTTTAAGTGAGAGTGAAACGCCCATACCCACGTGAGTATCCCTCCACGGGTCGGTAATTCACTTTCGGAATCCACGCCTTTTGACACGTGAGCAGCCCTCCACGTCATTAGGTCGTGCTTTCCCTCGAGCCGAAACCAATTCGCAAGCCTGTAATGGGCCAGAATTGGGGTTCTTATTGCCTTAGTAGGTGATGAGATAGGTTCGGGTACCCTTTGTTAGAACCGAACTCATGAGTGAGAATATAAGAAGCCTACCCCGTTAGAGCCATGCGGATAACCCTAGAGTTTAGAGTGTCTAGGTTTTTCTTGCTAATTGCTTGTTTCTACGCTTCTTTTTTCGTTAACGCTTGAATTTCATTTCTTGCCTTGATTTATGTTTATCATGTGACTAACACCTTTGCTTTTCTTCCCCTCTTATTTTGCATATTTCATCATTGCATAAAGAGCACATTGAGTTGGGAAATAGTCTGAAATTAAAGACTTGATTAGTGGGAAATATGGTATGTAACAATAACGTGAAGGACCACGATGAAAATGCAGCCACAAGGAGAACTACTACATGGTCGGGATTCCGAGACAAGAAAGGCTTTCAAAAACAAGAAAAGGCCACCTCACTTATTTGTTAGATGTCCCGGGCAAGTGATCATTACTTCGAATTTTGGAGCTCAACCTACATTTGTTCTATGGTTGGCAGCTTTGATTTGACTACAACAGTTTGGAAATACCGAGTCTTGCAAGGAAATTAGCGAGAACCACACCAAACAGCAACCAAGCTTTCCGGGGCAAGATCGAAAGTTTCTCGGGCACTTCGCCGCCTTGAGTCGACAATCAAGTCTCAATCTAGAACAAGGAAAAATACTTCAAGTTAGAGCGAATTCCGACCTCGACTCCGATGCGCTTTGAAGGTTAGGCTCAGTGGGACCCTTTCAAAGAGCAAGTCAAGAGTACCAATATCGACAGTGGATTAATCATAATTCGTCGCCTATACCATTTGGGGGCAGGACCGAGAGTTGGCCTATTTGCTAATGTGGATATGAGAGAACGCCCGATTCCTAGCAAAAGATCTTTTCAAGAAAGAAGAAGGGATTGAGTGAGTCTGGAAGAGAATCGTCGGCCTAGACGCCAGCGTAAGAACTGCATGCAGCGGGTTTTATCTGATCATTGTAACGGACCAAGGTTCCCATTGATGAGTTGTTTAACGAGGATATTTGCCGAACTCAGTGTTGCTCTCTGCATTTCAATTATGCATTTTGTTTAATTACCTTTAGCCATGCATTTCTGTTGTACATGTGACACATTGTATACATGAAATGCACCTTTGCATTCAATTATACATTTTGATTAACCATATGTTGTCCATACGACACTTTGCATTAATGCACCTTTGCATTCAATTACATTTTGATTAATTACCCTTAACCATATGTTGTCCACACGACACATTGTATTTATGCACCTTTGCATTCGATTATACATTTTAATTGATCACCTTTAATCATATGTTTCCGTTGTACATGCGACGCATTCATCCATTCATTCATTCATTCATTAAACAAATAAAATTAATGTCCATCAAATTAATGTACTTTTGCATTCAATTATACATTTTGTTTGATTACTCTTAACCCTATGTTGTACATATGTCACATGGCATTCAATAAAATTAATGCACCTTTGTATTCATGTAGCTTATTTTACAATAATACTTTTTGTACGTTCGTTGCATCATATGCATCACTAATTGGGGGAAGTACTCACCTCAGAGAAAATAGAAGAGAATGACTTCAAGCCAGTATAGTTTCAAAAGCATGAATGACCTGATGGCTAGGGTCGATAAGCTCGAACAGCTCCAAGAGCATTTGGTTCGAAACCAGAAAGAGACGATCGCGTATGTGAAGACGTTCCAAGATGAAACAATGGGGCAAATCAGTGAATTGAGGGCTATGATAACTGTGGTGACCGAAAGAAGTGGCGTGAGGGGAAACCCCCGGACCGAGAATAGTGAGAAGGTGGGCCATGACTTTGGGATGAAAGAAACTTTGTCTGATGAAGACCAAGTCGTCATTGGCCAGTATGAGGTGAACCACACTACTTCAGAATTCCCCGTTGAATTGGCGTTAGATAAGATCGAAGATTCTCTTAGGAGAAGCTTGTCTTCTCCAACGAAGGAAGAATCAGCTCAAGAGCGACAAGATTGCCAAGAAGCCCCAAAGAGCGTTACAGTTTCGCAACCTCGAACTATGGTCAGGAGTCCTCAAGGCTCAAAGAAGATGAAAGGGATTGAGAAAGGGAATGATCAGTTCACCCCCAGCTCTTTCACTTACCAAGAGTTGTACTCAAAACTGTTGCATGCTCGAGTGGTGGCACCTTGCTTTGTTAAAACCCCATCGCCTCTGTATCCCAGTTGGTTCCGTGAGGAAGAGCATTGTGATTACCACGCCAGAATTCGGGGGCACTCGATTGAGAAATGCACGAGCTTTAAGCGCAAAGTCCAGGTTCTTCTAGACCTTGGGGTGTTGGAATTTGAGACAAAAAGCCCGGGTTTGATAATCAGGTTTCCAACTACGGATAATGAGGTAAAGCTAGGAGGAGATCAAGTTGCTGTGGTGAAAGAAGTGGATAAGGCAAAGTCGCGGGCATCGGTGAAATCTACGGACGTCAGTGGCTGTCCTGATCATGATACGGAAGGGTCGAGCCTGCTTACGGGGTCAAAAGAATTTCCAAAGGAGCCCACTAAAGCGATGGACCCCGATAAAATTGAAGAAGGTGAGCCTTATCTAAGGAAAGGGGAAAAAAGGAAAGCTAAAGAGCACGTTGTAGGAGAGGTTGACAAGAAGACGAAGGCGTGTTTCCCGATGATCAATTCTGAGCTGTTACCTCTACTGATTCAAAACAAGCTCCTGAGGCCACCACCCCCGAAGCGGTACAATTATTTTAATACCAATGTGTTTGGTGCCAGGATTCCGTGTGAATATCATTCCGGGGATTTCAGCCACACTACGGAAGAGTGCGCATTTCTAAAGCGTAGGATCCACAAGCTTGTTGAGAATGGAGTGCTCTCCTTCGAGAATGGAAAACCTAAGTTTAAGTAGGAATACCGAGTGCGAAAATCCGGGTTCGGTGTCGTGGTGGTGGGGAATTTCTGTTGCATCCTACCTTTTGTTGTCATATCTTTTCCTCTTTAATGTGCATGTTTAAATTTGTAATGTTGGCCCATGATAGCTAGCATATTTTGTAAGGGCTTTTGTGACGTCTGTTTGTTTTATCTTCAATAAAGGAGACTTTTGCAAGCAGTTTATATTTCTTAATTTCTTTTAGACATTTCATTTATTCTTTATACATGTATATATATTTTTACACAAAATACTTTGAAAAGAAAAACCAAATGTTGTGGGAATGATACGAATGGAAGCACCATCTGTTCTAACTAGGCCAAGAGAGGGGTGACAACGAGTGTTTAGGAATAATGGGCCACTCTCATTGAGTGAATCTTCCTCTCGGGCATTGTTGTCTAAGGTTCTTGAATGAAGTGATAACCCTAAAACTTCTACCACCTGAAGACCAATTTTGATATCCGTGTATGGGAGGACATTTGGCATTCCTTCAATTCCCTTCACATAGAAAGAAAATAAAAAATATGCCCATTGATGTCCCCGTTTGAGCCTGTTGAACTTTTTTTTCTTTTGATTGAACCCAAATCAAGGATCACCCCTACACCGGGGGCAGATGAGATATAAGGCTATGGAAAAATAAATGACATTGGATTCTGATTATGCTATGAGGATGATGTCTTGTGAACTAAGTGGATTAAAGGAGAACAGATTCATTGGATACACTTTCAGTTTGAGCAGCAAAAACATCAAAAGAAAACAGCAAAAGAAAAGTTGATGCTCAAAGAGTTACCCCAAATCAGGTCAAAAGTTGCCGATATAAAAGTTGAAGAAATCAAAAGCAAAAGCACTAAAGTGAAAAGTGCAATTTTGTAAAGGGAGAGAAGCGGATAAAGAAAAGGGACAAGAGGATTCCCTATCCAAATAAATCTCTGCTTAGATGAGCCTCGAAAGATTGTTCACCTTTGATCAAAAGCCCGCCCTAATACAATGCGAAGGTGCAAATTGATCCAAAACTACATTTGACGAAAGGAAATGAACTCTAGGGTAAAACCCCCAAAAAAGGGGCAGTCTAGAGCGATCCAAAGAAAAGAAATAACATTTCATTTGAGCATAATCAAGAGACTCCCCGTTGGAAACATTGATCCTTGGTTTCACCACCCTTAAACACTTGTTTGGGCCTATTTACCCTTTCTTTTGTAGCCGTGAGCCTTAGCCTACATTACAAGCCATAAAAGACCATTTGGACCATACGTGGACGGATGAATTTGTCTTCAGATCACATCCCGCATGTCAGGGTTAACCTTTCTTCAAGGATTGACACACTTCTAATGCCTGATTGAGACCAGAAAAGAGGGAAGGATGGGGCATGGTGAGTTAGTGAGCTAAAGAGAGCCACTTTTTCGGGTAGGCACTAGGAATGGGAGTCGCTCCTCTCGGAAGCCTAATAGCCCAGAAAAGATTTCATATGTGCATTCCTGCAACATTCGGAAAATGTCACTCAGGTTGACCTTTTTTCAAGGACCCAAAACTTGATTTTCTTAAATATCACTTGTCGTTATTCTTTAAAATGTATATATATACATAATGAATTTATTTTTATAAGTCTCCTATATTGGAATGAACAAGCGGACTGACCATGGCTCGAGGTAAAACCATCGGTACCATTGGGGCATCTTTGTCTGTGGGGCAACTAGGGCTTTACACATGGGATTTCAAATCAGTGAGAGATGGCATACAGCTTGAAGGTACTGGGCTAATGATTCTGATTGTGATTCAGGCCATTGGACTCAAGGAATAAGCAACAAAAGTTGGGGGCAAGTTTTGTCAAGACACGAGATTGATGAGTGGTTGTAGTCCCAAGATGGTGACCACCAGCCTCAGAGAATAAATACAAACTAAATTCATACATCTTTGCATTCCCATGACCATACGCATCATTGCATCATGAAGTATGCTCATGCATCATTGATAGTTAGACACCCCTATGTTAGGAGCATGCTAACTCATACCACCATAGCATTTTGCTCATTTTGAACAGGTATTTGAAGATTGACAAAGGGGTGGATCTACGGCTCTACGAGAAGAGAAATAGATCTCAAGAATCCTTTGACTAGTATCAAGGTTCTTAATCCCTGATTTTTTTTATCCTTTCTAAAGGATGTTTTTCCCAGAATTCAAATTTCTCAATTTTATCCTTTCTAAAGGATATTTTTCTCAGAATTCAAATTTCTCAATTTTATCCTTTCTAAAGGATATTTTTCTCAGAATACAAATTTCTCAATTTTATCCTTTCTGAAGGACGTTTTTCTTAAATTTCAATTTCTCAATCTTTATCCTTCCTAAAGGATATTTTTTCTTGAAATTTTAATTTTATCTTTTCAAAAAGGATTTTTCTTAAAACTGGATTTCTCAATCCTATCCTTCCTAAAGGATGTTTTTCTTAAAACTGGATTTCTCAATCCTATCCTTCCTGAAGGATGTTTTTCTTAAAACTCGGATTTCTCAATCTTTATCCTTCCTAAAGGATATTTTTTCTTGAAATTTTAATTTTATCTTTTCAAAAAGGATTTTTCTTAAAACTGGATTTCTCAATCCTATCCTTTCTAAAGGATGTTTTTCTTAAAACTGGATTTCTCAATCCTATCCTTCCTAAAGGATATTTTTTCTTGAAATTTTAATTTTATCTTTTCAAAAAGGATTTTTCTTAAAACTGGATTTCTCAATCCTATCCTTCCTAAAGGATGTTTTTCTCAAAACTCGAATTTCTCAATCCTATCCTTTCTAAAGGATGTTTTTCTTAAAACTGGATTTCTCAATCCTATCCTTCCTAAAGGATGTTTTTCTCAAAACTCGGATTTCTCAATCCTATCCTTTCTAAAGGATGTTTTTCTCAAAACTCTCGATTTCTCAATTCTTATCCTTCCTAAAGGATAGTTTTTCTTAAAACTCAGATTTCTCAATCTTATCCTTTTCTAAAGGATGTTTTTCTTAAAACTCAATTTCTCAATTTTATCCTTCCAAGGATGTTATTCTAAAAATTCCAATTTTCTCGATGTTATCCTTCTTTAAGGATGTTTTTTTTTAATCCAATTCCCATTATTGGTGAAAACTGATTGTACCCAGGGGAATGGTACAACTAGCCCGGAGCAAACGACTACCGGTAAAGGCATTTCAAATCCGTTAATCCCTGTGCATTTGGGGAAAATGCAAGTCTCGATTCCAAGAAAAATGAATTGGAGACGTTACACCGCGTCATGAAAGAAGAAGCAATGTTTGGGCAAGTCCGACAGAAATGTTGGCACAACGTGCTTAAACACGGTAAAGTTTAAAACAATGGATAATTCAAATGTCCACCGAAAATCCATTTTTACGAATGGTCGAAGGGAAATAAATCCTTTGCAAAAATCCAATTCCCATTATTGGTAAAAACTGATTGTACCGAGGGGAATGGTACAACTAGCCCGGAGCAAACGGCTACCGGTAAAGGCAATTCAAAACCGTTGATCCCTGTGCGTTTGGGAAAAATGCAAAAAGAAATAAGCTGGCCTGTAGTTTTTTTTGATCATAACGAGAGAGTTCAAAGTTTTCGGGTAGTTAAGCCGGAAGGCCTGCTCAGTGTTTTCGCCGCTTCGGGAAAACAAATTATTAAGGGTTTATTCTTTGCCGCTCAAGGAGAATGAATCAGCCACGTCCTTTGCCGCTCAGGGAGGACATACCAACGTTGTCCAGTTGCTATTGGAGGTTTATTCTTTGCCGCTCAGGAAGAATGAATCAGCCACGTCCTTTGCCGCTCAGGAAGGACATACCAACGTTGTCCGGTTGCTATCGGAGGTTTATTCTTTGCCGCTCAGGGAGAATGAATCAGCTACGTCCTTTGCCGCTCAGGGAGGACATGCCAGCGTTGTCTAAGCTATTGAAGGTCTATTCTTTGCCGCTCAGGGAGAATGAATCAGCCACGTCCTTTGCCGCTCAGGGAGGACATGCCAACGTTGTCCAGTTGCTATTAGAGGTTTATTCTTTGCCGCTCAGGGAGAATGAATCAGCCACGTCCTTTGCCGCTCAGGGAGGACATGCCAACGTTATCCAGTTTGCTATTGGAAGTTTATTCTTTGCCGCTTAGGGAGAATGAATCAGCTATGTCCTTTGCCGCTCAGGGAGGACATGCCAACGTTGTCTAGTTTGGTATTTGAAGTTCATTCTTTGCCGCTTAGGGAGAATGAATCGACTTTGTCCTTTGACCGTTCAGGGAGGACATGCCAACGATATCCACCTTGTTTCTGCCACTTCGGAGGAGCAAACTACCCAAACAGGAAAGTTGGACAAAATCAGTGCTTATAGTCTTTGCTTTGCTCTTGTTTCACAAGTACAAGCAAAGAGGGGCAACTGTAATCACTAATTTTGTCCGGGCTAACATCTTTTTATTTCCTCTTATAGTAGTGGGCTTATATGGGCTATTGTCTAGTTATTAACTATGTAAATGTGTCATTAAAATCCAAGAAAAAAGCAAAAAAACATTATCATTAGTATTATATCTATTATTCTATCATTTATGTGAAGAACCCCTAAACGCTACTAATATAGTATTATATCTATTGTTACCATTATTATTATCTACTATATACTATTACTACTATTATATTAACACTACTATCATATATTATATTATTATAATATTATTATTTATTATTATTATTATTATTATTATTATTATTATTATTATTATTATTATTAACATCACATTATTATCTTACCACCGTACTATATTATTATTATTATTATTATTATTATTATTATTATTATTATTATTATTATTATTATTATTATTATTATTATTAACAAATCTGGAAACAAAAAACATTAATATAAATAAGCCCAATATTAAATAAATAAAATCCATATATATAATAAAAGCCCAAAGTTGTTTTAAAGTCCAAAATTTAAAGCCCAAACATATTTACAAGCCCGATTTTGGCCCAAGCCCTAATTACATCACAGAAACCCTAATTGTTATCCTCTGATTATGCAGCCGCCCCTTTTCTCCACCGTCAGATTTGATCCGGATCTGACGGTCCAGATCACTTCAGGAGAATCAAGCCCTAGCTGCCCCCAAGATAACTCAGCGCCGCGCAACCTCCACCGCAGGATCAGAAGGACATCAGACGGCTCAGATCGTTTGCCCTCGGAAACCCTACACGCCCAGCAGAAGATCCCGCGCCGCCAAGAAGCTGGGCCGTCAGATCAGATTGCGATCTGACGGTCCGGATGCCACGAGATGCAGCACGCGCCCACGCGCGACGCATCAGCTCCCCACTCGCGCGCGTAAAGCCCACGCCCGCCTCTCCAGATTCCCCGAGTGCTCGCCACGTCGTCCCCGCCCGTTCCAACGACCGATCCGTCGGCCACGTCGATCATCGTACAATATGCAACAAAGAGAAGAGGGTCAGCATAAAATAAAGGAAAATAGAAATCGAAAATAAAAAAGAAGAAGGAAGGACGAAGTCAGAACGGAATGGCAGAGAATGACAGAGCCTTGCATGAATCCGGCCAAAAACACAATACGAACCAATAGCCCTTTTTCATTGAATTAACCAAAATGTAAAAAAGCTTCGATTTTTCGGCTATAAAACCGAATCGACGGCTTCATTGTAAGGGATTCGTGAAACTCCCAAGAAAAGCACGAAAAGCAATACCACAACCAGAACCATTCAGGTATATCACTCATCACCATTGCATGTAAAAAGAAAAAGACGGGAAGCATTAAAATAGTTTTTTTTACCTTTTCTGTTTTACCTTCTTCCTCTTCTCCCTTTTCTTCTTCGGTCGAGAACAAACCAAGCCACTCGTGGCACGAAGGGTGACTCGGTCGGGAAAGAAAACGAGGAGACTCTTCCCCTTCTGCGTCGTCGTTGTCCCTCGGGTCCGGTGTGTATCGCGTCTTTTTGGGTTTTTTTGTTTCGAAAAGGGAGTGGAGGTTTCCGAGAGTCGAGTGTTGGGTTGCGTCGTAGGTTGGTTTTAGTCTGGTTTCAGGGTCTCGTGAGGAGTCTTTTTTTTGGTCGGACATGGTTTTAGGTCCGCCGGACGGTGATTAGCACCGACCGGCGTCCGAGGTCGAGAGAAAGGTTAGGTTTTTTTTTCAGAGGCGGCTAGGGTTTAGGTAAGGCAAAATGGGCGTCCGTTTTAGTTTAGGTGGGTTATATAGTTTTTTTTAGATTTAATTTTTGGGTAAATAGCGAGAGTAGTCCCTCCGCGTCGGGGTATTAGCGCCATAGGGGTCGCCGCATGGGTAAATTACGTTTTAGGTCCCTGAGGTTCTGAGTCGGTTCACGTTCCCGTCCTAGATCGAGTTTCTCTTAGGGGATATTTACACGTTGGGTCCTCCCGTGTTACCTCGCGTTCAATCGAGTCCCCCACAGTAGCCTGTCTTTACATTTTAACCTGTTTTTTTTACTTTCTTTTCAAATTGGTCCTATTTCGAGCCCTTTTATATTTAACTTTTTAATTGCTTAATGTACTTTTCTTTATGTATTTTAAATTATGCATTTTATACCAAGGGCTTGCTTTTTTTTTTACGTATCGAATATATGCATGTTTATCCGTTTTTAAGTTTGGTGGGTCCCGTTTGGTTCGTATGTGTCAAGTGGCCGTTGTATCGAATATATATGTTTTTTGGTGTTCATGCGATTAAAAATGCTTAGGGTTATTAGGTCTTCATGTTTGTCTCGAATAAATAAAAATGAATCGAATATATATTACCATGAACATTAATATTTTGACTTGGCATGTTAGAAAAATGAGCTAATTTAATATCTCTAATTAATTTAAGTAGTGAGTAATTTTAGGTTAATATGTGGGTTTTGTTTTTTTAAAATGTGATTGTCTTAAAATAGGCCTTTGGGCCTTAGGAGTTAATTTATTTAAATAGTTTGGGCCTTTTCTCTTATGTGTTATTTTGAATGGCATGCATGTACATATATCTGTTTTTTCATACGGCCCAACATGTGAGTATGTTAATCGGATCTAAAAATCAAACCCGAGAGGGGTATTAATTAACTTCGGTATCCGAAAACGACAGTCCTAGCTTAACGGATGTCTATCGGATACTTAGGTTAATTTTCACCGCCTCCAGGTAAGCGAAAGCATAAAAATTGAAAACAACACGCATCATCTCTTATATGTTCGCATCATGCATAAAGGTGACGTACGGGATCCGAACCCTAAACTAACACGGCAGTCAGCCTTATTTGATGTCGGTTTAGTCTATGGTCCGGTGTACCGTCATCCTTTTTAATTAAATGGATAATTAATTCCAATGCCACTATTTGATAAAGCCCGTGTCATTCAAGTCACGTTTTCATTTAAGAACAATTATTAAATTTACTTTGATTTTTAAATAATTTCTATCGATTAAAGGCAACAAGCAATTTAGTACCGATTTCCGGGCGTGATGGGGGTGCTAATCCTACCCCACGCGTAACCAACTCCCGAACCCGTTTTTTAATGAATCTCTGGTTTTATGGTGTCCGGCCTACCTCAGTGGCCGGTGGCGACTCTAAGTTTTCACAAGTTTTTCCAAAACAAGAATTTCCCCCCTTTTCTTTAAATAAACCCCCTTTTCAAAAAGAAAATAGTGATAAGGCCCACACTTAACGGTTTCGGAGAAAAACCTTATCACAAGGAGTAGTTGGGCTAGTGGACCGTGGTTAAGCCTTTGCTCTTTCAACCAAGAGGTCGTGACTTCAAACCACACCATGCACATATTCATTTCTCTCGTGTCAACACCAAATTGGTTAATTATTTTATTTATTTAAATTAAAATTAGGAATTATAAAATTTGAAGAGTGATTTTATTGGAGTGATTTTATTATTCTAAATTTGAAGAGTTAATAACTTGCTAATATGAAATTATAAAATGCTAGAGAAATAAGAGGGCATAAATAAAGACACCGAAAAGAGAAGCCCTTCACTTGATGCTAGAGAAATCAGTTGAGTGTGGCCTGTTTAATGGGTTTCTTATCGGTCGTGGTGACTCTCCGCTCTCGCTCTCTCATCTCCAATTTGCAGACGACTTGATAATCTTCTGCGGTGCCTCGGAGCGTGAAGTGATTAATGTCAAGCGAGTACTTAGAATTTTCGAAATCGCCTCTGGTCTTCAACTTAACTTAGCTAAAAGTAAGCTTTTCGGCATCAATGTGGATGAAGCCACGTTAAATGGTTGGGCCGCGACTATTAGGTGCACAGCTAGTTCTTTCCCGGCAGAATATCTTGGCCTTCCGTTAGGGCCTAAAAGGAACTCGATTGCACTTTGGTCTCCTATTATCGAAAATTTCTACCATTCACTCGCAAGTTGGAGAGGAAAAAATCTTTCTTACCAAGGCCGTCTTGTGCTGATTAAATCCGTTCTTTCAGCACTGCCGTCATACTATCTCTCTTTATTTCGTCTTCCAGAATCAGTTTGCCAGAAACTAAATAGCATCATGGCTAAATTTCTTTGGGGTGGATCTGCCATCCAAAAGAAAATACACTGGGTTAAATGGTCGTCCGTTTGTGAACCGTTGGAAGTGGGTGGTCTCGTCATCCGCGACTTGGCAATCCAAAATCGTATCTTACTTGCCAAATGGGTTTGGAAATTCGCTGGAGAGACGGATTCCTTATGGAAGCATATGATCTGCGGTAAATACCAACTCAAGCATAAAGACATCTGGTTAGACAGCAACGTCCATAAACATTCTTTCTGGCTTTGGAAGGATGTGGTAAATTCCTTCTTTAAGGAGGATAATCTGGGCTTGTGTTTAAGGCAAAACATCCGTCTCCAAGTGGGCGATGGGTGCTCCATACTTTTCTGGTCTGATTTGTGGATCGGCGACGCCCCCTCCAGGTAAACTTCCCGCGAATCTTCGCTCTAGCTTGTAATAAATCTGGTTATATATCTGAATTTGGCACAAAACATATTTCGAGTTGGCATTGGTCAATCACTTTACGAAGAAATCTTTTCGACTGGGAAGTGGAGCAATGGAATTCTCTAAACCAGCTTCTCAATAGCTTCAACTCCGCTGGATTCACGCACGATTGTTTGGTTTGGCTAGGTCCTGGGGATGGTTCCTTTTCCTCCTCCTCGTGCTACAAAATCCTTTATTCGTCTCGGCAGCCTTCTTTCCCATAGCGTAAACTGGTATGGAATAAGTATGCACCCCCTCAGGTTAACTTTTTTATGTGGCAAATGATCCTTGGGAAAATTGCGGTTAAACCAAATCTAGTGGCCAGAGGTAATTCTTCGATAGTGGATGTTTCATGCCCCTTCTGTCAAGGTTCCGTTGAATCGGTTATGCATCTTCTTTTCTTTTGTAAAGTGGCTTGAGAATTATGGTCTAAATTTGCATCGCTCTGGAATATGGCTTTGGTTCTCCCTTCTTCGGCTGAATCTTGTCTCGCTTTATGGCATGAAGCGAACCCTTCACATGATGCTGATTATATATGGTCTTTTATTCCTGCTGCTGTTCTTTGGACCCTATGGCTTACTCGAAACGACATGATTTTCCTCAACAAGAGCCTAGATTCAGCACAACTATTTTTTGTTGCTAAATTCAGACTAGCTTCTTGGTATAAAGTTTCATTTCCAGCAGCCTCCCCTTCCATGGACAGTCTAATCGAGAATCCTGCAATTGGTTTCCCTTACCACAAAAGACTTTCGCGCTCTTCCCGTCCCTTGACTTGGCTGCCTCCTCCTGAGGGGTTTATCAAACTTAATACGGATGGGGCGATGTGTCTCAATGGTAGCTCGGGTGGTATTGGCGGTCTTTTTAGAAACTCCAAAGGAGAAATTCTGGCTTCTTTCTCAGAACATGCTGGTCTGGGTCCTCCGGTGCTCCCCGAACTGCTTGCTATCCGCTTTGGTCTCAATTTGGCTAGCTCCATTGAAGCTTGCAACTGTAATCGACTTATCATCGAAAGTGATTCCTCCGTGGCGCTCAGCTGGATAAACAATCCTCTTCACTGTCCATCGACCTTCAAATTTTTGGTTGATGAGATTGTTTCACTTGGTAATCTAAGGTCCTGTATTTTCAAGTTTATCCCTATGCATTGCAATATTGAAGCGGATGCCCTTGCCAAAAGAGGTATTGGTTAGGTCTTATTCTTACCCTTGCCGTCTTCGCTCTGGGCGCTATTGTGGTCTAGGTTTAATTGTTGTATAGGCTTCTTGGTTATAGTCAGGGCATTTATTTGTATGTCTCCGATGATTTTGTATTTAAGCTTCTTCTATTAATAAAATCTTGGCGCTCTTTTCCTCCTTCCGCTGCTGTCTGAATCATTTTAGACGGTATGAAGGGGGTTTTTAATGAGGCCTAAATTCCTATCAAAAAAAAATTATAAAATGCTTTAAGTTAGATTCGATAGAGACACTCCATCAAATCCTTTGTTTTCTTTTTCATTCTTTCTTTTTTGTTTTAAGCAAAGAATTAGAGTAGTGGGAACTGGGAGGTGTAAAAAGGAATAGAATTAGAAAGTGGTTGACGAGACAAACAAATTTCCACCATTTTGTTTGCTTTCCCCGAAAAATGTGTGAAAAAGAAAGTGAGAGAAATGGTCTGTAGATGAAGGATGGGGTTAACCAAATTTATTGGTATATTTTTGGTCCTTGAAATTGAGTTTTGGGAAGTTCATACATAACTATTATGTGTCTGAAATTTAGTTGTTCGAAAGCTTATTATTGAGCTTGATATTACTACAAAGTAAGGTATGTTAAAGATGTAATTTAGTAATTTTACAGCACATTTATTTATTATTGTGACGGAATTGGGAGGTTCAGGTCCAACATATACTTCGGGATGATAATAAATTAATCGACGAGATGGCAAAACTTGATGTTCTGAGAATTTGAAACACTGTAGTTTCATTTTACATGTTGATAATTGTTTTTAGATTTAGTTAAGATTGTTTAGTAGCGTTCGACTGTTTTCTATCTTTATCAATGAAAAGGTTTGTATTGTATTCTTTCATTTACGATTGATATTGTTAAAAATAATAATTATTCAATCGGTTGATAGGACTTTTTTAGGGTAAACTACTTTAGTTACCACTCAACTATTGGTCGCGACATGTTTTGACCAACCAACTAAAAAAATTTAAAATTTGACCACTCAACTATTTAAATGTACCTATTTTGACCACGGATATCACTAAATCAAATATATTCAATTTAATTAAAATATGAAATTATTAAATATTCAATTTAAAAAATATTTGATTTAAATGAAAAGAAATTCGATTTAAAATATTACATATTTTTTCTTTCATATTTAAATTAAATCAAATATTTATTAAAATATTTAATATTCGATTTAAAAAATATTTGATTTAAAAGAAAATGAATTTAATTTTAAAAAAGTATTCAAATATTTTAAAAATTCGATTTAATATTTTTAAATCAAATATTCAAATATTTTTTAGAATCAGATTTCTTTTCATTTAAATCGAATATTTGATATGTGTATTTTTATATATCTCATGTGACCCATGTTCGAGTCTCTTCTCAAACATTTTTCTTCTTTTTTTTCCTAACACTGACTTCATTATAAGATATATATATATATATATATATATATATATATATATATATATATATATAATGGTGCAATTTACATCGTTAAGGAGTAGATGGCCTAGTGGTTAAGCTTTGGCTTTTTCAACTATGAGGTCATGGGTTCATACCACACCATGCACATATTCATTTTTTTTTTTTTGAATTTTCTTTTAACCGGGTGGTAACATGTGTCACCTAGGGGTATGCAAAAAAACCGAACTCGAAAAGCCGAATCGAAATTTTGGTTGACCGAATCGGAAAATTTGGTTTCAGTTCCGAATTTTTTTTAAATTACATAATACCGGTTCAGTTACGGTTTCCAATTTTAAAAAAAAAATCGGGTAACCAAACCGACCGATTATACAATATTATATTATATATTTATATTATATTGTCATTTAATATATAAATTTATTTTCCCAAAAAAGTAAAAGTGAAACCCTAGTCTTTAGTCTCATCTCATTCTAATAGGCTCTTTCTCTTCTTCTTACTTTCTTTCAATTTTTATTTTTTAATTCTCTCTGACTCAATCTCTTTATTTCTCACAATTTTCACATAAAGTAAACCTTAAATTCAATCATAATCATCCATCAATTTACCACTCAAGTATCTTCAATTTTTAACAATAAATACTATAGGCGTGCAAAAGGTGTTCTACTGGTATTTTCATGTATCTTCAATTTACCACTCAAGTATCTAAAAATGATAGTACTGAGTTAGCCAAGTATAATGGGGTGCCTACTGATGATGATTGGGACTGCATTCGTAACTTAATTTTTTTCCTAAAAATTTTTTATGAAGCTACAGTAAAGTTGTCTGGTTCACTTTAAGTCACTGAAAATATGTATTTGTAAGAAATCTTTGAAATTGAAATTATGATATCAAAGAAATGTCATAGTGCATCGAATTTTAAACTTAGAAAAATAGCATTAAGCATGAAAAAGAAGCAATAAAAGTATTGGGTAAACATTAACAACATCAATTTAATGTTATTTATTGTTGTGCTTCTTGATCCAAGATGTAAATGAAAATATGTTAATTGGGTAATTGAAAAATCATTTGATGAGGATATTGCAGCAGAATTATGTGATAAAATTAGTCATGCTTTATCTTCTATGTTTACTTCGTATGTTATTGTGTTTGATGCAAATGATAAGGGGTTAGACTCTAGTGTTACTCCCATGAATTTAGAGGTGAATGCTACTGCTATTAATGATATGGATGATGTTCAAACTATGTTGGAGCATCAGTTTGAGAGAGAAATTAGTTATGGTGGTTTGAAAAAAAAAAGACAGAATTGGATAAGTATGTAGTTGAAGATTGTGTGAAAATTTTTGGTAAAACTTTTAATATATTAAATTGATGGAGAAAGCATGATGCAAGGCTTCCCATTGTTTCTCGAATGACTAAGGATGTGCTAACTATGTCTATCTCTACAGTTGCATCTGAATCGGCATTTAGTACCGGCGGTTGAGTTTTTGACCCATTCAGAAGTTCATTGAGTCCTAAAACAGTAGAGGCATTAATTTGTGCTCAAGATTAGTTGAGGATTTCACATTCTCCACCGTTTGTAGATGAGACACTTGAAGACCTTGAAAAGCTTGAATCAAGTAAAAAAAATTCTTTACCTTTTTTTTCTTTATCTGTTTTCTTTCTATTATTCTTTTACTTAACTAACTAATATATATTTTTTTATTTTTTAGATTTAGTAGATGCTGCAATCATCAAAGATGTAGAGATTCTCAACATGTACGATAATTAAACTTGTTGCTTGATGTTGTTTTCGTTAAGTACTTGATTTTAGTTTTTAACGTGAGACATCAACTGTTATTTTTGGGTTGCTGCTTGTTGGAATAGTGATATTATATATTAATTATCTTTTGAATATTTGTTAAGTTTGTAAGTTGTAATTGGATAATTTTTTTGTTATGTTATGGTTATATTTTTATGATGTTGACTAACAATGTTTATTTGATTATGGTTATGAATTTATAGTTTTTATTGGTGATGTTTGTGTATGAATTATGATATTATATATTTAATTCTTTCTCGAACATTTACAGCAAGCACCTGCAAAGTGCAAACATTGCACACAATGTTGTTTTTAAAAGTATGTAACGTTTTTAACATGTTTATATTTATGAACATAGAAAAAAAACCATTACTCGAACCGAACCGAATATTTCGGGTAACAAATTATTTGATTAACCGGTTGAATGGTTACAGTTTAGGGTCGAAAATTTGGTGACCCAAACATACCAGTTAACCGAAATAATTTGTTAATGATTAACCGAACCCGATTTTGCACACCCCTAGTGTCACCACCTGATTGGAGGAAAATATATATATAATATTAAATAAATTAAGTCAAAATTTAAAATAAATTTATCCAATCGGGTGATGACATGTCATCACTAGATTGGTTGATTAATTTTATTTATTTAAATTCAAATTAAAACTAAATTGATATAATAGGTAACTAACAAGGACCAAATGTGTAATTATACACATTCGATTTTAACGGCCACGTCATCTTTTTGTTAGCTTTTAACGTCCGGTAGTCAAAATTGATCCATTTAAATAGTTGGGTGGTCGAATTTTAAATTTTTTAGTTGTGTGGTCAAAATAGGTCGCGAGTAGTGTACCCTTTTCTATATTATAAGCTTTGTTAAAAAAACTAATGTTGTTCGTTTTTATTTTTTAAGAGTAAACTAGAATGGATGTCATTCAATTATGTGTAAGGTTATATTTGGGTCAATCAATTACTAAAAATTATATTTAGGTCACTCAATTATAGGTAAGGTTACATTTGGGTCACCTAATTACTAAAAATTACCTTTGGGTCATTCAGTTATAGGTAATGTTACATTTGGGTCATCCTTCATATTTAAAAAAACATATCAATTTAGTCATTTTTTCTTTCAAATTACTTATATACCGTTGTCAACACTAGAGTACTTCATTTGAAATCATTAATTAATCTAATACATAAATTGATTTTTAAATATGAAGGGTGAACCAAATGTAACCTTTCTTATAGTTGAGCGACCCAAGTGTAACTTTTTAATAATTGGGTGACCCAAACGTAGCCTTACCCATAATTGAGTGACTCAAATGTAACTTTTAATAACTAGGTGGCCTAAATGTAATCTTACGCATAATTGAGTGACCTTCATTGTAATTTACCCATTTTTATATATAATTTAGGGTTAATTGATACTAAAATAATATTATATGTCCATCTTGATATTTAGAAATTTTTTGTTGGTAATAGCACTTGAAACTTTATTTTTCTTCCTAAATTGCTTCGAATATGACTTTTGCTATATATATGAACACAAAAAATATGTGTCACTTAAGTATTGAGCCACGTCATCACTGATAATTGTCAACTAACGGTTGACTAACAAAAGTATCAACATGGGAAAACAAAGTTTAGATACCACCTTGACCAACAAAATATTTAAATATCCACTTGATAAAAATAATAATAATCTAAGTATCAATTTATCAATTAAACCTACGATATTGATCATTTCACCCAGAGAAGGATGAAACAGTGAAGTTAGAGCGATAATTGCCGAAGTCCCACTTGCTGCAAACTCAGTTTTTAACTCAGTCATCGAGGACCGGCTACTCGGCCGGAGATACGAACAATGCAAAGGAGTCGACAGAAAATGGTGGAGTAAGGGGGGCTTGTCAAGTACTATCAGAAAGCTATAGGCTGAGATGAAGGATTTGAACTGATCCACTCTCATATATGTTACAAATATATTAGCTAATTACAAACTTTTCTACACTTTTTTATGTCTGCGGATCACCTTACACTTTAAAACCCTTTCCTGAACATAAAACCCTGGCATCACCATGATCTTTACTCGGTTTGGTCCATTAGACTTGTGCCTTTCCATCAACATATCTTCCATGTAATGTGGATCGAAGGTTGTGTTGTCTTCGACCCTTAAAATCCCCAGCGGAGGATTGAACGAAAACGCGAGCAAATGAAGCAACCATATGCATTTAGCAGCAACAAAGAAAGCTTGAAGTAAGTGTTCAGGCCATGGTTTAGTCCAATTCAAAGTCGAAATGATCAGGCTCATCTTCTGATCGCAAAACTTGCTGAATTCTTCGCTGTAATATTTAGTCCCTTTCCTCAGCACTTCATTCCAGCTTAGGTTTCGAAGTGCAACGAAGGATGAGAATTGAGCTTGGCGATCTTGTTGAGGGTCCAAGAGCTTTGGTGACCCATTCTTCTGAAACACACAGTTCTCAAAGTCTTGGTAGAGGGACAGATTTATAATTGCTTCCAAGTGGTATGATACAGCCTTAGAGTACTTGGAATTCAATGAAAGTTTATATGGTCGGAGAAGTGAATTCAAATTCTCAGTTAAAGTATTGTCCGCCTCTTCAATCTCTCCGACAAGTGTTTTGATGAATTGTTTCACCGACAATCTCGTTTCCGATACAATCTGCAAGAAACCCTCTGCCATTACCTCCTCGCTGACAGGCATCAAGTTTTGTTCATTCACATCAATGGCTTTCCCCTTCCTGGGACAATCCCCTAGCTTTTCACTGATCTCAGAATCCTTTGTTTGCGTAGCTTGCCTCAAGGCCTTCCGGAGCTCTTCGCAATAGGTTTCTAAACACTCCAGCTTCTGCTTGAGCTCTCCTAGTGAAGATCTCATCTCGGTAACTTCCATCAGGGCTGCATCTCTATTCGTGTGTGCTTCTATCAACTCTTTCTTCAGCGCTTCAATCGACAACATGCCCGAGTCCTTTAGTACTTGCGAAATTTCCTCGGATTCTGTTCGGTTAGGTGAATTCTCATTCTTCTGTTTCTTCTTTAACCGAGGGAATAACCGTGAAATCACCCCTCGGTTCCTTGGTTGTGATTGAACAGATGAATGGGAATCTGATAGTGGCGCAACCGTATCCGAATTCTTGACAATCCTAACCACATTTTCGGATTCAGATGTTATAACAGCAGGCTTGCATCGATTGCAAGATGACACCGGTTTGAAATCCCCCAAACTGTTCCTCCTACTTCTAGCGGAGGGTGATGTTTGTAGGACAGTGATCTGGTTTGGACAAGAGCCGGTGACGGACTTTTGGTCTTCGGCAGGACAAATATGGGATTCTAAGGCAGTCAATGTCGGAGAAAATATTTTCTTCTGATAATCTGAAAATACAGTTTCGGTGGCGTTTCCTGCTTCTAGGCCATGTTTATCCCAACTTTCAGATAAAGCTTGTTTATTTGTATGATGTCCAGATAAGGCTTCATCCTCGTAACTCTATCAAATGTTACCCAAAAGTGAGCAATCATGAGTATAACCATTGACAATTCAGTGGAACTTAAACAGGGCGATTAAAACATTCTAACATAAGACAGAACAAGGCACAATTCCTGGTTAATTTTTCATAAGTTCTAGAGAGGTACTGGGAATATCAAGTTAAAGAAATTGAGAAATCTAACAAAAATTACAAGCAATGTAGAATGTATAGGCTAAATTTCTCGTGGAAATGATACTACTTTTAAAGAGAATTCAACAGGGAAAAGGGTTAATTGATTCTCATTCCTAAACAAGGCAGGCAACAAATGTATAATTTAAGCAACTCATTCAGATTGATAAAGAGATAAAAGGAAGAAGCAAGAGGAACATTAACTTACAGGAGTGAAAACAGGGTAATCTTGGGCAGATAAAAGAGAAAGAGGGCGTGAAACAGGGGAAGAAGAAGATGGGTATCTGAGATTTGCAGGGTAACAGTTGCCTTGCACCAGAGCTGCATGTAAAGCCCTAAGCTCGACAGCCTTGGCAATGGCAGCCTGTATCTCTTCCCTGCTAACGTCTACGTTACCGCTGCTCTTCGTATTGTCATCACTTTGACGATTTTGAAAGACTTGGGAAGCGGTCGCTGCAGCAGCCATGAATAGAGGATGAAACACCCAACACTAGAGAGCAAAAAAGGACGGATCTTTTTTTGTTTTTCTACTTGAATGGGAGGAAAACAAGATTAGAAGGTGGGTAATTAACGGTTGGATTTGAATTGCAGAGATGAAGATGATGCCATATCCAGCTTAGAATCGTGGAGAACCAGAAACTCCAAAGAGAGAGAGGGGGGATATTTAAAATCCGATGTGGTTTTGTCTTTGTTGTCAAGGAATAAATAGAATGAAGAGCATGTGAAATTGTGAAAAAGCAAAAGAAAGAGAGAGAGAGTAGAAGAAGTAGACTTCACTCAATGGACGAGATTCCTCCATAGTCCATAGTTCTTCAATCAAAATTATCATAGCAAATAGTGGTACCACATTTCGCCGCCATCATTACTTGAAGCACTCACTATACCACACCTCACCCATTCCCTTTAAAAAATCATTCTTTCGATGTCAAATAAGAATGAGTAAAATTTGACTTTATACGACTCGAAAAAAACTGAAATATTTAATTCGATTAACTCAAAATAAATTACTCAATTCGATCGAATGCTCACCTTTAAATTATCTAATGGATGAACCATGTATGACGACTTGATTTCGAACCTTTCAATGACCATTTGGTCTTTGAGGTGGCTGTCGTAGCTTGTTTTCGAGGTCATTGTGACGATTCTGTTTCTTTTATTGGAGGTGACTATACTTAAGGGTGTTCATGGTAAGTTAACCGTACCGTTTAGCTTAAACAGTTGGTTAATTGTTATAGATGTTATTAACCGTAACCTAACTGTTAAGAAATGGTTAATTGTTAGTTTTTTTTTTTAATGGTTAACCTTCATAGTGGTTAACCATTAAGAAACGGTTCGATTACTGGTTAACATGTATAATATTACAATTTTTTTTCAAATGTTTATTATTTCTTTTTAGAGTAATAAATCTATCTCTCTAATAAATATTGTATTAGAAATTTAAAAAAAAATACTTAAGTACAAAGATTTTAAACAAAAACTCTATACCTAATTAAAAAATACCTATAGATTAACCATTAACCATCTATTTTAATAGTTCAATTAACCAAAACTATTTAACCTTAACAATTAGTTAATTAACCTATAAAATAAATAATTGTACCAATTAACAATTACGGTTTATTTTGTACACCCAAAACTTTATCCACACTACCAAGATAAGATTAGTAGACTATGGTGCCTATTTTGATTTAAAATTAAAATTAAAATTTGGACGAATTCTTTTGTCCGTACCAAAGCTTAGAGCTTTGCTCGGAATGTAAAACTTTTTAGGCGTGACAACACTGAAACACAGTAAATGAACATTATTCCATTGGTCAATACAACAACCAAAAAAATCATTGTTGGAAAAGGCCTTGTTGACGAACCTTTTTGGCTGAAAAGGGAGAAGAATAAAAGTAAACAAATCAACATTAACCTTTTCTTATTTTAATTTGAAGTTTCTTGTTTTAATTAAAATTTAAGATAAATTACACCAAATAACATTAATTTTTTTAATAAAAATAACATTAAATTTTTAAATGTGTATCGGCCATACCATTAAATTAAATATATATTATTTTATCATTGAACTTTAGTTTAAGTTCAATGCTAAAATAGTATATTTTTTAGTTACTTTATCGATTTTTTTCTTATATATATGTTCGTCTTGCCGATCATGTTCGGGGTGTGAGTCTGCTTCACTCAATAATGTCATCTCTAAGGTTTAAATTCACGTTCTCTATTTAAAATGAAATGTATTTTTTCAACGCACCCAACACTTATTGGTAGCATTTCGGTTCTTATAGATTGCTAGCTGGGATTAATTGTTGCAAATGAGATCATTTGGTCTTGAAATCTCTCTCAACCTTTTTCTAACAATTGCTTTTGATTTTGAGTAAGAAATTTGAATTGGAAATGCATAAACACCCGAATGTTGGACTCTCCTTTTGGGTGCATAAATTAAAATAAAATTATTACATTGATGGGGAAAGTTTGTCAGCCTAGTTGTCCATATGCAGTTTCGCCTAGAGGCATAGATGGGGGACACAACTATCCATTTCCTTCCTTGCACTCGATTCTCTTTCTCAATTTTTCACTAGCCAATTTTTTGGGAAACTAATGCTATAATTAATTTAAAGTAATATATAAAATAAAAAACACTTAAAATTAGTTTAAAATCATTTGTATTTATACAAACAAATTAATCATCAACACACATCATAACAATTATGGCCAAAATCCACAACTAGGAGTTAGAAGTTAGAAGTTAGATTAAGTTTAAAGTGTAGTTTGTAGTATTTAAAATTTAAAATTTATGTTTTACTTTTAGTTATCTAAATTTTATTTTTTAAGACTAAATATTTGTGTTTATATAAATTTTCTACAAGATATATAAATAAAGGGCAATTATTCTATACACATACGTTGTAAAGTTTAAATTCTTATACAAGCATGCATAATTCAAGGCTAAAAATCAAAATTGAAATCTCTACCCCTAAGCCTCTAAGTAATAAATATAAATTCTAACTATAAACCTTAAAATCTATGCCTTACAATTTAAACTCATAACCTATGAACTCTAAACTAAAAACTTAAAACCCTAAACTAACTTACTCGTGGAAAATAAAATTTCTACTGCATGTGTATGAGATAATAATCTCATATATAAATAAATACTCTAAATTAGTATCAACTGTTTTATTTAATGAAAAATATTATAATAACTTAAACAAAATGAACTAATGTTCTAACAATACTTATCAACGGAGAGTTGTTGAAATATAAAACCACAAATGGTATGGAAAATGACTTGGGGGACTAAATGGAGCATTTGGAGAAATTTAAGGGTATGTTTGAAGAAATGGAACTACTGCTACAGTGCTACTCCTTCGAATAGAGTTGTGTTTGGTTAATGAAAAACCGGACACTGGAATTCCATTTCTAGCTGCATATCAGGATTAAGGGAATATTATATATTGGATTTCGTTGTTCCTAAACTTGTTTTGTAGGAAACTAATTTACTTAAATGGAACTAAAAGTGTTTAGCCAGCCAGCTACTAGGCTTTGTCAACCTCCACGTGCAAAAAAGTTTTCACACTTGTTTAAATAATCAAAAGCGATGCGACAATCATGCTCGAATCAAACAAACATCGAAAGTTTTTCTCGCTTTATTAATGGAAATAATTAAGGTTTTTATAATTTTTGTGTTATTCTTGTTTAATGTATTTTATATCTGTATAAATCTTAATATTTTAATTATTTTTATTAAGTTTATATACTTTTTATGTGTTTGAAATTATTAGGTTTAGTATTAAGCACTCAAATGTTTTATAATTTGTGTATGTAATCTCTCTACCTTCTTTAAATTAAGTCAAAATAATGTTTCAAACTTAAAATCTACCTTCTTTTCTACCGTAGATGATACGATTCTCATCCTTGTTAGAAATTAACCACAATTTTCATCGTTATTCGTTAGTCGTTACAGCTTTTATGAAACTATATGTTTAAAATAAATAAAAAGAAAGAATATTCGTCCTCATATATAAAAACTTTTACAAATTAGTTTGTTTTTTTAATTTACTCCTCTTACAAATATTTATGTTTTACACTCAAATAGGGCTGTAAATGAACCAAACGTTCAACGAACTGTTCGTGAACCATTTGGCGGGAAGTTCGTTTATGTTCGTTTATTTATTAAATAAATGAACATGAACAAGATTTTTTGTTCGTTTAATTAAATGAACGAACACGAACAAATTCGTTCATTTATGTTCGTGAACGTTCAGTAATCTATTCATTTATGTTCCTTTATATTCGTTCGTTTGTGTTCATATAAGTGTATTCACATATGTCTAGGGGTGTTCATTGTTCTCTTAAAACGAACTAACCGACCAAACCAAAACAAAATTGGTTAATCTATTAGATAATTTTAGATTTCGGTTGATTATTAAGAGTTTTTTCAAATCTCAATTATCAATTAATTTAGTTTAAAATCAGTTAATTAACTGAATTAATCGAACTAAACCAAAATATTAAATATTTAACACATTATATATGTTCGTTTATGTTCATTTATCATTTAAACGAACGAACACGAACAAAAAATTTTGTGTTCGTTTATGTTCGTGTTCGTTCATTTGTTCGGTCAAAATTAAACGAACAAACATGAATACACCTTCGTTTGTATTCTTTCTATTCGTTTACAGCCTACTCCCAAACTCAAATTCTAATTTCGTCACTGTCCCTGGCGACACACAAATGCATAATTGCAATTTCACCATTTGAGGCCGAAAGTGGTGGGGCTTTAACTTACCCCGGACGGGAAAACCGAAAGGGCCCGACCACATCAAAACCAAATTAGTTGAAGCAAAATGAAAGGATGTGAAGGCATTTTGCGACAACATTAATGGGAGAAGAAAAAATGGATTTAATAGTAAAGTAATTGGTGACGGATGAGACGAGTGTCACTGATTGTTCCAACTTCCAAGCAATAAAAATGGTAGGCAGGTCCCTCCACGTGTTGTTCCATCAAGTCTTAATGCCCCCCAACTAATCCATACAAAATCTATGTAAACGGTGGAGCAAATGCCACCCAAACCCTGACAATGCTCGACACATACTACCAAAATACAACATAAAATGCGACAAAAAATAAAAACTCCAATATAAATATCTTAAATAATCTTGGAGGTAAAATTAAAAGATGGGCCTACACATAAATTAATTATGTGCATTGAAAACCCCAAGCATGTGTCATGGGAGCAATTTGATATGTAAAAATCCTACATAAACATAAAATCACTTGTTACTATACAGCTGGATCAGTTCTATTGCCAATATCTGCTTCAGCTAAACATAATAAATGCGTTTATATAATCCCTTTCCCCCTTGTTTTTTAGTGCTAAAGAGCTAGCTATCTGTTTTTTTGCAAAGGAATGGTTGTTCTCAATACATAAAACATAATAATTAAGGTCACAACAACCACAAAACTTTGCTTTTATTAGCTACTATGACTATTATTGCTGCTGGTGATGGTGCTGGTGGTGTGAGGCACATGAACACTTTGCGCGACAATCCGAGAGCGTCTGAAAATGTAGAAGCATATGGCTGAAATGAATGAATTCTAAAGGGGAAAGAGGGGGTGTGTTTAGGGTTCATTACTACATTACCTTGACCTGTTTCTGGAGGTCTTTGATATAATCAACGGCCAAATCTAGCATGTCGGATGTGTTTGTTTGCTGCAAAACATGGAAAGAAAACGTGGGTTTTTGCCATTTTTTCACCTAAAGTTGAAATGAAGAATCTGTTACCTTATCCATGTTTGGAACAAGGTCTTGAAGTTTCCTCATGCGCTCGCTTATTTTGGTTCTTCTCACCTGAATGTACCCAACAAAAGTTGAAGTAAAGCTCATAGGTTTTCTATTTTCGGCAAACAAAGTCATGAATCTGCATGTAATGATATAAATTATGCGTACAGAGGGTTTCAACTTAGTGGAATTCTTCGGTTGCTGGCCTAAACAAAATGCAATTAATGGGGAAATAAAAGAAAGATATAAGGTCTAAAGATTACCCTCTCAGCTATGCTTCTAGGGTGAGTGGCAAAGCCTCTCTTGGCTCGGATCTTACAAGGAACAGAATTCTGATACTGAAAGAACTTCTCAATGGCAGACACATCCGGTGAGCTTTTCGGTAAACTCAAGTGATGAGCCAGAAGTGGCGCTGGACGGTGGTTGCCGTCGTCTGTGTTCTATTTTGACAACAACATAGAAAGAAAAACCAATACAATCAGACGAGAATATGATTGAATATAAGAAAAATGTGACATTGTGTTAAATGTGTGCTACCTGAATATCTGTTCCGTCTAAGTCGATGCCAGAAAGTGATCTATCATCTTCCCTGAGTCTTTTTGTGCCCGACATGTTATCCGAAATCATCATGGATTCGTCCCAAGAAGGAGCTGGAAACCCTGAGGAGTAATTGTTGGGACGATTTTCGCCAAATCCAGCATTTTCCGAGCTAATATTTTTGTTCCCCATCTCCGCAATCGGAGCCATCAGCCCAGAGGGCGGTGGTACCGGTGGCCTGTTACTGCTATTAGCACTGCCATAATCTTGCATTCCCCTCATCGCTCCATAGCCTGCAACTTGATTCCACTTGCACAGTCATTCTCACACTTTTAACAAAGTAGTCGGAACAAATGGAATTCACAAATATATTAATCAAGTCCTAAACAAAAGAGGAAAGCAAATGGTGATTTTTTAATATGTTTGGTTTATTATTTGATCCAGTCCTCCTAGTACTAACTTTGGCTGCTTCATTTGATTAAAAATTCCTTCTTTTTAGTTTTTACCCACAAAAAAAGAGTCAATTATGAGCTCATGGTACTGAAAGAAGCTTTTTCACTGATTATTTCTTGTATATTTTAAAACGAAATATCAGAAACAGAGAAAAACAACAGGAAATATATTGTGAAAAGAAGCCCCTGTAAATACTACCATGAAACTATATATCTAAATACAGAGGAACTTACTATTTTCCATGTTTATTTTGGAGAACCATCCTGCAGGTGAGCTGCTGTGTCGAATAAGATTCGATTTACCGCCGCTGCCAATAGCTGAACCTGGTTGTTGATTTATCAGATATTGTTGAGGTTGGCTTTGATATAGATTCTGGGGAACAGAGGAGAAGTTCGCCTGCTGCTGCTGCTGCTGCATGAGCCCTGTTTGATTATCCATTGGCGTCATAATCTGCGTTTGCTGCTCGATTTTCACTGTTGTTTCTTTAACAGGTGAACTCTGCGTTGCGGTGCAAAGATTCTGCTCTGGAATCTTCTCTGTGTTAGCATCATCACCGCTAGACAAAAACCTGGCGATGATTCGTTCTGTTTCGGGACTCGAAGGCCGGTTCAGAATCTCTTGGCAGAAATCCCTGTCCAAGATGCTGGAAAAATACGAACTGGGTGCAGATTGGTACCTCGTCAACCCAGAGTTCATCTGTCTTTGATTGTGCTGAGGTTGATGATAATCCATAAGATGGTGATGGTAGTGTTGAAGATCTGACTCCATTTCTTCCCTCTCAATTACACTAAGAATCGCAAAACCCCAAATCAGTAACTTTATTCCCTTTTAGCCAAGGGGATTTCAATTCCAGATGGAGTCGAAGGACCCACTTAGGAATAACCAAAGCCTCTGTTTGTTTCCCAAGAAAGTAGCTCTAGAAAAACATTTCTCGGAAAGCTTCATCTAATACAACGAAGTGAACACCGAGAAATATGAAACTACTTTACGTGGATCTGATTGGCTTGAAACTCAAGTTGTACCGCCACTGCTAAGCTATCAGAAATTTCTTCAAAAACAGAGACCCAGAAAAGAGATTCCAACACACAGTTCTTCGCTTACAATCAGAACTGAAAGAAACCCATTTTTGTATTCATGAAATCAAAGCACTTGGCTGTAGAATATAACACCGATGAGGTAAAGAAACAACAAAAAGGGAAGTGAGCCACTGAATGAAAGGAATATAATCATAAAAACAGAACAAGAACAAAAATATAATCACCACCCTACCTCTCTGTCTCTCTCCACTTTCGAATTCACTTAATTTATCATCTTTTTTTTTTTGCTGCTCAGTTCTATCTTGACATGTTTTTCAGGGCTGGTTACGGTATTGATGCAAGTCGGTAAAAGGAGAAAGAAAACAAAAATAAAGTAGAGAAAAGGGGGGATTAATTAAGAGAGGCAATTTTCCCCAAACTTTGTAGGCTCAGCCAATGGGAAGTAACAGAGTGCCTCGGAGGGAGAAGTATGTTTTATTTTATCTAATGTTGTTATAACTGGACAGAAATGGCCTTTGTTATTGTTCATTATTACAAAAGGAGTCTTAATATTCGAGATTCCGAAGTTCAATTCATGCTCAATTTTTTTTATATAGAAAAAAGATATGTTATTATGTGTCTCTTTAAAAAAATTTAAATTTAATAAAAGAAAAAGAGTACACATAATAATGATAGAGTAACAACATAATAATTACATACTAAATGACTCTGATGTTTAATTGAATAGTCATTTAATTTCTTATTTTCTTAAGCACTTCACCCTCAATATTTATTGTAAGTTAAAATGACTTATTTGTAGATAAAAATTATTTTTTTAAGATAAAATGTATACGTTTTATTGAATCTTCTATAAGCTAGCATAATTGTGAGCCTCGTTAAAAAATCTCCTTAGACTTATTGGAGGAAAAAGAGTGTTCACCACTATGCCTACATAAGAGCCATAAACCGAATTACAATGCTTCAAATAACACTCATCAACACATGCACGGTGATGCAAAAAAAAAACGAGCGTAGACTTACAATCATGTAGAATATTCCGCCTTGAATCTTGTGCTTACTGTACCTATTCCTTATGCTCCAGTAAAGCGTGAGAGTTAAACCAAAAGCATAAACCCATCTCATCCTTTGGTATAAAGAAACGCTGGGCATTCCATGAATTAGCTTGGTTGGATCATGAACCCAACTTTCTTCGGTAAGTTCCACTTCTCAGATCAACTTCTATACATTTGAATTGAAGATGATAAGGTCCTCCTTTCTGGTTATCCCATTGTTAGTCTATTAACACTAAATGATATGATAATATACTCTAACATAGCAGTATTATATAAACAAAAGTGCTTATTTTACAAAATAACACATCAGTTAAAAATAATTTTATAAAAAAATATAAAATATAAATTTATTTTTCTAATGACGCATCTTTCTGTCAAATAATTTTAAGTTATTTATTATCAGTTAACTGACAACTTTTATCTATAGAATGACTATTTTAATTTAAAATAAAACGTCAAGGCCCAAAATGCTTCAAAAAATTATGAGTCAAAATAATTATTCAGTCAAATTTTATGAGTATTTTTTAATATTTTATCAATTATTTGTTTTGTTAATCTAATTTAATCGATTAATAAATCAGATTAAGTGAATTAGATGGTGGAATTTTGGGGCGACCCTGGCTTTAAACTCATATTATTGGGGGTAGCTGAACCCAGCAGAGAGGAGCATAGGTGAGTCCTGTATTTGGGAGTAAAGACATGGTTCTTTCAGAATGCGAGATACCCCACAATAGAAAATGGCCTTACTAACCCTGCTGTTGGACCACAATTGCTTTTCAGTGTTTAAAACTTGGAACATCAATTTCATTAGCCAAAAAGGGAGATAAAAAAACACATCACAATTATTGTTTGTCTTGGCAATAGAATATTGGATAGAAGAAAAACATAAATTTACTTTTTTAAGTTCTTGGTCAACTTCAGTATCATTTTGCCTCTATGCTTGGGTATGTTTATTTACATTTTTTAGTTAAAAAAACTATTAATAGAGTTTATTGTGTTCAATAATTGTTGAAAAATATTAAAATAATTTTATTATCATTTATATCTAATTTATAGATAGACTAATCTGACTAAGTACAACAAATGTTTATTATGGAACAATTGTTTCAATTTATTTTGTTTCATTTACAACATCGTGATCCAAACGTTTGAACTTATTTAAAAATTAACATCTTTTCTCGCTAACCAACCAATAATCGATATATTACGTTTTTTATAAGTTCAAAAAGCTATTGATAGAAGCCTTGTTTGGTAATTAGCGGATAGTTGATAGCATTAGTGGGTTTGACTAGCGGATTACATTAACTGGTTGTATAAAAGTGTTTGGTAAAATTAACGAATAGTTGATTAATTATTTGAACAACCAAAATGACATATGAGGATATGATTATATTTGATACTTGTTTGAATAATTTATTAGTTATTAACACTTTGTAGCTATTAATATTAATTAAATTATGAAAAATATTTTTTAATATCATCAATGAGCATATATGAGGATGCGCATATTGATTTTTTAATTGTGAAATTATCTTTTAATATAATTTTAATAATTATAAAATTTAGATGTATATATTAATTTCTTATCTTATGAAATTATATTTTAAATATAATTTTATTAATTATTAAATTTATATATTAATTTCTTTATTTATGAAATTATTTTTAAAATTTTATTAGTTAATCAACTTTATATTATTTAGAAAATTTTTATAATTATCAAGGATAAAATAGACTTTACAACTCTTTTATTCAAACCTCTAACTAAAAAAACTCTTAAAAATAATGAGGCCCATTACCTTTCAAAAAAAAAAAAAAAAACTCTTAAAATGAGCCTTTTCAAAATGAGAAGTTTCGCCACAATCCGCTATTATAATCTTCTATTTACCAAACATCTAAATTAGCAAATTTAACTAGCCAAAATTTTAAAAATACTTAAAACTTCTAATTTTAGTTCAAAAGGATATTTACCAAAGAGTGCCATCAGTATACACAAATTTGACATTTATATAAAGTCAGTTCTTTTTTTATTATTGTTATTAGTGTTATTATTGGAAGATTGAAACCTTGGATTATTCGATAAAAAAAAGTTTCTCAAAATAATAATAACAATAAAAAGAAAAGTGAAGGCCTTGCTCTTTATTGCTACCCCTTCTTGTTCTTCCCTTTAATGTTAAAAAAAACAAGTGATTGAATATTTCGATAATAAAATAATATGTGTATCTAATGTTATTAAAAAAATTAAATCAAGGTTCTAAGTTCTAAGTTCTAAGTTCAAGTGTCTTGTGTAAATTGTTTGCAGATTAGATCATGTTTGATTTATTCTGTTTTCAGTTTAATTCTGTACTGCATCATTTGATTTTAATTATAATTATCAAATCTATTGCATTTTTTTTAAAGAAGACAAATGAGAAAGAATAAATGTTATGTTTGGCGGGAGACGAATGTGTTAATTTCTTATTCCAGTACATAAATTGATATTAGACTAATTTTAATTACCCACGCGACTTAGTTTGAAATTATGAGAAAGAATATATTACTGATAATTTTCTATAGGAACTATTTATTTTAGGATAAATTGTATTAATACTTGTGAAATTACTCATGTAATAATTAAGTTTTGGAGTTATATACATTATCGACTAAAACATTAATGGGAGTGGAGTTCAAGGTTGTTTAATTGTTTATACGAACAAGAAGCATGGATCAAATAAATTTTATATATTTATTTAGGCATAAGTTAAAAAATACTCATAATATTTAACTGAATAGTCACCTTGCACATATTTTTTTGGAGCAATTAAACCATCAACGTTTATTTTGGGTCAAAATGGTTCCCATGAGAATGAAAATTGTTAGAAAACTTACGGTAAACAGTTTGAAATGACTTGACAAAATGATAAGTATGCAGAAAAAAATATTTTATATTTTATAAAATTATTTTTTGACCGATATGTTTTTTTTAAATTAACACATTTGTCTATATGATACTTGCATATCAGCATGCACTATCATATAGGTTTGTCATATCATTTAAAGACATTTACTGTTAGTTGATTGATAGTTTTCATCCGTAAATGAATCATTTTAACCTAAAATGAAACGTTGAGGGTTGAATTGTTTCAAAAAAGAAAAAATAAGAGCCATAGTGACTATTTAATCAAACGTTTGGAACATTTTAAGCTCTATGCCATTTACTTATTCTTAGATCTCATTCAGCTAACACTGAATGTTGATCGATTTAAAATTATATGTGCTTTTTCTTGGGAGTTTTAGGACTTAAATATGTTTAATTGTAATTACATGGATTTGAAAATTTAAGACTAACTAGGGATTATATAAAAATCAATTAATTGCACGAACTAACTTGCCTCAGTGGTAAAGGGAACGATTGTTGTTCCTAGAGGTCACGGGTTCGAGCACCAACAGCTGCATTAGGGTGATTAAGCTTTCATTGTCAAATGGTTGAGAGTATATTTAGAACAGATACTACTTGTAATCACATTAGCTTTCAAAAAAAATCAATTAATTATATTTTTATTAATGAAATTAAGATGAAAAAAAATCTGTACTACACCATGCGAGATCTTAAGTTGATACGACTTCATCCGGTCGATTTTTTTATGAAGTTCGGGTTTTGAGTTGGGCTTGAGTATACGAAAATTCGTCTCGCCTCGATCAAAATAATTATAAAATTTATCCTTTAAATATTTATGTATTATTTATAAGTTTTTAACAGAAAAAAAAAAAACTTCAACTATACTTAAGAACTTGGTACATGAATTATAATTCATAATCACTTTGGTCACACACCATTATTTTAGTCGTTTAAGGTGACATGACATAATCAAAAGCGTAACAAAAAATAAATATACCAAAACATACGGCAAATTCTAAAATTTTCTCAAACATTTTTTAGAATAATTTAAAATTCTTAAATTTTAAATTTTATGAATATTTTTAATTTCTTTAAATGTATACATATATTTTTTTGTTTGTTTTCTAATTTTTTAGTTTTTTATATTTTATTGAAATTTTATGAACATTTTAGTTTCTAAATATTTTTTTATTTAGATCAATGAAAAACATCAACACTATCTTTTGTCCATATCAAACTTTTCCACTCATATTTTTCATTCAATTTTTAAGAAAATAATAATTATTATCTTTTTAATAATCTTAAAGTGATTATGAGATAATATCTTTTTATACATATTCTTTAACTCTTTAACAATATACACACTTTGCAAATAAAAAATAGTTTAAACTTGAATTTCTTGTAAAAAAATATCCCATTTTTACGGGACCACTTGTTAGGTTCCAGCAGCGGATGCAAAGGTTGGCTTGGGTGGGCACGAGCCCACCCTGAACTTTTTAAAATTTACATATTTACCTTTAATCTTTTAAAATTTTATGATATAGTCCTTAATTTTTATGATTTGTGCCCACCCTGCAATTTTGAAATTTTTATTATTGTGTCCACCCTCAAAATATTTTTAGCTTGTGCCCACCCTAAAAAATATTTATAGATCCGCCACTGTTAGGTTCTATTAGAAAGTTTTATTCAACTGAATTGATTACAAAGATAAATAATTAACTATATAATAAATAATTAAGTATATAATTTTTATTGCGTTACACTAATAACAGATAAGATGAAAAGGTTATTGAAAGAATTTAAATTATATGAAAACCATTTGGAGCCTAAAAAATATTCTATAAATTTAAACCCTATTTTTTACATCTTAAACTTTAAATCATACACCTTACTTCTAATATCCTAAAACCATAATCATAAACCGTAAATTTAAACCTTAAATCTCAAATCATGAACCTATTTTCTAACCCTAATTTTTACATTGCACTTCTAAGGAGAGGACGTGAGTTCAAATTTTGGAGACGACATTATTGGACGGGGCAGCCACGCACCCCAAACATGGACTGTAAGACGGACATGCATATTATAAAAAAAAAGCATAATTAAGGAGCAAACGATTTTTATCCCGACGATAAAAACAAAGACAATATCATCCCTTGAATAATTATTTAATTAAAAGATAATTTTGTCATTTGATTAAAGAAAATAATAACGGTAGCATTGTTTTGTGTTGCTTGCGGAGTTATTGGGTGGCAATCTAATAAACAACGAATTTCCCAAACTTAAAATAAAAGGCAAGATAGGTATGGCACTAATTTTGATTGCAAAATAAGACAGGCTTTATATCACACCTTATATATTTTAATAGATTTGATTAGATATGTTGATGATGTGTCCTCTCCGTGCCATAATTTTATTGTTAATCGTGACACATAATGTCTTCTTGTATAATTATAATATTAGAATTCAAACTACGATATTTAAAATATTATTCCATGTTTTATTAAAACAATTTTTATTTTTTCAATTTTAAATTTATTATATGAAATTTCCTAGCATAGATTTCTTTATTAAAAATAATCTTAATTTATTATAATATTAAGACTTTCAAATAAGATAGATCTTAGGTTAAAATCTCATCCATGTGAAATAAAGTTGAAGTACCGATGTTTTCTATAAAATAAATATAATTTATTTATAGACTTTCACCCACTTTGTGGATGTACCTGGCATGTCTATGACGGGTGTTAGGACTTAGGACACGTGGGGAGAGTATTCACCATTATTTTGCGCCGGTAAAGGGCGAACTTTTGCCTGTGAATAACTGATTGGGACACCCAAACCTCCAAAAGTTTATGCACTCTAACCTTTTTTAATTACCTCTTTCACTTTTGCTTTGACCTTGCTTGTTAAGATTCTTAATGTGCAAGTATATATTTTTTTCATATCTATAAGTATTTAATTTATTCAAATATTAGGCCTGGGGCAGTCTCGGACTGTTAGGCGTCTCAAGAATGCTTTACGAGACGCTAATCCGTCTGTAATTTTTTTGATTGAAACAAAATTACAGGGCTCCCGTATGGAAAAGGTTAGGAAAAGTTGTGGCTTTTCGTGTGGTATCGATTTATGTTCGTCGGGTCGTAGTGGCGGTCTTTGTTTAGCTTGGAAAAACTCTTGCAAAGTTTCTCTTCGTTCCTATTATGCTCGTCACATTGACGTTCTTTTTGAGGAGGACAGTGATGGTTGCTCGTGGAGAATGACGGGGTTTTATGGTGCCCCGGAAGTTGAAAATAGGGAAGCATCATGGAATTTGCTTTGACAACTCAATGATCTCCCTGAGGTTCCGTGGCTTGTGATAGGGGATTTTAAGGAACTTTTGGTTGCATCGGAAAAGTCAGGGGGTCGGTTGCGTAGTACACAGCAAATGGAGGGGTTCCGTTCTGCTTTAGATGATTGCTCTCTTGAGGATATTGGATATAGAGGTGTCTGGTTCACATGGGAATGGGGTCGCTTCGAAGCGAATAATATTAGGGAGAGGTTGGATCGTGGTGTCGCAACCTCGTCTTGGTGGAGTATGTTTCCAAATTTTGATTTAGAACATCTTCCTCGCTCCTTTTCGGATCACTGCCCCCTTCTTCTCAATACACATTGCTCCACAATTCCTCGACAACGTATGTCCCACTTTCGGTTTGAAGCTGCCTGGTTAGTTGAAGAGACCTGTGAGCAAGAGGTCGTCCGTCTATGGAATTTGTCGGTCGGATCAATCCCAGAACGTTTAAAACAGGTCGGGATGGGTCTTAGCTCTTGGTTTTCGGAGTTTCGAAAGGCCAAAAGGGTGTCCACAGTGTCTTTGAAGAAACGGCTATGTGAGCTCAATGCTTTGCAGCCTACTGATCCAATTCTGGGTGATATCCTAGACACTAAGGTTGCAATTAACCTTGAGGCCGATCGTGAAGAAATCTACTGGGAGCAGAGAGCAAGGGCTAACTGGCTTCGGAATGGAGACCGTAACACTGGTTTCTTTCATAGGTTTGCTTCACAACGTAAGAGACGCAACCGCATAAGAAAGTTGAAGGGGAATAATGATGATATCTTCGAGTCTGATGAAGAGATTTTGCTTACAACAATGGAGTTTTTCAAGGAAGTTTACACATCCGAAGGTGTTGCTGACCCATCACGAATACTCAGCGGGGTTGAGCATAGCGTTACAGATGTGATGAATAATTCTTTAATGGCTGATTTTAAGGCTGAGGATGTACTCACTGCCGTCCGTTCAATGGGTCCCCTAAAAGCGTCCGGGGAAGATGGGATTGGGGCCGTATTTTTTCAACGTTTTTGGCATGTTGTGGGTTCGGATGTGTCGGCCTACTGTATTGCAGTTTTGAAGGGAGACCTTCCCTTTTCAGACATTAACTCGACTCACATTGTCCTGATCCCAAAGGTCAATGATCCTCTTAGTATGTCGCAGTATCGTCCGATCAGTCTTTGCAACGTTATCTATAAGATAATTGCAAAAATGTTGGCGAACCGCATGCAACATATTTTGCCTTTCTGCATTGACGAGGCCCAGTGTGCTTTTTTGCCGGGGCGTCTTATTTCCGATAATATCATAGCTGCCTATGAGATTCTCCACAACTTTAAGGTTAAACGGTCAGGAAAGAAGGGCTCTTTCGCTCTTAAACTAGACATGACTAAAGCGTACGACATGGTTGAGTGGCCTTTTCTTTTGGCTATGATGAGAAAATTGGGTTTCTGTTCTGAGTGGATCTCTATTATCTTTAAGTGTATCTGCTCGGTTAAATATTCCGTCGCAGTCAATGGCTTTGTGAGTGACAGCTTTTCTCCCACTCAGTCCCTACTTGTTCTTAATCTGCAGCGAGGATTTATCTTCTTTGTTAAGGAGTGCTATGTCCGATGGTTTGCTACAAGGAGCAAGAATAGCACGAGGGGCTCCCTTAATCTCTCACCTTCTTTTTGCTGACGACATCATTATCTTTGGAGACGCAACGGCATCTGGGGCGTTAAAATTAAAGGAACTCTTGGAAGTCTACTCGTCTTGCTCGGGTCAGCGTGTTAATTTCTCCAAATCCAGTATCTTTTTTAGTTCTAACGTGATTGATGATAACCGAAGTGATGTTTGTAGAATTCTTGCGGTTTCTAGTCAGTTTAGTCTTGAGAAATATTTGGGGTTACCATCTGTTATAGGGCGAAATAAGAAGCAGTCCTTAATGTTTCTGATGGATAAATGTACCAAGTGTCTCCTTTCTTGGTCCCCTAGGTTGCTCTCTATGGGAGGTAAGGAGGTCTATATTAAATCTGTTCTCCAAGCCCTTCCTTTATATACGATGTCTGTTTTTTTCCTCCCTATAACTTTATGCAAGGACTTGGAGGCTAAATATGCAAGGTATTGGTGGCAGAAGAGTACTGAGAAACGAGGCATTCATTGGTGCCGTTGGAGTAGTCTATGTCTCCCTAAAGACGAAGGGGGCATGTGATTCAGGGACATGGGAAGTTCAATATATCACTGTTAGCAAAACAGGGTTGGAGGATCTTTTCTAATCCTACTTCACTGGTTGCTAGGCTTTTAAAGGCTAAGTACTTTCCCACTAGTGACTTTCTTCATTCTGTTGTTGGGCACAATCCATCATATATATGGAGAAGCATTTGGGCTGCTAAACGCACGTTGGATTTGGGCCTGGTTTGGAAGGTGGATTCAGGTACTTCGGTATCTATCTGGAATGATTTTTGGTTACCCTCTACGCCCTCTAGCTTGATACAGTCCTCTAGGGTGCAAGGCTTGGAAGTTGTAGCTGATCTAATTGACCCTATCACTAGAAGTTGGAGGCAAGATTTAATACATACCACTTTTTCCAGTGATGAAGCTAGGAAGATACTCTCGATTCGACTCTCGGCTTCAGGCCAAGACGATGTTCGCGTTTGGGGAGGTGAATCTACAGGTGTTTTCACCGTCCGCAGTGCCTATCGTATTCTCCTAAGTGCCAACCCTGAGAATCGTTATTCAGGTACTTTTTTTAGCAACTATGGCGCTTACAATGTCCGTCTAAGATTAAGATAACCATCTGGAAGTTTGCTATGAACTATATCCCTACGCTACACAATTTGTTTATTAAGCGAATAGCTAATAGCAGTGTGTGTCCGAGATGCAATTCAGATATTGAAGATGGTTTTCACGTGTCTTGTAAATGTGTTTTCGCTCAGAACGTTTGGACAAGCCTAAGCTACGACTGGTCTATAATCCCCATTTTCACAGATTTTTTCAGTTGGATCGAATGGATTTTTCAGAATTACAGTACAACAAAACAACTGGAAGTCGTAATAGCAATATGGAGTTTATGGTTTTCTAGAAATAAGCTACAACATGAAGGGATTAGGCAACCGGTAAATGAGGTTGTTACCTTTGTCCGCAGCTATTGCACAGAACTAAAATTCCTTGACGCCCAGTTAACTCATCCCCAGGCCCGTATATCGGTCTGTTGGTCTCCTCCGATCTCCGGCAAGGTAAAGGTGAATTTCGACGCGGGTTTCTGTTTGAGAGGCAAGACATCATGGTCAGGAATCGTTATCAGAGACCATGAAGGTTTTTGTGTTGGAACGGCTTACCGCATCAATTTTGGGGTCACAACGGTGTTTGAGGCGGAGGCGCTTGTATGTGTTCAGGGGCTGCAGTTCGCGGCGGATTTGGGTTTCCAGTTCATCGTCGTTGAGGGAGACTGTCGAACCATCATCCAAAAGCTCTGCTCTCCGTTGGATGACCAATCTGTGGTCCGTCCGCTGATCGGTGATGCAAAGAACTTTGCCCTAAAATTTAGGGATTGTCAGTTTTCCTTCGTCGGCCGGATGGGTAACCAAGCGGCGCATGCAATGGCGGCCTGCGGTCGTACTGCAGCAGAGGATCGGTTCTGGGTCGAAGACGCGCCGCCGTCGGTCCTGGCGGTGGTGGACGCTGATAGGAGGCTTCTCGAACCTCCTTAAACACCACTCTTTAGAAAGGAAAGCATCCGCTCGGATACTTCATGATCGGGGTTTTTTCATTCATCTTCTCCCCATTTTTTGCCTGACTTGGCCTGAGCTTTCGCCGTTTCTTCTCCGATGCTAAGTGGCTTTGGATCGTCTGGAATACTCTTCGGAGGTTGTTTTGTTTTTATTTGGCGTTTTGTTTTCCCATGAGTCTTTCTTTGTAAGCTTTAGCCTTTACTTCAGTTTTACTCTTTATTGAATAAAGACCAGACGATACCGTTTTCAAAAAAAAATTATTCAAATATTGTAAATACTCATTAGTGATAAATTTTTTAATCTAATTTACTTCATTTATAATTTAAAAATTAAAATTATGAGCTTGTTTAAGAAATTTATTACATTATCGCATTACTTCAATTGATTATGGTCCACTCTTCATATGACCCATAAAAAAGTTGATAACATATTATGATAATTTATATTTTGTATTAAAATTAAAATTCTTTAAACCTTTTATCTGATTTAAATATGTGGAAAATAATATAAGAAAATTATTTTTAAAATAGTGAATTTCTAGAATTAAATAGGTAACTTTTATTATTATTATTATTATTATTATTATTATCATTATTATTATTATTATTATTATTATATTGACATTGTTTGACAATTAGCGGATAACTGATAGCGAATTACTTTATAAAATAGCTGATAACTTATTGCATTAGCTGATTTGACTAGCAAATTGTATTAGCTGATTGTATAAAAGTGTTTGGTAAAATTAATTGATAGCTGATAGTTGTTTGATTATTTAAACAAGCAAACTAACATATAAAAACATGATTGTATTCGATACTTATTTGAATAGTTTATTAGTTATCAATATTTTGTATCTATTAATATTAATTAGACTATAAAAAATAATTTTAAATATAGCATGCATATTTTAATGATCTATATATTAATTTATTGTTTATATAATCATTTTTAATATATTTAATTAATTATTAAATTCAAATACAAATATAAATGTGTGAGAATAAAAAGAAAAAAAAACAAAAAAATATTAGCAATGTAAATACACGAGGTTGAAGAATTAAAATATAAATGGTTAAATTTAATTATTTGGAGATTTTTTATAATTGTTAAGGTAAAAGAGTCTTTATAACTCTTATGTCAAAACCTCTAATTTCAAAAGCTCATATTAGCAGATTTTTTTCAAAATTAGAGGTTTCACCTCAATTCGCTATTTCAATCCGCTCTTTATCAAACATCTAAATTAATAAATTTGACCGGTCAAATCTCTAATTTTAGCTCAAACTTCTCTTTACCAAACATGACTTGATTTTATACTTTTTGTATGAAGCTTTCCCCACAAAATGACCGTATTCGGCAGCCAAGAGACAAGTTTATGAAATTATCTTAAAGCAGGCTCGTCTCTGAGGGTGGGCCATAAGGGCGGCGACCCAGGGCCCACCTATATTAAAATCTCACGATTTATATTTCTTTAATATTTATTATTAGGGTCTAAATTTTTTCAATGCTTATTATTAGAGTTTTATTATTAAATTTTATTTATTTTTCAATAGTTGTTATTATAGGTTTATTTTTTTAATACTTATTATTAGAGACCCAAAAATTTCAATATTTGTTATTAGACATACTCTTAAAATTCAAAATTTTAATATTTTTTTATTATGAATACAATTTTTATAATACTTATCATTGAGGGCCTAATTTTTTTCTTAATACTTGTTATTAGTGATCTACTCTTAAAATGTAATTTTTTCAATTTTTGTTATTAAATTTATTTTTTAATAGACATTATTAGGAGTCTAATTTTTAATTTCACCCTTAGACCACTAAAATATAAAAAACGGGCATGTCCTGAACCGTCGATATCAATTCTTCGTTTGCAAAACTTTTCAAAACAATATTCATAATTACTAAAAACAAAAAATTCTTCATGACAGGCTCCATGAATCCATTATCCGTTCATCGATTTTGTTATTTTTTTTATAATTACCTATATTCAATTTATTTATTTAATATAAAATAAATGATTTACGATTATAGTAAATCGCAATGATATGTTTAATCCAATTTAATAATTAGATTTAAAGATTGAAGTACGAGTGTTCAAAAAGTAAATCTTAATTTCATTGTTTTTATAAAAGAAAATTCTTAAAAATCTAATAATAAAATTAGCATTGTCAAAATGGCCACGACAATTTTAATGTAAAAATAGGATCAATAATAAGTCAGAGCATAAAAGAACATGATGACCAAAACATTGTACAACTCACAAGAAATGTTGATGGTATAAATGTAATAGTAGTGGTTTTGACGGATTTTGGTGCTTCATCCCTTCTTTTTTGTGCAGAAAGTTACAATGGTTGAACGTTAGAGTGGAACGGTTAACTTGAAAGAAGACCGAGAGAGTATAACTTTGTGTGCATGGGAGATAAGTTTTAGAGAGTGAGTTCGATCTTTTTTTGTCCGTCTTTCTTCGGGATATTTAAGGAGGATATTCTATAAATTTTAATGATAAGTGTCAAGTTTAGGTTTGATGGATTGACGCCTATTAACGTGCTAGCTCAACTGACAATTTTTTTTGGTCAATTTAACGTTAGTTTTGTTAGGATAACAACCAGTCGGAAAACATAATTACGTAGCCTTCGAATTTACTCTTACGGTTTTTGAGGTAGATTTCAAAACTAGAATGCCTTTATTCAAAACACTACAAAATGGAGGTCTTTTGACGTTGGAAAAAGATGAATCTGCGAAAAAATTTATTGCAAAAGAGTAGATGTCGGAAGTCATAGAGGTGTAACAATATATATTTTCAATTTAACATCTAAATTACAATTTTATTCTCGATTTGAGATATGTGTTAGCATTAATTGATTGAAATAATAATTCACTTTTTTGTTGTTCTCTTGTTTTTCAGGGCTTCACTCTGACTAATTCAGATCGATCCGCGTTACACTTCTAATTTTGATGGGTAAGTCTCTTAGTGATGTTTTTATGTATATACAACGTTTCGAACTCGAAACTTGTTTAAACAATATCAAGATGCTTACCACTTAGACCAACTCCACCCTTTTTATAATAACATCACTTTTTAATGCATCCAACAATAATAGTAAAATAAAGTTTTAAAGACTAAAATGTGAATACAAATATAGTAAAAAATACGTACTATAGTAATAAAACGAGAAAGAAAATAAAATTATTTTTTCAAGTCACGCGCATTAAAGAAAAGGGTAATTATTTTTCAAGCGTATTAGTTTTAGAATTTAAAGACTTTATTGAGGGTGTAGGATTTAGGGATTTAAGTGTGGTCGTTTTAAATTTAGGAGTAGTTAATAGAATTTCGGTTCATGATTAAAATTTAGGGTTTATAGTTTAAAACGTAGATGCCTAACCATATTATCATAAAACCTAAATCATAACACTGAACCCAAAATTCTAACCATGAACCCTAAATTTCAAGTCCATACGATGAAATCCATAAAATCTAAACCCTAAAATGAAACCATAAACCTTAAATTTTTACTGCTTGTGTATAAGATAATAATCTTTTGATTAGGGGTAAGTAAAAATTCTATTTGAAAAAATCAATTTTTTTATTCGCTATAAAAGATTGTCTTGTCTTAACTCGACTTATAATTTCATAACTTATGTTTGACTAGAATATTATCAAACAAAATTTGAGTTGTAAAATGAAAATTCGAGTAACTTAAAATTTTTAGTAATTAGTGGATCGATTTTTAAGTTCGAGTCGAGTTCCTCAATTTTATCTGATATTATATATCACATATGAAGAAATATTTATGTGTATTGACAATATTGTATATGATTATAGCAAGTCGTTTAAATTGAAATTAGTTAGTACCATGACATTATAAAATGTTTATAATTAAATTTGAATAGAAACTCGAACAGCTCAACTAAAAAAATTAAATAAAATTTTAATTAAAAATATGATTCATCAACTCGATTAACTCAAAAATAATTTTATTCAACTCGATCGAGTACTCACTTCTAATTTAAACTAAAAGATAAGACACACTTCACACTCGCCTACTTGCGTTGCGTAGTTAAATTGGACAAACAATTAACATAAACGTCAAAACAAGATAATTGGGCCAACTTCTACTCTTAGGGGGGAACATAATTGTATTTTTCTGATCCGAATTTAGGCTGAATTTGCTGAGTTTTTAATGTGAAATCAAATAATTTTTGCAGACTTTGGAGAAATAATAACTGCTAAAGTTATGATATGATTTGACTTTTTAAATTTGTTAATGTCTAAATTAAGATCTCACAATCAAGTCGTCAATTAAATATATAATTCAGGTGATGGGTTCTAGCCTTGTAGGAAGAGGAGCGTTAAACCACCGGTATCCATTGATTTGGTTTACTTTTAATTATCTTTCTTAATAATATCATTAATTATTTTTGTCCGGAGCAAGAGAGTTTATAATAAGGCATTGTTGCTCATAAAATCACTATGCCTACTCTATCCATTGAATTAATTATTTTCTAGCACGAGATTGAGGACCAGTGTACACATAAATTCAAGGACATAATTAAAAGTTTTTAAATATATAATAAGGCTGAGCAAAACTTATATATATAATACGATAATCAAGCAAAAATAATAAGCCCTTAAACTTCTTTAAAAATAGCAGAAAACTTAAAACTTAACCCTTAATGTGTACTCAAAACTGTCTCACTTAATTTTGGTAATACAATTAATATGGTTTTTAATGGTTTTCTATAAATTTAAAAATAGATTGATATAATAACAAACTTAACCCTTAATGTGTACTCATTATGTCAATTTGATCATGATTTTATAATTATACCAAGATGACATAATATATAAACATTGAAGGCTAAAATTACTATTACGTCAATCAAAATTATATAATATTGATAGAAAATATTAACACCATCGTTATCTGTATTTAATTGCTCACATTCAAAATTGAAATGGACTAAATTGTTCATATTTTTTTATAGAGACCAATTTATCTAATTTTTTTTTGATAAGTAATTGTAGGCCTCATCAAAAAACCCCTCTAATCCTAATAGGGGGAAAAGAGTACCCAATTTTATTTAAATCTCAAAAAGTTCGACATACAAAACAGGAAACTTGCAAAAATTACACCACGTATCTAACACCCAAACCCCTTACATCGACTTTCAGTGTCCGCCCCATCACCATTTAGCCGATCCCCGCCTTAGCAAGATGGTCAGCCTCCACATTGAAAGCCCTCGGCACCCAACTCACCTTAATTCCATGCCTACGAATTTTGTTGGCCAAATCCTCCACCACACTTGCCACGAATTCGGGCGGCCTCACATCACCTCCAATCCAATCCATAACCTTTTTACAATCTGTTTCTAACACTAATCTCACCGAATTTCTGTAATTGGATGCTAAGAACTTCTCCAATCCCAATTTGAACGCACTCAGTTCCACTAAAGCCGGAGCACCTCCACCCCAAGGTTCGGAAAACTCTTCCAGCACCCTACCGTTTGAGTCTCTCAAAACACCTCCCACTCCACCCGCACCTCCACCTCGCGCCAATGCTCCATCCACGTTCCATTTTACAAAGCCCACCGGAGGTGGAGACCAGCCCGACCTGACCTGAGAGTTTTGACGACTAAGCCTATCGTTGGATGCCTTCATCGGATCTACCATAATATCCTCGAAACTAGCCTCACAACTATCAAACTTGGCCCTCACCCAAGCAGCCAAACGGAACTTCACTAAATATATAATTTGCAGCAAGTCCACATTCTTCGCATTAAAAACTATATCATTGCGAAACAACCATATAGACCAAATAATCACAAACGGTAGCATAGCCCACATCGTACTGAAATTTTTCGGAATTAATTCCCTCCAAGCACACAAAAAATCTTTTGAATTACCTGGGAGTGCCGTCCGTACACCAGCCCCTTCACAGAACCACATCCAAATTCTCCAACTCAATGGACAAGAAAAGAAAAGGTGCTCCACTTCCTCCAAATCGCCACCGCACAGTGCGCAATCCAGATCATTAAGCGACGATACCCCCCTCTTGAACAGCTCAAACTTAACCGGAACTCTCCCATGAATGACCAACCAAATAAAAAGTTCCACCTTAGGTGGAGCGAGACCCAGCCATATAAAATCTTTCCAAAAGCTCGATGATTCTGTATTTCCCACCATGATCCGTCTCAAATCTTTAACCGTAAAGGTTCCATCACTGCTGCCCCTCCAGCAAACCCAGTCCTGTTTTAGCTCCCCCGACTTGAAGTTGTTTAATTTGTTCAAGAAATTATTCCACATCTCCATTTCGCGGTCAAACAAATTTCTATGAAGTTTTACGTCCCAATGCCAAACTCCCTCTATTTTACGGCCAAAATCTGCTATCTTTCCACCTTTGTTGATTGCTAACGCGTATAATCTCGGAAATTCCACCATCAAGGATTGATCTCCTAACCACACATCTGACCAAAATATAATGTGATGACCATCACCAACCTATAATTTGAGATTCGATCGACAAACAGTCCCCATTTCGTCCGATTTGTGGAAAGAATTTGCAATCCCTTTCCAAAGCCAAGACGAATTTGTAGATAATTTGTTTGCTGGGATCAAACCCTCTCAATTTCCATAGGATTTTATCGCCACCACTTTACGCCACGTGCTGTCAACCTCATTGTCGAACCTCCAAACCCATTTACACAGCAGTGCGCGATTTAGTACATCCAAGTTCACGACTCCCAACCCTCCTTCACTCACCGTCTTGCATAGATAATCCCAGCGAATCCAATGAAGTTTCTGTTTGTCCGCATCACCTCCCCAAAAAAATCGTGCCATCAGCATATTTAGCTTCTTTGACACCGTTATTGGCATCCTGAACATAGATAAATAAAAGATTGGAAGGCTAGAGAGAACAACTTTAATCAAAGTAAGTCTACCGGCCATCGACAACAACTTCGGTTGCCACCCTTCCAATCTAGCTGCAAACTTCGCAATAACTGGTTCCCAGAATAGTAACGAGTTTCTCTTTGCCCCTAACGGCAGCCCCAGATATTTTGATGGAAGATCCTCCATCGAACATCCAATTTCGTCCGCCCAACGTCCAATGATTGCCGTCTCCACATTTATTCCCATCAGCTTGCTTTTCCTTAAGTTTAGACTCAGCCCAGATGCCAACTCGAATACCCGCAACACTCTCTTTACATTCTTAACCTGAGAACTCGCATCTCCACAAAAAATAATTAAATCATCAGCATATTGTAGGTGTGATATGGTGACATTTTTCGCCCCCGAACCCACTGTGAAGCCCTGAAACAGCCCTAAGTTTACCGCTTTCAACAACATAAGATTTAGTGCTTCCCCTACAAAATTAAACAAAAACGGAGACAGTGAACAACCTTGTCTCAGTCCCCTCGAGATCTCAAAAGCCTCTGTAGGTGCCCCATTGACTAATACCGAAATATATGCTGATGAGATGTATTTGAGCATCCACCCGCACCATTTTTCCCCCATGCCACAAGCTTTCAGAATACTAATCAGAAAATTCCAACATACCGAGTCATACGCTCTTTGGAAATCGATTTTGAAGACAACACCTTTCTTATCCGTCCTCAAAGCGTAATCGACCGTCTCATTTGCAACCATAGAGCAGTCTATCAAATTTCGTCCTTGTATAAACGCATATTGAGAGTCACCGATGATGTCCCCTATGCACGATCGAAGTCTTTTCGCCAGCACCCTAGAAAGAATTTTGTATAATCCGCCTATCAGACTAATAGGCCTAAACTCCTCCAGCGACTCCGGATTATTTACCTTAGGAATCAAGGTAATGAACGAATGATTCGTTCCTTGATCCCATTCCCGGCCCTTATAGAAGTCCTCGAAGAACTGCATAATCCCCCCTTTCAATTGTGGCCAAAATTTTTTAAAGAAACCAAAATTGAAGCCATCCGGTCCAGGTGCCTTGTTGCTATCGGCCGACGCCACTGCCTCCCAAACCTCGCTTTCTGAAAAACTCCTTTCTAGCAAATCAGACTGTTCAGCAGAGATTTTCTTGAACTCTAAATCCATCCCCTCCAAATCCAAAGCCGTTCGTTTATTGTATTGGTTCAAGAAGAACGTTCTGACGAAGCCTTTTAAAGCTTCAGGCTCCGAAAGCAATACTCCATCTTTTTTAATGTTGCTGATAAGATTCGATCTTTTCCTACTCGAAGCAGTCAGATGAAAAAACCTGGTATTCCTGTCCCCCTCAGTGAACCATCTCAGCCGCGACTTCTGCATCCAAACACTCTCCACTTTTCGGTACTCGGCCCACAGATCAGAACGTAACGTCGATAGCCTTCGAGCCAACATCTCATCAAAAGGACTGGCCATCTGCAGCGATTCTGCTCTAGCAACTTCTATCTCCAAAAATTCAATTCTTTTATCCGGCCTGTTGCAATCTTTGTTCGACCACTCTTTAATTGCCACTTTTGATTTCCGCAAGACCTCCCCAATCTTAATTCTAGGCTGGTTCGACTTGATATTCCCCAACACCTTTTCCATCATCTCAATAAAATTCTCATCTTTGTACCAATAATTCCAACTCCTAAATGGGTGAGGTCCCCAGTTAACTGCATCTTCCCCTAACCAAATAGCATTATGATCGGATAAACACTTTCCCAACAACACTTGTAGGATATTTGGGAACCCCATTTCAAAATCCACCGAAATCAAATATCTATCCAATCGGACATGAGTAGGAGGGTATCTATTACTACACCAAGTGAATTTCCCTCCTTGTAACGGAAGGTCTTTTAAACCTGCTTCGAACACAAAGGACCTGAATAACTCTATCATAGTAGTGTTATACGATAATCCATCTTTTTCCTCGACATCCAAATACAAATTGAAGTCACCTCCGATACACCACGCTACCTTCCTACCTTGAATGACCCCGATCAATTCCTTCAAGAAATCTCCCTTTTCTGCATCCACTGTCGGCCCATATACGTTTATAATCCCACATTTCAATTTCTTAGACATAATCTCCCCCCACAAAATAATAAACCTCTGTGAGATAAGCGTATCATCTACTCTGAAAAAATTATGATCCCATAAGCACAACAAACCACCAGCCGCGCCCACTGCCGGGGCAAAACAGAAGCTCACATTATCCGAATTCCATAGACTACGATTCAGACTGTTATTCCAAACCTCCACCTTCGTCTCTTGGATCATTACCAATTTCGGTTTCTTATTTTGAATTAGTTTCCTCACCATCCGCCTTTTTTCCAATCTCCTAATACCTCTAACATTTCATGTAATGCAAGATAAATTCATAAGAAAGTAGCTGAATCCATTACCAAGATGCTTTAGACATCGAAACTAGACACTCCCCCTCAATTCCTTCTCAAGATCACATACCCTTCTAACCACTGCCTCTCTACCTCCTCGGAAAGAAAAACTCAGCAAATTACTTACCTCATACACCGCTTCCGCCTCTTCTTCAAAAATACTCTTCCCTGTCGTCGATCCCAACCTAATCGACGGAGCGTCCAACGCGCTATCTCCATCTTCAAGAGACTCTCTAACCCTTTTTCTAAACACCCTTCTGACACTTGCTCTGAAAAAACCATCTCCATTGCCGTGTTTTAAATTTCTCGCAACCTCCCCTCTGACTTCTCAAAGGCGCTTCCAAAAACCATCGAACCGCTTCTCCCCTCAAAGCTATCGGGCACAACCTCAATCGAAGAAAAGCCACCTTTGAACGACGAGAGAGACTTTTGTCTATGAACAATGGAACCCACCGGGTCACTGCCATGGAATAAATTACAGTTTTCTTTCTCTCTTTCAGACTTAGATCCCAGTGGGGGATTAAAGTATTTTGGGTCTGTAAAATCTGGAGAATCACTCAGTCCACATGGGCCAAACTCCACACCCGGCCCACTAGCGCTGGACCCGCCAGAACCCCCAAAATTTTGACTTTTACCCTCCAGCTGTCCACCTTTATCAATAGCCGCACTGTTGTCTGTTGCCAATCCTTTGGGATCCTCCCTATCCTGGGGACTTGCATTCTCCATTACTACCTTCACTCTAGAATCTGAGGAGTCACAATGTAGTCTCCCGGAGACCCTTGGACTGTCCGCCGGAGAGCCACCCACCGGCGCTCGAATGTCTTCCTGAACATTATCCGGCATTGGGAAACCCTCATCGTTTTGCCACTCATCCCGAACAAACTCATCTGAATCTTCAAAACCTCCATTAACATCTTCTTCTCCAAAACTTCCTACCTCAATCCCGATCGTAAATAGAGACCCCATCGTTCTAATACGCAGATAATTTGGCACATCGCCAGGATTAACCACTCTGACAACCACCTTTGCTTTGGCTAAACAATCCTTTCGACTGGTCCCCTTAGTGCATTCTACGAAACTTCCCCATCGGTTCCCTACCCATGTAAAGAACTCATCGAACCAGCACGTCAAGGGAACTCCCGACAGATTAACCATGCAGAAGAGATGAGGAAGGTCGTTCAACAGTAGCTCATCCACATACTCGAACCAGAAGTTAATTTCCACCCTCGTCAACTGCCACTGCTGCCTCATGCAATTTGGTGAATCAAAAAGAACTATAACCGATCTAGGGTCTGCACCCCATCTCACCACCTTTGCCAGTATACCGTCGCTATTAAGACCCTTTTGTACTAGGTCCACCTCAAAGCCCCTCTTGATAATACCCACCAAACAATTCTCCATCCATTTCGAATTTTTTGATTCAATGACATCATTACCACCTAGAAACGTTGTCTCTTCATGCATCCATACAATTGGTAGGTCCCTCAAAGAACCCCTACCATCCTCAAAACGAGTTGTATTGAGCAGCGCATCCTTATACGATTTGCCATCAACTCTGTTAGCATCACCTCTCTTCGAGACCTCCGGCGACCCAGAACCTTGTCCTCCGAGATCTTCGGCACCCCTAGACTTTTCTTTAACGTCTGGATATACCACACGTTTCTTAGGGTACTTTGCCGCAGATACTCTGATAACCTTATCTTCCAACTTCCGGCCGTCCAGATGGTGTATACATCTCTCCATCTCCCCTTTATTTGACATGGAAATAAAGGCGAAAGTTGAGTCCCTATATTTGACCTTTCTGTTGTTCAGTGGGATGAAAATCCTTAGCACCCTTCCAAATTTGCTAAAGAGACTCCTGAGAGTCACTCTAGTGGTTCTTCTGCTAATATTATCTACGAACAACGACCAAGACTCCATTCCATTCGAAGCCTTTTCCTTCCAACCAGCAGACTGATTGGCATTTACCTCCCTCCAAACAGCCTTACCTTTTCCAGTCGCATCTCTCGCCGCAGCGCCAGGCTTAAACGAACCTCTCTCGAACGTTCCAAACGTCGAAGCACCACCCGCTGTTGTGCCTCTCGCCGCATCTCCCCTCGCCTCTGCTCCGAACGTCGCCGCTCCCCTCTCCATGTTCGTTAATAATTGCATAATTTATCCAAATTTAAAATTAATAAGGATCGAAAAGATCTTTTTACTGTTAATTATAAAATAGAAGCAAGTAAATTAAAACAGAATTTCTAATAGGCAAAAGGGCCGATTTTAACCCGAAATACAAACCCATTAATCTGGACATACCCAATAAAGATGGCCTAATTAAATTGAGACCCAATTGATTTTAAAATTGTTTTGAATTCTAGTATTTTTTATTTTAAATAATTTATTTGTTTAACGTATAAAAATTGTTTTTTTTTTCAACAAAAACAATTAAAACCCCAATATAATCACTTATCCCCCCAAAACCAATATAATCTAAAGGCTTATATATCATATTAGTACCTAAAGTATATTATTTTTTTCATTTTGGTACCTAAAGTATTTTTAGTCAAAATAAGTACCTAAAGTATACTTTTTTTGGCTAAATTAGGTACCTAAAGTATGCTTTTTGTCAAAATAGGTACTTAAAGTATTTTTTCGTCGGAGTAAGTACCTAAAGTATATTTTTTTGTCGAAATAAGTATCTAAAGTATATTTTTTCTTTAGAATATGCACATAATATATTTTTTAATTAGGATAATTATCCTACACACAAGCGCTTGTGGAAACTTTTTTACACAAGTGCCTTAGTTTAGGGGCTAGGGACTCTGTTTAAGGTTTAATTTTAGTATTTTTGAATTTAAGGGTTGTTGATAGAATTTTGGGTTTATTGTTAAAATTTGGGGTTTATAGATTAAAACCTAAATCCTTACACATATTACCCTAAACTCTAAGTTTTAACCATAAATCTTAAATTCTAACAATAAAACCTTAAACCCTAAACTAAAACCCTAAACACTATAATTGAGACGCTTGTAGAAACAAAAAATTCTAACGTCAGGATAATAATTCTTTTAATTAATGTCATGTGACAATTTTTAGGAACTTATATAAAAATATGTATACTTTAAGTACTTACTTTGACCTAAAATTACTTTAGATACATATTTTGACAAAAAAATATACTTTAGATACTTACTTTGACGAAAAAATACTTTAAATACTTATTTTGACTAAAAATTATACTTTAAATATCTAGTTTAACCAAAAAGTATATTTTAAGTACCAAAATAAAAAAGTTAATATACTTTAGGTATTAATATGATATATAAGCCTAATAAGAAAAATGTAAACAACAATTCAAATATTAAAAATAAAAAAAATGCAGGCAAAGGGATTGGGTCTAAAACAGACCCATTTCTGATTCCTCCCCAATTTCAGAATTTCAGACTTTCATCGCGTGAATACCTTTGCTTCTCCATTAAAGTCTGCAACATCCTTTCGAGCTAGCCATAGCTCCGCTCCTCTACTTTGCCCGTCTTCAATAGCCCAACGCCTGCATTCCCAGCTGAAATTTTAGGGTATGTATTTTTTTTCCAGTTCCCGCGTCTTAATTATCTTTTTAACTTTTTTTTATCGAATTCAGGTGCAAATAGTAGTAATTTTGATTTTGGTAGGTAAGTGGAACCCCTTATTCCTAGTTTCAGGCACATCTGTAAAGATTTCTTCAAAATTGGTTGGATATAGATATAGTATAGACTCTGGCATGTCTTTATCGTCTGTGATATTGTTTTCTTTCTAAATTAGTATTTTGTTTGATCATGTATTGACTTGACATGTATTACATCAATGTTTTAGGTACTATCGTTCTGAAATCATGCAAGCAAAGGTTTCTATTTTCTCCGTTTGGTGTTATCTTTACAATGCTTTATGGTAAACGCTGTTCGAGCGGACACTATAGTTAAAAGCATAGTGTATGCAGTGTGAATCTTAGTGTTCTACTTAAGACAATGGATTCTAGCATTGGCACCAGTGATGGACTTTTAGCTCCACACCTGGATATGGAATTCGAATCACATGAAGCTGCTTATTCATATTACAGAGAATATGCCAAGTCTGTGGGCTTTGGCACTGCTAAATTGAGCAGTCGTAGGTCTAGAGTGTCCAAGGAATTTATTGATGCTAAATTTACATGCATAAGATATGGAAATAAGCAACAGTCAGATGATGCCATTAACCCTCGGCCTTCCCCCAAAATTGGTTGTAAAGCAAGCATGCACGTGAAGAGAAGGCAGGATGGTAAGTGGTATGTTTATAGTTTCATAAGAGAGCATAATCATGAACTTTTGCCTGCCCAAGCACATTTTTTTCGGAGCCACAGAAATGTTGATCCGCTTAAGACTGAAGTTGGAAGGAGACGGAAGAATCTGGCTGCGGTTTCTAGACTATTTAGCGCCTATCAAAATATTGACTTTCTGGAAGGTTATGTGAGAAACCAGCATGACAAGGGGCGGAGTTTGGTTTTAGAAGAGGGAGATGCTCAAGTACTTCTTGAACTTTTAATGCAGATGCAGGAAGAAAACCCAAAATTTTTCTATGCAGTTGATTTGAATGAAGAACATCGATTGAGAAATGTATTTTGGGTTGATGCCAAAGGTATGGAAGATTTCAGTAACTTTGGCGATGTTGTGTCTTTTGACACTACATATTTCACAAATAAGTATAAAATACCTTTGGTACTCTTTATTGGAGTCAACCATCATATTCAACCCACATTACTTGGCTGCGCTTTGATTGCAGATGATACAGTTTATTCTTTTCTTTGGCTGATGCAAACATGGTTTATAGCAATGGGGGAAAGGGCTCCTCAAGTGATGCTCACTGATCAAAACAATGCCATAAAAGCAGCTGTGGCTGCTGTGTTTCCTAGTACACGCCATTGTTTCTGTTTATGGCATGTCTTGGAGAAACTTACCAGGCATCTTGAATATCTGAGCCTGTGGCATGATAGTCTAATGCTAAAACTTGATAAGTGTATTTATCGGTCTTGGACTGAGGAGCAATTTGAAAAAAGGTGGTGGAAGATGGTAGACAAGTTTCATCTTAGAGAGATGCAGTGGGTTCAGTCTTTGTATGAAGATCGAAAGCAGTGGGTTCCTGTCTTTATGAGGGATGTATCTTTTGCTGGATTATCTACAGCATTACGCTCAGATAGTTTGAGTTCTTCATTTGACAAATATGTGCATGCAGAAACATCTTTGAGGGAATTTATAGAGCAGTATAGAGTAATTCTTGAGGACAGATATGAAGAGGAAGCCAAAGCTGATTTTAATGCATGGCATGAGACTCCAGAGCTGAAGTCTCCATCACCTTTTGAAAAACAAATATCGCTTGTATACACACATGAAGTCTTCAAGAAATTCCAAGATGAGGTTTTGGGAGCTGCTGCTTGTCATCTTAAAAAGGAAAACGAAGATCAGGTGCCCGCAACATATAGTGTTAAGGACTTTGATGATAATCAAAATTATATGGTTGAATGGAATGAATCTAAATCAGATATATATTGCTCATGCCGATCTTTTGAGTACAAGGGCTACCTTTGTAGACATGCTATCGTTGTGCTCCAGATGTCAGGTGTGTTCAACATCCCATCAAAATATATTTTGCAACGGTGGACTAATGCTGCCTTGAGCAGGTGTCGAATCAGTCAGAAATTGGATGAGGTCCAATCTAAGGTACGCCGGTACAATGATTTGTGTAGACGTGCCATAATATTGAGTGAAGAAGGTTCACTTTCCCAAGAGAGCTATAATCTTGCTCTATCTGCCTTAAAAGAAGCTATGAAGCAATGTGTAAGTGTCAATAATTCTGTTGGGAACGAGGACCAACCTAATACCTCTTTGATTCATGCTGATTCTGGCGTTGAAAGAGTCAACCAATTTGTAAATGCTTCTCTTGAAAAAACTCCAGATCCTAGAATGACAAATACAGCCAAGACTTATCAAAGTGTTGAGACTGCATTAGAGAGGCAAATTAATGCCAATAGTGCAACTAGAAAAGGAAAGGTCAGTCAGCAATCTGCTTACGTGTATGATTTCATATTATACCATTTTGATTTATAAAGGGAAAGGAAAAGAAAAAAGCAGATAACCCAAATTTGTTTCTGTAAACAGCAGGTATCTCCTGCAGGAGCTTCCAATGTTGGGTCTCAAGACGGCTTTCACCAAATGGTTTGTTGTACTTTCATCTATTTTCATTCTCTCTTTTTCTATATTGATAATATGGATGGTATTATTTTCTTGTATCCCGATGTCATGAAATGCTGCTACATGTGTTGTGGAAGAGAATTCAAGCCGATATGTTTGGCATTTTCTGGAAATTATTTGTAACGCACGTAGTATTTTCTCATGATTTTGATGCCTTTGAAGATTGTAATATCTGAAGCATAGCATATGCAAGAAATTGTGTTTAATTGTCTGCATAATATGCTAATATAAGGATCAGATTAGAACCTGGATCAGCTTCACCTATGATTCTAAGAGTGAGTTTCGTCCCTTACTAGTTTGGTGGATATAAGATCTTCTAATTTGGTGGAGTTTGAACTGTAACCATTACTAGTTTTACGATTTCTTATATTTTCATTTTCATTAGAGATTTTCAGACTTGGTAGTCACCCAGCTTAACGTAGGTTGTTAGTATGTGTTGCTTTTATCTGGTTTTGCAAAGTCAGAGTGCATGGATGGGCAATGCGTCGTACTGTACTAGGTACAATATACATTAAGCACCCTCGGTTGTACCCTTCAAATTCATAATCACCATCATCTATGCTTTACTCAAAAGTTCTCCAAATGAGTGTCAATCAATCTGTGTTAGCCAAATGGCAATGTTATTTTTAGCTGCATGCAATTTTACAACCTTCAATCTTTGTATGCTTGTTGCAGGAGCTGTCAGACATGAGGCCTACGCCTATGCATAATGTGATGCCACCAACGCAACTGCATGATATGGTGCCAACCATGTTCACAAATGTTGCATCGACGCATTTTCAAAACGTGGCTGCTGCACATTTGCACGACAACCGACTCCATCGATGACTGTATGTTTTTTTACCTTCATTTTGTAAAGATCATGTAAAGCTACTTTAGGATTGCAGGAAGATAATTTTATTATGATGCAATTGCCCTGGCTTACTCTTCGAGGTTATCGTCTGCCGACGAGCCTTTTTACACATGTATGTTAGCTTTGCTAACCGGATCCCTCAATTAAACCTAATCGACATGGACATTATTATCCCATGGCTCCATCAAACTCATCTCTTTTCTTTTCTTGAAGATATGCATTGGGGGACACTGAAATCTACACAGTAGTTTGTTGCATGATTATCCACATGACTTGTTTTTCATTTTGATCTGTTCCATGATTTGGATGGCCCACACTCGTTTTCCTTGGCATTGGTTGATTGAGTGGTTAAACGGTCCAGATGAATGGAAAAGACCAGTACATGTATCAACCGAACCAGTGGAGCAGACACATGCTGAGGTGGTAGCAAATCCAGTAAAGACGTTGACGTTTACTAGATAGTAACATGGGTCGTACTGTTAACTTAGCCGGCATTTGCCATATATGCATGCGGCTCGACCACTTGCCTAAACTATTAATCTATTATTACAATCATCAAAATTAGGGTGTGCAAAATTCGACTCGACTCAAAAAAATCGAATAACTCGACTCGAGGGAAAAATAATTGACTCGTTTTGATTCGACTCGAAATTTTATAAACTCGAAAAAATTTCAAATAAAGTTTGAGTTGTTAAATGGAAGTTCGAATAACTCGAAATTTTTAGTAATTAGTGGATTTATTTTTAAGTTCGAGATGAGTCCCTCTATTTTTTATGATATATACATACTAATATATAAAAGGGTAAAGTATGCCAGGTAACACCGAACTATAGGGCGTGACCTGTTTTTAACATCAACCTTTCAATTGGTCCAAACTTACCACCGAACTTTATTTTTCGACTCGTTTATACCACCCTGCCGTTAAATCGTTAACGCCGTGATGACATGGACACTGCACCAAAACGACGTCGTTTTGGTGCCACTATTTTGATAATAAATGACCTAAAACGACGTCGTTTTGCTAACGAAAATATATAAAATTGTGCACTCAATGGGATTTGAACCTAAGACCTTAAGCATCAAAGACAAACATCTTAACCACCAAGCCAACCTAATATCTTTGAATTAGTTTTAGCACAAATAATATATATTCCCAACTGTTCTAATATAAAAATATTCAAATATTGTTATTAATAATATTAAATATATAAATAGATAAATATATTATTATAAAAACTAAATGACTAATTTTCAAAACAAAATTTGTTTAAAAAATCTAAAATTCGACAAAACTTAATCCCTAAACTCATAAACCCTAACCCTAAACTATAAACTTTAAACCCTAAAATTTTATTATAAACAAATAATATTAAAATATATAAACAATTAATATATTATTATAAAAACTAAAAATCTTATTTAAAAAATATAAAAAATTTAATATTTACGAAAAGACCCAAAAATTCACAAAAACCTTAAAGATTTGGGGTTTAGGGTTTAAGATTTTGGTGAATTTTTGGGTCTTTTCGTAAATTTTAAAAATTTATATTTTTAAATAAATTTTTTAGTTTTTATAATAATATATTATTTGTTTATATATTTTAATATTACTTGTTTATGAATAAAATTTTAGGGTTTAAAGTTTATAGTTTAGGGTTAGGGTTTATGAGTTTAGGGATTAAGTTTTGTCGAATTTTAAATTTTTTAAATAAATTTTGTTTTGAAAATTAGTCTTTTAGTTTTTATAATAATATATTTATCTATTTATATATTTAATATTATTAATAACAATATTTAAATATTTTTATATTAGAAATAATATATTTATATGACAAACTACAGTTGGAAATATATATTATTTGTTCTAAAACTAATTCAAAGATATTATGTTGGCTTGGTGGTTAAAAGGTTGTCTTTGATGCTTAAGGTCTTAGGTTCAAATCCCATTGAGTGCCTGATTTTATATATTTTTTGTTAGCAAAACGACGTCGTTTTGGGTCATTTATTATCAAAATAGCGGCACCAAAACGACGTCGTTTTGGTGCAGCGTCCATGTCATCACGGCGTTAACGATTTAACGGCAGGGTGATATAAACGAGTCGAAAAATAAAGTTCGATGGTAAGTTTGGACCAATTAAAAGGTTGATGTTAAAAACAGGTCACACCTTATAGTTCGGTGTTACCTGGCATACTTTACCCTATATAAAAATATGAAGAAATATTATCACATGTGAAAAAATATATATGTGCATATCTTAGAGAAATAAGTTTAAATTGTAACCAAACCCTAGTATAACCTGATAAATAATTACAGTTAAATTTTTATAGAAACTCAAAGACTAGACTCGACTCGAATAAAAAAAAATTCAAATAAAATTTAAGTTGTAAAATATGACTCGTCAACTCAAATGACTCAAAATTTTTTGACTCGACTCGATCGAACGCTCACCCCTAATGAAAATAGTTGTTAGCCACCCAAATTGAACCTAAACTCTTCGGACATTCGTGAATGACAAAGACCTCAGCTGCATGACTATGAACAGAAATAAGGTTGAGATGTGACCCTGCATCTACAGATTTGCTGCTTCTTGAATTCGTTCCGTCGGATTCTAAAATCAAATTGCCATGTATTTGTGAAACTAATTTGGAGTGTAATAAATCATGGGACCTCGACTTATAATAATATGAGAGAAATTGATGGGTATGAAGATGCCACGTTGCTCTGCCACCGTATGCTTCACATTCTTTATATCCTAACCCCAAAGCTTATCCATTCCCCATGTCGGTACCTGTTTCATCCTCAATTATTAGCTTATTTACGAGTTACCAAATTGTTTTTTAATCATTTCTAACAACATCGTTTTTATGATTTGAATTTAGATGGATGGTAACAAGGGCAATAAGGTCTTAGTCCACCCAAATAGAAAAAATTATATGTATTTTTAAAAATTGTTCGTTTATTTATTTTTGAAGTTATTTGTTTTTATTTGTTTAATGTTCACGAACGTGTTCATTTATTAATTTATGAACATGTTCATTTATATGTTTAGAAATATTAACTAAATTAACAACAAGTAAATAAAACAAAAGCAACAAAATAAAACTTACATTTCAATATGAACTTATATAACATCATTAGCAACAACAAAAAGTAGTATTTATATACATTCACAAGCATTTTTATCTTATAAACGAGTTTTTCCGTGAACATAAACGAATTGAACACATCTATGTTCGTGTGCGTTTGTTTATTAAACGAACATAAAAATTTTGTTCATACTTATTTATTTAATTTAATAAATAAATATAAACAAACGATATACGAACGGTTCACAAACGCTCTGTTCATTTACATGGCAGTAAACAAGAACAGTGATGGAAACAAGAATCTCGTCCATAGAATACAGTATGAAATATTGTAACATACTATACGTTTTCGTTGGTATTGACACGTGGGTTTTGGTTGTTTATAAAAAAGTCAAGCATCTTTCGTTAGCTTCCAACAAGTTCCCATTATTTAAAAGCGACTCCTGCTATTATTGCTTGCTTGCGTCCAGGGATAGGATCGAAAAAATTCAGATAACGGTGTTAAAACTTTTTAAAGAATATATATATATATATATATATATATATATAATTAAAAAATAATAGAAAAAATGAAATTAAAATTTTTGAGGAGAATCATACTAAGATTTTACAAACTTTGAAGGGAGAATAAAAATAATTTTACCTTTTTTCTAAAAAAATCTATACTACTATTGAATAAAAATTTGGTGGGGACTAAACCCCCTTAGTTCCACCTCTGTATATACGGAAATTTTAGTTTTTAATGTTTTTTATATTAAATTTATAAAGATTTATTTTTTAAAAAATTGGGTGTCAACGGACACTCCGTCTCTTTTACGGGAAAAAATATTTTACCATTTCGGTTTTTTTTATGCTTTAACATTAAAAAATACTAAAAATTAAATTATAAGCCCTAATTTTGCACACTAAAAAAATACTCTACTCTAAATTTATTAAATCTTAACAATAAACTCAAACGCTAAATCATAAACTTAATTTTTAGTGTGAGTTATAAATACAAACACTAAAAATAAAAGATTTTTATTCTCTCTTTTACTGCCCCGTCAATGCTTGCGTCTGCAATCAGTTTAATAATGCAGTAACACATATGTTCATGGCATATTTAGAGAAATAAGTAAGAAGAGTAAAAAAAGTAGGGAAAAAAGATTTCGATAAATCAGTTAAAGAAATAAATTGTTTTAAATAATAATGGTTAAAGTCATATCTAACTCTTGATAATATTGTTAGTCAAACTCTCCTGAGTAAAAAAAAAGTTTTAAAGTCGGTTGCAGTAATTGTCGACGCTAAACTAAGAGTTAAAATAAAAAGTTTAAAAAGATAAATGAAGTTGTAATTGCTCGAGTCTTAAAAGAGTGCAAACAAATATGCCATGTATTTTAGTGACTTATTTTAAATTTTTAATAAATTTTAATCCTAACCATACTTAAATAGAAGGGTAAAGTACACAAACGGTCACTGAACTTTGGTAAAAAGAACAAAATAGTAATCAAACTTTCAAAAATCACAAAATGGTAATTAAACTTTATGTTTTATAACAAAATGGTAACTAGACGTTAAATGCCGTTAAGTGACTGTTATAAAATTTAGTATAATAACACATTTAGTCCTTCATATTTATACATTCAATTAATTTAGTCCTAATTTAAAATAATTCACTAAATTTAGCCCCTGTTATTTACGAATTCTTTCAATTTGGCCCTTAAAGAAAAATTCTAAAGTATGGTAACATGATAAATAATTACAATTAAATTTTTATAGGAACTCGAAAACTCGAATCGAACCGGAAAAAAATTCAAATAAAGTTTGAGTTGTAAAATACGACGCGTCAACTCGAATAACTCAAAATTTTTTGACTCGACTCGATCGAACGCTCACCTGTATCTTAAGATATGACGCGTCAACTCGAATAACTCGAAATATTCGAATATTCTAAATAATTTTTTTCTTTTAAATCAAATATTTTTTAAAATAGAATATTTAATATTTTCATATTTAATCACATCGAATATTTAATAACTACTTTAAATATTCAACTTAATTTAAAAATATTTGATTCAAAAGAAAAAAATTGATTTAAAATATTCGAATATTTAATTAAATTTTTATAGGAACTCGAAAACTCGACTCGAATCGAAAAAATTTCAAATAAAGTTTGAGTTATAAAATATGACGCGTCAACTCGAATAACTCAAAATATTCGAATATTTAAAATCATATTTTCTTTTAAATCACATCGAATATTTAATAACTACTTTAAATATTCGATTCAATTTAAAAATATTCGATTTACAAGAAAAAATAATTTAAAATATTCGAATATTTAAAGTAGTTATTAAATATTCAAACATTTAAAAGAAAAATATTTAAAATAGTTATTAAATATTCGAATATTTAAAATCATTTTTTTCTTTTAAATCGAATATTTTTAAATTAAATTAAATATTTAAAGTAGTTATTAAATATTCTACGTGATTTAAATATGAAAATATGAAATATTCTATTTTAAAAAATATTTGATTAAAAAGGAAAAATGATTTAAAATATTTGAATATTTCGAGTTATTCGAGTTGACGCGTCATATCTTCTGATAGAGATGAGCGTTCGATCGAGTGGAGTTAAAAAATTTCGAGTTATTCGAGTTGACGCGTCATATTTTACAACTCAAACTTTATTTGAAATTTTTTCGATTCGAGTCGAGTCGATTTCCTATAAAAATTTAATTAAATATTCCAATATTTTAAATCAACTTTTGTCTTTTAAATCGAATATTTAAATTATCGATGTGATTTAAATAAGAAAATATTAAATATTCTATTTTAAAAAATATTCGATTTAAAAGAAAATTTGATTTAAAATATTCGAATATTTTGATTTATTCAAGTTGACGCGTCATATCTTAAGATAGAGATGAGCGTTCGATCGAGTCGAGTCAAAAAGTTTCGAGTTATTCGAGTTGACTCGTCATATTTTACAACTCAAACTTTATTTGAATTTTTTCGATTCGATTCGAGTCGAGTTCTCGAGTTCCTATAAAAATTTAATTATAATTATTTATCATGTTCCCATACTTTGGAATTTTGCTTTAAGGACCAAATTGAAAGAATGCGTAAATAACGATGGCTAAATTTAGTGAATTGTTTCGAAATAGGACTAAATTAATTGAATGTATAAATATGAAGGACTAAATGTGTTATTATACCAAATTTTATAACAGTCACTTAACGGCATTTAGCGTCTAGTTACCATTTTGTTATAAAACATAAAGTTTAATTACCATTTTGTGATTTTTAAAAGTTTGGTTACCACTCTGTTTTTTCTACCAAAGTTCAGTGACCATCTGTGTACTTTACCCTAAATAGAATGATAATAAAAATTTTATGTAAAAAAACGACGCTCTTAATAGGTTTAGAACACATAACTTAGAAAATGAAATTTTAACTAACTGATCAAATATATTTGATTGACTTAATCTGAATTAATTATTCAATTTAATGCCTATAATTATAAATTATGATTAAATTATTTTATAATTATAAATGTGACGGCATAAATTCTTACTTCGCCCATGCATTCCATTCTCTTTATAATAATAAGCTATCACATCCAATGATTAAAGTAGAACATTGCTTTTTTTAGAAAAGAAAACATTTAATTAGAGTATTAGACCATGACTTGTCGCCAATGTGACGTTAGGGGCAAAATCGTAACACAAAATCAACACTATCCCGTTATAAATAAACAACGTAAAACCATGCTCACTTCCCCATGCAAAGCAATAATGAAGTCAGTCTTCACCATTTTCTCGGTAGTTGTATTTACCACCGTCTCCGCCGTCAACAGCTGCCCTCCGTCGGACCGGGCAGCCTTGCTAGCATTCAAGGCAGCTCTCCACGAGCCTCACTTGGGCATTTTCAACTCATGGACGGGCACCGACTGTTGCCGCAACTGGTACGGCGTTAGCTGCGACCAAGAGACACATCGAGTCGCCGACATCAATCTCCGCGGCGAGTCCGAAGATCCCATATTCGAGCGAGCCCACCGGACCGGTTTCATGACAGGTTTTATCTCTCCCGAAATATGCAAGTTAACTCGCCTTTCCAGTCTCACCATCGCTGATTGGAAAGGAATCACAGGCCAGATTCCTAAATGTATTACCACTCTGCCATTTCTTCGTATTCTTGACTTGATTGGTAACAAGATTTCGGGAGAGATTCCCGCCGATATCGGGAGATTGAAGCGTCTCACGGTTTTAAATGTCGCCGACAACCAGTTGACGGGGAGAATTCCCGCTTCACTGACGGGTTTATCAAACTTGATGCATTTAGATCTGAGAAACAATAAAATCTCGGGTCCGATCCCGAGCAGGGCCGGGGATCTGAGTATGTTGAGCCGTGCTTTGTTGAGCGGGAACCTGATTAGCGGATCGATCCCGGCGTCGTTATGTCGAATTTACCGTCTCGCTGATTTGGACCTCTCGATGAACAAAATATCGGGGTTGATTCCTCCTTGCCTCGGAAAAATGGCGGTTCTCGCCACATTGAATTTGGATTGCAACCTGTTAATGGGTAAGATACCGGCCACCCTTTTAACTTCCGCCGTCGGCAACTTGAACCTGAGCCGAAACGTTTTGGAAGGTAACATCCCGGATGTTTTCGGGCGGAGTTCTTATTTCACGGTGATCGATTTATCGCATAACAAGTTCAAAGGTCCTGTTCCGAGGAGTTTGTCGGCGGCGTCTTACATCGGCCACCTTGATTTGAGTTACAACCACCTATGCGGGAGGATTCCGGCAGGAGCACCGTTCAACCATTTGGAAGCATCCTCTTTCATGTACAACGACTGTCTTTGTGGTAAACCGCTTAGAGCTTGTTGAAGGTTGATCCCATCATTAATATATATCTAATTACTATACCGCCTGTATCTTTGTATTATTGCAATGTAAACCTTAATTAAACAGAAAATTATAAAAGTATATTTTGCTTCACACTCATATTATATTTCATTTAAGAACAGAATGTACAAGTCAGTGTAGAATTAAATTGGTTCTGTGTTGAATATATTGCTGATTATGGGAACCTGATCCTGACATTGATACCAAACATCACATGTTTTTTAATGACAACTTTTCTGAATTCTGGCAAGCAGAGTGACGCAAGTTATTAAATTCCATCTTGTGTCAGAAAACACAAAGTAGGTAAGTTAAAAAAAGAAAAAGAAAAGAATATGTAGCAAGTAGTAATTCTGCACCTCAAGCAAGTTCTGTCGGTGAGAAATTGATTTTGGTGACCTAGGTTGAGAGTGGCTATTTAAATTTTTTTAAAAAATTTAAAATATAATAACGTTTTTAAAATTTTTGAACAGATTAAATTAAAAGTTTTAAAATTTTCAAAAGATTAGAATATAATTTAATCTTTTAAAGTTACATTTAATTTAAAAATAAAAAATATAAAATTATATTTTAACCTTTCAGAATTTATAATATAACTTTTAACTTTTTTTCTTTTACCATCAAAACTTTTTCAATCATTCTCGACCGTCTGATTGGTATGATCATTCTATTATAGGGTGTAATAATAATGTAGATCACCTGCGTGTGGAGACTATAAGTCTAAAACCCTAAGGCAGGGTCAAATTTGGATCTGGGCCTGAAATTTTATAAAATTGGACTTCAGCCCAGATATACTGCTAAGTTGTCTAACTTGTGCTTTATTTTATTTAGAAGTAGAACACAAATTTTGGGCTTCAAGAAAATTCAAAGTCAAAAGGGTCAAAGGCGGCTATAGAAAACGACACCGTCGAGGCTGTTAGTGCAGGTGCTACCGTCACCATCGCCTTTTTCTTCCTCTTGTACATTTCCTCGACATCCTTTTAGGGTTTTACCCTGCGGCAGCATTTCTTAATGGTGCGTTTTGTTATCTCAAATCTTCTTATTCATTTCTGTTTCTCGTCGTCTTCGTCATTATTATTATTATTATTGGAATTGATCTTAATGTGTTCGAGATGGATTTTTAATAATGATCATACTTTTAATAATTTTTTTAAGTAATGTCTGTAAGCTCTTTTTGTTATAGGGAAAATTAATTCATTTTTGCTTTCCGTCCCGTTTTTAAGGCGGATTTTAGCTTGTTCTGTGCCATCTTTCTCTTTTTTTTGGGCATTTGTGGATCTTTGAATGTTTAGTTTAGATCCTTTCTTATTTGGGGTAAATTGTTGTATATTTTATGAATTCAGATTTTGGTACTGAATTGATGCCCATGATACAATCTTAGCTTCTGTTTGTATCCTTGTTTTGTGTAGATCATGATGATAATTGAAGAAGATGCTGAATTGTTTTTAGAAATCCTTTACTTCTTAAACTATTAGGGTTTTAACTCCTGCAACTTTATTCTGTCTAAAATGAATTATATGCTTGATCTGAATGATACCGAACCCATCTTGACTAGCTGCTGTTATTTCTCAAACCGGATCTTTTGAACCTCCTTGATTTCTGTATGTTTAGTTCACAGTTGGTATCATTTAGATGAAGTGATCTCTACCTGAATAACTATGGATGCACATTGTTGTGAGGTTTGAGTTGTTGTTTTCTTTCTATTAACAGCGATAGTCGGATCATGATGGTGAAGGGATATGCTCAAGAGCACGTATACAAGCATCCATGGGAGCGAGTTACTTCTGCTTCTTGGCGTAAGTTTGCTGATCCTGAGAACAAGCGTACCTTGTCTCACATCCTTGAAGTTGACACATTGAATAGCAAACTTGACCCTCTCTCTGGGAAGCTCTACACTACTCGTGCACTTACCATCCATGCTCCAGGGCCATGGTTTGTTCGCAAAATCATCGGCCAGGACATCTGCCACTGTGTCGAATCAACGGTTGTTGATGCCCAATCTAAGTCGATGCAACTTACAACCCGTAACGTCAGCCTTCAGAAGTTTATAGAGGTGGAGGAGAGGATAAGGTATGATCCTCACCCTGATAATCCAAAGGGATGGACCATTTGTCGACAGGAGACTAGTATTCGTATTAAGCCGTTATCGGCTCTGGCATCCATGGCTGAAAAAGTCGAGCAACGATGTGCTGAGAGGTTCATGCAAAATAGTGTGAAGGGTAGGGAGGTTATGGAGAGGATCTGTAAGTACCTTGAAGCTGAATCGAGTGGGATGTCTCTGTAATTCACACTTTCTGAATCGAGTGGGATGCTTCTCTCATAGAGTAGGAAATAACAGAAGAATGTAAGATGCAAATTTTGAATACCCTTTTTAGACTTTGCTGTTGTCCAAATCTAATTTGAGGACAATACTCTCTCCTTAACAATTTTACGATGAGATTCGATTACTTTGGGGTTTGCCTCAATGCATGATCTCCCCCAGTAGCAGCATCCATTGCTGGTTGATGAGCTTTACACGGTTTTATAAGAATGAACAAATCAACTGTTATTGATTTTGCGGGCAATGTTGATGGTAAAGAGAGGATAACGGCGAAACACCAAAAGGTTTATATATATTAGTATTACCGTAATCATTAAATTTAACACTCGTGAGCATGAGCATGCAGACAAAACTAACCGAACGAAATTTAAAATCAATTAAAAGGAATAAATTCATAAAAATATTATTATTACGCCAAAGATTAGAAATCAATTAAAACGATTTTTGATGATTTCAAATGAATTTCTGTATTAACATTTCTTTTTGTAGACTCGGGAGTTTGGCCCTGGACACTCGAGAGATTTTAAACGTTGCATTTTCTAACCATATGATGCAATTGCATGACACGTTGTTTCTTTATCTCCTAAGTGGGTTACCACTTACCACCACCAGAGGCTTTGTATTGCAACTTAAAATGTGTATCCAAGCCATGCCCTTTCATCAGCTTGTGTTGTCACTTTAAAATAATATCAAAATTGTGAAGCTTTGTATTGCAACTTAAAATGTGTATCACAAGAGCTTTCTCTTAAGTATCAAAATTGTGATTACTTGCAAGGCCAACTAACATCCAAGAATGATATGAAGCGGAATGGGCTGCAGTTTTCCTCTCCTTAGTTCCGATGGCCAACCCCAAAGTGAAACCTCTTTGCCTGTCTGTCGTTAAATGCATATTCAAGTCTCAAAGGCCCCAGAGGCGAGTCCACTCGGATACCAAACCCATATCCATACCCACTCCCAGGCTTGTATCTTGCCCCAGCAGGATCACCTGGATAACCAAAACAAACCAGATTCATGGGAAGCAAAGAATGTCAAAAAGGAGGATGAAGATTATTAACAATAAAAGACTTACCAGGCACATTGGGGCCTGACCATAGATCATGTCCATAATCAGCAAAGATAACTCCTTCCACAGGCCCCACCTACACAACAGCAAAAAGGATAAAACAACGCATAGAATTCTACAAGCATCAAGGTTAAGTTAATCTTTTTTATTTAATTCTCTATCATCCACCAACACCTACATTCTTACCTCTATAATCTTATCCAAAATTCAAGTTCGATAAAAAAAAAGTAAATATCATCATGCCTGATACAATTATCTTTCCCAAGTTCAGATATTATGTTGATTTTTATAACATAATTTGTACTTGTAAAGCTAATAAAATTAGATTTTATATTGTCAAAATAGCTTATGATAACTAAACACAGTTCAATTCATTATTTACGTTTGTATTTGTTTTTTATACCATTATATAACTATCGGACTTTAAAAACTTTATTCATTAATTTATAGTATTCACATAATATAAAGGTAAAATATGTATTCACTTCTATATTTGTTGCCAGCTATGTTATGTACTTGTGTTCTTCCCCCCGACAAGCCACATTCGTTATGGTTTTGCATTTTAAGTTTTTTCTTGCAGAATAGATGGAGAACCTTTGCTCCAAAGGATACTTATCACACCATAATGGCTCCGCCAAATAGAGCCTTGAATACTAGCCTTGGTGCAAGGAATTCAACATCCTTACAGTAAGCACATGACAATTGACACCCATGAAAACAACAAAAGATGAGGCAGAATTAATATGCACCTACCATTGGGAAAGAAATTTCACTAGAGCCAACTACATAAGATCGTCCGGAGCCTACAGCACCTTCTTCATAACCTCTCACGCTGTTAGTTCCACCGATAGCAAATGCTTCGTGCGGAGAAAAATTTCCCACCACATGCCCACCAGACAAACTAGCAATAAAACAAGTCATCACAACTCTCTACCCCTTCAATTTCTTTCTTTGGATAAATAATGCAGCTCAGGTTCAAACCAAGCGAGAAAACTTTTGGAGTTCAGGAAAAAAAATAAAGAAAACTAGAGTTTATAAACCATAGGAATCATAATATATCATTACTTGTATACAAAAATGTAAATAATAAGCATAATACCTTAAAAGAAGGCGAGTAGGACCAATTTCAACACCTTTTCTTGCCCGAGCATTCACTCTGTTGAAAAATAGCCACTCGGGCATGATGGGAAGTCCTTGTTCCATGTTAAATGCAAACTGCAAAGGTGACAAAATTTAGGCCTGTCCATATAACAAGTGATGAAAAAACACAGGGTGTAGATGCTAACCATGGAGGAACCTTGATCACCAGAACCAGTATAGACACTTTCAAATTTAGCCACTAACATATCGTCATAAGGCTTACCACTACATTAAGATTTTAATTTAAAAAATGGGGGATTTAATAAAAGGTTAGAAGCAAGAAAAATAAACCAATAACAGCAAATTAGTGCAGTGAAATAAATCTCATAGAAGCTATACAACAGCAGGCCTCGGACACACAAACCTTGCAGTAAGTGGGCTGCCATAGAAGTCCTTGATAATTGGATTTCCTTTTTCATCACGAGCACCAGCATGCTGCATATTCAAAATTTCAAATATCATACAACTGGAACATAAGCCATAATCCCCCAAATATCAAATTCAGAATAAAAACTAAATTTTAGGCACTACTTTTTGCAAACTTCTCTTTGAAGAAAACCCGGAACAAACATCTAGCATACGCAAAAAGTGTTATGGAGTGAAGTAACATGCTATACCTGAAAAAAAAGACCAGCTGTTCCACTCCATTTTGGCCTGAGTGGTCGACTAAACTCTAAACCAGCTGTTACATGGTCAATACTCAGACTACTATTGTCATGTTGGTTACCGTGCACAAGTGTCCCAGGGGTTCTTGAATTCTATAAAAAATATGTATATGCTCAGCATAGTAATCAATCTTCCAAAGATTGAAAAAGTAAAAGTAAAAGCAAAACCCACCTGGACAATTATTGTTCTAGACGTCCTCTTGTCATCTCCTTCAATCCATGGATCTGTGTAGTTAATGCGGAATATAGAATCAATTTGTCCCCTCTCCAAGGAAATATTAAGCTTTTGGTTTCTTCCAAACAAATTTTTATGAGAATATGCAAAGCTGCACAAAGGAAACAACAGATGAGACAAGATAAAATGCATAATACATGTCATCACATGATTTAGCAGACCCTAAATTCCTCTGCTTTATGTCTCAATAACTATAGGGCAGGAATCAAGAAACTCTGAAGGCTCACAGTGACATAACAAGACGAGATATGTCATATGTGGTGACTTGTAAGAAAGTTTACACCCAATGAAGTTGAATAGAATAAGAAGTCCTGATGAAAAGAAAAAACATAAAAGCATCTAATAAAGGACATCATTACGAATATGATTCTCTCCTTTAGAAGTCCCCGAGAAAGCAATTTCTAATGTATCAATTACTATGCACATTATCCCTTGATGAGAATCACCAATAAATAAGCAACCACAGTCGACAAGATTGACAACCAAAGGAATTGATATGGACTCCGACTCTCACAACCAACACAAAGCCAATTTAATTCTCAAAATGATAAAGAGTAAAACGGAACAACAAACCTACATGTTGCTTGGCTTTTCACTCAAATTTATTCCAGAAAACATTCCTGATTGTATTACAGTGCAATGACAAATACTGCACACTTCTGGTATGTACGAGTGATTGAATAAATTTAATCAATGTGAATTACATCCCATTCAAAAACAGAATTTGCTCCCAAGAGCATGAAAAGTTCAATGAGATGAAACTTATCTTTTGTATCCACAAATTAAATGAACTGCTAAAGAAGGTAGATGAATGGAAAAGGGAACCAGACAGAAGCGAAACATGCAATGTTACCTTCCAATAAGTCCTGATAAAGGGCCGCTTGTAATCCTACAAAATTAAACATCATTTGCATAAATATCATTTAAGATATACCACAGATAAATAAGCATAGACTTTGGTAACTAAATCCGATAAGGAGTAAGGACATAAGCTAGAACATGTAGTATTGCAATTTAAACTAGCATGACTTACCCACTTGATATTCCACCACCAGCAGAAAAACCACCGCTTGGACGTTCAACAACATTCATTATCAAATCAACTTTACCAGCATCTACAATGTCGACAATCAAAACGACAATAGACAAATAAATACATAGAAAAGCTCTAACAATTTTAACATAAAACATCCTTAATTGCAAACTAAAAAAGTAGCATATCATCAGCCTTTTTGATCAGTTAACATGAAATCCTGTAAAGGAAAATTAAATGTATTCCACTGGTTTCAACTATCAAGTTCCAACAAAAGCTCTGCGCAGCCTTAGCGACTAAGAACCATACACATTATAGTTATGTTAGTCCATAAGAACAATCCAAAATAAAATTAATACACATTACTGCTATTGCATTGTTATGTCTCTAGAAACTGAGCATTAATCAGGTAAGGTCCTTTGCATATAATAGTCAACCAAACAGTCACAAGGAGATTGTACATGAAATACATTTTCAGGAAGTAGCTTAAACATTTTCTCAACCAGCTATGATTACCTCAGAATATAACATGCAAATTTGTGCAAGCTTCAATAAAAATTTATTCACTCACCCCCAGCTGGTTGAGGAATGATACTGACATCTGCCATGAGACCCATGGTTGACACTGTATCCACGTCTCTTTTTCCTTGAAGCATACTATACACCTATAGGAAGATGGTTCAAAAGAAGCAACACAAGATAGTCAGGACAAATTTTGCTACCCATGAGCACTTTTCCTTGATTGAAATAGATAGTTCTTTATAACTCATCATCAACCAAACACCTATGCATGTAACAAAAGCTGGACATTGGGTCACCTGTCCCTTCTTGGTAGTGAATTGCCTAAGTATTGTTTCAGGCTTCGTCTTCCCTTTAGTTGGTTCTCCACTGAAACAATTACAAGCATTTCTGGTCAAGAACAATTATTGCAACATTGAGGATAAAGCAACCTGAAGGAAGCTTCTTACGTCTTTCGATCAAGGAAACGCACGGATATATTATTGACCTCTGCTTCTGCGACTTGTAACTTGATAATACCTCCAGAAAAAATATCAACTCCAGAAACCTATAAGGTCAAGAACAGTTATTGCAAGTTGCAACATTGTTGTATCAAAGATTAACGAAGAGAACAATTGCATCTAGCAAGGCAAAGTACTAACCAAGCCAAAAAGACCTCGTTCTGTATACCATCCATTGATAGAATTAATTACTTCATCCAAACGCTTGAGATTTACCACTTTTCCTGCACAGCTTGACACCAAAAGTGAAAATAATGAAGGCTTCCTGTGGCCAGAATTAAGAAGCAGCTCATCTAGTAAATCATCTAAAATGCAGGTACATCCACGCTTAGGAATGCAAAAGAAAAACTTACCATGTGCATCACGGAAAGCATCCTCGAGAAACTTTGATGGAAGAACATTAGCCCCTTCACAGACCAATCCGTGGAACTCCTGATTTGGTTCTACCTTATGCCACAAGAAGCCAACGTCAACCAAAACAGTATTATGTTTCTATATTTGCCTAAGATATAGGCATATAATGCTCAAAACAAGAGTAAAATGTACAGCTAACAAAAAGAAGCTGTTACACATGAAAGACCGGCCAAAACAAGCATTTATCCTTTTATTCACTCCATATGACTATGAGACTATCTCATTCTACGACATTTTCCCAGTGACACACTATGAAGTAAGCATATGCTATACTTCTCTGGAAATATGCTTAACTATGATTGCAATTTGGAGCACTTAAAAAGAATTAAGAAAAATGTATGCTGGAAAAATATATCATATGCATGCACATATAAATATATGCATCTCGCTTCTAAATGTCTACGATAACATACTTGAAACACCAATCTGATACCATCCCTGGTGTCGACGGCCACAGGCATACAGGAGGAGAAGTAGCCACTATCGATGATCCGGTGGACATCTTCCTGGACCTCCCGCACCGTCAATGCAGAGTTGGCTCGGCAAGCTTTCAACGCAGTAAGGGCTTCAATTTCAAGGTCTTTCCGCTCCATCTCCTCTCCATCTTTGTTCCTGACGAGAACCTCACTTATCAGAACCCTCTCCTCGTCGTATCGACCTGCAGTAGACGACTGTCCCTTCTGAGGAACCTCCGACCCGGACTGAGCGGATTCGGGAGAGCTCGGTTGGGACAAAGACAAGGAGGCGGAGCATAGAAGATGAGATTTAGGAAGGTTGTTGCCCTGGGTGGTAAGAGACAGAGACGCACAGCATAGCAGCGGAGAACTTCTGATAAGCGAGTGAACTCCGTAGGCGGAGTGTGTGGAAGCGGTAAGGGGGTGTTTGAGAAAATTGGAGCGATTCCTGAGGGAGTGAATGAGTTGGAAAGTGGAGTGACGGGCTCTGTAGAGGTGAGAAGCTAGGGTTTGTGAGAGAGAAGGGTTGGAAGAAGGGATTTTGAAAGAAGAGGAGGTGAAAGAAACGCCGTCGTTGCGAGGCATTGCGGCTGCAAATAAATCTGGGGATGAAGAAATGAGAATCAGTTGGATTCCTGAATCAACAATTTATTTTGGGAAGAAGGGAGAAAATGATGAACATTTTAGTGGCCGTGTGTATGTGTGATTGTGTGCAACCAAAACCCTTTGTTATTGTTGAGGAATTAGGATGGGGTTTATAGATTATCTTGGAATTATATTTAGGGAAATGAGGTTTTAAGTTTTAGTTTAGAAATTACGGTAAAATAAATGGTGGAGGCCGTAGAAGGCGTCAGTTTAATATTTTTATAATATAAAGTGTTCAATATATTATAATTTTGAAAAAAAATAAAATAATTAAAAAAAAATCATGATGCTCGAAGATAATAAGTTTACTCAACTCTTTTCTATAAAAAAATATCATTGTAATTGGCATCTTTCACCTACTATTTATTTTACCAGACTTTTAAATATTTTTAAATGTATCTTATTTTCTTAAATTTAATCGAAAATAGGATTAGGTTGACGTAAGATCCGTTCTGGTCCCAAATTATTTTGGATTTTAGAGTTTCCCTTGAATTCATATTGATATATTTTTTCTTTTATTAAATCAATGTTTTATTTTAGTCATTTTTATATCAAAAATTATATTTTAAGAAATGACTTCTTATCAGTATTATTTATTATTTCAAATTCTTTATTTAAAACGAACTCGTCTTACGTGAACAATTTGAAAATCGTTTTTTCAAATAAAGCTGAAAGAGAATTATCTCTCTAAATAAATCTTAAAAATGGGTTTTTATATAAAAATACCTTTTATTTTAAATAAATTTCCCGAACATAGACCAAAGTAATTTCAATTAACTGAACATAACTTTACATGTTTGATCAAAGAAACAGAAATCTAAAAGCAATAGATGTTAAAAAAATCTAGACAGTTCAATTAGAGATAACATGATTCGTGAATATTCTTGAAGACTCGATAAATTAAAAAAATATATAATTGACTTTTGGTTGTCAGTTTGTAGAATTAAAAAACTTTTACCATTAACGTATCAAATAATAAGTTTTTACTGAATATATATCCAAAATTTTTATTAGGGACACTTTTAATCGAACTTTGCATATAAAAGGATCGCAACTTAATTAGAAAAATAATATTTGAATAAATAAAAAATAAATAGCATTTTGCTTTTTTTGTTTGAAATAATATTTAAAACAAAACCTATACTTTTTAATTTTAAATATATATATATATATCTTGAATAATCTAAAGGTGATTATAAGTAGTATTCATTCATACTTTTCTTGTCTTTTTGATGTGACACACACCTTGTAAATAAAGTTAATTGAACTCGAGTCTTCTAAAATTAATAACGTCTTTTTTTTTCACTTAGGTTCAAAATAATATACATGTACATCCCCTATATGTCGCAACAATATTAAAAAAAAACTTTCATAATATATTCATATATTGTCCCACATCTTAAGCTTGGATAAGCCGTTTTATCCCTTTCTTGTTTTTCCTGTTAATTAATTAATTTTAATTTTTGTCATTTACGGCCCGTGTCCCGTAAAACCGACTCTGGTTTGTAACATCTTCATAGAAATAGTCCTATCTTCATTGCAATTCAGATTTTAGATCTCCCTGCTCAGTTGTCTTGTCTGAATTTTTTTGTTTACAGGCTTTGAACTTTGCCTTCAAGGATTACTTCAAAAAAAAATAACTTTAAAAAGGAACGTGATGGCTACTGGAAGTGGTTTGCTGGGAACTTGAGATCTGGTGATGCAGCCGGTGCCTCTTCCCTGGATTATGCTCAGACTCGTCTTGCCAACAATGCCAAAGCTGCAAAGAAAGGAGGGGAGAGGCAATTCAATGGCTCGATTGATGTAATACTAGAAGATCTCTCGTTTTAAGGTCATGAATAGAATCGGTAGGCTAACGAGACTATTCATCGAAGCAAAGGAGGATTGGATTCCAGAAACGGTTATTTCATTACCGAGTACACAAAATAAACTTGCAGATCAGCTAATAACATGTTTTTCCTAACTAGTTTCTTAATGGTGAAAAGTGGTGCATGTATTTAGCTCCCCATGCTACTACATTTGTTTCAACTGCAGTTACTCCAAACTCTGCAACTATCTAGAAACTGTACATACAGTGTTAGGAATAAAGCTACTAGGCTATTTGGAGCTGTAGTTTGGCATGTAAATGTAAAGATTTGGAATTTTACTGCTTGGGATTTTACCACTTTAGAGATTCTGTAGACAAAAAGAATGTATGTAGGAATATAATGATTTGCAGTCCAGTCATTGCTTGCACGCTAGGTTTGGTTTTGTTCTCTCATAATTCATTGTCTGCCTGCCTCACATGCCTTACAGGACAGCTTTTGCTTTGTGGATCCATATCATCATCATCACCCTACTGCCTTTGCTAGATTGTGAAAACTTGTTCTTCTTATTATTATTGGGATGCACCACACTACCTTTTTTCTTCTTCTTTTTGTTTCATCATACAAGGGAATTATTTCATGTCCAGAGGGTATTTTTGTACTTTATCATCGTAGATTAGCACTGTTTGTGAAGTTTTTTTAAAAAATTATTGTCAATATATCAAATAACGATATCTGCAACAATTAATAATATTTGAATAATTTTAATAAAAATAAATTTGCTCATCCCTTGTTGTCCCGGTGATCGAGGATGATGTCATTCAAACAGGTGACCCGATTTCGAGCACTAAGTTTACACCAACTAAAAAAGTTGAACAGATACTACCCTTAAAATAAAAGCAATGAATGTCGGCTTTAATCTCTTCTTTTAAATTTTTATTTTTCCAACTTTCTTATTATTATATACTTCACTCTGTTCTATCCTTACCAGTTACCCATCTCTCTTGCCGGTGATACTTTCAATCCATTTCTAGTTCTCTCACATTTCCTCTGACGGAGATCTGATGAGCGTGGAATGAGGTAGTTCGTTTTATGTTTTTCTCTGTCTCATTTTCCTGTTTGGTTGCTTGGAAAGTTCAGTTTCAGCATCAAAGCAACAGGAAAACTAAGCTTCTCCGCACAAGATTTAATCAGCTCCGACTAAGCTCGATTGTAATTTCCTTCTCTTTCTTCTTGCTTTTTCTCGGTTTCCAAACGGAGAGTTGATAATTTTGTTCCAGACATTGTCATTTACTTAAGTAGTAATTGAATCTTATTGTTTCAATTAACTTGTTCTTCTAGACATTATTATTTTTTTTCTATATGATTTACCTTTTTATCTTTGTTTCTTATATTCTTATACGATTCTTCCTTTAATGCTAGAATACTACAATGCAGTACCAGTTTGTGAATTTTTTGAGGGGGTCGGTTTTTTTATGTCTATGTTGTTTTCATGGTCTGTTTCTACTGCTGATTGCAATTTTGAATTGTCAAATTTTATGTTCGTAGATTTGTTCGATTTTTTGAAATGAATTGGGATCCACATATGGAGGTTCAATACATCAACAGTAACTACCCTTATAATAGTGCTGGCAGCTTTATGGAATATTTTGAAGGTCTTACTTATCAACATGTCAATTTTATTTTCGACGGTGCTACCCATGTCCAGGTACAGTTTGTTTTATATACGAAAAATGTCTTTGAATGTATTGAATTGATTCCTTTAATGTCTGTGTTTTCAAGAACAAATTAACCAGATGAAAAACAGGCTGACTTCTTGGATGAGTTGATTGTAATTGATCCACTGTTTAGATTATTGGAAATGAATTGTTGCTATTGATCACGGCCAAAAATTGAATTTCTGTTTGCAGGAGAGTGTGTACCCATCTATGACTTCAAGCTTCTACAAGTTTGGCCTATCTGATTCTAGCAGTATTTCATATTATGATCATGATAACGATCATAGTTACGAGGTCGAGGTGAATAACCATGAGCTATGCATTGATGAATATAGAAGGGCATCAGAGAATTCCTCATCAATGAGTAATCAACAGACTGCTGCAATGAATGTGGAATGGGAAAGAAACACAAATGCAAACTCACACGAAAACTCAGTAGATTGTAAGTTTCTCAATTATGCTTTACGTTATTGTTTCAATTCTGTGTTTGAAAGCATGTAATATAATGCTAACAAGGTTACAATAATGTACATCTTACAACATGTATTTTTAGAATTAGGCCGAGGATTTATGTCAATGGCATGATTCAACGTGGTTTAACTGTTACACTTGATAAACCTTTTATACATAGCTCTTTCCTTCTCAAGATTGTTTCCTAACCATTGTTGCATAATGTGATGAATTAAATTCTTTATATTTTATGATTGGACTGGATGCTATGTTTTCTAACAATCAAGTCTTGATTCCCGGACAACATCTCTGTTTTGATGGATTTTAAACTTTAAATCATACTTGTTTGAAGAGAAATAAAGGATTCAGTTAGGCTCATGATTAAGTTCTGTTTATATCTCATTTGGTCCCAAATAAAATGTCCCCCTTTCGAAGCTACAAAAATTTTAAAGCTATCTAAAGAATCTGCTTTTCCTTGATGAGGAAACTTTTAAGGTTTTATGGTTCTTTCTTTATCATGAAGTGAAATGTACTCTCTCTGTATCACCAGTTCTGGTAATAAAGTGACCACCATATTCTTATAACAATATCTATCTAGGGTTTTTGATTAAGTTTCCTCATTCCAATGCTTTTTTTTAACTTTACAGGTCCACGGAGACAACATAATGCTCCTGATTACCAGGTGTTTCTCTGTTATTTTGTTTGTTGAATACATGTGTGTAACGCTTTCCTCGTGCTATGAACTTTCATGCCTTTATATGTCAGTAGATTATTTACATCAGCCTCTAATATTAGTGACTTCAATCTTCTAAGTTTATATGCTGTATACACGTGGAAGTGTGTATCTATGCTTTTCCAAGAATCAATATTATTGCAGTTATAGAGGCTTAAATCCTTGTAATTTTCAGTTTCATGGTTCACAGAGTTAAATGTTGCAAAATGTTGTCAAAAAATATGCAGGTCGTTTGGCAAGATTGCGTTGATCCTGACAACATGACATATGAGGTTAGAGAAAAAATTCCTACTTTTTCTTCCAAGCTTTATTGTTGCATTGTTACTCTACTTTCCTCAGCAACCTTTCAATTAACTCTTAATTCGGTGCACATCTGAGTCCGAGAAAAAGAGAAAAACACAATGCAGTAATTGGATCAATATTTGTTGAGATGCATTTGATGATTAAACCTTGTGTTCAAGACCTAAGTAAACTATCTTTCTATCTTTTCTCTTTTCAGTATGTTTTTTTGATGATACATTTTTTCTTGCAATGAGACCCCGGTGGGTGTATGAACAACAAATTAAAATAGAAAATGTTTTTTTGGACATTTTTCATACATTTCAAGAAAACATAGGTTGTGTATTTGTGAATTAGTTTTTGATTGATCATTCATGATTACATTTACCACTTCAGGAATTACTTGAATTAGGTGAGAGTGTTGGAACACAAAGTCGCGGTCTCTCCCAAGAACTTATTTCTTTGCTACCTGTTTCAAAATACAAGTGCAGCTTGTTCTCAAGGAAGAAATCAAGGAATGAGAGGTACACTGCATATGCCTCTTCTTTCTTTGCTTATAGTCTTGAACAGATTTTAAATTGAAATACACAACCGCCCCATTTTACTGGTTTCAAGGGCTTGTTTGTATTTGTGACAATTCCTTGGTCTAATTGGTTGTGTGAATAATATGCATGCTTGCACATTCTTCCTATACCAGATGTGTAATTTGCCAGATGGAATATAAAAGAGCCGAGAGACGGATTACCCTGCCTTGCAAACATGTCTACCATGCTGGATGTGGCACCAAATGGCTTAGCATCAATAAGGTAATCCTAATTCCTAACCTACTGACTTTTCTTTTCTCATGTTTGAATTCCCCACCAGGGCAAAAAAGATTTTCAGAACATGTATCTTCATTCCATTTATTTTGGGAAGCCTGCTAATTGAAGCTTTATTTCCCCAGGCTTGCCCTATATGTTATACAGAGGTGTTTGGCGATGGATCAAAACATTAAAGGGATAATCACGATGAACATAAAGAAAATACATGGTATGCTTCTCTGATCAATTTTTTGGGGGCATGGATTTGGGTTCTTTCCCTTGATACGAAGACGTTCCATTTTCGATCTTCGGCTTTGTTTAACGGAAGATTAGTTGATCGGCTTTTGCAATAAATGAAAGGGGGTATGAACAGGGAAGTAGTAGAAGTAGGTGATGTATGTATAAAGTTTTCGATGATGTTTGTTACATTCCAATTAGTTCTCATTTACTACTCATCTTCATCGTTACTACAATCTGCTAGTTAAATCAGCTAACGCTATCGACTATCAACTAATATAATCAGCTATCCGCTATCAGTTATCCACCAATTATCAAACAATACCATAATTATAAGAATCACTGTTCTAGTTGATAAATTCCAGGAATAAATTAATCACATTAGTTGGTAGAGAGGACGTGATGCTCAAATTTGCAGTTTCGTGGAATCCCAAATGTGAAGTGGTTGCAGTATTAAAAGGCATCAATTGCTGAAAACTTGGATAGAGGCATTCAACATGAAAACAAATTAAGTCAAACGATGACGTATTTGAAATGAAAGACACTTGATACCGTCTTCCAATCAATCGTGTGAAGCTAAGAAAATTTAAGTTATATGTTTTGTCCTTTCTTTTTGTCCGGCTTCTTGTAAAATCATTCGTTGATTAAGTCTACAAGAAAAATAAACAAACCTTTTGTTTTTCTCTTCATAATATGCGACGACGATAGATTTTGATGCTTTTGTATTAATAAAACTTTTACATTCTATCAAATCTAATGCCAAAAAATTAGTATTTATCTTAACAACGGATTGTAAGGGTTAACAAAAGGGACAAACACTTAATTTTGGACAAATAAAAAATTAGCAAATTAAAGAATAAGATTATTTTTAAGGATCTTGTTTGTGGGTTAATGCCTAATGGCAGACTCTAAAAAAGAATGCTAGTTGTTCATATGTTTTTCTCTCGTGCGCAATATATGTAAATCAAATACACATTAATTAGATGTGGACAACTTTGGTTAGCAATTTTTTTTTAATTTTTTATTAAATTAAATTCTAATTTGGTTCTATAATTTTTGCAATGTGATATATGAATTTTATTTTTTACAATTGTATACATGATCTTTTGATTTAATTCGATTCATTTTTTTTATAAATTATTAAAACCGTTATCAACTAAATATTATTTTGTGTATATATATCATCTACATAAATAATTGTATTTATTTAATATAAAATTAAGTAGATGTATTTATTTTTTAACGTATAAAATTAGATCAAAATCAACTTTTATATGACCAATAAAACTAAAATTAAAGTTTCATATGGATAAATCACCAAATTAGAATCATGTATTATTTTACACATTTAATCAAAGTTAGATATACTTTTAATATTTTCAAACACATGCTTCCAATATTTCTCCGTTCAAAACTTTCGACCACCAAACCCAAAATAATTTCTCAAAGAAAAATAGATTATTACATTTAAGAAAGCTGAGTTAGGATAAAAAAATCCCCCCTTTCTAGTTTCTATTCCATATACTAAAAAAATAGTAAAAAAATTAAATTATGAACTCTAACCTTAATTTTAATCTTAAACTCTAAACTCTACCCTATAAAAATTATACCTTACCCCGGATTTTTTATACCATAACCCTAAATTTAATTTTTAATGTGAGGCGTATTTAGGGGCAGACGATATTCATCCGTGAATTAAGAGTTATATCACATCGACCTTGTACTTGAGTAAGAAAATATATCTAAAACTTAAAATCTTTCTAGAAAACAAAATAGAAATTCAATCTATTTTGATTCTATGTAAATTAAAAATCAAGTACGGTAAAATAAAATTATTATGAATTGTTTCATTCATAATATTGTGACTTGAACTATAAGTATTATTTTAAAAATATAATATCTCATTTCGCAAAATCAATTGACTGTCGGTCAAAAATTACAATTTAAATAAAAATTAAGAAAGAAAAAAGAGTTGAAGGGGAAAGAAAAGATAGAGAGACAGGAGGAAGTAGTTTCCAGTGATTCGTTAGCTAGTTCTTTGTTCTGGTTAAAAGCATTAGAAACGAGCTGGTAAAAACACAGTCTCAGCTAAGATACGAAAGGGTCAAACAAATTACATTCTGGTTGAATGAATGAACAAGTTCCAACTTGGTTCTATTCTATTGGAGTGATATTGAATTATTAACCGGCACCAGCCTGCATGTTGAGTTGAAAACCGAATACTATTATATTGCACAAGTCTTCATCAGGCCTAACCTTTCAACTTCAACGCGTTGGGGTTTTATTATTTTATGCTTAGTTCGGCCATTGCATTAGTCAAACGGGGAAACACCCAAATGTTATGGCAATTTGGAGTTTTACATTAAGGTCATGATGTTAGGTATTGTTATGAAATTATGCAAATCCAACTTGCTTTTTTTTAATCAAGAAATTAGTTTTTAATGATTGGGGAGATGAGTATATAAAGGGGTTATCTCTTGTTCATGGATATACCAAGTGTAGTATTTTCTTAGCTATTAGGAATTTGTATTTGCCACAGAAATGGGGACTTCAGTACACCCCCAGGGGCACTGGCCTCGATTCATCCTTGCTCTAACATTTTGCTTTGTAGCAACAACTGTGGTTGCTGATCATCATAAACCTTATGAATATTCTTCTCCACCACCTTATTATTACAAGTCACCGCCCCCGCCGTACCCGTCACCACCGCCTCCTTACTATTACAAGTCACCACCACCACCTTCACCTAGTCCTCCTCCACCGTACTACTATAAGTCTCCACCTCCACCCTCTCCATCACCGCCACCTCCTTACTATTACAAATCACCTCCACCACCTTCACCTAGTCCTCCACCACCATATTACTACAAGTCACCACCTCCTCCGTCTCCTAGTCCCCCACCACCATACTACTACAAATCTCCACCTCCACCCTCACCAAGTCCCCCACCACCATACTACTACAAGTCACCACCACCACCATCTCCTTCCCCGCCACCACCTTACTACTACAAGTCACCACCACCACCATCTCCATCACCACCTCCTCCTTATTATTACAAGTCACCTCCACCCCCTTCACCTAGTCCACCACCTCCATACTACTACAAGTCACCACCGCCACCATCTCCAAGCCCCCCACCACCATATTACTACAAGTCGCCACCTCCACCATCTCCTAGTCCACCACCTTATTATTATAAGTCACCCCCTCCACCTCCTTATCACTACTAGTCACCTATCCTCGAGTGAAAATCTCCACCTCATTACTGCTATGCATCATCAACACTTTCACAGGGCTAGTTAAGCCATGCTATTGTATTAATCTCGTCGTTTTGGGTTGTTTATTTGATGTGGAATAATAATAATTATTATTATTACGTTGTAAAATTGTGTTTGCTTTCTAAACAATATAAAGGGACCAATTCTGATAAAGATCCTTGATGATTTCTTTGATAATGAATGTACCCTTTCACTATTTCTTATCAGCTTCATAGTGTTGCTTTGAACATTCTTTTTTATTACTGTATTAATTGAATTCCATATTGCCACTATATTATGCATTCTCACACAAAATATGGAAAATTTGCCATTCTGGTTCTAGGGCTTCGCCGTGACTAATTCGAGTGGTCCAACAACAATAATAATAATCTTTGAACTCAACAAGTGATCCTAATAAAAAAAAGATGATATTCATTTTTAAAAAATTCGAATTCGAGTAACTTTGTGTGCCTTTAAACTCATAATGTTGACATGAATTTTTGTGTGTGATAATCATGATTTTTTTAATGTATATATAAACTATTTGAAAAAAAACTGATTTATTATAAAAATAAAGGGACTAAATCATTTTAAATTAAAGTACAGAGGTTATATTCGAAACTTAAGCATAGTGGATGTACTGATACAGTTATTTAACCAAAAATAATCATCGTACAAAGTACAAACTCCAATTCAGCTATAAGTTAAAGAAACTCCAATTTGAATACAAATGATGTTACGCCCAACCACGCGCGCTTGTTTGTTCTCAATCCGAAGCTTGAGCTCTTCCAATCTTCTCCCAGCAGTAGCAGGCAATGGAGCCGACGATCTTCTCAACGAGGTGCTCCTCCTTTCCTCACGCGGACAACTTCAGGAAGCTCTCTCACTCTTCTACAATTCATCACCCCAACTTCACTCTCTACAAACATACGCCACTCTCTTCCATGAATGCGCCCGCCGTGGGTATCTTCAACAAGGCCTTAGTTTGCATCATTTCATGCTTGCCCATTTCCCCAACGGCACCTCTGACCTATTTGTTACTAACCATTTGATCAACATGTACTCCAAATGTGGCTATCTACAACATGCTCAGCAGCTGTTTGATGAAATGCCTGAAAGGAATGTCGTTTCTTGGACGGCTCTTGTTTCGGGGTACGCACAATGTGGTCAGAATGCGGAGAGTTTTCTACTCTTTTCGGATATGTTAGCTGATCGTCGCTCTCGGCCAAATGAATTTGCGTTTACAAGCGTGCTTAGTTCGTGTGATGACTTGCGTGGTAAACAATTGCATGCACTCGCGTTAAAGATGGGATTGGGTGCCTCTGTTTATGTAGCAAATGCTCTTATTACCATGTATAGCAAGAATTATAAGGTAGAGGAGGCTTGGACATTGTTTAAGAGTCTGGGCTGTTCGACTCAGGTTTCTTGGAATTCTATGATTGCTGGGTTTCAGTTAGCAAAGCTTGGGATGCATGCTACTGGTGTTTTTGTCAAAATGCATCACGAAGGCGTTGGGTTTAATCGTGCCACACTGCTCAGTGTATTCTCTTCATTATGCGGAAGCAATGATATTGAGACGGATTTGGGTCTTAAATTTTGTTTTCAGGTATATGGCCTCAGTGTTAAAACTGGATTCATTTCTGAAGTTGAAGTGGCGACTGCATTTATGAAAGCTTATTCTGAGCTTGGAGGAGATATTTCTGAATTTTATCATCTCTTCCTGGAGACAAGTTGTCAAGATATAATTTTTTGGACTAGCATGATAACTGCATTTGCAGAACGTGACCCGGTTAAAGCCTTTTTCCTTTATCGACAATTGATGCGAGAGGACTTGAGACCAGACTTGTATACTTTTTCAATTGTTCTAAAAGCTTGTGCGGGCTTTGTAACTGAGCAGCATGCCTCGGCAATTCATTCACAAGTGATTAAAGCTGGTTTCGAGGATGATATGGTGCTAAGAAATGCCTTGATCCATGCTTACACAAGATGTGGCTCCATTGATTTGTCTAAGAAAGTGTTTGATGAAATGAGATGTCGTGATTTGGTTTCCTGGAACTCGGTGCTTAAGGCCTATGGTTTGCATGGAAAAGCTAAGGATGCACTACGACTCTTCCAACAAATGGACCTCAAACCTGATACTGCTACCTTTGTTGCTCTTCTTTCAGCTTGCAGCCATTCTGGAATGGTGGAGGAAGGGCTGAGAATCTTTGACTCCATGTTCAAGAATCACGGTATTACTCCACAGTTAGACCACTACGCTTGCATGGTAGATATTCTTGGACGAGCTGGCCGAATCGCTGAGGCTGAGGAGCTTATAAGTAGGATGCCTATGGAGCCCGACTCTGTAGTTTGGAGTGCACTACTTGGGTCATGTAGGAAGCATGGTGAAACTCAGTTGGCTAAAATTGCTGTATCCAAACTGAAACAGATGGAGCCTGAAAATTCATTGGGGTATGTACAAATGTCAAATATCTACTCTTCAGGTGGCAGATTCAACGAAGCAGGAACAATTAGAAAAGAAATGGATGGTTCAGGAGTAAAAAAGGAGCCCGGACTAAGTTGGATCGAGGTCGGGAATCAGGTGCACGAGTTTGCCTCCGGAGGCAGACATCATCCTCAAAGAGATGCCATATGCACCAAGCTTCAGGTATTGATTGGGCAGTTAAAGGAGATTGGATATGTACCGGAAACAAGCTCGGCCTTGCATGATATAGAGGAGGAGCACAAACAAGAGCAATTGTTCCACCACAGTGAGAAGATGGCTTTGGTTTTTGCACTAATGAATGAAGGGAACTTGCATTGTGGTGGGAATGTGATCAGAATAATGAAGAACATCCGAATCTGTGTTGACTGCCATAACTTCATGAAGTTGGCATCAGATTTTCTTCAAAAAGAGATCATTGTTAGGGATTCAAATCGTTTCCACCACTTCAAAAATAAGATCTGTTCTTGTAATGATTATTGGTGATGATAAGCTTTGAATAATACAAAGATGTGACAATTTTGGATATGCCTTCATTATATATATAATGCTTTTCAAAGCTTAATGCTTTTAACAGGAGAGTCATAGCCATGCATGTACTACACACATATATAAGCATAAACTAGTTGACATGAAAAGTCTTTCTAGACCTCTTCAACCCCAAAATGACAAGAAGCAATCCGAAATAATCGTAATTGTAACTATCCTCCAAGAGTTCCAGCTTATGATTGTTCCATGGAGGGAACCTGTACCAAAAATCAGTGAAGAAGCTTCTTCTGGCCACAGCCTTGTAGTGTGTAAATGTGTCAAAGGTGAATTTCCCATGGTACTTTCCCATCCCACTTTCACCAATGCCTCCAAATGGAATAGTGTCTGCTGCAAACTGCATTAGATGGAACATGAATGATCAGGTTCTGTTTTTTAATGGTTTGGTTGCTAACTTAATACACGTTGTAAATGTACCTGAACGATTGCATCATTAAAAACGACACTTCCGGATGATGTTTCAGACACCATTCTCTTCCTCAGATCTTCATTTTTGGTGAATGCATATACTGCTAGGGGTTTAGGCCTTGACTTAATAAAATCAATACTGTCTTCAATCTTATCCAACTGCCAAAAACAAACCCTGATTTTTTCAAGAGAAGAGTAGGGACTGCTCCCTGCAAACTACTACTTCTTGAGCTAGTAGCATATAAATATGCTTTAAGAGTGCCTAGATGTTTCTTACTGTGATTATCGGAAGCAGTGGGCCGAAGATCTCTTCTGTCATTATTGCCGATTCAAGCGGGGGATCCACTAATATCGTTGGCTCGATGTACCTGCACGGATTTTGTTCAAACAAGGAACATGGGATTATCCATCATTCATGATGCCCCTAGTGCAAGAAACCATGAACTTGTATCTTCACCAGATATATCAATAATTCAAGCTTTTGCAGTTACAATGAAAAGATTGATATCAGAGGTAAACTAGAAGGAGAGTGGAGGATTTACAAGTTGTCTTCGTCCATTGAACCTCCAAAGACGATACAGTCTTTAACATTTGGATCGGTTATAAGGTTTTTCAGCCTCAGGAAATGATGTTTGTTAATTATCCTGGCAACACTATGCGATTCTCTAGGGTTATCGCCATACATTGTCTTGATCATGGCCTTCATCATGTCCACCTGCAAACATAGGTAATCTGTATTTACTATTATTATTATTAAGATATACGATAAGAAACGGATAGTATGTATGATGAATAAAAGAGATTCACATACCACAGTAGATGAAAATGACTTCTCCACTAATACATAGTCAATTGATATACATGCTTGACCTGCACAAGATCCATATTTTGCCCCAATGATTCGTTTTATAGCCACCTTGATAGAATGAACAAACTTGGATTAGTATTATTCAAGCGTCGGAAATCGAACCGTTAGGACCAGTAAGCATGTAATTTGCAAGCAATTTAAAAACTTAAAAGGTAAATTTAGTAAACAACAAAACACAACCTCTTTGTCAAAAGACCAGGAGAGGGAATCAAGAACAGCAGGGCATTTCTCACCCAGCTCTAGAGTCACAGGCGTTAGATTCTTCGCGGCTTCAGACATTACTATCCGTCCCACTTTTGCACTCCCTACCATTAGTTTTACACACTTAAAATTCCAAATACTTTTCTTATAAAACAAGCTAAAGTAAGGTAGAAGAACATCTGGTATACATTGATACCTGTGAAGAAAATCTTGTCCCATTTTTGCTGGAGCAGTTGTTGGCCAACGGCAGGGCCGCCCTCAAAGACCTTGATTGCTTGATTATCAAGGTACTTGGGGAGGGTATTTGCAAGAAGAGAAGAACAAGCAGGGGCCAGCTCTGATGGTTTTAAAACCACAGCATTTCCTGCAGCTATGGCTCCTATCAAAGGCTCCAAGGATAATCCTGTTATACATGCAACTAAACATCACAATCTGGATCAACTGATCAAATATGTTCATGTTGTCTCATCTTGTATGAGTTCGAATCCCAACATAACAATCTGAATCTAATAAAAAACATACAGAAATCTAAATATATGGGAAAAGAAAAATGAATAGAAGAAAACTAACCCAAGGGAAAGTTCCATGGTGAGATAACAAGGACAAGGCCAAGAGGCTCAGGAACCAATTCAGCAGATGAAAGCAGTGCGATTATAGGAAGTTTAGCCTGTTATTGCAGCATCGGTATATACATAAATTCCCATAAGTTCAGTACAATTTGGACCTTTTACTATCTTGATTTTCATGATAAAGCCCGAGTTTTTGCAAAAAAAATTTTGGGTATACTACAAAACAAGCATTCGCTTTTTAAAAATATTATAATTTATTTTTTAATTTGAAAACCTATTCATTTCTACATAAAAATATAAGGGTGGAAATGGTCTATCTCCAAATCATGCCTCCATAATAAAATTAGGAGTTTAGGGTTAGGAAAGCGTAAATAGAGGCATGATTAGAGGGCAAGGAATTTTTACTCAAAATATACATTTCATGTACTCAGAGGCGAAGTTCTCTTGGCGTTCAGCGTGTGATGCAAGGGTATCACAACATGTATTACTGGTGCTCGAATCCGAGTCCCAAAGAATAATAAACATCTACCTTTGTCACCAGGACACAAAGGGATGTACATAAAAAATAAATATTTAAATTAAGATTACAAAAGTTAATTAAATATTTAATTAAATAAAGGTTGAATTAAAAAAATAGGTTTGTCCCTCAAATCTTTTGGTCCAATAACTATATATATATAACTCAAATATTAGACAAATACTTAAGTCCTTATACAAATTATCTCCTTCAAAAATCAATCTTAACTCGTTCATGATACCAATATATAAATTCTTGTCATTATACAAATAATGAATTGAGTCAATTACTCTTTAACTCGTGCAAGAAATACTAAGATGATAAGGATGCTTACCCCTGTGCTGGTCATCCACCTTTTCAAATCGTTCAATGCAAGATTGACTGATTTCTTCAAGAGTCCTACCTGCAAAATAAAGAAAGAAATCTCATAAAAATTTGATGGTTGAGGAGCTAGATGCATCTTAATTCAGGTATAATGTTCGAGTCTTGTGATAGAAAAAAAAAATACAAACATAAATTTATTTTCATTTAAAGCTTTATACGACTTAACTTTATATATAATCGAGACTCATAAAAAATTTCAAAAAAGAAAAATGCTTGTCCGTACCTCGTCTCGAAATGCTTCGACATAATGCTTCCCTAAATCAAGGTTTAAGGCCCTGAAAATGGGAACCTCGTAATCTTGAAGGAAAGATCGCAAGGCTTGGAGCTGAGACCTCCTCCAGGACATAGGTTTGGTGTTGCCATTCCTATAACACTCCCTCATCTCCATTATCTCTCTCCCCAAATCTTTCTCCATTCTTTTTGTTGGACTGCACTTTCCCACTTCTGTCAGTGGATATTTATTTATACATGTGTGTGATGGTGTACGGTGTTCATAACCGGTTAATCGTATTTTATTAGTTAAAATGATTGGTTAATTGTTATAACAATTGATTAAATTTTGTTAATCGTAATTTAACCGTTAGAAAACGATTAACCACTAGTATTTTTAAGACTTTTCCTAATGGTTCGTTTAAATGTTAATTAATATATTATAGTTTTGTTCGCATGTTGACTACTAGGGTAGGAAAAGCGTCCGGGTCCGAGCCAGTCAGTGCAGTCCTACTTATTTCCTCACCAACTCTCCGGTCTCCATTATGGCACGGACTTTCATTTCTTCCTACTTCCTAACACACATTTATTACCAGAATATTAATTGAATGAAAATGAATAGCATAAACGGCAATTATAGCCGAAATTTCTGATAGTTTTATTTTTGTTTAAAAAATATATATATTTCATATAGTCTGTACTCATTGAGGAATCTCACTAAAAAAAGAAACGATGTTATATTTTAGGAGATTCGAATTCAAACAGTTTGTCTACATGATATGTATGCATTTTTTAAAGAATAAGATTATAGAGCAGATACTACTAAGGGTGTTCATTCCCGAATCCCGGGTACCCAGTCTTTTGGCTATTAAATTTTTTGGCCCAATCATGGCTCGTAATTATCGAGTACTAGGTTCACATTTTTTATTTATTCATTTTTAAATTTAATATTTTTAAATAAATCACATAGTAAACACATAAAATTTAAAAGTTCATAATACATAATCCAAACACAAAAATTAGTGGTTTGAAGTTAGTTGTAAGATATATATATATATATATATATATATATAGACACACACTAAGGGTGGGCATTGTCGGGTACCAGGTTCATCCGGGTACCTCATTAAGCGGCCCGTGTCCCGACCCATTATATTCGGGTAATCGGGTACTAGGTTCCTATTTTTTTATATATTTTTATTTTAAAATTAAAAAAATCACATGTTAAACACAAAATATTTAAAAAAAATTAAACTTAAAACTTAAAAGAATATAATACAAACATTGAAAAATATAAGGATTTAAACTTAATTTTAGAGTGAAAATATTAAGAAACATAAAAAAAAATATAATTTTAAATATAAAAAAATATATATTAATTTTTATCGGGTCGGGTCGGGTACCCGGTAAGGGGAAACTTCCGGCCAGTGTCCCGGTAAATTTGTCGGGTCAGGTAATTTTTTTTCGGGAATTACCCGACATTTTAGGTTCGAGTCGGTCAATCGGGTCGGGTATTTTTGCCTACCCCTAACACACACACTAAAGTTTATCACCAAAAAACATTAAAAATATTAATCTTATTTTTCTTTCGAATATTGTATTAATATATATATATATATATATATATATGTGTGTGTGTGGCCCGGTCGGGTATTTTATTTTCTAAAAGAATTACCATTTTTTAAGATTCGGGTAGACAAGTCGGTGAACTAGATCAACCGAGTCGAGTATTTTTAAACATTCATATATAAACAAAATAAAATCAACAATTTTAATTTTGATTACTAACATCTCCACTGTCGTCTATGAATTACTCTGTGATGATGATGTTTCAATGTTATCGGAAAATAATGTTTCAACCACACGTATGAAAGCCGACAACATGCTGAAATTTCTTGTCCTAATGAGGTTTCAATTTATTGCTCTAAAAAAATCTACACTTCCTTTTCCTACTATAATTCTAAAACTTGGTATTTCAAAACTTAATATAATTACAACATTATTTGTTATACATCATTGATTTCATGAGTTGGAGTTGATGTTGCCCTAAACCTAAATCTATTGAAGTACCTTGTCCTCAAACCTAAATCTATTGAAGTATTTAAGGCCGAATAAAACTTGAATCGATTAAAAATTAATTTTTATTTAATTCGATGCCGAAAAGTTTAACTCGAATTGACTTGAATTGTAATTTTATAAACTCGACTAAAAATATTTAAATCGTGTTTGAGTTATAAAATGAAATTTCGAATAATTCGACTTTAATTAATTTTTTAATAAAATTTAAATTATAAAATAAAATTCATCAACTCGACTAATTTAAAAATAAAATACTCAACTCGATTCGGTTGAGTACTAACCTTAACTATGTCCATTCCGTCGTGTAATCAAGCGTTCTACATCATGTTATCGGTGCTTAATTACACTAGCACAATATCAACACATCAATTTGTCCAATCAATTTGAATTACGAGTTATCTAATGTGGACCACTATATATTAAAAATATCATTAAGAAAGAAAACGATTGTCACTCGGGAACTAACCCACATATACATTGGGAGGTCTTTACCCTCATTTTTTTTTCTATGATTATTTATTTTATTTAAAAAATAAATTAATTATGAATTTATTTCTTCCTTTTAATATTTATATTTTACCCTACTTCTAAATTTTGGCTACGTTTTTAATTATATTGTCTACACTTTTTTTTTTTGGAAGAAGAGCATTTCATTATGGGTAATTGTTCTATACACAAGCGCTTGCGGAATTTTTTTTACACAAGCGTCTTAATTTTAGGGGTTAGAGACTCCGTTCAGGGTTTAAATTTTAGGGGTATAAGTGTAGTAGTTTTGAATTTAGGGATTGTTGATAAAAATTTAGGTTTAGGGTTAAAAATTAGGGTTTATAGGTTAAAACCTAAATCCCTACACATATTACCCTAAAACTAAACCCTAACCCTAAACCCTAATTTCTAACCCTAAATTCTAAATTCTAAATATGAACCATAAATTCTAAACATTTATATTAAAACCCCTAAACTCTAAACCCTAAGCCCTAACCCTAAACCCTATAATTGAGGCGCTTGTGGAAATAAAAAAAATTCACCGCCAGTGTATAGGATATTAATCTTTTCATTATATATATATATGTGTGAACCACTTTCAGCTGTCATTTTTACCTTTCTCGATAGTTTTTTAGTTGATATTAGTATCAAAAATCTTAATATATAATCACCAAAATTAAATTTTTTAATGTTGATTGGATCTAGACTTAAAAAATACATCTTTTATATTAATTCGTATTTACTTTTAAGTATGTTAGATTATATCCTTCACTATCATTCGAAAAATTAAATCGATGTTTTAAATATCCACAAGTGGAACGAGGGTATCCTCCGGTTAAGATGATATATTATACATATAGTAGTTTATCATATATATTTTTTAAAATTAATAAAATTAGTTTATTAAATATAATACTTTCAGAAAAATAAATTATTATTTTTTTTAGATTATTATCTCATACACAAGTGGTAAAAACATTTTGTTTTCACGTATATCTTAATTTTAGAGTTTATGATTTTAATTTAGGGTTTAAGAGTTTTAGTGTAGGAGTTTAGAATTTAAGGTTCATGGTTAGAATTTAGCGTTTAAGATTTGAGTTTAAGTTTTAGGTAATATAATTAGAGATTTAGGGTTTAACATATAAACTATAAACTAAAAATTCTATCAACAACCTCTTAATTCAAAACTACTATACTTAATCCCCTAAATCCTAAACTCTAAACAAAGTCTTTAAACGCTAAAATTATAGCGCCTGCGTAAACAAAACTTCAAAAATATTTGTACATGGGACAATTATCCTTATTTTTTATACTTACAAGCCAAGCATTTAAAGTGTTCCGGACACATGGCATTTTCAAGATTCCATTTATTCAAATATAACTATTAAAAATTTATTTTAATAACACCCATTTATGATTAATAATGTCATGTTGTTTGGGTGATTAAAATTTATATTAATAATCATTAAAACTTGAATTTAAAAAAGTATTTATTAAACATGAAAGTTAATACACCGACGGTAGAAACTAAAAAATTATTTATATTCAATACGCAATAAAAATTAAAAATTTCCACAAGCGCATTAGTTTTAAAGTCTAGAGACTTAGTTTATGGTGTAAGGGTTTAAAATTTAAAGCTAAAGGTTAGTGTTTAAGGTTTAGAGGGTAAGATTTAAGTCTTAAGATAATATATTGAGGATTTAGATTTTAACTTATAAATCTTAAATTCTAACCCAAACCCTTAAATTTTATTCACAACCACTAAACTTTAAACTACTAAACTTAAACCCCTAAATTATACACCCTAAATAGAGACCCTAACCCCTAAAATTAAGGTGATTGTAAAAAAAATTAATTTCTACCGCCAATTATCAAATAATTATCCAAAAAATAATTTTTGTTAAAAATGTTTTTCAAAAGTATACCTGACCCGATGCACTTTTCACTCATATAACAGATTTGGGTGTCCTTTTATAAATACATAATATTTATATATTTCTGAAAATACTTTTTTTAATAATGATATTTGAATAAATAATCCTCTTAAATCCTAGGATACAGAATAACCAATACATGAGTACCTATAATAACCATATTACACTATAAATTAATAGCAATGATATACAACGTGAAACAAGTCCAATTCAAGGCACGACCAGTAAAAAGAGCTCTCTCCATGAAGAAAACATGGACATAACATAAACCTGTATATGCAATCGATTCCCTGTTAGCTGAAACTCGGGTCATTGCGACATCTTCGGATGCATGTTCCGGGACAAATTCAAGAACTCATGAGCTTAGGGTAAGTTCAGTGTTGTCATTGTGAATAGATTTTTCCGGAAGAGTTTCTGGTTTTGTCATGATCTTAACTGGTTTCCCAAGTTTTGATTTATCTTCCATTCTTGCAATCTCAAGAGCCTTTGCACAAACAGGAAAACCTTGATCATCCCACGACTCCAAAATTACACCGGAACCTATACAGGTTTGTCCCTCATAGAAGGCAGCAAACTGCCCAGCGGCAAGACCTTGATCGTCTTCAGATAAGTGGACAACTGCAACATCGTCATTGCCATCTACACCATGAACTATTTCATAGCTGCAGTTATAAAAGCCAGGACCATGTCTGACCTGCAAAGTTCAGACTAGTTAGCTAAAAGCAACGAGACTCAAACCATTATAGCAGTAGTAAAAAGATTTCTGCAATAAAGTCTTTTCAAAAGACTGTCATCGAATACTAAGTTTACATGATCGTTTTACCTTGCATTGGAGCTGACCAACATGGTTTGGAGGTGACCCACCAAACCACTTCAAAGAACCAACACGAAACACTCGCCTTCTTTTGTCCAATGAGAAATAATTTCTTGATACAAATACAACATTATTTTTTACATCCTTCTGAACAACATACCTGAGAAAAAATAATATATGGTTGGAAACAAGAGGAGAAGGTTGGGGGAAAATGGAATTTACCGTGTGATAAAGGTCTTAAAATATCGATGTCTATCAACTTGTCAAAGTATACATTGATAGGTGGAAGTTCTCCTGGAGTCCTCAACTCAAGGTGAGCGCCATTACCTAAGCCCAACGTATTTTATGTTCGGTTTCCAACTTTAAAATCATATCAAAGCAGACCTAGCCCGCCATCCATGATCCTATCATATGATACAATCTCAAGACAAAGCTAAGGTAGCATATTTACTTAGCAGAAAAGTCTTTGTTTCTGCCAACTGGTGTGGATGCACAGTCAATTTGACATATAGGAATAAATTGAGAATAACAATAGCAAATTGGATCAACCATTAACATAAGCATCTTTAAGATGTATGCAATCCATATTATATACAAATTACCAGACAAGCTTTGGTTTAAAAGAATCATTTCTTCAAATTCCAAAGTGATAACAAAGGGGGAAGCACTGCAGAGCATTGGATACTAAAGCAATTCTTCCGTAAAATTGAAGAAAAAAAACTTTCGTTACCCAGGATAAAATGACGACAACCAAACTGATATGAATATTGAATAGCAAAAGGGTATAGAGCATACCAAGGTCCTCCAGGGAGACGTAGGCCTTGGCGTTGACCAATTGTGTAGAACCAGAACCCCCTATGTTTCCCAAGGAAGTCTCCTGTCTCAGCTTCTAATATGATACCTTCCATCTCCCCAATGTGCCTAGCGACAAAATCACTAAACCTTATCTGTAACAAACCAACATATCAAATCAGCAAAAAGTTTCATACATTACTACAAACTGTTGGTCGGTGTCAGTTATGTGCATAAAAGATCACTAGATGATTTTCTAAATTTCTTCAATTATCTCACCTAAGGCATTTCATTCTTGAAGAATAAAAGAGAAAAAAATACTAAATAACATGAGCAGAACTTGAGGGGAAAGACGTGTGAATTTCCTACAAAGTACCAAATAACCAAACCATCATCAAAAGGGTCTAAACAACTTCAATTATATGTTTCAATGAAAGATTTTAAAATGCATGGAAATGTGGTTTGAAACAGATGCTAATATGATATAATATATACCTTCCCAAGAAAGCAAATTCCTTGTGAATCCTTCCTATCTTTGTTGGGCAAGTCAAACTTAGCAGCGAGTTGGCGAACTTCATCCTGTATGTAGAAGAAAAATCAGAACTAAAAAGCAGAACAACAGTCTGGCTTAACCGCTTAAGCATAATAAGACCAGAAAAACTTGAAGCAAAAAGGAGAACATGTTCTGTTTCAGAGAAGGTCATAAAATCAGACAACTAATTTAATAAGTTCTGTAAAGACGGCCAAACATCCACATCATTAAAAGATGAGAGCCTTGGAAAACTTGCACATTAACGGGATGACATCAAGACGAGAATCTAGGAATTTAAAAAAATGTTTGTTACATGAACTGATTAATACAATGAATCTCCGTGTTTATACTATTGCCATCCTGCTTTCCTTTCTAATAACAGCAATTTGAGATAATTTGAAATTCACCAATTAAAATAATCATAACAACAACAAAGTAGAGGACACCTTAAGTGACAGAGGGTATAGTTAAAATAGCATTCCAGCTGACCAAAGTGCAATCAATCTAGTGTTACTCACCTTTGAGAGACATCCAAGTGGAAAAATAAGTCGTTTGAGCTGGAACTGCGAGAGATGTGAAAGAAAGTATGTTTGATCCTTGACCTGCAAATTTAACATTATAGATCTCAGATAACATACACAGAACAAATTATTGTACTTAATCTATATACCAGAATATAAAAAAGACCAGTATCTTACAAGATGCAAAGCAAATTCATGATTTTGAATACACACACACAAATGATTGATATGTAATAACGGAACTTCTAATACTCCTGTAAATCATTTCTACAAGCATTGTTTCCATACTACATATATGAACGTCATGTAGCAAAGAATTGATTAATAGCATGTTTACAATGTAATTATCCAGACAATGGTCAGGCCTCGGGCATTGTTTCAAACCCAGGTTTTTCATATCAAAGCAAATTCAACATCAAGCACAACCCTTATGATCATATGTCCCTAATAAGCAAAGAAGAACATCTCGATAAAAGTTAACAAAGACACTTTCAAGATAGCCATAAGAATTGAAAAGAATTATTGCACAATTACCATGTCCGTTGATAGTTCTAAGATAGAAGCCTTATTTCTTTGATCAGCAGATGGGTGAACAACGTTGGCATAATGCCCAGATGCAATATAGTCATAATCCATATTGTTGATGGCGTCCATGAAGGCACCTGGAAGCCACTATAAACATAAATGCAAAATGAACATAGCATGCATATAAATGTCGCTACAAATTTATCAAACCCAAAAAAGAACAAAAAGAGCCAAAAACCTTCAACATAGATAAATGGCAAAAATTCAGCTGGATTCCATACCAAATTTTATTCTTGTATTGCAAAGAACATCAGGATTTGGAGTACGGCCACATCGGTACTCCTCAATAATGTAGGAAACCTGAGAGAGAAAGAGAGAAATTTCATGATAAATGGAGGCAATCAATAATCAGACTGGCTGGTTCAAAGTGGAACTGGCGAAGAATCCATTAAGATACATATATCATGCCAATTATGTGAAAGCCACTTGAGCTGGTAAAACATCAAGAACCGAAAAAGGGGAAGAAAAAAATAGAACCAAATAATGATTCAATTTACTCTATTTGTCAAGCTTTTTCAACCCATATTAAATGGACTCTTAAAACTCAATCAAATCAACCTAATCCAGTCCCCCCAAAAAAGAAATTCAAGCTTTTTCAACACAAACTAAATGGACTCTTAAAAATTAAATCAAAATATGTTAAATCCCGCTTCTTGTTGTGCCCCTGCATTGTGTCCTCTCTAGTCTTCATGTGGCGCTAGATTATTTCTTCCTTTATCATGCATCTTAGATTTCACATTCTTAAAGCTCATTGATTTCTTGTATCTATTCACTCACATGGTTTGAATTTGATGGGTATTTCTGTGATAAGAGTGACTACTTCTGTTGTTAATTGTTATTGTGTCTTTGTGGACTGGTTGTACCTGAACTTTGTGTGTATATTCTATTTTGGTAATAATATCGAGTTCTATATGTTCAAAATCTTACTGATTTTTCTTGTAGTTTTTTTTTAAATCATGGATTTTATGAAAAGTTATATTTGGAGGTACTATCAGTAAAGCTGATTGAACAGATCAAATTGTACCAATTTTATTAATTTTGTGTAAAGATAAGTTCAAAAGTCCACTCAAAAGGTAAACATGTACCACATTATTCCAATATTCATCGGTTAAATGCACGACTTCTAAAGGGACCTCAACCTGAAAACCAACATGATAATTCATTCAGTCAAAGTAATAATGCCGCAAATCAAACATCATGAAATAGAAGAAGAAGAAAAAACAGTTAGCCGATCATGTTAGCTTTACCACAAAAACGGATGCAAAGAAGCACCATTCATGCAAGCAAAGAAATGTAAATTGCAGTACAGCAGATGAAGAAGTGCTACATACGAACAGTGAGATGAGAATGTACTATTTGAATTATACATTAAAATCAACAACAACAAAAAACTGCTTGTCTAAAGATTTTAGAATATTTACATTCAATCCAACTCAGCCGTTCCACTATCAACCAAAAATCGATTTTTTTAATAAAATATGGAACTTCATAGAATAAAATAAAATAACCTGATCACAAACAGCCCTTGCATACTTCAAATCATCTTCCCAAGGGCATTCTGCCCAGTAATTCTCAAAGTCTTCCTACATAAAACCAAGCATCAGAACGAACAAAAATTAAGCATCATTAGAATGGGCAATACTTCACCTTGACCAAATACATAAAAATTTCACATTTTTATTAAAACTAAATTAAATTTAATTTCAAAAACTAAAAAAAGCAACAACGTGTAATGTAATAACCCTTTTATCTGCTCGTTTATACACCGTAAAAGGACTTTTTTTCCAATGCAGAACAAAGTCGCCCACCAGCAAATCAAATTATGAACCCTGACAACCCTAAACACTAACAATAAAAAATCGGAAAAAAGTGAAAAGGGGGTTACTTGGAACCAAATTTTGAGGTAGAAAGCAGTGCAGGAGTGGCCAGCGGCATGAAGGAGACGAAGGGCAACACTGCTATCGACGCCGCCGCTGAGCAGAACGGCCACTTTAAGAGGTTTATGAGGCATTGAGCAAGATAGAAAGCGAGGGTCGAGTTTAACATCATTGAAAATTGCGGCACTGTTGAGCGAAGGAACAGGTTTAGGAGGAAGGGAATAAGAAGATGTTGGTAGAGCTTGTGGAAGTGAAGCAATGGAAAAGAAGCTTGGTTTTGGGAAGCGGATATGAAGGAAATGAGAGGAAGGAAGCGAGAGAATTGGTTTCAGTCTCAACATTTTGGGTGAAGTGATGAATTTGGCCATGTTTTGGAAGGGTCGAGTCAAGGGATAAGGGAAGAAGAAAGGAGTTTTTTTTTTTTTTTTACAGTCATGTCTAAATGGCTTTGGCGCTTTGGGCATTTGATAATTCAAAAACCAAGCCGATGGCCCAAATCCGTAAATTTTATTTTTTTAAATAACTATTTAAATATATACAAACATAATTATATTTATTAAGATAATACATAATTGATCCGGAAAATTAAAATAAATAGTTTTAAATCTTGAAACTAAAAAAATATTTATGATTGTGGATTTATATTTGGATTATTATGCAAATAATAAAAAAGAAATGTACATATTAGAGATAAGGAACATGTTTTGATGCAAACTAAAGAAGTCCGGCGATTTTAAGGTTAATGCATTTAATTTAACTTTTAAAATTTTAGAATTTAGGATTTTGCAATTTTGAATTTAAATTTTAGTGTTTAAAGTTTAGATATTATGATTTCAAGGGTTTACACTTTACAGTTAAGGATTTATATTTTATAGTTTATATATATATATATATATGAAGAGTTGTATAATTTTTTTTCGCTTTGTGTATAAAATCTAAAATTATAATATCTAAATTACAAACTATAAAATTTAAAAATATAAATCCTTAATATTAAATCTAAAATCTAGTTTAGGGTTGTAAAAAATTATAATCTCTAAAACATGTATAGTTTGCATACTAACCTTTAATATTTAAAGTATAAAATTTAAAATTTAAATCATAATCTCTAAAAGTGTTTTAAAATCGTAATTCCTAACACGTAAACCTTAAAATAAATAAATTTGTATAAACTATATCAAATATTTTTGTCTATTAAAAATAATAGTTTTTGTTAATATAATATATAGATAAAAGTATGAAAAACTAGACTCCAAATTTATATAAGCAATTTCAAAATCACTACTACATCTAGAAGCCCTAATATTAAATGTCAACTCAACCTCAGCCTTTGATCATTATTTATTTATTTTGATCAAATAAATATTACGTTTGTTTACTCTAATATCTCCCACTATATTATTGAGATAATCAACGGTCATGGCGGAAGCAGATTAAGCAAATAATGATCGAAAAATATTTTTGAAAGTGGATATACATAAAAATTTAAAATTTCAAAGTGGACACAACTTATAAATATTAAAAATTTAGAAAATAACTCATAAAAATTTAAAAAATCGAAATAAAATGTGCAAAATTTAGAAAATTCAGGGTGACGGCGCACTCAATGATGCACTTGCATCCGCCGCGGACTTCCTGCGTCTCATTTTCATGTAATTTTAACTTTAAGTTTAAGAAATGGTTTTGTAGCCTCAAGCAGGGAACATGATATCCACGTGATATGGCCAATCTAGCGTATGTATTTCAGTGGATGGCTCGTGGAATCCGTGCATATACATATACCAGAAGGAAATGCCTGACGTCGTCAGTTTCTATCCATATGGATAAGTCTTGAGGCAGTTTGTATATATACACATGTCATGATTCTTTCACTTTCTCGAGAAAGTTGCGAGAAATTATACCAATCCAATATGTGTGCATTAACTCCTTTCTCGACCCCAAACTGGCCCTTAGTCAATTCCACAGGCTACGGACAGAACTATTTCTATGAAAACAGTGGATGTTTAGAATCCTTGTTTCCATTGGAAATTCCACTTGATTCTCAATCTCCCGCATCTTTCACCCAAACCAGTAATCTTGACGTCAAGAAACTTAACCACAACGCTGGCGAACGCGACCGGAGGAAGAAGATTAACAGTATGTACTCATCCCTCCGTTCATTGCTTCTGGAAGCAGATCAAACGGTACTGGTTAACCGCATCATATATGTTTTCATTTCATCATTACAATCTGCAACTAATTATGTTTCTTTTGTTGCGAACAGAAGAAGTTAAGCTTTCCGGCCACAGTTTCGCATGCACTGAAATATATACCGGAACTGCAAGAGCAAGTGGAGAGATTGGTTCGGAAAAAAGAAGAGCTTATGTTAAGGGTATCCGAGCAGGGTGGTGGTAAACGTAGTGATCACGAAGAACAGCGAAGGAAAAGCAGGCAGAAGGGAAGATGTTTAAGTGGATCGGTTGCTGTTTCTATGAATAGGGTAGGTGATGGTGAAGTTTCGGTTCAAATAGCAAGGCGGAAAGTTGACAACAGAAGCCAATTGTCTCTGTCTGAGATGTTGCATTACTTGGAGCACCAAGGTTTCCTCCTACTGAATGCTTCTTCTTTCGAGTCATTTCGAGGAATTGTGTTCTACAACATTCACCTTCAGGTACCCATATCTATAACTTCATTATATATATATATATATATATATATATATATATATATATGTACATACATTCTAATAGAAGAGTTGATGTCTAATTTTTCTAGTATTGTGGATTTTGCAGATGGGATTGGAAACAGCCTGCAAGTTGGGATCAGAAGAGGCTTTGAGTGAGAAAATTTTGACACTGTGTGATAAAAGGAAAGACTTGGGACTCTAAAAGCTAATAATCCTGGTTTATAGGATCAATTTCAATCACCAAGCTATATCTAAAGTATTACTTATATAATTATAGTAATGTCATATGTGATGGAAGAACTGAACTTCTTGCTGCACTGGTTATTCAGAGCCAACAATTGGCTTCCGGATTTCGTTCAATAAGTACTAAACTAAACAATAAATAAGTTTAACACCCCTTGTGTCCTGGTGGCAAAGGTAGATCCGAGTTCGAACCCCAGTCATGCATGTTGTATGTGCTATTTTTGAAAAGACTAAGAAAGTTGAACAGATTGCTATCCTTGCATCACACCAGTATATTAAAAAAAAAACAAGTTTAATACTAAAGAACATCTTGATAAAAATAATGAAATAATTAGGCTCTGTTTGTAAGTTGTGAAGAATGAGAAGGGAATAGAAAAAAAGTTCCTTCCATTAGAACCATCTGAAATGATGGGTAGTATTATATACAACATTCATTTGGGACCATACAATTAACGTGTTGGTTTTGCAGAGAGAATGCCTAATGTTAATAAAAGAGGAGAAACAAAATCAGACAGAATAGGGTCCCTCAGCCAATCTTCTCTGTGTTTGAATCATCGGAGGGCCAAACCACAGTCTCCATGAGCCGCTCACGCATCAGTTCCAAGTTCTCCTCCGAAATCTCTTTGTATATTTCACCATGATCACATTTCTATACCAACATAACACACAAGGTTACAACATGTGTATATATTCAATTTGTTAAAGTAAAAACCTCTATATATATGCCAAGAGATTTTACATTACCTTAATCCATTTCCCGTACAAATGAAGCCTTGTTATCATCACTCTTTCAGCAAGCTCTTGCCTCTCCTGTCATGGCCAAAGATTAATAACCTCACTTGACACTTTGCATTTGTTTCTTATTGTCCAAAACTTTAAGCAGAAAAGACTATTTAAAGTCACCTTGCTAAGGATGCGTAGGAAACGCTTGCCATCAGTGGGCTTATTTGCTGCTGCAAACCTGCCAAAATCACAACAATTAATTTGACATCTTTCTAGACATCCACATTAGATTATTCAAACTCCCCTTTTCGAAATCGAATACAGGGTAATCAGAAACAGATAGAACACTGGCCAGCAGGCAGCAGATATGCCACTTACTGATAGAACCATGTATATTGGGGTGGATTAATCTCATAGAGCTGATTCAGAACAGTCCTCACTGCTTTGTACGTGAAATAGTTGAGTAATTGCTGCAAAAAAGAATTCAATTTCTGTTCACGCCATGTTATTGCAGAACACTTTTTTTGTTGTAACTCGACAACATCTTACCTTTTTAACGTCCCCAAACGTATCTTCATACTGCCCTCCTAGATTGTTGACAACCACGAGTCTTGGGTCCTTACGCTGCTTCATTGAAGCCTTGTTCACGACACCTGGAATCATCTTGTAAGAACACCTGGAATCATGCCATGAGTTTACAAAAGAGCTGCCTAATTCCAGAGACCCTGGTTTTGGCATCGAAACCTTTCTTTTCATTGAATTCCTCTTTTGCATGACCAACTCCCCACCAATGTTGGTGGTTTGAGAGTCCAGAACCGATGAACCCACCAAAGATAAAGCTCCCACCATCTTTTCTTGGTGACCTGAGCTCTCAAACTAACAACACTTGGAATTAAACTTCAAACACACCTCCTGATCAATGTTTTTTACTTCGGTTTTTCTCTGTATAAACTGGAAAACCGAGAAAAAAAACAAAGGATACCAACTAAAGACTAAAGAGAATGATATAAATACAATTGTTGGTATCCAGGAAAATGGAGGGGTTTGAAGATGGGAAGTCAAAGATTCATGAGCAAGAGAGATGGGGAAAGAGGAATTAAATGAAAAAAAGGGTTTTTTTTTTCTTCTTTTTGGTGCAAGGGGAACGTGTGAAGAATGATGTGTATTTGAAAGGGTGTAGGTGAAGCTAAACCAGACAAAGATTCTGAGGTCCAAAATTGTTCAACCCGAAGTGGTTAGAGAAACAGACCAAAAAAGGATTTAAGACGCAAAATCAAAGGTAGCTTAGCTTGCATGTGTTTGATTATAGGCTCCAACACAAGTAACAACCACATGGACGGTTGCCTAAATTTGGACCGGGTCTGTTTGTTATTTGCCATTTGTTTGAATTGCGCTTCAAATGAACTTCTGTATAAACGTGTTAAATTCATCGAGCTTCGGTACAACTAAATTGAGTTTTTTTTTTCAACCTTCAACGCAATGCGGCTGGACGTAGGTATAGTCAAATAACCCGAACTCAAACGGACTTGGAGTGTCTCGATCCGACCCAGTCAAATTTTTAGTCTTAAATTTTGGAGATCAGGACAGATTATTTTATAATGTTGAGTCGGGGTGGGGCGGGTTCAGGTATATGTTAGAAATTTTCCGTCCCGCCCTGGTATATATTTAAATAAATATATATTTATAAAAATATCACTATATATAAAAACAATTTTATAATTGTTAAGCTAATTTTTTTTGTTTGTGCTTATCATAAAATTTTATTTAGATGTTGTTCATATTTTAACATATTTGATTATGACGGCCAATGGTTTAAATTTATATTTTAAATAAGTGAGTAATTTAAAATTCGTTTTTATTTTATTTTTATATAGGTTTAAAGTCTTTTGAAACTAAATTTTGTGGTCGTAATGGTGGATTCATTGGATCTAACTTTTATCATTGTTGGTGATTAATTTTTTTTAAAAAAATTCAGGTTAAGTTAGTTTGGGGTCGAGTTTAAGAGTTAATATATCAGGGCAGGACGAGGCGGATAAACTAATATTTTAATCCAAGACGAGACGGGTTTAAAAGCTTATAGATTGGGGCGGCCAAAATACCGGCCCGCCCCGTGACCATCCCTATCTGGACGATAGGTGTACGTTACGTCTAGATTTCAGAGTTTAAAACAGCAATGCATTTGAAGAAAATCAAAATCAAAATAGATTTGTTTTCAAATTTGACCCTATAATAGGAAACGATTTAAGCTCAATTGAATTTGGATAGGTTTTCTTATAATTCTAATTAATTCAGTTCCAATTATTATTCAGCTAATAAAAATACTTTTATTTATATTTAATTACAAATTTTAATTTTTTCGGATAAATAAATTTTATTTTAATCCCAAGAAAAAATTTGTTACCGTTTACACCGAAAAGTTTTTTTTAATAATACACTAAAAGCTTAAAACACTACAACAACTCAATTTTCAATCAAAGATAGTTTTCTATAAACATTTCCTCTTCAAATTAATTATTTATTTACATAACTAAGAATATGAGAATTTTTGTATTGTTACTTACATGAAAGTCTCTAAATTTAGTTTTTTTTATCACATGTCTCGTTATAATCACACATTTTTTATTTATTAAAAAAATTAAATTACTCAAGATTTTAAAAAATAATTATGAAAAAAATACTTTTCAGATGACTTGTTCAGACAAAATTTGAGTATTTTTTTTCACATTAGACTTATTCGGCCCAAATTCAACTCGAATAATAATTTTTTGGATAATTATTTGATATACGGGCAATAGAAATTTTTAGTTTCTACAAGCGTCTTAGTTGTAGGATTTAGGGACTCATTTTAGGGTGTAGGGATTATAAGTTTAAGTTTAGTAGTTTAGAATTTAGGGATTATAATAGAATTTAAAATTTAAGGTTTATAGGTTAAAACCTAAATCCTTAACATATTATCATTAAACATAAACTCTAACATCTAAACCTTAAATTCTAAACTCATACAATAAAAAGTTTCCATTATCAGTGTATTGGATATAAATCTAATATTTTAAAATAATCACCGATAATATCTAATTTATAAATTATTAATTTAAGTCGTGAAATTCAAGCCTGCTCTTAATAAAATTTGGGACGGGCCCGGTCGGCCCATGAAACTTTTTTTTTGGGTTCTCTAATACTGCTTAGGGCAACGGTCACACCCTGCCCAAAGCTTCTCCAAATGAGATATTAACATTAACACCCCAACTTTAATAACTCTGCCATAAATCGCTCTTCTGAGTTCTGTCTCTTTCTCTCTCTAGGATTTTGATTATACCGTTCAGCACTTCAGCTTATTCGCTTTCTTGTGATTTGGTTTCAACTTTTCCTACAGAACCCAACTTCATAACTCACCCACTTTACTTTCAATGGCGCCAACCAGCGGAAGAGGCAAAACAACAAGAAAAGCAAGCAATCCCAGAAGAAGCAGTTACAAGAAGAAGCCTGTAAAGCCCGGCAAGACCAGTAGTACTCAAACGACATCACCAGTACTGTCGGGGGAGGATGGATTCGATCACAGTGATTGTACTGCAACCCCATGCTCTACACCAAAAGCTCAAAGGTTTCGGATACCAGAGATGGACGCATGCCCTCCGGCACCGAAGAAGCGAACATCCCTTCCCTCAAAATACTCATTACGAGCAACTCCCATTGCTTTCTTTGCTCCTCCAGATATAGAGCTCTTCTTCTTCTGCGCATTTAGTGACATCTCACTCTCCTCATAACTTCTATTTCATTTCCTTATAGAGTTATAGTTTTAGGGTTTTAGTTTATATCTTTGAAACTTATAGCGTGAGATGTCAAGAGTTATGTTTTGAGTAAGTAGAGAGGAGAAGAAGAAGAAGGAACCGGTAGCATTGCCTGTTTTTTTTTCTTTTTTTTTTTTGGTGCTGCTAATTAATTTGAATAAGTTGAGTTTCAAATCGTAGGGTATACTAATCGCAATTTTAGCTTTAATTCCTGCTTTTCTTTTTCAAAAGTAACGTTGATGACTTTTGACGTTTAAGAGTGCAATCTGAAGTGTGATTTTTGTTTGTTAAGTCAAACTAAGAAAGTGAAAGAATAGATACTTCTCCCTGTGTGCAATTCTCTCCTTCTTTCTTTATTGTTCATGAGTATCACTAGTTTGCTATCAATATACTAATTTCTTCAAATTTTTAGTCAATTACATATATGAAATGAACCTAATAAGCGGTCTCAATGAAAAAGATAACAATGTCCATCTTAAAATATTCGAGTTTAACCGTTCCGTCCGTAAGGTATGTGTGTTTCGTCAAAGAATTAAATATATATATATATAAAAAAAAAACTATTGCAAACAAAATGATTAAACTAGGATGAATATCATCTGTTTTCCTATTAAGACGACTTGTTGAGCTCGTAATTTTTATTTTTTTTAATATTTTAAAAATAAGTAGGAAAGTTTTGAATATATATTAACCGTATATTAAGTGTGATAAGTTTTAGATTCCCTGACACTCAAATTTTTGGAAGCACTATAGATTATGCGGTAAGAAAAAGGTTAAATAGAAGAGAGAGAAGTTGATTAATGTGTTAGTTGGTGTGATTTGTCTGGTTGCTGTGTGAAACAAATAGAAGGGGGGAAAAGTTTGTATAAAAGATGTTCCCCACGTATGTTGCTTTATTTTCGGAAGTGAGAGTGGAGACCGGCACCTGCTGACCTTAGAGATTATATTAAATAATGATGTGCAAGTTCTTTTACAATATATAAATTATCATTAAATTAAATTAAAATAACATTAAAATTAAAAAAATTAAATCTATTAAAATGCATTATTATTTTATGACATTCGAGGAATATTTTATATCAATTCAATTATTTTATGATTCATGATTATAAGACAAAAATTGTCAAACCAAAAAAAATCGGCTGATCAGCAGAAAAAATAATTTTTCCCTTGAAGTTTGAAAATCGAGACGGGTATCTCATATCTAACAGCCCAGCGGTGGTAGGAGAATCCTAGGAAAAGACTCGTGCGCCTTGTCTCTACAAACATTTCATTATCTTGTCAAAAAAAATTTAATTTTTTTTTTTAATTTTCAAGTCAATAATACAGTTTCAAAAGTATTTAATTCATATATTGATTTTTGAATAGAGATAAAGGGATTCAAGAAAGTTTCTAAATTTTGATAGATGCTTATCTCCATAAAAATATTAATTTTTTTTTGTTTTTAGGTTATAAGAGATTTTAGTGGATTAGTCTCATTATTCCCTTCTTAGATGCTTTGTATTGTGATATATTTTATAATTTTAATAAAAATTTTAGGGGCTATTATAAAAAAATGTACATGTATAATTATATTGACTTGACAATTATAATCAATATTAATTAATAAAAATACTCTTTTTATATAATTAAGTTCTGAGTTGCGTGGCGTACTTAGAGTATTTTTTATTTTAAGTTATGAATTAAGCCTAATTAGTTTCTGTTTATTTTACGTTACCATTTATAAATGGATAAATATCTTATACGCAGGCGGTGTAAACTTTCAGTTTCCACAAGCGCATTAATTTTAGGGTATAAGGAGTTAGTTTAGGGTATAGAGTTTAGGGGTTTAGAATTTAGAGATAATTGTTTCAATTTAAGATTTAGGGTTATAATTTAGGGTTTATAGGTTAAAGATTAATTTTTAGGGTAATATGGTGAGGATTTAAGTTTTAACCTATAAACCCTAAATTATAACCCTAAACCTTAAATTGAAACAACTATCCCTAAATTCTAACCCCCTACACCTAAACCCCTAAACTTTATACCCTAAACTAACTCCTTATACCCTAAATTAAGCCGCTTGTGGAAACTTTCAGTTTCCACCGCCTGTGTATAGAATATTTATCCTTTATAAATAGGATTAATATCATATACATTGGCGGTGGAAACTGAAAGTTTCCACAAGCACCTTAGTTTTAGGGTATAGGGAGTTAGTTTAGGGTATAGGGTTTATGGGTTTATATGTAGGGATTTAGAATTTAGGGATAAATATTTCAATTTAAGGTTTAGGGTTATAATTTAGGGTATATAGATTAGGGTTCAGTTTTTAGGGTAATATGATGAGGATTTAGGTTTTAACCTATAAACCCTAAATTATAACCATAAACCTTAAATTGAAATAATTATCCCTAAATTCTAAATTCCTACACCTAAACCCCTAAATCATATACCCTAAACTAACTCCATATACACTAAAACTAATGCGCTTGTGAAAATTTTCAGTTTCCACTGACTGTATATAGAATATTTATTCTTATAAATATACATATTCATAATTGATAAATAAATTATATACATGAAGAAATTAAAATTTATAAATACATAAAAAATAAAAAAATAAAAATGAACTAGTTTGGAAACAATAGTTTTAAATTTATAGAATCTTACCTTTTGTGTGCGTAATGAGAGAAAAAGATGACCTTGGGATGAGGGATATTAGTGATATAAAATGAACAGTTCAATAAATAAATAAATTAATTAATTAATGCCGTGAAATTAATTAGCTGCAGATGGGCAAATGGATAGATGTCACTTCTCCTCTCTCCATTACAATGATGAATTAACGTTAATTATGGGGTTGAAGTTAATATCCTCAGCTTTTCCAACTTTCGTAGTATCCGAGGTTGCTTACCTCAAACAAAACACAAAACACTGCTGTAATAAGCAATTTAATTTTTCCTTAATCTTCAACTGAACTCACACTGTAACTCTTATCTTCTTTCAATTTGGATTCACTGTGAGTTTGTTCAAGGATTGTGCTTTAAGAGGGTATCCTAGGTTTTGGTAAAAAGAGAGAACATGCAAAAAGGTTTCAAAATCAAACTAGTGTTGATTGACAGATCTGTGTTGGGCTTTTTATATGTTTAAAGGCTCATTAATAGCTTTAGACTCCGTTTAGTATAATATTTTAAAAATTGTTTTTGAAATTAAAAGTATTACCGGATTCGAAAATTATGTTAAACAGATAATTATTTAAAAAATAGTGTATTTTAACAATTTTTTTTCTATTCATATGTAAAATTTGAACTTTACAACTTTTACGTTTGAAAAATACTTTTAAAATAAAATCTACATTGTTATATTATGTTGATTTTATTTTATAATTTATAAATTTGTATTCATCGATGTCAATTTATTTTTTTAGAGAAAAGTTAAGTTAATATTTTCTATATTATAATATTAAACAATTAAATATCACTTGAATATAATTTTTTTGTATTACACCCAATCATATCTAAAACAGTCATTTATTTTTTAAAAAACACATTCGATAAACATTTATATCTCAAAACTAAACTTTTTTTTTTAAAAAAAAAACATTTTTCTCACAACGTTTTCTTATCATATTTCCCAAAAAAATAATACGAAACTAATCCTTAATCTAATTTACTAATTGTCAGAAAAGTTCATTAACAAAGAAAAAAAAAGCAGTGTACCATGCTTTTTACTGTACAGTTTCCATATTATATATCGTCTCCACTCTTATAACTATTTTCAACAAGAAAGATTAAAGATCATGTCATTGGGGTTTTTTTTTTGGTGCATTTTTTTACATTGAACTAAACTACTCTTGATATATATATATATATCAGCAAAATCAACTAAATTTCTTTTAACCCATTAGCTTTGTTAGGGACGGAAATATGAAAAGATGATAAATTTGTTAATCAAATAGTTAAGATTCTAAATTAAGAAAATATCTATCTTTTGATTAATAATTTTTTCATATTTTTTTTATTTTTATCCTTATCCAGCAAAGCCTAAAAATAAATAAATGACAGAAGATATAAATCCTTATTGTTATATGAGAAAGGCAAAATGATAAAAGATGCCTCTAATGTTTGCATGTTTTATTATTTGGCCTCTATTCTTTGTTTTTTTGGAGCAAATAACCCCAAACGTTTTAATTTGGTCCAAATATGCCCCCGTTGGATGAAAACTGTCAATCAACAGCCGATGTTGACTGAATTTGTCACGTATTAAGATATGATGCGTGCCAACATCATATTCACCACGTGTCAGCATGAGGTTCGACCACATGTTAGCATGATAGTCAGCCACGTGTCACCATAAAGAAGGGTATAAAAATATATATTTTTAAAAATCTGATGTGGCATATGTTACATCAGCAGATCTTAAAATGTGGCAAGTCCAGTCAGTATCGGTTGTTGACCGTCAGTTGACTGACAATTTTTATCCAACATGAATATATTTGGACCAAATTAAAACGTTGAAAGATTCTTTACTTTAAAAAAATGAAAACAAATGATAAAAATGCAAACGTTGAGACATCTTTTATCACTTTACCTATGAGAAATTACTATTGACCTTTCTTTTCTTTGCAAATACATGCATGTGAAGGATATTGTTTGGAAAACAAATTATCGAGTCGACCGACTACTACCTTGAAAAGGCTTAACCTTTAAAGCAAGTATATACGTATCTCAAGACTTTGAAGCCAACAACGGCTTATCTCAATTCTCAAACATCTTCTTTATTAAAGGATCAGCAATGGCAAAAGCTACTCCTGCTGTCCTGCATGCATATCTATTGTCAACCTCCAGGTTTATAAGATCAAAATTCGTAAAAGAAAAAACGAATTAAATATCTGAATCTGCACTATCAACTTTGAATCATTATATTGTTCACGCCAAAGATAAGAAAGCAAAGTTAAGTTGCAAGCCAAATTCATTGTCAGACTCAGACCAGAGGATTCTTCTGGAAAAACGTGGCAGCTTTTATCTAACTTTGGTTTGGCCATTGCATTATATCCAAACCCAAAGCAAATCAAAGATGGATTGCCCATACTCCTTCAAAATAATAGTATAAAAAAGCAAATTGCTTTGGCTTTTTAGACTGCTGCAGGAGTTCAGTACTACTGCACTTCAATAATCTCATAAGGAGAAAACACATAATATAAGCTTTACATTCAAATGGGTATTTTTTAATTAATAATTTATTGCATAATGTACTAAATCAGATTAAAATGACTATCCTTAGAGCTTCTTCTGCTGTTTCTCTAATACTCATCGTCTGAACAAGAGAAAAAGGAATACTTTCTCTTCTTTTCCTTCACCTTAATTGAATTCCTTCATTTCCTTTTTCTTTGTTAAAAGATTGATAAACCCTTGTTGACATCTCTGGATTAGGGCTGAGCTTTTAGAGATGAACAAACAAACTCTTTTATTTTAAAAAGAAAAACTTTGGGCCACAGATGCTCTTTGTTGAACAGATTCTTGCGAGAGAATAAAGTACAAATTTGTCTCTAAATTGAAAAAGTTGAAGTTTTTATTAAAAGTCATTACATGCATATATTTCCTTTAATCTTTATAAGTAGCAGATACTAATCTTTAATATTTAGTCCTCCTACTGTATATTCTTTTCTTTTTTCATATCCTCCATAGCTGAATATTAAGGGAAAAGAACAACTTTCATTTCCTTTTTTGGCCATTAAAATGCATTCAAAGATGGAAAAGCATTGATTCTATAATTTTCATGGTAGATATCTTTTAAGTGCCGAAGAATAATAATGTTAAGATTGTCTTTAAAATCGTAATGTTAACTTTGGTCCACAACTCCCCTTTGTTGAACATTCTTTAATATGGAGATAAAGCAGTGCGTGTCTGTGTATAATTCATGTGGAGGTATATCCAGAAATATCCCACCATAGAATTTGTTTTGTTTGTTCAAAAGCTTGGTTGGTTTCTTAGCTCAAATCTTTGGTATTATTGCATATTCTGTTCTTTCTCTTCTTTCTCCAACCCTACTTTCTTTCTTTCTTGTACCTTTATTTTCTAGTGTCTGCAACTAGGAAGGACAGTGCAGTGCTGATTGATTAATTAATATTAAACAATTCCAACTCATGCATGTATATGTATATCTTTATTAATGTAAGAGAAAGAAGAAGTGAATGAATGCTGCCCTTTTATATATCAGAAATTTATGTTGATGTCTCTTGGTCCACCAATATCACCCTTTATTCTCCTTGTTCGACTTTTGGTTTTTTGGGTGGGGGATAAGTAAAGAATATAACTACTCTTTTCGGTACTCTTATTTATATTCTTATACTAAAAATTAGGTTTAGGGTTTAAGGTTTAAGGTTTGTGGTTAGAGTTTAGAAAATTTAGAGCATGGTGTATTTTTTAGAGTATAAGGTGTAGGGTTTAGGATTTAGAATTTAAGGTTAGAGCTTGAAATTTAAATATTTAGTATTTTTAGTGTTGTGGCATAAAAAGAGACGCAGAAAAGGGGCAAAAAAATTTTTATAAGTAAAACCTAACCTGGCTAGAACAAATATATGGACAAATTTTCTTTTTATTATTATCTAGTGTTTGAATTAATCAGTACGAAATTATTTTAATTAAATTAAAGTTTTGAATTTTAGGCCTTAGAAATATAACAATGTTAAATTTGATATAAGAAATCTTTTATCATTATTATGATCTTATATGACTGGACATGATTAATCTTTATTTAAATCGTCAAATAGATAAGTGAGACACTTGTGAAGGTTTTTTTAACATAACTTATGAAGTTGTGATTTACACTAAAATATTTCTTTTATCATTTTCATATCTTATTATTATGATTAATTATCATTTATAACTTTTTTTCAAAATAAAAGTTATCATTTATAACTTATGCAGTCGTGCACTGTGCTATGGTTCCTTATTCCGACATTGGAATGTTTCCTTACTCCATTAAGTTGTAAAAGCCCAACAAATTTCAGACTACAGGCCCAACTTCTTTTAACCTTTCCTTTTGCTCAACCCATTCAATATTACCCAATCTTGGGTTAATCTGTAAGCTAACCATTCCAGGGCCGTAGAATCATAATTGGACAAATAATATATATTCGAATATACTATAATTGGAGTGGTCCCGGTAATAAAAGATTATGTATTTCATCTAGATGACCAGAATTTGAGCACCATGTGTGTACGGTGTGTGTGCTATTAAATGACTAAAAAAATTAAACAAATACTACCTTGTAATTACACTAACATATTAAAAAAATTAATATTCAGAACATATCCAAATTTAAATCATAATATATTCGAAAAATGGTCCACACATGATAAAAAATAAAATCTAAAGACAACTAAGGTCTCAACTTTTGTCAACTCTGTTAAAACTTCGATATATATATATATAGAGGGGTTAGAATCAACTCACAATGTATAAAATTTAATTACTTTTATACAGTTTTTGAACTGTTAGATGATGGTAATTAATGACTCAAATTATTTCAGGAATCTAGCCACCAACATGCTATGCGCCGGGCGAGAGGTAGTGGAGGGCGTTTTGCAAAGAAGACAGATGCTGATTCTTCAAAACAGATGGCAGAAGAAAAAGGAACAGGTTCAGGTTATGCCCTATCATCTCAATCTGCTAGTTCATCTGGTTCTGAACCATTTCCAGCTAATTTTGTGGAAACCTGGAACTCCACCCTCAGCCAGCAGGAAGCAAGACGGTCCCGTATATCAACGGCAGTGGTCATTATCAGAAACGAGGTGGCAGCATCTCCTCTTGCTATCCAGTGAATTGGAGAACGCCCTTTCAAAAGCTGAAGGGCTAACTCTAAGACAATGTTGTCCATGATCTCATCTTGACGGCAAATCATTCTTGGCTTTCGTCTTTGCTATTAGGTTGTGGGTGCAAGGGGAGAAGACAGCTTTTTTGTCTTGTTGGTGCTTCGCTTTCCCTAGTTGCATTCTTGTACAGATAGTGTTGGATGGAATTCAAAACTTCGTTTTAGTTTGTGGGATCATTCCATTTGTCATTTTCAGTTGAGACGTTTGCTTTTCTACAAACCTGTATCAGCGGCACTTTGTAGATTGGATTAACAATGTCAGTTTGCATTTTCAGACATTATAACGGGGGCCGGTTATGAAGATTTTGATATATGAATGGAGTTATTTTTTTTTGGGTAAATTACGGAAATTATTTTTAAACTTTAAATTTACTCACTAAGTTTAGACATTAAACATTTTTAGTCATTTTTAAATCTTAAACCGTTATAATAGATAGTAGTCATTTGGTCTTAAATTTTACTAGTCATTTCGTCTCGGCCTCCTGAATTTGAAGTTAATTTTTTTTGTCGGAAAATACTCATAAATTTATGAATCAACCAAAACTTTTTTAATTTTTCTATCGTCGATCTTTCTCTTTCGTTGTCGAATGAAGCTCATTTTTCAATGTGTTGCTTATCTTGTGTTGATAAAAAATTTCACCATTTGAATCTTGAAGAAATTTTTTAGTCTATCGATAAATGAATGTCGTCAAAAATTTAACAGAAGAATAACTAAAAAAGTTTAATGTTTAAATTTCAACAAATAAATTGAACGTTTTAAACTTTAATGAAGAAAATATATTTAAAGTAAAGTTCAGTAATAATTTACCTAATTTATTTTTTTTATAATCACTGATATCTTGATTTTGATATGATATTATAGAGGCGCAAAATAATGCAGTTAAATTATAAGGCGGAGATGTGGAAATCAAAGGTGACCAAAACATAAAGCACATCAAACGTTTTAATGGACGTATAGTTTATAACATCCAACGACATCGCTGCCCTATAGTTAGTGCTGCAACCTACCCTTTAAAAACACCAATTTGATAAATAACCCCCTTATTTTGTTCTCAGTTGATATCACACTTTTTTTTTTCCGACAAAGTCCAACAAAAAGCACTATAATCCATCTACCACCATGATCTATCACATGCTATCGTTCTCATGTTGATCGGATTCCTCCAAACTTTCCGTTTCATCGGCAGAAGTTACAGTCTCTGAATGCGAGGTTGCGTTGCTTTCGCTTGAAAAATTGTTGTTTTCTGTAGCATTGAACGTCTGTTTCTCCATCATCCCAGACAGCGCCAGGCTCGGGGACCATTCAAGGACATCATCAATTATATTTGACATTCGCTTCTGATACCTGCAAGGCAAGTGTAAATTCAAAAATTTCAGATGTGTGGTGCAAATGATTCCAAGAACAATACTAGTTCAACATGCCAAACAGAGTGCAGAAAAAGAGAGGAAAACTGTATCAATTTTTAAAGCAATAAGATGGTTGAACTGTTGCGTCAAACAACAGAAAAAAGATTCCTAATCCTTCTAAGTAAATATTTAAAGAAGAGCAGATTTCGAACTGACCTTAATCTAGCAGCCTCATTAGGGGCATGGTGCCTCAGCAACAGTATGACCAGCATAGCCACTATTGCATAGAACAGCCTCGATGTCCATTTTGCTCGCTCTTCTTCATCTTTTTTGGGCCAAAAACGGAATAATTCTCGCAATGTTGCCTCCTCGGCAAGAATGTTAGGGAAGAACCAAACACGCTTTCCTAGAACGATCCATACAGCACCAAATATTGCAGCTCTCACTGCAAATTTTATAATTAAAGAAAAAAAGTAAGGAAAGGCAACTGTAATAGGAAGGACCGATGATCATATGATCCTTGCATAACATACATTAGAATAGGATTCTGTGACTAAATCAAGGGTTTAAATGTAATGCAATTCTTAGGTAGCAAACAAAGCCTTGAATGGAGAAAAAAAGGCCGTGATAACAACATATCCTTGCTCAACCTGAAATCATACTAACTACTGCCTTCTTCAGCCAGCATCATTCAATTAAATTTCTTTTAACACGGTAAACCAAAGAACACTAAGTTTTTAATAGCATCAAAATGCACTTAATATAGTAAACGAACTAAACAAATAACATAAAAAGGATCTAATATATACTAAAATAAAATAATATAAAATATTGAATACAGGAAAACTTACATAAAAGCAACGAGAGAATAAGTAGAAGCACTCCTGCGCAACAGTAGAGTATTATTAATTTGCATCGATGTGGATATACAGGAAACAAGCAAATTGCAAGTGTCAACACAGGCCAGATAAATGAGAGAATTGTTTGCCATAATGGCCGCCGTTTTACGAACGTCCATGCAAAAAACGCATCATTTTCAGAGAACACTTGATCCTGCAGAAAGGTCAGGGTAAATCCACAAAACAAGAAGGCATTAGTTTCAACAAAATATTTGATTCTGATTTTTCAAAAATAAAAAAGAGAAAGAAATTTGTTTCTGCAAAATAACCACAACATGGATGATAGAACAGAGGCAGCATAAGCCAAATAGCCACAGTCAATTGCAAAAACAAATAAAAGACCAATTGAATGCCAAAGTTAGCATTCCAAAATTCAAGCATATAGGGTCTTAGTTCTATTTGACAGCCATCTTCATTTGTAATAACTAAAAGAAGTTATGATGAGATAACATGAGCAGTGCAAGTTTAAGAAAACATATATTATTTTAAGAATTAATATGAAAAAAAGGAACCAGAACATCAAAGGTGCGAAATGAGGGGAAGGGGGGAGGGTAACTATTTAAAATGAACTTTGTATGAAAGCAAATGACAGTGGATAGTTATAAATATAACACTGTATGTCATAGAAAAACTCAGACCCCACTACACAAAAATTGTCAACTTAGTAAAGACTAGAAAAGAGACCGTCAAATATAAGAGACTTCAAGCTTGAGGAATCACTCAATAAAATGGAACAACCTCCTAGGACTTCTCTTAAATATATATGTAAATAAAATATAAAAGCCCTCATATATATTATATTTAAGTTCAACAAGTGATATCAAAGGGCAGACCATGCGTACAAGTCTAACATAAGGTATTTGTAAATAAAAAAAAGTTCGAGCAGAAGCATCATAGAGAAGAGTAGCAGTACAGGTCTAGTGTGCATTTAGCAATTGTGGAGGAATAAATCTTTGCATATATCAATAAGATAAGTTAGATAACACAGATATGCATATAACAGAAATAAATGTGTGTATCAGAAATTCAAGCAACTACACCGCCTAAGAGTAAAAACAGTAAATGATTTATAGATTATTTTAAAGTTAAGCGAGTAAAAGACTCACAGGGAAAATTTCTAAATGTGCAGGCCAGGTAGACAACTTTTTCTTCCCTGGACGAACAGTTTTCACAACACGGTCACAGCGCACCAACAGATTTTTTTGTAACAAAATATCAGCAATATCTTCAGTTTCTAGATTTCTATCTGACTCGAGTGTCTCTTTAAGCTCAGGATGACTTTTCATAAAGCTTACAAAATCCTTCCCTCTAAAATATTCGACACGAGTTTCCTGCAAGACTGCCCATCTAGAAACCAAATCTTTGTGGTCCCTCACTTTCTCAGCAAACAACTGAAACACATCCTTTTTTGCAGCTTGTTTCTGGTCAGAAAGGAAATTATACAAAAATTAGAAAACAACAAATAGAAAATTCATGAATTATGTTCAACAATAAGTGCTCTGAAGTACATGCACACTGAAAAACAAGTAATTCTAAAATCCATATCCCAAAGACCAAAGTCAATCACAAAAAGCAGTACCATCAGTTAGTCGGGAAAGCTACAGCAACAAATCATATTTAAACACAAATCTCAATAGCATCATAGACCGTAAGCTGTTATCATAGATTTTTTATGGCATTAGTAAGTTAAATTGCCACTCTGTTCCACTGTAAGCAACATTTTTCTGAGTTTGTAGGGCCAAATAATCAGAACCTAAACGTGCAATCGACACTTTAATTCTATCATGTCCTCTACATTGAGTTCTTTTAAAAAAAAATCCATACTATGAAGATCAAACTCTTCACATAATTTTAGCAAAAGTTGAAACATAGGATACCCGAAAATGAAACATTCTAAGACAACATAACACTTCCAAGTTCCAAATGTAATGAACAATTCAGACATTTGAAACACGAGCCTGAGAATCTATCCCTTCTTTGCTTTAGTGCTAAAGATAATTAAACAGAACATTCCAAATAAATAAAAGATCCTACAGAATTTCCTGTCCCGGTTGCTCAAAAGAAAGAAAAAGTAAAACAAAAAGGAAATGGCAGTGCGCTGATTGAGCTGGTGCAAACAATTAACACGAATCCATCGTCTTTATTTTACTTTAGAAATCTATACATATGCTTTTCCTTTGATCAAGGAAATGAGCAGTATTTGTACTAAAATTCATGACATAAAAAAAGCAAATCAAAACGAACGTCTACCAAATACGGAGAAATGTCAAATTAAAGACGAAAAAGAAACTAGATCAAAGAAATGAAACGATAAAGAAAAAAGCAAACCCTAGGAGGAGTGTCGGAGCCGGGATCTCTGCTGACGTTTTGTACGGACGCCGAAGATCTACGGGCTTTCTTCTTCTCTGCCCCTGATTTCTTCATTCTTTCCCGTTTTGCTTCTCTCTCTCCCTCTTCTGTTTTCCTACTAATATTTTTCGTTTTCGTTTTTCTTTATTATTTTGCTTTTGTTTTCGTTTCTTTAGATGTTATCTAATTTAATATAACTAAAATAAATAAAATGAAAATAATTATATATGATACATATATATATAATATCCAGAGAGAGTATTATAAAAAAAATATTTTTTTGACACACATAATAAAAAAAACATAAATTTGTACATTTATTCTTGATAAATTTTTTATACACAGTTGTGTAAAATTTATTTTACTTAAAAACATACATATTTACTCTATAACACATAAATCCTAAATTTTTAACATTAACCCCTAAAAAAGCTAAACACTAAGTCATAAACTCAAATTCAAACCACTAATTTAAAGTTATAAAAGCCTTAAACTTTAAATTAAAGCTCTAACCCATAAAACTAAAAAACTTGTATAAACTAAAATTTACACGATTTGTATATCAATTTTTTTTAAATAAAATTTAAACCCCTAAACTTAAAAGACAATTTAAAAATGGTTATTTTAGTCACTGGCCTTCCAAAAGTTACAAAACTAATAAATTAAATAATTACAAAACAATCAATGAAACTTATAAGATAGTGTAGCAATTCAATTACTTTAATGATTTTGTAACAATTTTGTAAATTTAATGACATTTTAACAATTCGATAAATATAATAATTATTTTGATAAATTTCATGATAATTTTAATAATTTAATAAACTTAATGATTATTTTGTAATATTTTAACAAATTTAATTCTATTTTTTAATTTGATAAATTTAATAATCATTTGATAAATTTAATGATAATTTTATAACTTTTGGATGAAGTAGCCAAAAACGATTTTTTTTCCATAGTTTGATGACTACTTGTGTAGTTTAACCTATTTTTGATTGGGGGAAACGAAAAAGACCTAAATAACCCTCTGAAACTGTTATCCTCAAAAGTCATTCAAGTGACGGTGCTTCCATTACCAAACATTAAAAGAGAAAAAAAGAAATGCTTAGTCTCCATTATTTGTTGCTTCAAAGCAGGCACCCATCACCATTTCTTCCGCTCGCGCTTTTTAGAACCAAACATTCGAAACTTATCGCTGGATTGGTTAAATTTCAACATCAACATGACGGGGAAATTTCCATTAATTTCAATGCCAAGGGAAATACCAATTTTCCATCATCGTCTTCTTGGATTGTTCATGCAGTGGAGAAAGATACAGAGCAGTTTGAAGTAGACCCAGAAAAGGCTAAAGAAGCCCTCCAAAAGCTTGACCAGCAGTTTCAAACCCTATCCAATAAACAAGTCAGCACTCCTAAGATCAGAGGTAACTAATATTTTCCCTCCTTTTTTTTCTTTATAATCTTCAATTCTCTGTTGTTTCTGCAACGATAAGGAGGAATCTGTTGTTGTTTTTTTAGTTAATAGTTAAATTCATGGACGCAGTTTGGGTTTTATTTTAGAGTAATTAGTAGTGTGATTGGATATCGGTGGGAAGAATTGATTTTGAATTATCGTGATTTTTAAAGCAATATAATTATGTTTGATAGTTTTTTTTCTTTAAAAATTATGATTGTATAAGAATATAATGTAAAAATTTACGACGAAATCTAAAAGTTACTATCTGACGAAACGCAAAAGCTACGCTTTTGCCGAAATTACATTTGGTGCCCGAAATTGATTTTAAATTTTGCGTTCGAGACACAAAATATCAAAATCAGTGGAATTGAGCAGTATGCAAGTAGTTACATCAACTTGGGTTTAGTCCGATTTATTCATTTAATCTCCGTTAGCGATGATTTTTATCGGATTTTCGGTTCGAATCTCAACATCCACAAATCCTTCTTTAGACTCTGACACTTTTCTTTCCTTGTACTTGCTTTCCCTTTTTCTACGGAATTCCTGATTACATGTTTATAGGCATTTGATTTCGTGATTGCCTTCTAGCTTTGAACTGCTTAGGATTTTAACAGACGTTTTCGGGATCTTGAGCGAAAACTCAACATGTTACAATTATAATAAAATACTTTTAACTGATTGCAGCTTCAGATGTAAAGCTTACAAGGGACGAAATGGTAGAAGATAGCCCAGAAGTTTCAGGGTCTTTCCTAGCATATTTAACTGTTGCTCTCCTTGTTTTCACAATCTTCTACAATGTGTTGTTTTATTCGGTGATAAAGCCGTCCATTGATGGACCGGAGTCAGCTCCTGAACCTAGCATCAGCCGGACTGAGTCGGGAGGTGCAGCAGTTTTACAGTAGCCGTCCACTCCACTCCTTCCACCATTAACACCACAAGTTTCTTTACCGTGGTGTATCAGTTAATGTTGGTTTGAGTTTTAAGAGCAAATTCTTTATGTATGTACTTGAAACTTATTCAAAAATGCAAAGCAAAAGAAATATGTAGACTTTGAAGCATTCCATGGAATCCTCCAAGTTGAATTTAATTTGTGAAAAAGGAAAACACGAGGTTGTATTTCAAAATTCTACCTATTAAACATGAGGTTGTATTTCAAAATACATGTAATTAATTAATTTATTTAAAATCAATGTAAATGGACGTCCCGTGTCAAGCACGTGATAAGGCACCACAGACTACAGTTGCTTGTTGTGCTCGAGATTTTTTAAATTTATTTATTTATTGCTGTTTTATTGCACTTCACACAAATAAAATCCTGATTCTGTTTTGAAAATAGCCTTAGCTGAATTTATCCATTTTCTTTCCTTAAAAGCGTCACATTGAACGGCTAGGCTTTGGCTGTTCTTTGAAGCCATGACGACGTCGACGTCGTTCGGAACTGCGACGAGTGCCGATCCAAAGATTCGATTGCAGAGCTTTACGGGGTTGAGATCTTCACATTCTGTTGCTTTGACGAGAAATGTCAGCGTCTTCCCGGTTCCCTTCTCCACTCCTTTACTTATCAGAGCTGTCTCCTCGGTCAGTTCTATTTCGTTTTCTTCTTCACGCGCGTGTGTATATATAGAGAGAAAGAATTGCTAGTATAAAATGATCAGTTGCATTTAAAATGGTGTTCGCCTCAGTGTTTTTCATTTATGCTTTAATGATTCTAGTATTATTTTCGTTTTTAGATGTAAAATTGCCAATTTTCTATTGCATTGTTTCTTTTAAATGACTTGTTGCATCTGTTTTCAGCCAGTGAAGACTGAAAAGACTACGAAGACAGAGCCAAAGCGAAGTAAAGTTGAAATATTTAAAGAAGGAAGCAATTTCATTAGATACCCTCTTAATGAGGAGATTCTGACTGATGCCCCCAATATAAACGAGGCATCAACTCAATTAATCAAGTTCCATGGGAGCTATCAACAGTATGACAGAGATGAGCGAGGTACAAGGTCTTATTCCTTCATGCTTCGCACTAGAAACCCTGGTGGGAAAGTCCCAAACCAACTCTACTTGACAATGGATGATCTTGCCGATCAGTTCGGTATCGGAACTCTTCGTTTAACCACGAGGCAAACGTTTCAACTCCATGGTGTTTTGAAGAAGAACCTCAAGACCGTAATGAGCACAATTATTAAAAACATGGGTTCAACTCTTGGTGCGTGTGGGGATCTCAATAGGAATGTGCTTGCTCCTGCAGCTCCTTTAGTGAAAAAAGAATACATGTTTGTGCAGGAAACTGCTGACAACATTGCTGCACTTTTAACTCCTCAGTCAGGTTTTTATTATGATGTATGGGTGGATGGGGAGAGATTCATGACGTCGGAACCTCCGGAAGTTGTGAAAGCCAGGAATGATAATTCCCATGGAACGAATTTCCCTGATTCGCCTGAGCCGATATATGGGACTCAGTTCTTGCCAAGGAAGTTCAAAATTGCTGTGACTGTGCCAACTGATAACTCGGTGGATATTCTCACAAATGATATTGGTGTTGTGCTAGTTTCTGATGAAAAAGGGGAGCCTCAGGGATTCAACATATATGTAAGACATCGTGTGACTCACCGAAGAAATCATCTTACACAGTTTTATACCTATAAGTTTCTATTTCTTGTAATTGTCATTGCAGGTTGGGGGTGGCATGGGAAGAACCCATAGGCTAGAGACCACTTTTCCATGCTTGGGACAACAACTGGGTTATGTGCCGAAACAGGACATTTTGTATGCTATTAAAGCCATTGTTGCTACACAACGAGATCATGGAAGAAGAGATGACCGGAAGTTTAGTAGAACGAAATATTTGATCAGCTCTTGGGGGATTGAGAAGTTTAGAAGTGTTGTCGAGCAATATTATGGAAAGAAATTTGAGCCTTTCCGTGAGTTGCCTGAGTGGGAATTTAAGAGTTACTTGGGATGGCATGAGCAGGTTTGTGTTTTAATTTGGAGATTCCATACATGAGATCTTTGCTTTGACTTGTGGATTTCGACTTCCACATTGCTTAAGTACTGACTGTTTTTTAATCTTTTCATATTATACCCGGTTCTGATTGTTTCCAACTCAAGCATGATCTCTTATTTTAGTCACTTTTCTGACTGGCTGTAAAATTTTGGCAGGGTGATGGTGCATTATTTTGTGGGCTCCATGTGGATAATGGTCGTGTTGCAGGGAAAATGAAAAAGACTCTGAGGGAAGTAATAGAAAAGTATAATTTAAATGTGCGAATCACCCCAAACCAAAACATTATTTTGTGTGACATTCGTAGTGCATGGAGGCGTCCCATTACTACAGTTCTTGCTCAGGCTGGCCTGTTGGTAAGATGTTTTTTACTTGTTATTATACTTACCTATATGATTTCTGAGTCTGCACACTTCAGTGTCTGCAAAACTTTTAGAGTTGAGCTGGCATCTTAATGACATGGTTAAGACTGTTTGCCTTGTCTGTTGTGTTAGGGTTGGTTGGCAACATGACGTTATAATTCAGATTTTAAAGAAATTTTATGGCATGTTTGTAGTTAGATTAGACAGGAGCAGTATATTGAATCACAAGAACCAGTTATGTCGTTGCATATATGACCAGAAAGTTTGGACTGAATATATGAAACCACAATTTATTATATTTTTTCAGTTTCATTTTCATTTTCATATTAGGATTTTTAAGGTGGATTAAGTAGGGTTCTAGCTTAGTTGATCATAGTGGCAGTAAGAGTGTAATGACAGCTTCAAGTTCTAGGCAATATGGGAACATAATCTTGTCAATGCCTGCTATCAGCTAGCAATAATGCGCTAAGTATAATTGTTCAACAACCCAAAAAAGAAATTGCTCTTATATGGTCAGTTATTGCCTGAAGTACAATTAGAATTTAGGTGCATGTAAGACTAACATCACTTTAACGCTTCGAAGTAAAGTGTAAAGAAAATGTTAGTCATTATTATTGCTGCTTCCCTAACACTGAAACGTGAAGTTCTTAAAGAACTAAAAACTTCGGATTCATTGCAGATCTGCTCTTAAGTTACAAAACCACAAAGCAAGTGTTGGTTTCTCACACAAAATCCTACTATTTAAATTGTGTATTCAAACCGCATTACTATATTATTGCTGAAAACATCCTAATATTTTTGGGATGGGGTTCACCTAGATAACTAGGGAGTGATGGCTTTGTTACTTAATATCCATTTAGTTTGCACTTTGCACTTAATCTTTAGCTGTTTTTCCTTTTAAATTTTCCTTTGGTTGCAGACTTTCTGTAATGTTTTATGGTTAGTTAAGAAGTGTTCACTTGCTCTGTTTATTTCGTTATAATTTGTACTTTGAATTAGATTTCTAGCTGACTGGTTCTAGCTGTGAACAGCAACCTAGATATGTGGACCCCCTGAACTTAACTGCTCTGGCTTGTCCAGCTTTCCCACTTTGTCCATTGGCAATAACCGAAGCTGAACGTGGCATACCCGATATCCTCAAGCGGGTCAGAGCTGTCTTCGAGAAGGTATGTTTACCAAATATACAATCTAGTTAAATTTTAATGACCCTTGTCCCAACAACAAGGCTGGCCTATAACAGTTGACTGAAATTGTCAACTTAGCAATCAGAAATTTAATGTCTGCATTATCCTTTTGATGTGCTGTGCATGGCTTTCATTTATCTTCAAATTTCTTCAGCTTTGCAAATTCTCCTCCCTACATCCTTTGAATGTGCATGAATTATGGTTTGGATCTCTAGTAAATAGATAGGCAATGCCTAATTTCAGGTTGGTCTCAAGTACAAGGACTCTGTGGTGATACGGGTTACCGGCTGCCCTAATGGTTGTGCTAGACCATACATGGCTGAGCTTGGACTGGTTGGTGATGGTCCCAACAGCTATCAGGTAGTTCAATCATTTGATGTGATGCCTCTCTATCCTAATCAATTACTAGGATAACTTGTTAATCTTGCATTTTTGTTGTTAAAACTAGATTTGGCTTGGAGGAACACCCAATCAAACCCAATTAGCAAGAAATTTTATGGATAAAGTCAAAGTTCAGGATCTTGAAAAAGTTTTTGAGCCTTTGTTCTACTACTGGAAACGGAAAAGACATGCTAAAGAATCATTTGGAGACTTTACAAACCGCATCGTAAGTACCGTGACAACTATCATGCTTCAGATATTATTCACTTCGGTAGCATAGTGGCAAAATTATCTACTACTCCATCAGTTTTTATTTGCACTCCTTTGAGGTAGGATGTTGGTTTCTCTCAGGGGTTTGAAAAACTTCAAGAACTGGTGGGCAAGTGGGAAGGCCCAGTGCAAGCACCAACAAGGTATAGCCTAAAGCTGTTTGCTGATAAAGAGACATATCAAGCCATGGAGGAGCTTGCTAAATTGCAGAGCAAGACTGCTCATCAGCTGGCGATCGAAGTAATCCGCAGTTTTGTTGATGCACAACGGAACGGTAAAAGTGAATAAAAGTCATTTTAGATATTGTTGTTGCTGCTGCTGGATTGTCCAACACCAACCAACTTGTTGGTTTCTCTTTCGCTATCATCCGGAATGGATGAGATTTGGGTTTTCCGAACTCGTTTTGCATTCACGTTTTGGTATTGTTCTTCCATATTAGCAAAATTGTATTTTGTTTGAATCTGTTATTGATATTGTTCAAGTATATAATATACCAAACCAAACCAAAATATCATTGTCTTAAATTCTTAATGCTTGGTATACATAGTTTTAATGTGTTACTAATAAATATTAATATAATTATAATTATTATACTTTTACATATTATTAATGTCATTTTTAAATATTTTAAGATTAGATTAAAATTTGATATATTATTTATGGTAAAAAAACAACAACCACATTCTCGTGTGATTGCATCATTTTTAACTATAGTAAAAGTTCCAAGATTAACTTTATAAGTATAAGATGAATTTTTTTATAATACTATAATACGAGAGTGAATTCATAGTACAGAACAAAATGCAATGAAGCTTTAGGGTCAGTTTTTTATTGTTGATGGATTTTGAAAGCTGTTTTTAAAAAAGATAAATATTCTATACACAAGTAGTGGAAATTGAAAGTTTTCACAAGAGCCTTAGTTTTAGGGTATAAAGAGTTAGTTTAAGAGTTTAGGTGTAGTAGTTTAGAATTTAGGGATGATTATTTTAATTTAAGGTTTATGGTTATAATTTAGGCTTTATAGGTTAAAACTTAAATCCTCACCATATTACCCTAAAATCTAAACCCTAACCTATAAACCTTAAATTATAACCCTAAACCTTAAATTGAAACAACTATCTCTAAATTCTAAATCACTACATCTAAACCGCTTGTGTAAACTTTCAGTTTCCCCGCTAGTGTATAAAATATCAATCCTTTTAAAAAATATTTTAAAAAAATAAAGTTTCTTAAAGTAAAGAATAATTTTAAACGATATTTTGATAATTTTATTTTCAAAAAATTAATAATAAAAAATATTTTTAATTAAGAACACTTTTTATCCTAAAATCTATTTTGTAATCACATTCATAATTGCTTTTTAATATAAAAAATATTGTTAGTTCTGAGTAGTTCCAATAAAAAAAAGATGTTCATTTCAAAAAGTCTGTTTGAACACTGTGTGTGCAAAGTGTGTGTACGTTCTCAAAGTGTTAAAAAAATTTAAACATATATTACCATATAATCACACTAATATATTTAAAAATAATATTGTCCAAATCTGATTTGTTTTTTTTTTACCTATCACCAAAAGGACACGTGGTAATAAATTTTAATTAACTGTATGAAGCTCTTTATAAAAGAAACGAGTTTGGCAATGGCTAATGGTAACGGTAATGGGGTTAACTAATAAATAAGCAACGAGGTTGGTTGTTAAATATAGCAAACGCAAACACAGCATTTGAAAACGCAACTGTCAGGGAGGAGGAAGAATTAACGATCTTCAATTCCCACCCACAAAACAAACAACAATTCCCCCAGAAAAAGAAAAGAAGGAAAAAAATTATGAGCACCGGAGAAGGGAAAACCGTGTGCTTCTGTTCGCGGCTTCAGGATACATTGCTTCATGCCTCGTCAAGAACCTTCTCCTTCGTGGTTACACCGTCAAAGCTTCTGTTCGCGATCCGAGTCTGTTCTTTTTCCCTCATTTCTTGTTTTTCTTTCTTCCAAGATCTATCATCATTTGTTCATGTTTTTTCTGGCTTTGAATCTTTCTGTTTCTTTTTTAATGTTAATCCTTGAATCTTGAATCCTTCTTGTGATCCGTTCTTGTGCATGAAACACACAGAAAAAGAACTGCCATTTTGTCGACATTGTAACATATTTCTATGCTCTGATTGAATACTTTGATAAGATTTATTGAATTTTTTCTAGCGTATTTTGATATGTTTGGAAGATCATATATCATTATGTGCCGGACATAGGTATAGGATATGAATACTCCAAAAAGATAAAATGTCCGAATAATATATGTTTCCTCTTGAAATTTGATGTGTCTGGACTCTTCATTTTCCTCATCTATGTTACCTAGATGTTACCTAAACCATTTCGATAATTTTAATTAGCTATTGTTCACAATAGGTGATCCAAGAAAGACACAGCATTTACTTGCACTTGAAGGTGCCGAGGAAAGGCTGAAGTTGTTTAAAGCAGACTTATTGGAAGAAGGTTCCTATGATTATGCTGTTGAAGGCTGTGAAGGTGTTTTTCACACAGCATCTCCCTTTTATCATGATGTCACGGATCCACAGGTTGATGTTCGATCCTTAATGTATCCAGTGTGTACATTGTGTTGTTTTCTAATGCGGCACGGTAAAAGTTGCCTATTCTACTAAGTATTGTTTCATTAATTAAGAGGAGAAAGAACTTACAGCAGATTCTTTTTTTATATCATCATCCATTGGGAAGCTGTTTATTACAAACATTCTAATCTTCATAGTTTCAAATGTTAACAAAGTGAAACTGATGAAGGCTGAGCGAACCATACATGGGTTCGGATTGTTTCTTCGATTCTTAATTCTAACTATTTTCTTGATACTCTCGTTTTTGGGGAAAGAACTTCATTGTAGCAGTTGGTTTCATTATTTTTGAACATTTCATTTCCCTTCTTTATGGATCATTTAAAGTGTTTTTCCATGTTTTTGTGATGATAACTAGTCATCAGCTTTGATAACAGATTCTATTATTGGAGCGGTATTTGTTGGTTAAGATGCAAAACAAATTCACTAGAAGAGCATTCCAGGATTAAATTCCTTATAAAATTGTCTTTATCAATTACTGGTCAGGATCTTAATCATATGAAAAGTAAGTTGGTGTCTCGTATTTAAGAGAGCTGTGAAAGAATTTGAGCCATTTGGCTTTTGCATTACTTTTAAGCAGAGAAGTATCATGAGTCCATGACATGTTTCTCAATCAGTTATCTTGCCTCTGGCTTGTAGATTTGAAAGGTTGAAGAGGAATGGCTTTTGACTATAAAGATTTACGGCATACACACTAAATGAATCATGGTAGTCAGTGATGAGTGGTGACCTCTTTCAAGTTTTAAAGTTTGTTAGCCATTTGTTTTTTAGATCACTGGTCTACCAACTTTTTTTTCATGGCTGGACTTTTACACTATCCTCGATTAGTAAGCTTTTAACTCTTCATTTCTCGTCTCAGACAGAATTACTCGATCCTGCTGTGAAGGGAACACTGAATGTTCTGAACTCATGTGTTAATACCTCTTCTGTCAAACGAGTGATCTTGACATCTTCTATAGCTGCAGTCACTTACAATGGGAAACCTCGAACTCCAGATGTTGTGGTTGACGAAAGTTGGTTTACCGATCCTGAGTACTGTAAGAGCTTAAAGGTGAGTATGCGCGATATACATCTGATGGTATATTGAGATTCGTGTTGTGATTTATATGCAACTTAAACCTGTTATACTGGAATTGTTGTGGAAAAAGAAACAAAAAGGGATTTGTACATAGAGATACATTTCAACGAAAGTATATTAGATGCAAATTGTTCATTTTTGTGCTATTGATAGCTTTATGAATATCACTAGTTACTGAAAACACAAAGATAAAAATCATGCGAAAGACAACAACATTCACCTGATCTCACTTTTATTTTCTTATTTCTTTATCAGTGTTTGATGATGGCTACGGCTTGTATCAAATGTGAATTTGAGCTAGTTGATAAACGAGCTTATCAATGCTTGTTCTATTAGATTGCAGAATAGGCTCCAATTTCATAATTTCTATAGGTTTCCAGGCTCGATATAAATAATTTAACTGATAATTTCTTTAGGTCTTTTGCTTCAATGCATCATTTCATTTCAAGTTAAGTTCAAGATGATATCTTATTTTCGAGGCTAATCAGTGACCATCGTGCCCTTTTAGCATATTGATGATACCGATCACACTTTCACAACTTATTTTGCATGGTTGCATGAACTGGCTAGTCGTTGGCTTGTTTCTGATATAATATTGCATTCAGTTTCCTTGTTTATGCACTACACAATCTGTTCATACACAACCTAATATATCAGTACATCAAACTGTTTCTTTTATAATAAGAGGTATTATTTCTGAATGTCATCTTTTTAATTCAGCTCTGGTATGTAGTCTCCAAAACCATAGCTGAGGATTCTGCCTGGACATTTGCAAAAGAGAAGGAGCTTGACTTGATTGTCATAAACCCGGCAATGGTGATTGGTCCTCTTTTGCAGCCAACACTTAACACGAGTGCTGCAGCAGTTTTAAGCTTAATTAAAGGTAAATTTCCAGGCTGCTATTTGCCTTCTCATCTTGAACATGCCATTTGCTTTGAGGGTCAATATTATTTACCCTGGTGAAAATAAAAAGAAAAAAACTACATTCTTTAATGATCTTCTGAAATACACACTTAACCCTGTATGCCTCTTTATAGGGATAAAAAGTACCCTTCCAAAGGAAAAACCAATAATAAGGCTTTCTAATCAATTCCTCATGCATGAAATTTGTGTATTAGTACCGTAATAGTATCCCTAATAAAAAATGGTAAAAGTTACATCCTAGAACTGCAGTTATTATAACCATGTTAACTTCTAATTCTTTGATAAAGTTCTAAAATGTTGACATAGTTGCCACTCTTGCATGCCTTCAAAGAAGAATGTTGAAAAAGATTGACATGTCTGTGTGATTGTGAGAACAGGGAAGCTCATGGTTTGCAGAGTTCTAGTTGTGGATAAACAGTGCTGTTTTAGGAATTTATTGTGTCTAAGTCACACCTGCTGAGGTTATTAACCTCTTCTCGTTCCTCTGTTCTTTCTGCAGGAGCGCAAACATTCCCAAATGCAACTTTTGGTTGGGTTAACGTAAAAGATGTTGCAAATGCACACATCCAGGCATTTGAGATTCCATCAGCTAGTGGAAGATATTGTTTAGTTGAGAGAGTTGCACATTGCTCGGAGGTTGTAAATATCTTAAGCGAGCTATATCCTTCTTTCCAACTTCCAGAAAGGTAAGTTTCCAACATCTAAATTTTAAAGCATACTACATGACTACCTCTGAGCCATGTGCTTCTCTTTCTCTCTCCATACGGAGCACTTCCCTTCGTTTTCGAGCCAAAAAGTGAGCAATTTTGATAAATTCATGGCAGATGTGCAGATGACAAGCCTTATGTGCCAACATATCAGGTGTCAAAGGAAAAAGCATTAAGTTTGGGTATAGAATTCACTCCCTTGGAGGTGAGTCTCAAGGAAACAGTTGAAAGCTTGAGGGAAAAGGGATTTATCAGTTTTGATTCTTAGTAGCTCTCTTTGCAGTCCCTCCATTACAAATAAATGCTGAATAAGTTTTTTTTTAATGTTTCTGGTTTTGATGGCTTTTTCTTCATTTTTTTCTTTCAAATTTCTTGAGATTTTGACCCTTTTGCAGTTGGCTTCTGGTTATAATTGTTTCAGATATTTTACTAGGAAACATGATATGATTTAGTAGTGAAAAAACTACGTTTTGACTTGGTTTCTAATTTTAATTTAAGCTGTGCTCAGTTTCAAAAAAAAATCTTCTTATTATGTACTTGTGAAGTAATCATTCCCATGGCCTTTCTGTCCAATGCCAACAAGAATACGGTTGAGAGAGACTTATTCATGGATCCGGCATTCCTACTGCAATGATAATAATTTTTTTTATAATTCAGTTGATGCAATTCAGCTACTAAATTGTACAGGGAATATTTTAAATTTAATTAAATATTTCATGACAAAAATACAAAAAAAGTTACTATGGAATTTTAAAACTAAAGATATAAAAACTCTATATTCACTTCAGAAATAACTATCTATATAATTTGTTTTATATTTTTTTTCACCTTAGTTCTGTAATTTGTCTTCTTGTACATAAATTGAAAATACTTTGCTGCACAGTTTGAGTAAAGCCTATCAAATTTAGGGTTTAGAACACTTATTTAGGGTTTAAGAGTTTAGAATTTGGGTTTAAAAATTAAGGTTAAGGGTTCAAATATGCATGTCTAAATAACAAACCTGGTAATTTTAAGGTTTTGAGATTCTATTTAGGGTTTATGACTTTAACATTTAGAGTTTGAACATTTACGTTCAACTTCAAATCTAAATCTATCCAATGCTAGGAGAGTATCTGGTATGAAAAATCATTTAAAATTCCCCAAAAAAAGTAAAAAAATAATTGCATGAACCAACCAACTGACAAATTTAGCAAAACTAAACTCTCTTTTTATTTCAGAAGCATGAGTTAGTCTTTTACATTGGTAAATCAATCACCATATGAATCTTTACAAGTGATTACATGAACCGCCAATTCACAAATTTTGCCATTTTAAATACCCCTGTTTATATTTCATAACAACAATACACCCCTGCCTCTGTTATCTATAAATTTCGTTATGGTCGGCACTCAGCGGCATAGAAGGCCAAATACGATGTTCCTGTAAACAACATAAAGATCATTACAACTTTACAGCCATTTCGAATTTTGAACTTTGCCCTTTGCTTTCCTACAATAATTCCTGAAACATATGACAGCTAAATATGTTGAATCCTGCAGTCCCATGTAACAGCTAAATATGTATATCTAATACAAGTTAGATTCCAACAAGAAATGCGGAAGTCCGGGAAATGTAGTTATAGTTCCCGAGGGCCATCAAATGACTGTGTTTTTCTCAGGTTCCAGTGAAGGCCATCATGGATGCTGCTTAAGAAATCATTAGTAGAATCAACTTGACATGCTGTAGGCACGGGCCATGGTGCCATGCTGCACAAAAGTGCATCCCCGGGAGCTAACTGCTTTCTGTCCTTGCCATCAAATGATGCCCAAGCTGGACCCCTGCTATTAAACGGCACCACTATTCGCAACGTTACATGCTCCGGCAATATCAGGGGTCGAAACGATAATGAATGTGGACATATGGGTGTGAACAAGATACCAGGGACCTGCAAATTATAAGATTGTAGACAAGCAACATATTTTTTTAGTTGTGTGATCATATGATTATGTTTTGAAACTAAACAGAAACAAATGGCATTAAAACAGTATTACGAAACAAGGCCCTGGACAAAATCCCGAGTGTTATGTCACCAAATGAGGTATACTTCCAAAAATTTGGTCATCGATTTTATTACATTTGGTAAAGGATGATATCTTCAAATTTAAGGGAAATTATGATGATTAGATGCATATACCTGTGGATGGACCATTGATCCTCCAGCTGCCAATGAATATGCAGTGCTACCGGATGTTGTTGACAAAATCAAACCATCTCCTTGCACGCATGTGACAAAGGAATTGTCGCAATAGCATTCCAAATTTGTGAGGTATGATGATATTCCCCGGTCTATTGTAACCTCATTCAGCACAAGAATAGGTTCTTCTGTCTCATACTCATTTTTAGCTGCATCTCTAATAACACGGCATAGCAAGCGGTGCCGTAATGTTATACTGACAGGTCCCTTCAGGACAGAATCAAGATATTCTTTAAAATGTTCACTATCTAGCACAAGTCAAAGAATTTTCCTTTTATTCTGATTTGTGAATTAACAAGTATGCTCAGTTAAAATAAAAACAAAATGTTTTAATCATTTATCTTTTGTTAAAGAAATACTCCATGGAACTTAGAAGGATACGAAATGGAGTCATAAAGCCCAAAGACCCTAAAGAAAATGGAACTATTGGAGGAACAGGTCCTTTGAACATTGATGCTGACTGCAAAGAACAATTAGGCGATGATTGCTAAGCATGAAATCAGAAGAAATCCAAAATAAATAAGAAAACGACCAACATAACTAGATCAGAAGAAATTCAAACGGCACAAGATTTACTTGCAGTGATAACATCTATTCGAATAAAATTACAGCCATGTTAAAGAAACTGAGTCCATATAAAACCTGACAGTACAAAACTTTGAGAAACTATCTAGGGATGGACTAAGTTTACTTTTACTAATGAATCAGGTTTTTTAACTGCCTTCCCATGTTTCCATAGGTTCTAAAGGGCATTCACTTCAAGGACCACATACCACAGGTTTCAAAATCCAGATTAATGCACAAACATTTTAACGAAGTTTAACATCCTTCATAAAGATATAGTAGAAAAAACTAAATGTAAATGTCATTTGTTCCAGAATTGCACCAATCGAAGTGATAATTTGATACTCTCTAAATGATTTTCATTTCATTTTCAAATATAGGCTCTCAAACAGAAATAACTTACCCATAGAACAGTTCCATCACCGCCGAGGGTTATGACAAGATCAACTTTCGTGTGCAGGAACGAAATTTCCCGGTCTAAAGAGCAGCAACATAAAATTTTAAATAAGAAATCAGAATATAATCTAGAAGTAAAAGATAGTTACATGACAAATAAATCAAACCAATTTACTACTCAAAAAGTATAAAACCACTGGCTACAAATACCAACAAGCACTAAATTAAATAAATAAATCTTGTTTCTTTATAATAAAAAATTAAACAGCCAGTTTAATTAAATATTTTGGAAATTAGTTTGATTACAAACTTTATCCTAGTAGTTTACTACTAACCTTCTGTATACATTCACACAATCGATAGATGATAACGGAACATAAAGGGTAATATGGTTGATGCCTAAAAGCTTTTAGCATTGTTATAACTTCTATTAAGATATGACCTACCTAGCATGAGATTATCATAGGGCGTGAAAAGAAAATTATTGTACAGGATTATAACTCAGGTAGATTTTGCTGCATTGGGTTCGATAAAATTCAGTTCAAAAGGTGTTTGGACTAAAATGGATATGATTTCCTTCAGAACGAGGAAGTCAGATTGGATAGGCTCTTCGTTCCACAAACAAAAACTTTTCTAGTTTTTGCCCCATCCTTTTTATAAGTTTCTTTTTTTCAAATAATAAATGAACACTATTAAACCATGGGCTATGATTAGATAGCTCAATTTCTAAAAGTAACGCCAGTCGTTTATAACTATGTCTAATAGTTTTTGCTCTGGTCTATTTAGTATTTCCAGCAAGCTAATATTTCAAATTTAATTCCTCGTAGCATAATTGGAGGGTTGATTTACAATAAAAAAAACACTTCAGGTATATAAGGATTCTTGGAGAATTTTATTAAGTAAATAATGAGGATTTCCAGTTTTTCTTTCTTTTGAACTTTTCCTAGCTTTCAAGAGATTTCAAGTATTTATAGCTCTAACTTTTCAGTTCTTGTATTCGTTCTTTTTAAGTCTCTCATTGTACCGAACTAGAAAATACCCCATCTTAGAGAGGTTTGTTTGATTGCCAAACACTTTGCAAAACCTTTTGCAACCTTAGACCTTAAGGGTAGTGATTGTGGAAGTAATACCTAAGCCTAGAAAGCGTAGCTTGCAAAGAGTCACAGATGCTGGTAAACTGGACTTCTTGACAAGTAAACCAAGGAGAGGACATAGGTGCCTTGTGGTAAGACAGAACTTTCATAAATAGTTATGTTCGAAACTTCTGTCCCTTGTCCTGTATTTAATCTCAAATTTTATTTGTTCTCAAATTTCATTCTCTTATCTATACTTGAGGTTTGCAAACACAAGTAGAGAAACAGAGTATTGAGACCAAAGCAATAAATGGAAACCACCAAGCAACAGAGAATTCAACATCAACACTTAAAGGATACTACTATATTTGCTTCATGATGAATTAAGTATCAGTGTAAGCATACTACTTTTGTAAGCAGAATTTGACAGTGAGCACAAATGACTAACTACTTACCATCTTCCCACGTTTGTACATAGTTGAAGTCAGATGACTCTGTCAGAAGTTCAGCTCTCACACGTGGTTCAACATAAATGTTTAACTTTTTCTTCTCTTTCAACCATCTGGATGAAAGGCTTGGAATGAGATGGGTAAATGGATATGCAAGAAGGAACTTTTTTTTGGCTCTTTTAAGGAATAATGACATGCAAGATTATAAAGATGATAGACAACATGCATTCAAAGAAGTTAATGCAAGCCCAGAGAACTAAAAATGACCAAAAAGTAACAAAAAGTTGAAAGGCCCTCAGAATATAATTAATAACTACAATACCCTGATATTGGAAACTTTATCTTAAAAATCAGCCAATGTAAACACCATCTTAAAGCCGACCAGGGTGATCAAAGGGCAGTGCCATCAAGCAGAAGTACCCATACAACCAGGGGCTTTAGCCCCACATTGCCTTTTGAAATTTTAATTATACTACCTTTCATCAAAAGGAAACTGGTGAAAACCACCCAAAGAAAGTTATGAAAGTAATTATCATTCTCAACATCCGCACCTGACCATTTGTGCACAAAGAATCCGAACAGAAACTGAATTTGGTTTTGTCAAAATAAGCACAGTCTGCGGGTCAGATTCCCACTTCAGAGAAATCTGGAAAGAAATAAGGGTTTATTAGATGATAGATAAGAGGCACACAATGAACAAACAGTGTCCAAGCTATATTTTATGAGAAGATACCAAGGGAAAAGGGCTTATATCAGCCCATGATAGAAATTGAGTTGCTTATAAAATTGCAGCAAAGAAGGCTCCCTAATACAATAGAAAAAGTAATACCTGTTTACTGCTGCGTTCTGCTGTTGTAATATTCCCTTTTTCAAAAGAGACGACGTCGTGTTTGTGCTGATCACCATTCTCACCCTTGCACCACCAGGAAAGTTTAAATGATGCCTATTAAACAAAACATAGTTTTGAATTATGTGAGCTGCACATTTATACTAAAACCAATTTCATATTGGTGAAGTGGATAAGGTTTCCTTGCTAGACTTGATATTATGCATCTGTTTACCTACAGGCTTAAACTATAGGTACATTAAAATTAGTTCGAGAAAATGCATATGTTGTTATGAAAAGAAATATGGGAAAGCTGAATCCTAAAATATTCAAAAATTTGAAGGAAAGCCTCCAAAATGTTGTTGTCCAAAATAACATAACATCAGGAACTGGAAAGACTTTTTTCTCTCAGAAACAAAAAAAAATAGCAGAAAGGACACAAGGCAAGTGAACGAAAAAAGGGGTATATTAGGCTAGAAGGTTCTTGAATCAAAATGGAAGGAAAATAACAAACCGAACCTTTCTCATCATCTTACTTCGATCTACATTTGAATTCGAGTCTGATTCTCTGTCACGAAGAACCTCATGGGAGCAAATCCCATGCTTCATACAGCAATTCTCAAAATTCTCATCTAGTTCATTCTGTTGCATCAATTGGTTGTCCAAGTTCTTTACCCTCCCGCAATCAATATTGCCATTTTGCTCAGCAATTCGAGCTACCATAAAGCATAAAAAAAAGGAACTCGTCAAACAAAGCCAATAGCTTTAAAACTTCGCCAACCACCATAATGCGTCCTCAATATTTGAGCTAGATACTGGAACAGCCAGAATCTAATAATAATGAGTCCAAGTTTGATTAGCAAGCACCAAAACCAAACGTGCTGTCTAATGTCCAATACTTGTGCAGCAAGAAAACTGGATGGTCTGAAAGCTGGTCCCAGGTAATGAAGCAAGTCCCTTATTATAAGTAACATTTTTATGTAGCAGGAAGGAAAACCAAACAAGAGAGGAGCATATCTTCAAAAGATCTAAATTACAGAACACTAATGCAACCTATATCAATAATCTAGTACCATAGCAGAATCCTCAAGGTACTAGGTAAGGAAGCAATAATCATATTTTTGCTTAAGTAACCCCAAGCTATGGGAATTCAGAAACTACATGAATATTTCTTCAGATAGTTCAAAGTAGGATTGAATTAGCATGAAAATAGAAGCGGGGAGAACCTTTCTGCAGACGAACCATCAACTTAAAATACAATCTCTAAAAATAACACAGAGATTCTTTTTTTCACCAAGTTAACAACATTGTAGTTAAGTTTCAATGTTATTTTATTCCTTCTTAGCGACTACAATGTTACGAGCTTAATATCAAATGTTGTGCCATCAAGAAACAAGTTGTTTATAAAACAACCTTGTAGTAGTAGAGGGAAGAAGACCAATGAAAGATTCAAACCAGGAAAATGAAGTTGAATATGCCCATCAGGTATGCAATTTACAAGGTCGCAATTTCTTTTGACCAGACAAGATCAGATTTGAGGTGTAAATCAACCAGCTAGCAAGGGAGACCTAATTTGTAGGTTTTGTCAAGTCAAGTTCAATGGTTCCACCACCCTACCCCTCTTATAGAGTAATTTTCATCATCAAAATATATGAAATGCATAAAATATGGAACACATACGAGTGAACAGCTATGCATTTTAATCTTAAAAACCTTTACGCTCCATCTGTATATTCCTGCTTTTCTCCAGCTCATATCTACGTTTCCATTCAGCAGCTTCGGCTTGAGCAGAAGCCTTTCCTTCGGCAGCCCGTCTTAATGCCTTTGCAACAGCTACAATGTGTTCAAAGTAGTAAGCACCAAGAATGAAATAAAAAGAGGGTTCAATTGGAAAAGATAAATCCATTAAAAAATGAAACAAAACATACTTCTCAAAGCCTCTGAGAACTCTATAAGATGTTCATCCATTCCTTCAACAGGAGTTTGTTGAAGAAGTTCTTCCACCGCCTTCTCGGAATGGAAAAGAGAAAGTGGATCAACGAAACCGTTCTCTGGCTTCACGCATGAAACACTTGCTTCTCCATGTCCAAAGGAAGTCTGTTAAAAGTTTATAAACATGACATCGTTACCAACCCGAAAACGAGATATGCCGTTTTAGGATGAGCCCAGTTAAAGGTTCCTATAAGCACTGGTCAAGGGTACTTAAAATGCTATTTAATACACTATATTCACCTAAATTTAGAGCATGTTTGAATTCATATTACAGTTTAATGCTTGCTTGTACTTTAAAGCAAGACATAGAGAAGACAAGGCTACTCTAAAGGCAACAATCAAATAAAGCCTAGATTAACTAACGCCTTTTAGAGGTAGAAAACTATTTAGTTGTTCCACTGACCTCATCGTTTCGGAATGCTTCCCGTGTAATACATTATAAAGTTAGTAGTTCCTAAAGATTTTGATATAAGAAAGCAAAACAGACTGCCTCAATAATGTCCAAAAATCTTCAAATGGAAGAATACTACCATTAACATATTTGACCAAATTAAGCACAAAGATCATCAGTAACGGTCCGGCATGGCTTCTTAAATGGAAACTAGAATAGTCCCAGCAGTAAACTTAGGTCGATAAATATGGTGATCCCCAATACGGATGTAGAAAGCTCAGGTCAACCGAAGCAGACAAGAGAGAGAACAAAAGTACAAAACATCCTATTGTCCTTATTAACAGAAAGACACACGGTTCAGGTCAACCAAAGCCATAACGTTTTGGAAAAACAATTAGAAACAAATGTTATAGCAGTAAATGAATACTAAAATGCATCACACGAGCATGAAATACAGAAAACTGCCATCTCCAAGATCTAAAATTTCTAACAAGTTGAATTGAATTTCAATTGCTGATCAAATTAAAGCTTCCAAATTTACTGTTTCATCAGTTTTATAACTAGAACAAAAATATAGCTCTATCAACAACCCAAAAAAAAATCTGAGAATTCTTTAGCCAAACAAAAAAAAAGAACACCCAATACAGAATAATCAAAAGAAATATATAATTCAGCAGTCAACTAAACAACCCATAAGCATAAAGACAAAGGGGGAAAAAGAGAGAGATTAATTACGGTAGAATCATGCTTGCAGGGAGACATGGTTGTGAGTAAAGGGAAGGAGAGAGTTGAGGAGTTAAAGAGACAGAGAAGCAAAATGGAAGAGAAGGGAACTTTTTTTTTTATAGAAGTCGGGACAGGTGTAGCCTTTGGCGTCACACATGAACTTAACGTGTTATATGATATAATAAATAATAATTCGAGAACTCAATCCGATAAAAAAGAAAATGATGTTCATATTAAAAATTATATTAATAGATATACCGTGTAATGACACATAAATTCATATGAATTAAATATTTATTAATTATTTATAAAAAAAATTATTCTTAAGAAGATGTAACAGTTTAGTTAACTGGCTAAATATATTTGCTTTCATTTTAAAGATGGGAAAAGAGTATTTCGTTCGGTTAGTATGAGAGAATCACTTTTGACTATGTACATCCGTTTTCATATTCGAACCCCGTAAGATAAAATTGTGGCAAAAACAATGTATTGAATATAAGTCTTTCATTTTAATTTTATTTTTATTTGCCTTGAAAGTCAAACTTGATTGGTTTATTTATACTCCATGATTGTACAACAATATGTTAATGGGGAATGGGCATATGGTGGGTCCATTCTACGTCCTCGTTCTCCACGACGGGATCATGTGTCATGTTACACACTCCTTTATTAGTCATCTAATTTCTTTATTTCTTTCCTTTTATCATCTTTCAAATTTTGATTATTTATTTTTAAAATTCAGTTATTTATGTTTGGACGTACGATTTTTTTATAATTTTTTTAAAATTATAAACTCTAAACATTAAACGCAATCCTCAGATCGTTTGGGACTATGCCAAGTCAAACTCAAAAATATTCCTAACATCTAAATTATATATAAGTTTTTTTAAATATATAAAGTCTTATATTGTAATGTCTTATTAATTTTTTAATGGATATTAAAAATTTCTATTAATAGGTATAAAAATATTTATAAAGCGGCAGGTGTTCATTCTCAAATGCAATTTGTCAAAGGGCTCCGCTATTTTTTTATATTTTAATTCTAGTCCTTTTTCCTGTTTATTTGGACTGCATGAAGAAGAGAGAAAAAAAAAATGAAAGTGCACGGAGACTAATTCAACATCGCCAACCAAATTTCTTATTTCTTTGACTGCACAAAACTCTAATGAATAATTCCACTTTAGTGGGTTGTTGAACAAAACAACACCTTTTTTGAACGGAGAATTAATTCACTCGTTTCTATATAAATGTAAATAAATTCAATCAGATAATTTGAAAAAATACAATAAAACCTTTAAGTCGATAATAAATAATAAGCAGTGGCAACACGAGTGAATTCATCTTATATTTTTAAATATTAAATTCAAAGATGTTAATATTAGTAAGTATTTTTCTTTTCAATCGAATAATTTTAAAAAATACAATAAACAAGAGAATCGAATATATGTATTCGTAATACTCCGTAACACACACATTAATTTGTATTTTTCGTTGAAAGTTATTTATACTATACATCCTTGTACTTAATATTAATGTATTAACATCAAATTATATAATTAAATTTTATTATTAATAAAATAAACAAGAGAATCGAATGTATGTATTCATCAAATTATATACTTAAATTTTATTATTAATAAAATAGGTCACTAATATTAACATCATTAAACAATTTGATAAATTATTTTCAATGTCACTACGGTATTGGCCCAATTTTATTTTTACTATTAAACTATAAATTATGTTAATTAGATCACTAAATTATTAAAATGGTTTCAACCAAACCACAAACCATTAATTTTACAGAATCGGGTCAAATAATATAATGTATGGATGAGCATTGGTCGGGTTTTCGGCCCACCCGAGCTCAACCCGACCTATTAAAAAATTAAATTTTAAAGACCCAATTATAAAAAATAATTTTAAAGACCTAATGATAAAAAAAAATAATTTTAGACACCAAATTGTAAATAAAAAAATTCAGTTTCAAGGACCCAATAATTATATGGTCCATGAAGGCATGAACATCCATTCTTTGTGAGTTCCCATCTCAAATTCTAGTTTCACATGGATGAAAATCGACTTCGCATCCAAAAATTATTAGATGAGTTCAGCTCACCACGTTACATATAGTTTCATTTAATGAAAAAAATTATCTCATATTTTTTCAAGATGAATTTTCGCCACTTTCTTACATGTGAGCGTGTAATTACTTAAAAATTACACTGAAATAAGTAAATACTTTTAAATGGACCATAGATAAGTGTTGAGCCAAGTCCATATCTCCTTTAACATCAGACATTTATGCAGGACAAATAAGCGAACAAAACCATATAATAAAAAAAAATCAACACATACTCTGTATTTTCCCCCAGTTTTGTTGTATAAGCAGAAACATTCAGTAAGCTACACAAACATCAGATATTCAACAATCATATATCTCCAGTGGCATATTCTGAATGCCTTATGATACTAGAAAAGAATTTAGTGTAATGGAGAGTTAAGACCCTCTTGAGAAGAAAGAGAGTGGAGAGGCTGGTGTCGCTTCGAAGAAGACAACGACGGTATCTTCCTGAACGAAGGCCTTTTATCCAGATGCTCGATCGTCCTCTTTGCATACATTTCTTGAAAAAATGGCGAAGCCTTCTCTTTTGTCTTCAGAATCAAGAAGAAGATGAGGCGGTAGCATACGAGTATGACCACCACTGCAGTTAAATCCAACCACTTTGACCGATCTACTGTCACCCCGAAGTACTGTGTAATGATTTGTTCGCCGGTCAGTTTCTGACCACCCGATAGTAACGGGTCGAATTCGAGGCCGATGAAATCGTTCTTGTACGCGCCCTGCATCATCGTTACGTTCAAAAACAGAAAGGAAATGCATATATAGTTTGGTGATTGTGATGGGAAAATATTAAGTAATTTAGCTACCTGGAGTGCCCATGAACTAAAACTGATATATGAAATGGGGTAACGCCAGAATATCTTAGGAAGATCAGGCAGCAACCTGAAGAAGCCTGAAGTCATCATTAGGATCCCCTGGAAAAAATGAGAACCTTGGGAGTCAAGAAACAAAGATGAGTGAGCTTCAAGAAATGATCGAGTAACTCGGTTTTCGATTACATACGATGATTCCGGCACCGGTGACGATTCCCATAAGGTAATTAGGAACCAATGAAGCTACCACCATCATGAGGCTCTCAATCACAGTGATGCTGAAGAAGATATTGAGGCAGAAGAAGGCATAATGCGAAAATCCGGATCGGAATTTCACCAGGTAAAATGTTATTGTTCCTGTGATGAGTGCAATAGCAACCAGAAAAGGAAATGAAGACAAGAAATTGGAGAGTGTATAAGCTGCAACTCCATAATATCCATTCAGCCTTTCTTTGTTAAAAACCTGTTTGAAAAACAATGGAAAAGTATTACATGACAATAGCAATGTTAGTACTGAACCACAAAGACTGTTTCGTTTTACCTTCAGTTCTTCGATGAAGGAAGGAAAGCCTCCGATCGACATGAAGGTCATGAAACCTGTGATGAATGCACCACAGGCTACTCGGGCGAGAATCGCAGTATTTCCATAGCCGACATCGTAGAACACAGTTCCGACACAGATAGATACAAGTATATATATCACAATCCTTGCCCAGTAGTACCCTGCATCTCTGTTCATGTTGAGAAATGATCGTTTTGTCAATGTTATGAGTTGCTTCAACCATGTTGCTTCACTTCCACTGATTGCTTCTACCTCAAGTCCTTCCTGAAATCACATTCAACTTCTTTCAGGCATTGTTATGTATTTTAGACATCAAATTAAAAGCTATAGTTTTGATTGCTTACAATTTTAGATATTTCTTGAATCCTAGCTTTTGCTGTTTTCGCATACTGCGAGTGCCGGTACTTTTCGACAAGGGCGGCCTTGATTTGTGATGTGGCCATACTCGTGAAGGGATCCGAGCTTGAAGGTTTATCCTAAAGAAATCATACACATGCTTAATTGTCAGTGTTTGTAGTTTGCACATTATATCTGCAATCCTAATTCTTAACAGAGTAGAAAACTGTGGAGACTGGAGCAATACATACGCGCAGTCTTAGAGACCCTTTCAGTGTGGCTGTTACGGCATCGAAGTCCGAATTTATACATCGGAGGAAGTGATCCGAAGGGTTTCTTCTACTCGGGCATGGAAAACCAGCTTCAGCAAAGAACTGTAAAGATCAAAACTAAGGAATTAGATTCCAAGCATACCAAAACACATGCAGTCATGCAATATTGCAATATTGCAATGCTTGTATGTTCAATGTTCCATGTTCCTATACCTGGACAGCCATTTTGGCCTCTCCAAAGTAAACCGTTTCACCACCGGATAGCAAGAAAAGGTCATCGAACAACGCAAAAACTTCACTACTAGGCTGGTGGATGGAGGAGACTACGGTCCTCCCATCACGAGCTATGTTGCGGAGAGATTGAACGACGAAGAAAGCGGAGGCGCTGTCGAGGCCGCTAGTAGGTTCATCGAGGAACAACATTTTGGGCATTGTGAGGATTTCGAGTGCAATGCTGAGTCTCTTCTTCTCCCCACCACTTATTCCTCTTAAATGCCAGTTCCCAATGACAGTATCGCCGCATTCTTGAAGACCCATTTCCATGATCGTTCCCTCCACAATGTCTTTGACTTCATCTTTGGTCAAGTTACTGGGAAGCCTTAAATGAGCCGAGTATGTTAGAGTTTCTCTTACTGTTAGAGTTCCCAACATCACATCCTCCTGAGTCACATAAGCCTGATAATTCAATCGCTTAAAAGCTGAGTCAACATATCCCAATTGCTTCAATTCAACAAAACATGAAGACAACAAATAAGTAAACAACTTACAACACCACCATACTCCATTCTCTTCTTTCCATTTAAAAGGATATTTCCAGTCATCACCACATTTCTGGCCAGTCTACCTGCACCAACATTACCAAGCTGTTTTTTTCACTAAAATATATGCATAAAATAATTGGTTACAATCATTTCTTAATAATCAGATCAAATCCGATAACGGTTTATTTTAACATAAACTGTTTTTTATTGTACTATAAGTTTGATTGATTAGATTTAAATTGTTTAAAAAGAACCCAACCAAATACATCATCCTAGGAGACACGAGTTCAAAACAAGGTATATGTATATTATCAAAAGTTTAAAAATATGTATGAATAGTTAATGTCTTATAATTACCTTTTATATTATTAAAAAAATTATTATAATCATTTATTAGCTAGTAAAATATATTTTGACAATATTGAAATAATGTCGGTATAGCAATAAGCCAGTGAGAGAGTTTCATTTAATGAAAGACAATATTTTGGGTCCAAAAATCATATAATTGGGTGACCTTTTACTTCTTTAAATCGTCGGCATGGAAAGTAGATCTGTTATCGAAATGACGCCAATTTAATACCACCTAACTGCTAACCACTAAATTATCAACCGCATAAAATATATCTCTCCAAGCTATTCTATGGTCTCTTATTCTTTATTTTGATTTTTTTCATAGCTTTTTTTTTTACAGATTTTTTTTCATAGCTGAAAGCAATAGAACAGAAAATAATAAATTAATATGAAACGACTTTGAATGTGACATTTTTATTATTTTCAACCGACGTAATAATTTAATTTTTTATTAAAAATAGTTTTGTTTAATTTATGTGTACAAATATATAAAATTTTATTAAAAAAAACTCTATCATTCAATGTATTATAAGACCCTAAAATATTCTATTGAAAAAAACTCTATCATTCAATGTATTATAATACCCTAAAATATTCTATTGAAAAAAACTCTATCATTCAATGTATTACAAGACCCTAAAATATTCTATTAAAAAATTATCATTCAATTTATTACTAAACTCTAAACCATGACCGCTAAAACTAAAATTATAACCCATAAACTCTAAAAATCGTGAATACTAAACCCGAAACTTTAATACATTAAATAATAGTTTTTTTCAATAAAATCTTTAGGGTTTTGTAATACATTGAATGATACATTTTTTTAATGTAATCTTATATTTAAACTCTCAAATGACCTTTAACATATGCACGTATGTATATGTTAGATAAAGCCTTAAAAAATTAAAAATATTACTGCAAAAAAATCCAAAATAGTTGGGAAGAATTAGGACAAACACATTTATTATATATTCAAAATAACCCCTATTCTTTAAAAAAATGACCCCTGTCGTGAAATTTAATGATAAATCCTACGTGTCCTAATACCGAAACTTTTGACTTGGGCACTCAAGCAAACCCCAAGGGAGGAAAAAATCCAAAATAATTGGGAAGAAAATCCACGAGAAATTCAAAAGGACCCACTTTATTTAGGTTAATTTAAGGAGGAGGGTAGGGGATGGCAGTTCGTAGTTAGCAATCGTTATCGAAATGAGATTACATAATATATTTTTATACTCATGTGTTCTTATATCAATTTATTTATTCGAATCTACCAATATTTTAAATAAAATATATGTTACATGCAAAGTTATATTTCTAAAATTTTAAATATTTAACACTCAAAATAAAATGATTATTCATTTGAATTTAATATTTTTTTGAAATTAGATTATATTTAATAGTGAAATGATTATTTGGATTCACTAATTTAAGTTAAAAAGAGTGTATATTAAATAATATTAAACTATTGCATTAAATAAGAATGGAAAGATAACTCCTTTGGTGCCGTGCCATTAAGGCGGTGGATAAATCACTTTAATTTTTTTTGGCTACGGTGCATGAAAATACGGACTAAAATGTTTCGTAGCAAATTATTAATGCTGACAATAATTTTGTCCTTCTTTCTTCACTTGTTTTCATAAAGCTAAAAATAAAATCTATTTAATTAAAAATCAAAATTTGGCGATTGGACAAGCAATGCCTAGCGTCAAACATGGATGTTTTCACAAAAATAGGCTATCCTAAAACAAAACACCAAAACCAAATAAAAATCCCTCCTAATATTTATTTTATAAAATCGATATCTTATTTACAGAACATAAAATCCATGTTATTTGACTCTAACATCGATTTAAATTTCACGTAAAAATAAAATAATACGAAATTAGAAAGAGATAAGCGTAGATTAAAACCTGCTAGAGAGTCGAGAAGTGTGGATTTCCCGGAACCGGAAGGACCCATAATCGCCATGATTCTTCCCGGTTCAGCATATCCACTGAGTCCCTGAAGCAACCTTTTGGTTGGTTTATTACCAAAGTTGGGCAACACCACCGTCAGATCCTGCCACACCAAGTAAACACCCCTGACCGTATCCTGATCGTGAGCAGCCGCACCGCCACCAGAACCACGGATATCGCCGCCGCCGCCGGCGGCAGCACCTTTCTTACTGCAGCTCGCCACCTCTATCTCCATAGCATGAGAAGGTAGGAAAAGAAAGAGGAGAGGCGCATGAAAAATATAGGGATCAACAGTGAGCAGAGAGTTTGGGAGATGTTATTGGTGTGTTTAGGGTTTGAACAACGATGACCAAACAACTAACTATTAATGCGGTTCCTGTGAATGGAGACTCATACCAGAAGCATGGGGCAGAGAGATTAATGAGGTGGTTTTCATACAGATGAGCAGCATATGGGTGGGCATTGGCAAGTGGAAGAAATAAATGAGTTTGAATCCAATACCAAAAGTAACATTCATGACTCACTGCTACCTTCATTATTTCGGTATTTTCTTTTCTTAAAATAATCTATATTTACTATTTCTCTCAACTTTCATACTCTGTTTTTACTTGATTACTATTTCCAGATTATGTGCAACTTCAAGTTATTGTACATGGTGGAGTATATATAATTAAATAAATGATGCCCAAAAATGTTTGAGAAAATCTTTTTTCTTAATTTGTATATTAAAAGAATTTGACAGCGCCCATGATTGTATGTTACAACAAATAATAAGTTAATCCAATTATTAGCATAGGGATGAGTTGAGAACGGACGACATACACCGCTGAGCACCATTAACGTAAAATATCGTTGAATATTATTAATTTTAAATTATTTTTAAAAATTTCAAAGACTCGACATGCAATTAATTATATTTCAAAACAAAATTATAAGAAATTATTTCACGAACCATCCTCACCACCTCATCAATGGTCCTACCCAATTAAATAAGATCTCATCATCTTTATTTTCTACATAATATTTTTTTATAAATTAAATTTTACAAATCATCATCTTCTTCCTCGTACTTTATATATTAATTATGACTTGTTAATGAATAAAATTCTTAAAATAAAAAACATCTCAAATGCTTAACCCATAAATAAAAAAGAGACAAAAATAAAATAATTAATTATAATCCGTTAAAAGCTTAAAGCCCTAAAATAACAACCAAATTAAAGTTTGCTATTTAAAAAGCATATTTAATTAGTCTTAATGACTTTTATCATTACTTCTAAAAAGTTTGGAATTTGGGTAATTGGATTAGATGATGCATACCTTTTATATTTTTATTTATACAGAAAATAATTAGTGACTAATACTCGTAACTAAATTGAACTTATCAATTTGTTTAAGTGAAAATGAAAATATTGTTCACTCTAAATGTTTTGAATTCGAACAATTTATCTACCGTGTACATTGTTAAAGGACAATGGTTAATAAACATATACTATCTTGTGACTAAAAAAAAAGTTAGTAAACAACAAATTTAAAAACAAATTATTAATCTTCATATTAATATCGATGGGTCACACTTGTTATTTATATATGTGGTTAATCATATTTGTTGCACCTCATTAATATCAATGGGTCACACTTTTTAATTTCCATTTATGTGATAAAGGTTGAACGTAATTTTGACGTTATAATTTTAATTAAAGGTTTTTTTAATGGTAAATTCTTTAATTATGAGTTTACTTGGTAATTCATAAACAATCATTTGACAAGAAATGTGTTTATAAAATAATTAAAATGCACTTAATATAATTTTTACTAAAAAACTTTAAATTTCAATAATATAGCATCATTTAAATAGCAAATAAGTTCATATTAATTTAAAATAATAAATTGCTCTAAACATTTTAAACGTCATAATATTTTAATTAAATCCTTATATTATTATTATTGTTTCAATAAAATTATTATGTCAAAAATCATACTATTTTTCCCGTTAAATATAAATTGATAACACACATCACATCACGAATCACGATCTAACTTCTACACATATTTTTTTTAACAATTCTCTTACTTTTTTTTTCTTTTAATACTTCCCCTACCTCCGTTTTCCTTTTCATTATTCCTTTGTTTTTTTAATTTCATAAATAAAAAGAAAAGAGATTATAATTTATGCTAGGACTATTTTTTTGAATTTACAATTAATTAAAATATATTTTATTTTTTAAAAAAATATTTTAACTACACCCCACTATTTATATTTTTCAATAAGATTATTATGTCAAACACTATACTTTTTTTCTTTCAATACTCCCCCTACCTCCGTTTTCCTTTTCATTATTCCTTTATTATTTTTTTATTTTCATAAATAAAAAATAAATGAGATTATAATTTATGTTAGGACTACTTTTAAATTACAATTAATTATTTTTTTAATTTTATAAAAAAATATTTAAAGTACAACATCTGTCAAGATTAAACCCAAACCATTTAGCCCATTACCAGCTAAATCCTAAAACGAATTCAAACCCATTACATCAGGCTCAATTTCTGTACAGCCCAACTTAAACCTTCCGTAACTCCAACTTATCAAACCTTAAAGCCGTCGTCAACTTTTGGGTTCGCACATCAACATTCAACAACGCAACGTTAAAATTCCAGTCTTCTGTTCGTGACTCTTGGGCTTCCATGTCACGTCAGCTATTAGGATAGTTTTCTGTTGTTTGTTTTGAATTGGTTGGATAGTGGAGCTGACTCTCTCATTGTTTGAAGTTCAACCACACTCCACGAGGAACATCCGAACAAAAGCTACACTATCTGTAACAGATGGCACAACATTTTCATGAACTACCTTGTTTCTGGTAAACCAGACAGTCCAATAAAAAATCATTAAGTACATTTTGCAGCTCTCGTTGAGACTGCAGAAGAAATCAGCAACCCATTCAAGCCAGTCGACCATAGTAGCATTTTGAGATGTAAGAAGTTCCAAGGCATTATGCAGATTAGTCACGAAAGAGCAATCCCGCATCAAGTGATCCACTGTTTCGCTCTAAGATTGACAAAGAGGGCAAACATTATGCACGTTGAGTCTCTTGCCCTGTAAATTTGCAATGGTTGGGATGTAGTTGTTGGCTATTCTCCACATTATAATTTTAACTTTCGGTGGCAGATTCGCAGCCCATATCTGATTGTAGAACCTACCAACAAGATTAGATTGAGTGCCTAAATGGCCATCTCTCAATAGCCTATATTCACTCTTGACTGAATAATCTCCAGTTTGATCAAATCGCCAAATTATATTGTCCTGTAACTCTGAACGTGATAAAGGAATACATGAAATACGATCCCTATCCTCTGCGTCGAACATTCTATTAAGAATATCATGCTTCCATGTACATGAATCTGCGTCTATAAGGTCAGAAACTTTTGTAAATTGGACGTTAATATTCTGTGACTTGATTCTACCATCCCCTGAACCAAGAAGCCATGGATCATTCCATATGTTAACTTGCCTTCCAGACCCAATTCGCCAATCATAACCTTTTTCAATTACCGATCGAGCACTCCAAATGCTTCGCCAAACATAAGATGGTCGGGATCCCAATTCAGCCGACAAAAAAACACCATTTGGATAATATTTGGCCTGCATAACTTGAGCTAAAAAACAGTGTGGTTGGATGAGTAAACGCCAACATTGCTTAGCTAAAATGGCCACGTTAAATTGACAAAGATCCCTGAAACTAAGGCCCCCTTCCAGTTTATGCTTAGTAACAAGTCATGGTTTTTTAATATATTTTTTATATCAAGATTCGAATTCATATAAAATAAAAGATGAGTCTACCACGTGCGACGAACACCGATGAACACCACTAATGATGAACACCGATGAACACCATTAAATTTATTAATAAAAATTTAAAATTTTAAAGACCCATCATACAATTAATAATTATTTTTAAAAAATCAATAAAATTATTTTTTATATATTAAAATTTTATTTTTTTTAATAAGGGTAAACTATATATTTAGTACCTCACCTATTTTCGTATTTCTATTGAATCCTCATTATTTAAATATTATTTCAATTTGACCTTATTCTTTATAAAAAAATAATTTAACCCTTAACTCTCAACCTAAAACCCTAAACTATTAAACCTTAAACCCTTAAACTCTTAAACCTATACCTTAAATCATATATCATTAAAAATAATTTCACTATCATCGATTGAATTGAATTTGCTCACTTTAGAGATTATTTTTTTTTGTCACTGTGTTGTTATCTCACTAACTTTTTAATGACATGGATTTTTTAATCAATTTTGACTTATTGACCTGCCACATAGACATCAACTAATATTATTATTTTTTATTAAATAAAACTCTCCACCTTCACTCCACTGCATCTCCATCTTCATCCCCGATTTTCTTCTACAGACCATCCGTCTTGAAATTCCAATTCATTCTTTAGATTAAATTTTTCCGTACATTTAGAGAGCTTGAGAAATGGATTCTGAAATTTGAGCCAGCTTCAGAAAAGTGCCTTTAAGCTACCATGGCATGTTGCAGGCAAGAAGGTTGTTGCAGACCAATAACATCACCAATTTCTTCATTTTCTTTTACAATAAGCGAGTTCAGATTCGCAAATTCAATGAATTCAACTCATTGAATTGAATCGATGATGGTGAAATTATTTTTAATGGTATATAGTTTAGGGTATAGGTTTAAGGTTTAATAGTTTAGGGTTTTAGGTTGAGACTTGAGAGTTAAGGGTTAAATTATTTTTTATAAGGAATAGGGTCAAATTAAAATAATATTTAAATAATGAGGGTTTAATATAAATACGAAAATAGGTGATGTACTAAATATATAGTTTACCCTTATTAAAAAATAAAATTTTAATATATATAAAAATAATTTTATTGAATTTTTAAAAATAATTATTAATTGTATGATGGGTCCTTAAAATTTTAAATCTTTATTAATTAATTTAATGGTGTTCATCGGTGTTTATCATTAGTGATGTTCATCGGTGTTCGTCGCACGTTGTAGAATTTTCTTAAAATAAAATAATATATATTATAGATATTTTTTGAAATAATATTATAGATCTTAACCATTAAACTAAGGATTAATATTCTATACATAGGCGGTGGAAACTGAAAGTTTCCACAAGCGCCTTAGTTTTAGGGTATAGAGAGTTAATTTAGGGTATAAGGTTTAGGGGTTTAGTGTAGTGGTTTAGAATTTATGGATAATTGTTTCAATTTAAGGTTTAGTTTTTAGGGTTACCTTATACCCTAAATAAACTCCCTATACCCTAAAACTAAGGCGCTTGTGGAAACTTTCAGTTTCCACCGCCTGTGTATAAGATATTTATCCATACAATTAGTGTATCTCAATAACATAACAAACCGTTCTAATTATTCATAAAAAGTTATAAATCCAAACACTAAAATCAAAACATTAATACTTGGGCAATCCAAACTACTTGAAGAACTCCATGACCCACAAATTACAAACAAAACACTCATATTTGATGCCACGGAATCCAGCTTTAGTTGCCAAAGCTCCGAACTGTTCCTTGCTCCGTTCCTTCCCTCCCGGATTTTGTGTCATCATAAACACATCCCTTTGAACATTCACTTTCTCGCTGCAACTAGACTCGGCCACAACCGGGACTACTGCTTCAACCACTACAACTTTTCCGTTACTCGGAATCGCATCGTAACAATTCTTCAACACCTTCAAACAATGATCGTCGCTCCAATCATGAAGAATATACTGCAAAATTTCCAAATCAATTTTCATATAAAGCAAAAAGAACCGAATTTTATAAAGCAAAAAAAAAAGGACTAATGAATTCAGTGATGGGAGCGTCGGTATTCCCTGCTTTGAAAATAAGCCACTAGAAAACATTTCATACCAATCCCAATTATTTGAACAACTCCATGACCCACAAACTACAGACATAGCACTCATATCTTATGCCACTAAATCCAGCTTTAGTTGCTAGTGCTTGGAATTCTTGTTTGGTTCGTTCTTTTCCACCTGGGTTTTGTGTCATCATGAATATATCCCCCTGCGAAATGCATTTCGCATCCGCAGTACTCTCCGGTAGAACCGGAAGGACGCCATCGGCCACTATAACCTTTCCGTCGTCCGGGATCGCATCATAACAATTCTTCAGTAATTTTAAACAGTGATCGTCGCTCCAATCATGAAGAATGAACTATCAAATTTACAAGTTGTGTCATTAATATCTTACCTAAAATTAACCACAAATAGTGTAGTATGTTACCTTCATAAAAATTGCATCTCCTTTGGGAACACTTTGGAACATATCTCCGGCTACATGTTCAACGCCTGTGGACCATAAAGCAATTCGATTGCCCATAGTTAGAGTTGAATTATTTGTCTCAGTTTAAAGCTCGAGCAATTTATAAATATAGAGTTTGAATTAATTTTTTTATAAATATGAACAAATTTAGATAAAATTTTGAGGTTATATTTGATATCAGGATTGAACTTAAATAGCATGGACTGAAGGGGGTTTGTGATTGTTACCGGGGATGGGCGGGGCATGTTGTATAACATGAGGCAGGTCATAGTTAATTCCCTTGATGGAGGGATACTTGGAAGTGATGAAGCTGAGGGAGACTCCGAGCCCTCCGCCGACATCCACGACCACTTTGCCGAGGTGGTCGGCGAATCCCTTGTAGGCATCGAGGATGTTCTTCATTACCAAAGTGGTGTGATTCTTCATTGCAGTATTGAAAACTTGGTTGAACCTGGGGTCTTTCCCCGGGTATTCGAATGCGTTCATCCCATACACTCTGTTGAATGGGATTCCTCCTTCAAGAATTGCATCCTTCAGCTGCGACCTACACATTATTGATTTTGTTACTGTATATTATTATATTTTTAAATTATTATTTCTTAATTTTCAAACATATATCGATTAACGTGTACATGTTATAATGTAAAAAAATATTAAAAAAATAAAAGGAGAGGGATGGAACACATGTGACATACCAACTATCAAGGAAAACCTTATCTTGAATCAAGTTCATGAGAGGGGCCAATGAAACCCCATCTTCATTCCGAACGAAGAATCGGGAGACCGGCGTCAGAGCATAGAGTCTCTGAGGATTACTCTCGTCGTCGGCATCGGAATCGGCAGCCTTGGAGCAACCAACGATACCATGGCTGGCTAAGAGTCTAAGTATGCGGTCCAGCATGGAGGGCGCCTCAGGATTGGTGGTGGCTAACCGGGCTGCAATCTCCTCGGGGGAGAGCTTGGCATCCGGACCAGCTTTGGCCATGATTTCGAATATGTCCAGCTGAATGGCTGCATGCATAGACATCGGCAACACACAAGAGTTCACGATCTGGGCAGCATATGCGAAGCTTTCTTCATCATGCCAAGATTCCATTGCAGACCAAAGCCTTGTTTTCCTCTCCATCACACTTTGGTTGAACAGAAATAGACAAGGATTGGGAATAGGGAAAGTGTAAAGACAAAGTACAAGACAACAGACCGTTGAGAAATTTCCTGTGGATTATTATAATGTTTTTCAGACTATAATTATTACCAGTGGTCATCTAATGTTTGAGACACGTTCCTTATGGTCTCCGAACTTTTAAATCTTTTATTGAGGTCACTCAACTTTTAGTTTATTTTTATTTTAGTCCTTCTCGTTAACTTTCGTTAAAAATAATGATATGTCATGTTAATTTTCTTTCTCACTCATCCTCCACAATATTTTTAAACACTATAGAACCATAATTAGCATTCATTCGAAGATAGGGATACGGGATACCCTATGAAATAATTAAAAGTAATATGGTTGAATTAACACACAAAAGTTGCCATTGGTGCCCACATTGTATGCCCCGTTGCTTGGTTGAATGTAAAGGTTCTCACCAAATTTCCCATAATATCTTTTAACAAACATCTTTGCAAACTACTAATCAATTCCAGTTTTCTTAGGAAATTTCTTAGAATGCCAAACTTCTCAATAAGCTTCTATAGTGTAGCTTGTTGCCTAGCTACACTACTTAAGGAAATCTTTTTAATCTCCTTGAATTCCTTACTACCACTCTATCAGATTGAGTGTTGCATTGTTCACTTCCCCTAGGGGTGTTCATTTCGGATATTGGATCCAATCCGATCCGAAAATTCGGATATCTGAAAAATTCGGATCACCTAAATAGTGATTCGTATCCGATCCGAAAAAACCGGATATACGAATTTTCGGATCGGATACTCGGATATCCGAATATCCAAAATTTATGAATTTATTTGATTGTTTTTATAATTTAATGGTTCTATCCATGAAAATTTTAAGTTTTCGAATATAAAAATCAATAAATTGTTGAATATAACAATATTTGTATCCATGGAAATTTTAATTTTTCATATATAACAAGTAAAAATATCGAATATAATAAGATTTATACCTATAAAAATTTTGAATTTTCGGATATCGGATATCAGATCTGAATGTAAAACCATTATCTGTATCCGATCTAAATTATCCGAAAAATAAAAACCGAATCGAATATCCGAAATTTCAGATCAAATCAATAAGATCAAAATTTTTTGAAAACCCTACTTCCCCATTGTTGACGGCTGGGAGAGAAACAAGTTTTAAAAATAGACTTTAATATAGAAAAAAATAAAATAAGATAATAAAAGACAGGAGAACCTGGTTCGACTGTAAAAACATTTTTTTTTTTGTAATTTAACTTATGGGGCTGGGTAAGAATTAAAAAGAGCGGTATTTGAATATCTAATATATCTTTTTTTAATTTACTTTTATTTTTAATTTATAAACAATGTTAATCCAACAATAATTTGACTAATTGACTGAGGAGAGGAGTGAGCCAAGAAGAAAGAACCGAAAATTATGGAGGAAAAATAGAGCAAGGAAATAAGAAGAAAGAAAGCTAACGTGTCACAATATTTTTAATGAGATGGAATAAAATGAAGGGTAAACTACTGCAGGGGTCACTTACGTTTAGCGTCTGTATAGAGTTAGTCACCACTTTTGAAAAATGTCAATTAGTAGTATTCTACGTTTTCGATGTGTAAATACTTGGCCACTCCGACGTTATACTCCGTTAGTCCCCTAACGGATTGCTGATGTGGCGGAATTAAAATAAGGATAAATTACTGCAATAGCCATTAAAATTTATCTCATGTACATTTTTTCTCCTCAATTTAAAAAAGTAAACATTATAGTCACTAATAAAAATGTTTCTTTATAACTTCACCCTTAAACTTTTTAAAATTTATTTTTCAATCCTAAAACTTTACAATCAATTAGCACAATAATATTATAAATGCTTAGATGAAAAATAGGTACCCAAACTATACCCTTTGAAACTTAGGTGCCCAAATTGCTCCTATTTAATAACTCAAACTTAAAAATTTAGTCCACTAACTACTAAAAAATTCGAGTTATTGAAATTTCTATTTTATAATTCAAACTTTATTTTGAATTTTTGAGTCGAGTTTATGAAATTATGAGTCGATTATTTTCACATCAAACCAAAAAATTTAATTTTTTCGAGTCAAGTTATTGAAATTTCTATTTTATAATTCAAACTTTATTTTGAATTTTTGAGTCGAATTTATGAAATTATGAGTCGAGTATTTTCACATCAAACCAAAAAATTTAATTTTTTCGAGTAAATTAGCATGTTCAACGCCATGTTTTCTCTTCAACCCATACTAGATTTATGCTAATGTTTTAACTGTTCAAATCAGAACGAATTGCAAAATAATTTTGCTGTAAGCATTGCAAGCACACGTTTTCGTACAAAACATTTGAAACTTTAGAGTTTAGTAATGTTTTTTTCCACGCCTCCTATTTCCATTGTTCTCTTTTTCATTGTGTTGGTCCAACAAAATGTGCCATATGAAAGCGACGAGCACAAAAATTAGAGGCAGCCCCAGTATTCGATCGTGCTTGGATTTGGGACCAGACGAATAAAACAAGGGCAATCCTCGATTGGTGTCCTTTGTTTGTGTAATTTTTTGCTCGGTGATGCTTTGCAAGTATTTATAAGAATTTGCATAGGTAAGGTTAAACAAGATATAAAAAGAAACTAAAGTTAAAAAAACTGTAACACGGGCGGTCCTATAACGATAATAACTACCAACAATAGCATATTTTAGAAAATCCGTGTTTGTCCCAAGAAAAACTTCGACTTGATTCGAAAAAATTAAATTTTTAGGTTTGATGTGAAAATACTCGACTCATAATATCATAAACTCAACTCAAAAATTTAAAATAAAGTTTGAATTATAAAATAGAAATTCCAATAACTCGACTTGACTCGAAAAAATTAAATTTTTTGGTTTGATGTGAAAATACTCGACTCATAATTTCATAAACTCGACTCAAAAATTCAAAATAAAGTTTGAATTAGCAAATAGAAATTCCAATAACTCGAATTTTTTAGTAGTTAGTGGACTAAATTTTTAAGTTTGAGTTATTAAATAGGAGCAATTTGGGCACCTAAGTTTCAAAGGGTATACTTTGGGCACCTATTTTTCATCTAAGCATTTATAATATTATTGTGTTAATTGATTGTAAAGTTTTAGGATTGAAAAATGAATTTTTAAAAATTTAAGGGTGAAATTATAAAGAAACATTTTTATTAGTGACTATAATGTTTACTTTTTTAAATTGAGGAGAAAAAATGTACATGAGATAAATTTTAATGACTATTGTAGTAATTTATCCTTATTTTAATTTCGCCACATCAGCAATCCGTTAGGGGACTAACGGAGTATAACGTCAGAGTGACCAAGTATTTACACATCGAAAACGTAGAAGACTACTAATTGGCACTTTTCAAAAGTGGTGACTAACTCTGTACAGACGCTAAACGTAAGTGACCCCTGCAGTAGTTTACCTTAAAATGAAAGCAGACTAAAAATTTAGAGACCTTAATAAAAAATTTAAAAGTTTGTTGACTAAAATAAACGTGCCCTAAAAATATGGTGACCATTAGTATACTTTACCTTTATTACTATATAATTCACTTGCTGAGTCACTCAATACTTAGAATAAGTTGATAATCGGCTGGCAATGATTCTAGTAGGATGACAAACGATATCGTTTTAATTTTAATTAATATTAGATCTGCAAATTATTTTAAATAATTCATCTCTTTTTGTAAAACAAGCAAACAAACTTGTGGTTGTTATAAACTAATTAGAAAGTGAAACTACAATAAAGTAATTTACTATATATTTAACTCCTACTTTGCATGTGAGAAATATTTTAGCAGATTTATTTATTTATATATTTTAAAAAATAATAGTAACAACAAGTGGAGCCATGGAGGAGTATGATTGAGACTAGAAATCACAAGATATACAAGGCTGTTCCATTTACACAACTTTGGAAATAAAATATGTGGTAAGTGAATAGAGTTAGATAACAACGACACTTTAAAAAGCTATCATCGGCTGAGCTGATTTAAATAATAATAAAAAATTATCTAGCATAACTCTCACACACATACATATATATATATAGTTTTAAAATTTTTAAAATTTCATTGTTCAATAATTTTAAATTTTCTTTTATTATTTATATCTTTATTTAAATAAAATTAAAATATTTCTTAAAAATAAATTTTATTTACAATTAATTGTTTTGTCAAAAATAAATCATAAAAATATGAATTTTAATTTATTTATTTAAAATTAGATTTTCTCGCAGGTTTCTACAAAAATAACCGAGAAATATATTATATTTTTATTATTTTTAAGTTATTTTTCCCTTAAAAATATTGGAGATGAATTATAGGATTTTACTAAAAAATATATTTTTAAATTTTAATTATGTTTTCTATTCAAAAATAATAATTATATTTTGTTGTTTGTATTTTTATGATCATTATATATTAGAGTAAAACCCCAACAATGCTTGAAAAAAATATTTTTTAAAAATTATTTAATTAATTAGTAACCAAAATATGTTTAAATTATTTTTATTAAAAAATAATTATATAATATTTATAAAATGTAATGAAAATATAAACAATCTCACTTTTCTACTTTTTATCTTATATTTCAATTGAATTTTATTTCTTAAATTAATTCAAGACTTAAAAATTAAATAAATTTTGATGCTGGGTCATTTCTTTTATTCTTACTTATCCAAAACCTAATTTACATTAATATCATATATAAAGTAAATGACTTTTATTTGGGCATGGAGTGGGCCAAAGCCTAGGTAGGCTAGGCTCAAATTTACATTAATATTATATATATATATAAGTCGGGGTTTGGGCCTTTATTCGCCCAATTCGGGACTTGAGACCCGATTTTGCTTACCATGCAATTTTACTTAAATTAGTTTACCATGTTTAATAAAAAAAACGTAAAAAAGGCTACGAGAAAAAACTACAGACCGCTCCAGGATCTGATCTGATCTGTTTTTCTGGGGTCTAAAAATCCGGCAATGGAAAAAATGGTGGCTTGTGGGGACGGTAGTTTAAGAACGACGACGTTTTGGGGATTGTTGCTGGTGGGAATCGGAACCCTTCTCTTACCTGGATTTCTCTTCGCCGCATTTATGTCGAAGCTTCTTCCGCCCTCAAATTATCCTCTAATTGCAGCCATCCGAAACGACAGGTAATTCCTCTTCTCTCTTCTTCTTCTTCTTCTTCTTCTTCTTCTTCGTCTTAGGGTTTCCTGGTGTGTCGCTGCGGATACAGAGAGTGCTGCAATTCGATCAATTGCAGCATCGATTCCTCCCAATATACGGATGAGTTGATTTATGGTTCCCTTTAATTGAACAGGTATTACTGCTATTTGGTGCCCTTAACACTCCCCATACTCGTGATTGCTGTTTATTTCCATTGGCTTAGCATGAAATTATTCAAGCATGCTTGAGGAACCTACAATTTCCAGATATGATATTTGCAAATCTGAGGTGCTTGCTTCTTGATTTCTTCTTCTTCTTCACCTTGTTTGTATATAATTTCAGAAATCAAATGTAGCGAAAATAATTCGAATTTGAATATTCTATAGCGGTATTAACCTTTGGAACTATAAAATCAATGTACAAAATATTTTTATAAATAAATAAAATAGGTTAATTATTTCCATCTATGTTAAATCAATGTAAATATTTTATACAAACAAGTTTAATTTAGAGTTTGGATATTTAATAGTTTTGAAATTAAAGTTTAAGGGTTAAATTAAAATTTTAAATTTTATATTGTGTAGTTTAAATAGACATATTTGACGGTTATCTCTATAATATAACAAAAAAACTAAAATCAGATTAATTTGTAAAATGGTGGTCGAACTATTTACCCCACACACAAAAATCCTAAGCCCACCCATCGTCTTTATATTTCTCCAGCTAATCAGTAATCAACTGAAAATTAGGTTATACTTGGGCTGCTTATCAGGAGAGAAGAGGCCAAAATGGCGCTCAGTTTCAGCTGGACCCTTCTGGTCTTCGTCAAACATTGCGAAAAGATAAGTTTCTATAGCTTGTCCAGGTCTCTTCGGAGTTCCATTCATGACATGATTGATCATATTCTGATAATAAGTTCCTGCGTTCTCCACGGTCGCCGCCGTTTCCCCGAAAGAAGGCCAACCAGTCTCCGACACAACGATCCCCACATTGGCACCCCCAGCAGTTTCCAAAGCAGAATAAAAGGCATCCAACATTGCATCGAACAGGTTTTGATAGGACAATGCACCATCTTGAATCACAGGTCCCGGAGAAGTAAACAAGGCATAGTCGAGACGTATGTCCTGGGGATTACTAATGTAGGCAAAGTAAGGGTACACGTTGACGAGAAGTGGTGCTCCGGAGGTCGATAAGAACGCAATGATCGGTGTGATATAAGGACCTGAAGTTGTACTGAATGAGCCGCTTGAGGGAGGGTATGATTGGCCCAACAAACTTGCTTCAACTGATGTGGAAACCTTGATTTGATCACCTAATTGTGCTGATACCAAAGCATTGTAAATGTTCTGCATTGCGGGTAGAACAAATTGAGCTTCCGGATCGTCGGTTTGATTTCGTTCCCAACTGCGACGTATAGAAACTTGACTGCCGGTGAGAAGGCTAGTATGTTGTTTTGGACCCAAACGTTTGCAATTGTAGGAGTGGCAAGATATTGAAGGTCTCCATTGGGAACACCAAGGATTAGTTCTATGTTTGTTCCTGCAAGAGCCTGGAGAGTTGCTTGATCTGGATCGTAGAGTCTCATCTTACCGATGCCATTCGATGTATAGAGACCGACGACATCTTGAGCCGAGGGAAGATTATCGGCAACTCTTCCGTCACATACACCGATCGGTTTTACTGCATCTAAATATCATACAAATACAATAAAAAAATACTTGTTTAAGATCTCTGCAACAATTTATTACTTCAACAAATGTAAAAACATGGAATGTAATGATGAGAAAGGAGAGAAATCAAACCTGTGTTTGTAAGGCTGGCTATAAAAATTCCAAGGACTAGATATGCTGCAGCCATTGAAGTTCTGCTACAACTTAGGAAGTCCATTGAGATCAAGAATTTTTTCTTGTGCAATCACTATATATATATATATATGAGCAATTAATATTAAGATATGATTGTGGAGGGATGGAAACTGAATATTCAACAGATTTGCTTTCTCACGTCTGCTATGGAAAGTCAATTTACGTAATAAATTCAGTGCCTGTAAATCAAGGGAGTTAATTAAGGCTGAGTTTAATGATCTATATAAATAAATAAATATTCAAGAATTAAATTAGAATCATTATCCAATTTAGGAAATAAAATTATATATATATAACATACTTTTATTTTGTATAAAATACGCGCTATTTTTTATATACTTTTATTTTTGGTAACAAAATTTTTATGCTTAATTATCGAGTATCATATAATTTTCCACAAATGTATACATGGCAAGACTTTTAAGTATTTAATATTTATATTAAATAAAGGAAAGGAAAATATTTTATTCATAAAGTTTTTATTTATCTTTGTAATTTTAAGTTTATTTTTTTATTATTTATTCTGTAAATTATGAAAGTTTATTTAATATTTATATGATAATTACTTTTTATGTTAATATTGTGTATTCAAATCTTACAGTTTGACCGTAATTATTATATTTATAAATAGTTTTCAAAATATCATGAAAGTAGTTGCTCAAAAAATTATCATGAAAGTAAACTTGTTCCTAAATTAGATTAATCATTAGTATGATAAGGGTTTTTTTATGATTAAGCGTTCGATTCTCATTTGAGTTTAGAGTTAAAATAATTTTAAAATTTAGAGCAAGTGTTTACGTATATGGGCCAATAAAATAGTTTAGGCATCTAAAATAGACAAAAAAATTTTGTGTATATTACAACTTTTATAATACAAAAATTGATAACATTTTATCTAAAATGTTACAAATTTATAATGTTTTATGTACCTTTTAATAATATTTTACGTATCTGTTGAATTCAAGGTTTTTTTGGTGGAATGTAATAAGGAAAGTGAGAATATAATATCAAATATCAATTAATTTTGTGGGATGATGTGAAATATATCAAATTTTACAATATCCGCTCTTTTCTCTACAATATATATTTATTTTTTCAAAAAAATAATTATCGGCATTCAACTTATTGATCGACTAGTTTAGATCGGATATTGTAGAAACTCAATATAGAGATGGCTCTTTTAATTTTCTACATTCACTATGTTAGAATTTAAACTGCTAACCTTATTTAAGTGACTTTATTCCGCTACACCAATTTGTTGTTAATATACGTTTTTCAATTTTAAATACCATTGTCCTAAAAATGTATATATAATATTAAAATGTAGAAATAAAAAAAGGATAAATATTTTATATACAGACGGTGGAAACAGAAGCGCCTTAGTTTTAAGGTATAAGGAGTTAGTTTAGGGTATAGGAGTTTAGGTGTAGGGGTTAGAATTTATGGATAGTTGTTTCAATTTAAGGTTTAGGGTTATAATTTAGGGTTTATAGGTTAAAAACTAAATCCTCACCATATTACCCTAAAAACTAAACTCTAACCTATAAACCTTAAATTATAACCCTAAACCTTAAATTGAAACGACTATCTCTGAATTCTAAACCCCTACATCTAAAGCCCTAAACACTGTACTCTAAACTAATTCCATATACCCTAAAACAATAGCGCATGTGAAAATTTTCAATTTCCACCGCCTCTGTGTATAGGATGTTAATCCAATAAAAATCTTGTTCAAAATTTGAAAATTAAATAAAAAAAAAGAAATAAATAAAAATATCAAATCGTAACAGAATATTCACATAACAGAATGAGAATATCAAATTTACTAAATTTAGTAAAAGGTAGATTGAATTATCGAAGTTTCATCCAAAATGAAAAATATATAAAAGATATGGCAGTTGTAAATTGCCTATTTTAAGACGAAGAACGAAAGCTCGATATTAAAAAAAATAAATTAAAAAAAAATTAAAAAAAAAGTTAAGAAAAGGATGCTTTTTTTAAAGCAACATTAAGAGGATCATAATTTTAAAAAGACACCACCTTCAAAAACTGTGGAAAACCCCCTTTTTTTCTCCAGGATTTGCATTATCAATCTCTGTTTCATTATCAGCATATCCCTTAATACCAAATGTTTATCAAGATTTCGTTTTGATCGTTCAATGAAACTGAAAAGGAGAGAAAGAAAAGAACCCCACCGTCTGCCACCTTTTGATCAACCAAGGTATCAGATTTTCAATCCGATCACATTGGCAGCCGTTGGATTTGATGACGCCGACGTTGCCATGTAGCCGGCGTTGCTAGAGCCGAGAGGAGCTTCTTTTTTCCTCATTTTGTTCAACTCCCATTGGTCAGGCTTCGTTTGTTCCTTTTACGGATAATACTTTTTGATCTTTCTCTGTTTTTTTTGTTTAATCTAAGTTTCCACGAGAGAAAATGAACTCATCTTCTAGTTTTGGTTTTGGAGATGGTTTTAGTTCTGGGTTTCCGAAATCGACCCCGAATAATTCCAATTTTAGTTTCAACACGCCTTCTGCACAACGATCATCGGGAGGCCTTCCTAGGCCAAAGCTTACCAAAAGTAAAAAGCAATCGAATTCCCATAATTCGAAATCTTCAGGCAAGTTAGAAAACCGGACAGGCCCCGGTTTTAATCTGTTGCGACACCATAGCCTTTCTGATGGGAGTGACTTGGGTGGTAATTTATTTTCCAAGCTCCCAAATGATATAACGAAGTTGAATAATGAGAATTATTCCTCAAAGGGTGATTGGAGTAATAATAATAATGATGATGGCAATGTAGGTAGTTTTATTGGTAGAGGTGTGGAAACTGAAAAACTTCGGTTCGAGTTGCCAAGCAAATCGAATTTTACAGGCAATGATGTTAACGATGGAGCTAAGAAGGATTTTGAATTTAAGGCTGGAAAGGGTAATTTGGCTCGAAGCGTGTCGGATACACTTTGTGATGGGGTTAAGATTTTGAACATAAAGGGGTTTGGTGTTAGTAACACCAAGGAGACTTGCGAAAGCTCTGGTCATCTTGGTGGGAAAATAGATAAGGTATTGTCAGCTGGAAGGGAGATGAAGCTGAATATAGGGAGTATAATGGGAGATTCTGCTTGTCGAACAGACGGGGGATTTACTTTCCAGGCGGCCACAACTAAAGCTCATATGGATAAACCTGAAACTGATATTAGACCTGGTGGAGCTGCAGCATCAACAACTTTGTTTTCATCTAGCACCTTGCCTTTCCAGGCTGGTTCGAATACATTTGGTGTGACTTCTGATAAACCAGGAAACAAGGGTGAGTTTTGTTTTACAGCCAAACAAGATGCTATACAAACACCCTTTGTAGAATTCAGAACTCCAAATTCACAGGCAAATAGAGCCTTTGGCTTAAATAAAAATTTGGAATTCGGTGCAAAAAAAGAAGCTGGTACAAGCACAAAAGTCAAGAAAAAGAAGGGTAAGTCGAAGCAGCCTAAACCTGTCCAGCTGTGGAATGGACCAGATTTTATTTCAAGTAAAACTAGTGCTCGTTGTTCAAGAGAACCTTCAGTAACTTCAGAGGAGTCTTTCAGTCTTGATAATAAAGATGAATTCAGTGATACACAATCAGCAGTTTCATGTAATGCAATAGATGGGGATCTTGTTGCTACAGAACAGTATATGAGTGTTAAAGAAGGTAGGGTGAAAGATGACCTAGAAGATGAGGGTTCTGGAAATGTTTTTGATAGTGTTGCGGCTGAAGCTACCCAAGAAGATTCTGTGCATGGGCCCAAAACTGAGAACTTTGCAATTACAGCCGAGGATATTGATCATAACAGTGAAGCTGAAACTGAAGTCAGTTCAAGAACAAGTATTGATAGGCAAGATAGTGATGTCCAGATGTACTTTAACTCACCTTCTAATTCTGAACATATAAGTGGGTTTGAATTCACCTTTGCTGCATCTCCTTCCGATAAAAGTCAACAATCATTACCAAGTCGCCACCACAAAAAGAAGAATTTGGCTAAAAGTGCTCCATTGCATTTATCCCCTAGGCAAGACCTGAAAGCAGACATCTCTACTATGCAAAGCAAGGTTGGAGGAAATTCCGGGGTGGACAAAGGACCTGAGGTTAAATGTGAGCCTAATTTGAGCAGTTCAAGCACTGCAGCTACGGAATCATGTGAAAAGTGGAGATTAAGGTTATTATTAATTAGTATTCGATAATTGACCTTCATTCTTTTAAAACATATGCTTTTCAAGTATATTAATTTTCTTATAGATCTTGTTTTGCCATCTTGTAATTTGATGATGCGACCTCTGTTTGTGCTTGACTTCCCTTCAACGATGAATACGAGTTTTTTACTGCTATGTACCAGGGGAAATCAAGCCTATGCAAATGGGGATTCATCTAAAGCTGAGGAATATTATATGCAAGGGATAAGTTGTATTCCCGCAGGTGAGAAGTCTAGAAGCTGTCTTCGGGCATTGATGCTGTGCTATAGCAACCTTGCAGCCACACGCATGTCTCTTGGAAGAATGAGAGATGCACTCGGAGATTGTATGATGGCCATCTCAATAGATCCTAACTTTTTGAGGGTTCAACTTAGAGCAGCAAAGTAAGGCTCTACATTTGTTTCATTTTCTTTTTTTGAGCCACCTTATTTTCCAGAAGTCTATGCGTTTATGCTAGAACTCTATAAATTCCTTTATATGGTATAGGCATATTGACGATTGAGTTATTCTCTTTTTGATGATTTGTTGCATCATGCATGATGATTTACAGATATTTGTTTCAACTTGCTCACTGATGCAGCTCTGATGCCAATTTCAAATCTTAACACTTCCATTTGATGACCTTTTTGTAGTGCTTAATATATGTTATCTCTATCAGTTAAATTACCAACTACGTTTTCCATTTTTTTATGTATCTGTTCTCTTTTGGAGTTAATATTTCTCCTCATTCTTATCCAGCTGTTAGGATATTGATTTTGGTATCAATTTTCATGTCAATGCTTTGGTATTAGTTCAGTTCTCTTTTCTATTGGCTTTCTATTAGGTCTCCTAACTTGCTTCTTCTTTATTTCTTTTCCTTCAAGTTGCTACCTTGCCCTTGGGGAAGTTGAGAATGCGATGCGCTATTTCAGGAAGTGCTTACAGTCTGGAACTGATGTTTGCGTGGACAGAAAAGTTGCAGTTGAAGCCTCTGATGGCCTACAAAAGGCACAGGTGCCGATTATTGTTTGAGAGGAGCTTGTATATTATTGCTCTTCTTTTATTCAAGTTCATTTGATACTGGTTTGTGTTAATTGTAACATTAGTTAGTATTTGCAATTTATTCTTTAGCTCCACAAAGATCGATGAATTTTGCAAAAGTCCCTACTGAATAATGCATTTTGTCCTCATTTGAGATTATGCTGCTGAGTATCCCATCATCTTTGAATTGTGGCTGCAGGTAGTTCTTTATGTTGTAGTTTCTATTTCCAATGGACTTTTGAAGCCAAAGAAACATGGGACCAAAATTTAGGATCTTAAACTACATGGGACCAAAATTTATGAACTTGATCAAGAACACGATCCTGACCTTCTCATAGTATATGATTGCTATCTGTTTAATATGACTGTCTGATCGATTATATGAGAAATAACAAGCTGTCGGTAATCAAATAATTGCTGCACTTTTGCTTTAGGCTTTAAGGAGTTGAAGTCCTTTCAGAGCTCGATACTTCTAGTTTCAACCTTTTGTCTTGAATATCATATATATTTCTTCTTCTTTTTTAACATGAAAATCATATATATTTCTATTACCTTTGATGGGTGAGAATAATATAAACCAGCAGCTACTGGAGCAGAAGTGATGCTCGAAAGTGAAAAAGGTGGTGGGTTACTAAAGGAAGCTTAATGGTCCACCACTTGCTCTAATTGGTGGACAACTTTAAAGCCATAATAGTGCACTTAAGAGTTAGATAAATTCTTGGCAGGCCGCTTGCTCTAATTTATTACTCGCATGGCTAAATTAATTCAATTTGTATATGTTGTTTTTGAGAAGTTTAATTGTTATTTGATATGCCATGGTATCACACATGTCTGAATTAAAATTTCGTTCATGGGTCTGTGCATGCGCAAATGTATGTGGTGGTGGAAGGGGTTTACATTTTTTTACTTCTATATCGTTAGCTGGTGGAATGTGTATGATTGTTTTGATAGTCAATCTTGCCAGCCTCTCATATTGAAGCATTGGTGTTTAATCCTTAATCATATATACATATATTTATCTTTCCACCCCCCTTCTTTAATTTGTTTCCTAACCTAAATAAAATGTTTAGAGCTTTTCTGAATTTATTCATTTTTCAGCTTACTATGCTGGTTTATTTGTGGTGATGGTAATTTGGCTGATTAGTGGTTTCTTATTTGGCAGAAATTGTCTGAATGCATGCAGAACTCTGCTCTACGTTTGCAAAGCAAAACGTCTGATGATGCAGAGACTGCTTTGGAAGTAATTTTTGAGGCCTTGCAAATAAGTGTGTACTCGGATCAATTACTTGAGATGAAAGCTGAGGCCTTTTTAATTGTAAGTGCAATTTTGTTGACATATGCTTATCTAAATGAGGAACTGCAGAAAGTCTGTGATTTACTGTTATTTAAGCATATGTTAAGTACACGGAAGATTGTCGGAATCATAATAACATTTTTGCAATCTGGCAGCTAGGAAAATATGAAGAAGTAATTCAGCTGTGTGACCAGACATTTGATAATGCTGAAAAGAATTCTCCTTCATTAGATGTCAATGGGCAACTGGCCAATCCGGATAGTTCTGGCTCCTCGAAGGACCCTACCTTTAGAATTTGGCGGTGTCACCTGATCTTCAAATCTTACTTTCATCTAGGAAAGCTTGAAGAGGCTATTGCTTTTCTGGAGAAGCAAGAGGAATTGCAATCCGCTACAAATAGGTAAAATTCACACCATTGTCTTTCAAAATATTCTAATTCATGCCATGATTATTGCACTTTTTGAGCCTGTCCAGGGATGGAAGCAACAGTTTGGAATCATCAATTCCATTGGCTGCTATCGTACGCGAGCTCTTAAGTCATAAGGTATTTCCTAGATATGCTTTTTACTTTAAGAATCAGGTTTGGAATTAAAAAGTTGGGATTGGGTCAAGGCAGTTTTTGGTTGACCATGTGGTATATATATACTTTCTGTACAATCAATTACATCAATCCAAAGGAGGAAGGGGGAAGAGTTTACACACAGGAATTGAACCCTGGACCTAATGCCAACATAACTTGACTCTGCACAAGTTATTGCCACTGGAATATATTATTTTATTAACAAGTTTATTATAATTGAATACATTTATTCAATAATTAAATATAATTAATATTAATATATACTAGAAAGTAAATTAACTAATGTATAATTAAGATTGAACCCTGGAACTGAGAAGTTGTAACATCTAAATGATGCGTAGAAACCAGTATCAATTTTTTTTCTTTCTTTTAGAAGTTTCATATGCTTTGGTGGGGCATAGATAAAAACTTTGTTATCAATACAATTACTGCTTTCTTATGCAGGCTGCAGGGAATGAAGCATTTCAATCAGGCAAACATTTAGAAGCTGTTGAACATTATACAGCGGCTTTATCTTGCAATGTGGAGTCACGGCCTTTTGCAGCTATTTGTTTTTGCAATCGTGCTGCTGCATACAAAGCACTAGGCCAAGTCACTGATGCTATTGCTGATTGCAGCCTTGCCATAGCACTTGATAGCAATTATTTGAAGGTTATTTTTCCTGCAAACTGATTTATCTTTGTGCTCTTACTTGTTCATATGATTTTCTAGAGGTGGAAGTCATAGGAGAAATTTGAGTAGAGAGATTGAATCAGTCAATTGTGTTTCATTATGAATGGAAAAAATCAAGGGTCTCACATTCAAAAGTCATTCCAAATAAAATTGGTTAATCTAACTGCAAAAAACCTCCAAAGGGAGAAAGTAAATGAATTCATGTAATAGCTACTAAGCACATGCACAAGCTCAATTTGTAGGACTGCCTGGATGGTTTTATCATTGTATTGGCAAGCAGACATTGTTCAGCTCTTTGTTCATTCTTAGCAGTGGTTGGCACATAAAATGTTACTGAAAGGTGCACTAAACTATAAATGCTGAATATGAACAAAAAAAACTATAAATGCTGAATGCCAAGGACTTAGAAAATGCATAAACCAAATGCCTTTACTAGAAATTCCTCTTAATTTGCTGGTTAAATGGGGAATTTCTTATTATCTTGCTCGTTAACAGAATTGTTTTTCCAGAAGTTCTCATGTATGCACGACAGCAACGGAAAGTGATTGTATGAATTCAATACTTTTGGAGTAAATTTTATTATTTTCTTTTTAGACATCTATTGCAAGTATTCAGTCCTGGAAAATATTGCTTTCTGAATGATTGGAGCCTCAGATGCAGCCTTTGTTGTGTTTATCCACTTTCAATACATTTCTTTGCTTCCTATTATCTTCTAGGGGCATTTCTTCTTGGTTTTATACTCAGTGTAGGATGCATGCTTGAACCAAAGTCGACATAAATGGTTAGATTTATTGTGGAATTTATAGATAATTTTAAAATGATATCTTCGCAGGCGATTTCTAGACGTGCCACATTATATGAGAAGATAAGAGATTATGAGAAAGCAGCTAGTGATGTTGAAAGACTTCTTTCTCTTCTCATGAAGCAAATGGAGATGAAGATCAATCAAACTGGATTATCTGAAAGATCTGTTAACTTGGCAAACGACTCAAGACATGCTCGTTCGTGGCTTTCTGAAATCGAGGAAGAAGGCAAAAAGGAAGTGCCTTTGGATTTCTATCTCATCTTGTAAGTTTCTTATTTAGATTTCATGGAAAGGGATTTAAGACTTTACATTCATCTAACCATGTGTGCTATTTTTACTGTAATGGCAGGGGGATTGAATCGTCTGTTTCAACAGCAGATATTAAGAAGGCATATCGGAGAGCTGCTCTTAGGCATCATCCTGACAAGGTTTCTTATACCTGCAGCTATATGCATATTTTTAGAAGTTTGGTCGTGATCTGACAGGTTTTCTACATATGTAGGCTGTTCAATCCCTGGTAAGAACTGAAAATGGAGATGATAAGATTTGGAAGGAGATAAGAGAAGAAGCCTACAAGGATGCTGACAAACTATTTAAGATAGTTGGAGAGGCATATGCAGTACTTTCAGACCCTACCAAGGTATATGTTATCCTCATCGAATTTGCCTATACCTTACGCGATCTTGAGGAGCATTATAATGACTTTATTTATTATTGTATATGCTATTCTGGCAAAACATTGTATTTATCTTGCAACATTGTCTTTCTGCAGCGCTCAAGGTATGATTCTGAAGAAGAGCAGAGGAACTTGCAAAAGAAACATATCGCACGTACATCCAGAGCAGCTGCAGATGGTTACAGTTATTCATTCGATAAAAGCGGTGGTATGCGACCAGGGAGGGAGGCCAGGAGATCGTTTGGAAACTCGAGCTCCAAAGGGTCTAGAGCCACTCGTTCTAACAGATTCTTTTGACAATTGTGAGCCACATGTTTGACAATCTCAAGACATCTGATCAAGTTAAACGATGATGTCTAGGAGATTCGGATTTATGTAGGGACGCTGCGGAAAGGAGTTTACAGCAGCCACTCCTAGAACTATTTGAACTTCCTGGAGGTAATACCATATGCTTGAAAGCACATCGGTGCTAAATCTGGGTAATGCCAGTACCTAAAGAGCAATTCTTTTTTAGGGTTTCTCCAACAGTTTGTGAATGGTTTATAAACTTTGAAATAATTAAGTCAATGTCTTAAGCCTGGATGGCCTTGCGGTTCAAGGAAATTGTTTGTTCATAAAGGTAGTGGAGTAAATGTACAGACATTACGAAGAACTTCATTTTTGCAGTTTTCTACCTCTCTGGCTGACATCCGGCTAAGATTATATCATTTTTTGTTATGCTCCCCCCTTTTTTCTGGATTTGATTGTTTCATTTTATTGCAGTTTTCATTATTGGAACTGACAATTTCATTTCAGACGCACGTAAAGTTTATGTTTAAACACACGTCGTTAGTATGGCATGTTTAGATAAAGAAAAATTATTTGATACACAAGTTGCGTACAAATTTATTCGATATTTATGGAACACTTCAAGGTAACCTTTCAAGATCACAAAGCTTTAGACATGTAGTTCACTTGTTAACCCAGATGAGAGTATCTCGAACAACAAAATGACAAATGGGAACGGTTCCTGGTTTAACATTCAGAATCAAAAAGGCAGGGTGGTTAGGACTCCATGCCGATGTGTCTTTATGGCAAACAGCCAGGGCATTAGCTTTCGTCCCACGGATGCCGACCAATGGGACTTTATACACCACGGTTCCCTCGATTGAATGGCATAAGAACACAGCATACGGATACCTCATCTTGTGGCAAACAAGCTCCTCTTCTCCCATGTTTTGTATTCCCCTCCCGATGCTAAACATCGGATTATTTGTTTCTTTCCCAAGCTCACTGGCCAGAAGCTGGATACTTTTTCCAAGCTTTGAAACACTCGAATCGACAAGCGAATCGAACGAAGTGGCACAAAACATTTGTTCTCCACGCATGGCTTGTCTCTCACAACCTTTAATTGTCTGTTTCATAGCATCAGCTTGCATCGAATTTGAACCGAAAGAGAAGTGCTTCAGAATTTCAGGAAACTTATCAGACGAAAAGGGTATGGATTGAGCAAGTCGATGAGGCAAGAATGGCGTGAAATCCCCGGTCTTGGCGAGTAGTGGTAAGTTGACCATCTTACCAGGGCGCAGGTCCTCTTGGAAGAAGTAGATGGTTTCATTCATTGCAGCGTTGCCATGTTTACGTCCCACAGAGCTCTTCTTACCTGCATTTGACTTGTAATGATGTAACATATTGCTAATATGGAGGAACAACTATTAGTACTAGGGCCGTAAATGAGACGAGACACATCGCGAGCAACTCGAGTTTTACTTGGTCAATACTCGACTCGAGTTCTTAAGAGTCGAGTCAAACTCAACACTATTCAAACTTAACTCGACTCATTTACACCCCTAATTAGTAGTATTCTTCAAAGAATAACAAAATCTTGAAATGGTCTTGAAATGGTGGTGATGAAAACCTCCCAAAAGAGTTTCCTATAACTTCTTTCCATTTCCAAGAGAATGAGGATTATAGTCTCTATCTTCTAAACCCAAACAATACTAAAACTTTTTAGTTTGGCGGAGCATGCTAACCCTTTGAAATCTATTCATACCTTTAGAGTGCTTCCCATAAATTATGAATGGATTGACGGGAGCATCCTCGCCTCTGGATTCTTTATTTCTACCGGCATTCTCGTATATTATGAATGGATTGACAGGAGCATCTTCGCCTTGGGATTCTTTATTTCTACAGCCGTTCTCGTAAATTATGAATGGATTGACGGGAGCATCCTCGCTTTTGGATTCTTTATTTCCACTGCCGTTCTCGTAAATTATGAATGGATTGACGGGAGCATCCTCGCTTTTGGATTCTTTATTTCCACCGCCGTTCTCGTAAATTATGAATGGATTGACGGGAGCATCCTCACCTTTAAATCCTTTACTTCTACCGGCATTCTCGTAAATTATGAACGGATTCACAGGAGCATTCACACCTTTAGATTCTTTATTTCTACCAGCATTTTCATAAATTATGAATGGATTGATGGGAGCATTCTTGCCTTTGAATTCTTTATTTCTACCACCGTTCTCGTAAATTATGAATGGATTGACGGGAGCATCCTCACTTTTAAATCCTTTATTTCTACCGGCATTCTCGTAAATTATGAACGGACTCACAGGAGCATTCACACCTTTAGATTCTTTATTTCTACCTGCATTTTCATAAATTATGAACGGATTGACGGGAGCATCCACGCCTTTGGATTTTTTATTTTTACCAACACTTTCATAAATTATGAATGGATTGACAGGAGCATTTACGCCTTTGGATTTTTTGCTTGTACCTGCATAATCATACACACCAACAAATTCAAAAACAATTTTCAAAAATTGTCATTTTCGTTGTTCCCGTTTTAACTTTTTTTAACAGTAATTTTTATCTTTTCCACCAAAAAAGCTTTCTTTCTTCCATTAAACACACATAAGATTTGTTCAAGATCCTTTCTTCTTTGTGTTTTTTGCTTTCATTCCTTGAAAAATAAGTACTTTGAAGAACCATTTATTTTAATCATTATTGGAGAAGTAATTAAAGAATATATATATATATATATATGGAAGTTAGAATAGGAAACAACAAACCAGTAGGTGGAGGAGGTAAAAGGTTTTTCAAAGCTTTAGGCATGGGAGTGTTGGGGAACACCGATTTCCAGTGAACTTCCTCCGACGACAATGCACCATGGCTTCCTGCAAATGCTACCTGCATCGAATCCAACAAACTGGATTGAATTCACTGTTATATATACAAAATGTAAAGAATTGCTGGTCTGAACTTAGGACTTACGTTAAGCAAAGAGAAACCGACAAGGAAATGAAGTGCCATGGAATGAAATGAAAGCATCCTAAGAATGTCAATATCAATGGAAAAGTAAACTACATATGCAAGCTTGGGATGACATATATATATATATATATATATATATATATATGCTAACAATCATTGGAGTTACCGCCCATTCATACGACACATATACCATCAACCTGTAAAGACACCAAGAATCTGATGAATCTCACTTTTGTTTTTAATTTTTCTGCTAAGCCAACCATTGTATTAATAATAAAAAGGTCATGAACCTAATTAGTAGCTCCAGTGAAAAAAGAGAATAATGTTCATTCTATGAGATTCGGATTCGAGCACATATGCATGTAAAGTTAAGAAAAAGTATGAACAGATACTAACACTACCATGTAAATCAAACCAAAATATATCGGGTGAGAACCAAAGTACGTATCGTAATGAACTAAAAAAGATATTTAATCTACCTAGACATTGTATTTACATATATAAGATATGCTTTTCACATTGCCGATTCTTGGACTTGGACATTGTTTCCAACTCCTTTTTGTCTTCACCAGAACTATTACGTTGCAATTAATGTGACACTCATAACTCGTATATTTTAAACAACAAAGAAGAGGTTGAAAAAGTTCGTAAATCACGACACTGATTATTAATGTATGTTTTTCTACACATTTAATATTAGTACACCCATATTCTTGTAAGGTCATGTTTATGATAAGTAACCTTTCAAGACGTTTTAAGCATGGATATATAAGCACTGCATTTCAATCCACATGAACCAAGGTCAATCTCAACCTGCTTTGCCAAACCTTAAGGAACAGCAACCCAAAAGGCAAAAGCAAATAACATTCTAGTAATGCAAAGCCACTCAGCCTGGAAACTAAGAGACCAACTCTACCGCCCACAACATAACCGGCATAAAAGAAGAAGCACCACAAACCTTAGACCATCAGGGAAAATAGCACCAGAAAATAAATCTGAGCGGAAGAAACAGATTCCCCAGATAAGAACTCTTTCGGCCACCCAAAAGAACTGCCGGTCACGACCAATTCCACACTTAGCCAAAGAATTTGCAACAAAGTTCCCCTTTCTATACGCGAATTGAACCAACCATGAATGACATCTACAAATATTATGGCACAACAGAGAAACGCCTTTGAATGCAGAGGGAGCCAAAACATGATCATTAATCCATCTAACAGACAAACTACTTGTTAGAAAAATGACATTATTTTCCAACACTACTATCGGATTCAATAACTAAAGAGTAGGAGGTAGCCCACTTTGATTTCGAAAACATATTGCATCCTTCCAATATAGCTGCCAGTTCAGTCCCGGTAGGATCCATATTACCTATAGATTTAGAGAAGCGGAGTAGGAAATTGCCCAAATAATCACTTACAACACCACCAATACCAGCATCTCCAAAGCTGCACCGAACTGCACCATCAACATTGAATTTAAGGGTTCCAAATGATCCATATGTCACTCTTTAGAGCCAAACTCACAGTCATTGCCCAGTTTTTAGAAAAATTCATAAATAACCCAATTTTTAGAATAAGAAAAAAATTGTAACTCCGTCCTCAGACCAAAATTGATGTTCCTAACACCGCCAAGAAATAATTAAAGATCATACAAGAACTGGCCTTTCAGGATTTGAATTGGACAAAATTCATGATAACAATATAGGAATCCCAAAAGAAGGCTGTTTTGCAAAAGACACAAAAACATTCTCCCGGGTGAAAAATATGGGTTAAAAGTAGAAAATTTATCTTATAACAACAAAATATTAAAACTGAGAATATAGGGATTCAAATCGGAGGGGTGATCGTCTGAAGTAATCGGTTAAAAAGAAAAAAAAACAAACCCTAAAATATTTTTAAAAACGAAAAGAAATAAGAAGAAAAATAGAGTCGAACAAATTCGTGAATAGATCGAGAGAAAAACCATAATACTCCAAAAGATAACAAAAATCATTAATATTTGAAGAGAAAGAGATCCCGCAACTCACCTGAAGCGGGAAAGAGAGAAAGAAATCTTGAAAAAAAAAAACTGATAGGAATAGCTATGAGAAATATAGAGATTTTAGGTAAGACTAAAAACAAGTTTAAAATTATGAAAGAAATAATGTTGGGTAGATTCTTACCTTTAAAGAAAGTAATTTATTTGTTTCAGCGTTCTAATAACGCGAAAAGATATGGCGGGAGCTGATTTAAAATTTGAAAGGCTCTTATGCTAACGGCCATGGTAGTATAACGAATATAAGTGTTATTATAGAAAACGATTAAATTTGATAAATAAATAAATAAATAGTGTCTTATAATTACATTAGACAATGTAAAAAAAATAATAAATAAATTTGTTTGGTGCGTGTGACACGTGAGGTAAAAAATGTTTAACGGTAAAAAATAATTGTAGATTGTACTCTAGTGGAAAAGATGATAATGTTTATCCTAGAAGATCCAGATTCGAGCACCTGCGTGTATATAGTGTATATACGTTATCAAATGGTTAAGAAAAAAAATGAACATGTATTATTATTATATAATCACATCGATATATTAAAAAACTATTATTGAATACAATTAATTTATGTGGTGAATTTTAATAAAAAGTAAAAATGGAACTTAATGTAGAGCTAAAGCCAAATTGATGCTAAAAACATGAGCAGAAAATGAACATACATGAAACGTAGCATGCTACAATAAGTGAACATGTGAACAAGTGCTGGATTTGAAAAGTTTCAACAGAGGGGAAGCATCTTCTTTACAGAGTACCTTGAAGCAAGAGGTAGAATAAACGTAATTACATGCATTACAGATTCATTAAACCCTGGAAGTGATCATAGGGATGTTGTTCTGCAGGTATGCGCAAGCCGCGGCAACTCCGCTGCCGAGCTTAACCGGATATCCGACATCTTTGAGTATCATCTCCACACCAGCCAGGCAACCCAACAGTTGCAACTGAAATGTATATCAATGGGGTGGTTATTGTTGGTAACAAAGCTTGTTGTAAAGAACCAAATAGAAAAGGAGCACTACTTTGAAGATCATTCAGGAATTACCTCATTCAGGTTTCCAAGATGTCCTATTCTGAATACTTTTCCGGCCACTTTGTTGAGGCCTAGACCTAAGCTCAAATTGTATCTCTTCCATGCCCTTTTAACAATTTCTGCACTATCGATGTACGGGGGAACAAGGACCGCCGTCACGGTGTCACTGTACCATTCCTCCTTTTGTGTGCAGTTTTTCAAGCCCCAAGCCTCCACAGCCAGCCTGTTTCATGGTCATGCAACCGACGAAATCAATCGTTAATATATGCACAAATGAGTAAATAGATGTGTGGTGTGGTGTGGTGGAGATTTATGAAAATGTCATATATGTGTCTTTCATTTGGCTCACCTTGTTGCTGTGCCCAAACGGCTATGCCTTGCAATCACATTGTCCAGTCCTTCCTCGAAGATAAGATCGAGAGCGGCTCTTAGCCCATACAGTAGTTGGATTGAAGGAGTGTATGGCCAAAATGTTCCCAGCTTGTAGAACTTGAGGTAGTCGTTCCAGTCGAAGAAAACTCGAACCGATTTTGCACTTTTGGATGCCTCCAGGGCTTTGGGGCTTGCACAAACAATACCAATTCCTGTTGGAAGAGAAAGTGCCTTCTGAGAGCCAGTTAGTGCCACATCGACTCCCCATTCGTCCATACGAAAATCAAGTGCACAAATCGAGGAAACTCCATCAACAAGTAGTAGTGCTGGGTGACTATAGTGATCTGAGAAGAAACAGAAAGTATGAGAACCATGTTTTAGAGTTGATTCGAACTTTGTTTCGGCTTTCACTGGGAGTGAAAGAACATAATCTACACTTACCAAGTAGTTTTCTCACTGTAGCCAGGTTGTTGGTGACTCCAGTTGCAGTCTCATTGTGAACAATGCAAATGGCCTTGATCGTGTGGGAGTGATCAGCTGCAAGTTTTTCTGCCAGAATGTCAAGGTTCGCGCCTTGACCCCACTCGCTTTCAACTACATCGACGTTGAACTTGAGGCGTTGTTGTTGATCAATCCACAGCAGACTGAATTGTCCAATAAGGAAAGATACGATTCGATCTCCAGGGGACAGGGTATTAGTAAGTGCACTCTCCCATGCACCAGTTCCTGAATTCAAACACCAACATTATCTTCAAACACTAATCCAAAACATGTAAGATGCTACTATTAACAACATAGTACTTATGTGATTAATAATAGTATTAGTTTTCAAGTAGCCTAATCTTAAGTAATAACCTGAGACGGATAACCGAAAACTTGTTAGCGTAATTAAAACTATAAACACCTGTAGTTGGGATCATAAAGGGAGTTCCGGTGGTGGTCTTGAAAATCTTCTTGACATCTTCAAGAAGAGTTTTTGTCATTGCAGGAATGGCAGGGGAACGGTAATCCTCATTGTTCCTGTTCATGGCCCGAATAACCGGTTCCGGGATGTTAACCGGCCCTGGAACAAAGAGATGGTTCTTTCCCGGTCCATACACATAGTCCATGTTTTCTCCCTCCTAGAAATTTCACAGATAACTTAAATTTCCACAACTTTTCGGAATTTAAACTTCAACATTGAAAACAAAATCACAAATAATAAATCAATCTGTAATCTCATTCTCTAGGCTTCAAATCATATGAATAAGCGCAGAGGGAAAAAACAAATGAACAAAGAGAAACACCAGATAACCACATCCACTAGGATACCAAAAAGATGGACGTATTATATATGTTACCCTTACGTATTATAGTGAACTCAAGCTTTCTTCTTTAAATTTTAAGGCTAACAGGGACTTTATCATTACAAACCTAATAGATGCTAGCAAATTATGGTAACTATCTAAATATCTGGTTATATTTCACAAGGAAACAAAACTTTGAAATTCTAAATACTTCTAAGTTCTAACAACTCGTTTGAGTTCATTTTTCCAACAACATACATATAAATATTTACACAAACACAGTTATTTTCCAGCCAAAGGATAAAGATGATGAAAGTTTTGCTACTTTGTTTCAATCAAATAGATAATAAAGGAACTGAAATAAGTGTGTAAAGTGGCATACCTTTGGAAGAGAAGCTTCCAACGAAATTGGATGAAGAAGGATTGCAGGCTGTTGGTTGTGGCTTAGAAATATATATGATGGTTTGGAGATTTATAAGAGAGCAAGAGAATCACTCAACATAAACATGAGGCCTAAGTGGCAGATAAGAGCGAATTCATTTGGAACCTTGCGGCTATCAGCCACTCTGACTTGGAGGACCTTGGATTTCCACTCTTTGTTTTATTCATAGCTGTATTTTTGCAGCTAAGTCCCTGTAACTTTACTGAATTCCCTTCCAACCCCATACAGCTTAATCTCATGCACGTTGGTTTCATATATATCTAAGAAATTGTAGAATGATGGTGTTAAGTGTGAACAACATACAAAAAATTGAAGGACCTGAAAGCGAGATGGGAGATTGATTATGAGGTTGAGAAAGCAATGCAAAGAGATAACGTGATAAAGTGGTGTGAGCCACTCCCTTCCCTGTAGCAACCAATACCACAGATCTTGTTATTCTATTTGGTTCTTGCTGAGATAAAAAAGACTTGGATTTGTTCTTTTATCCCTTCATATTCTGAGGCTGTCTATCGAACTTGTCACCTGCATGCCTGTTAATTTGTTTTTTTTCCCACAATTTGTCCCGGAACTTTCCAACCACAGAACACTTACTGGTTCAACTCTAACTGGTTGAACCCAAGACACGCAAACCACACTCTAACTGGTTCAACTCTAACTCGTTGGGTTCGCACTAATTATCGGAATCAATTTCCAAAGTACAGAAACAAAAAAAAAAAGAGATTAAAAGTAAGAATCTGTTGGGACCTGTTTCGGTCTGTGTCAATGGAGCTTGTAAGAAATTTGGCAATCTAAATCATGTTTGCCTCACAAGTTACTGTCACGGAAGTAAAAACAAAAGGCCTCAACTCTATCCAAAATGCACATTGTTAACCAAAAAAAGAAATTGTGTTGCTAGGCCCCTAAATGGCCTGCTCGTTTTGGTTTCTTGCCGGGCCTGGTTTTTACATGGATACAAGTCCCATCGGGTCCAGCCATAATTATATTTTTTAAATTAAGTAGAGACATAATTATATTCTTAAAATAAATATTAAAATTAGAACTTATACGAGATGTGTTATTAGACTAATTAATGAATCTCTTAAATTATATTTTTTATGTAGCAGTTTTCTCAAATAGCAAGGCACCAACCGAAATTGCATTAAAAAAAAACAATTGAAAGGGTTACACTTACAGGCCTTTGCTTTACTTCCATCCATAAGTAAAAAGCTAGTTAAATAGTTAAATATTAAAAAAAAATCAGAATTCTAATTCATTAGGGGTAGTTTTCATTGTTTTTTTCATTTTTAATTTAATAAAAGTAAATCAAAGCAAATACAAATACATTAAAATTATCATAATTTAATCTAAAAGGATCAATCATATTGTATTGAGATTATCTCTATATTATCGAATCTTTACATTGTTAATGATATCATGTGATTAGGGAATGTAAAATTCCTCAATAATCGTACATTCTAAATGCAAATGGACCCTAGAAAGAATAAGTACGCCTTACTAATAAAAAATGTGGCAATATTAATATTAATATGCAAGATTGCTCTTGAAAATTGTATGTCCGAATACAATGTTGACATATTGGAATACATCCTGATGTAATGAGTTGCTCTTTTATTTAGTTAATAATGTTGAGGATTTGGACCCAATTTTGTTTTTCGGAATAGTTTCGTCTTCTAAGAGTGAGGGTGTTTCAAATTGAATAAACCCAATTTTGTTTTTGAAAATAGTTTCATCTTTTGAGAATGAGTGTTTATTGAATTGTCAAAAAAAGGTTACTTAGAAAAAATTTAAACAAAACCAACAACCAATTAGTTTAGTAGCATGAGATTTTATACAATAGTCAACGGTTCGAAATTTGACGTTACAATTTAAATTAACCAACTAATAAATTAGATATCGATAATTAAACGGAAAAAAATCCAAACAAAATTAAAAAAAATGTGTACTAAGTTTGAAGCAAATAAAAAAATTCCCATGTTTTAGGCTTTTCTTTGGTGGCTTAAAAAATGATGTTGTCCACCTTTAGCCAAGTGACTGTTATCTATATTTTATCATAAATTCTTGTTTTCCCATCAACATGTATTTTTAGTTTTTTATTTTTATATATTTATCAGTTTTGTTTTCGTGCTTTCATTGTTATATATATATTTTTATCGTGTTGATGTTGATGGTGCTTACCCTTTACTTATTTATCTACTCCATCCGTCCCATTAATTTTGTTCATTATTGACTTTTTTTGGTCAAATTTTTTGAACTTTGACCTATTATTATATAAAATTTATTATTGAAAAAAATATAAAAAAATATAATTTATAAACTTTCAATCAAGTAGTTTTAAAATATATATTTTATAAAATGTAATTATTTAAAATATTTAAAATAATCATGGTCAAAGTTTAAAAATATTGACTTTTAAAAAGTCAATAAAGGACAAAATTAATGGGACGGAGGAAGTATTATTTTTTCGAGTTGTTTGATTAAGTTTTAACTCTTTCCTTGTATGATCATATTTTATGCTTTTAGTGGTTAGTTTGTGCACTTCAATAAATTTTAAAAAAAAATATCATCATTAATCTACTGTAATAACTTTATTGTATCTCCTTTAACTAATGGTTATTATTTATCGAAATAAATGGCTTATATATCTTATAATATAAGTTTGAACCTTATACACAAATAATACCAACTAATTCATATGTATTTCTTCAAACAATTCGAGGCACTGCGACTCGGATAATATTTCTCGAACTAGCGGTTATGTTTATTATTAATTTTGTTAATAATAAAATTTGAAAATTATAGCAACTAACAAGTTTCACATCGCTTATTGTGCTCGTATTTTATTTGTCGTGATTATTTTAAAGACAAATATTTTTATTTTTAACATTTTAAACTTGTTATCATGTATTCGAATTTTACATGATGAATATTTATTTATTGATTTATAAAAATATAAAAACACAATAAACTATTTTGAATAAGAATTTTATTTTCAAATTATATTATAAATTAATAAATTTATTGGTAATTATAAATATAAAAATATTAGAACCTGGGCTTAATTCCGGTAGTCGTATGCTCCAACCCCAATCCAATAGTGGTTCTGAAAAGTAGGCAGCAGCTATTAATGGGTGCCGTTTACAAAAGCCATCCGAAAATCTAACTTTCAACCCTCGTCACCTAATTTTTTTGTGGAGAAGTCAGCTTCTCCCCTTCTCAACCGTGGGAGTTTTAGGATTTGTTTAGCCTTGCTTTTTAAATCAGTTTTTAAAAATTGTGCTAAACAGTTTATTTTTAGAGAGAAAAAAAATTACTTTTGGAACGTGATTTTCAATCTAAAAGTTATAATTTTTAATTTTTGCGGTTCTAAAAATAATTTTGAGAGCCAAATTACAATTTTAACTTTCACTTGCTTTATTTATAATTTATATTTCTTTACGAATATATAATTATACAATTAATATTTTTTTAAAATTTTAAAATGATATATATTTATTCATGTCAAATTTTTTAAATAATATTTCAAATTTGTTATATTTTCATGGAACATGTATAATTGTTAAAAAAATATATTTATTAATAAAAATATTTTTTATATTTTAATAATAATTTAAGCTGATATATTTCATATATTACAACATTATAGAATTTAAATATCATATATATATATATACATACATATACATATATATATATAACTTACAATGTCATATCTAAAATGGTCATTTATCTTCTTAAAAGCACTTTTTGACAGCAATGTTGTACACTTATATCTTACAACCAACTTTTTAAAATTTCTTTTCAAAATGACTTTCTAATAACACTTTTAAAAATCACTTTTCAAAAGCAATACTAAACCAGTCCTTAGTCTTCTCTCTTCTCCTCTTCTGGACATATAAATCAAATTAAAAACTAATTATGTTGTCATTTTGATATTATAGTATCTTTTTATCATTTTCTCAAATGTGTATATAGTTAAAACTGTGGAAATCATTGTGTTCAAAAAAATTGAAAATCAAGAAATGAAAATCTGATATTAAATTGTAAAGATAACTCTCATATTAAACCTATTTAAAATTAAATTTAAATTAATTAAATAATGAGTAAGATACCAACAATTACTCTAAAAAATGAGAATTCATTTCTCAATAGAGGTTCTACGTTATTAGTTATTACCGAGACAAATAGACATGCTCCATAACTAAAAGGACTGTTTTTCTATGGTTGCACGTGGTTGTTGGCCTTTGTTTCTCATTTCTAACAAGATTGCCACGTGATTTTTCATATGCTCATCGACCCTACCTTGCATTCATATTAATTTCAATCGGTCATTTCGTTTCATTTCCTGTGTTTCATTATACTTTTTGTACATTGATAATAAAATAAAATTATATAAATAAAATTATAACAATGTTATATATCTTATCTTTAAACTTTTATTTTTTATACATTAAAACGAATATTATAATATCTAATCCGCTTGCTAAATTTTTGTTCCACTGATAGTACTCATAACAAATAATTTTTTCCCTAGCATCTTTTTTTTTTATCAAAAAGATTGGTTTGATGGCACATGCAATAAATGTTAGGTGTCGCATATATTAACTTACATATAAATGTTTGATGTTACATGTGATAAATCAGTTAATGGGTTATATTTCTAATTGTATTTTAGCTTTTTACTGAAATTTTAAGTTAATTTTTGTACATCTCAAACAGGAGTAAAATGATTAATTTGTAATATATATATATATATATATATATATATATATATATATATATATATATATATATCCGTTTTATTGTTATGCACTGATGTGGTATTTTTATATTTTTATGCAAATGACATGTAAATAATAAATGGATGTGATACAAAACTATTTTTTTAATATTATTATAGAATAACGACCAATTTAAATGATGCAAAGTTAATTTATCCGTTAAAGTTGCTTAAAATAAAGAAAACAATTCAAAAATCGAAGGAAAAGAATTGCAAAGAAGACTACAAAATCCTTGGAAACTTGTATATGACCAAGTTGAACTTTTGAACTTCTTCCTCTGTTGCCCTAATTAAAAAAGAATTAAGATAGAATTATTCTATACCAGTTAAACATGATTAGAAAATTGAGATAAAAATATAAAAAAATAATGGTTGTTTTTCGGCTCTCCAAGATTATCCTGACTCATAATTAATTCAAATCACTTCGCCTCACACACCTAATTTTGATAAGCGAGTCTTTCAATGAAATTTTTTTACATACGAAAAATCTCGAATTCGAAATATGTTTAAGTAATATCAAATTGCTTATCGGTTGGTCCAATCCAGTTGTCCGAATATCATTATAAATTTTAAATTCATAATGTGTGATGTCTTTTTCCGTTAAAGTGTAAACATCTCATTTAAGTAGGGACTTGGGACTTTGTCTCTTTGCATGAGTTTTAATGTCTAGGTTCCATGCTCTTCGTAAAAATCTTAATGTACGTTATGTTTTATGTTTATGTAAACATACGCCATCGATTATTTTGATATACTTCGCAATATCAATATAATAAATTAATTAATCATGTGTATTCTTACATTATAAACCGATCAACACAATTATAATTTGAACGATAAAATTATTAAAAAATTACATTAAATTCAAGTTTGAATAATCTATTTTTATTTATATTATAATGATTAAATGAATAAAAGAAGAACTTATTAAGGACAACAAAAACAAATTATAGAAAGATTATTGATATAATGTGGACAGTGACATCTGAATCAAAACTGAGAAATGTTGGTGGTTTGTTGTGGATGGAGCAGGCAATCAATGATTCAAGCTCCACCACCGCTTTGCTCGGGCCAAATATCTTTCTTATTACGGATGATTTATGAACGGTAAAAATATCGGATATTCATTCTTAAAATATTCTTTTCTATTCTGAATATATAACAACTAAATAATTGAGAAATGGAAAAAATAAATAATTTGAGACATTCATGAAATAGATTGCACGAAACAACTTGTCTCAGTAGTTAAGAGAACGATTGTTGTTCTTAAAGGTTACGAGTTTGAGCACCAACAATTATAGTAAAAAATTTAGGGCGGGCGTGTGCCCACCTAATCATACATGTGGCTCTGCCACTGTAGATGGTGAAAAACAACAAATTTTCACAAGCACTTTAATTTTAAAGTTTAGAGTTAAATTTGTAAGGTTTAGGGTTTAGTAGGGGGCAGATGCATATGACTACTATGAGAGCATATGCATCCCATTTTTGGGAGAATTTAAAAATATAATTTAATTTGTAAAAGAAATTTTATTTTGCATATTCATTTATAAAGAAAAAAAGTGTTAAAATTTTGAACCCTTATTTTTGAGATTCTAGAACCGCTACCGGGGTTTAGTGGTAAAAAATTAGGATTTGAGATTAGAATTTGAGGTTTATAAGTTAAAACTTAAATCTTTAACCATATAACCCAAAATTTTAAACACTAATATCTAACTATAAATTGTAACCCTAGCACCTATATTTTAAACCTGTAAATTTAATTTCTAAAAACTAAAATTTAACACTAAATTATAAAATTAATGTGCATATAAATTTTTTTTGTTTTCACTCTATGTGTACTGAATATAAATCTTATTTAAAAAAATTATAATTTTGTGATAATGTTTATATTGTCACATTATGAAAGGTAAAAGTTGAAAAAGAAAAACTTACAACTCTAGAGTCGTATATATAATACTCAGCGGTGGAGCTGAAACCACTGAAAATCAAAGGCAGCCCGCTCCACAATACACGGACAGAAGGCAGCAATGTCTCGCCACCGACGCCAAGCCTCTCGAGTCCTCCCACCGGACCTAACATGGGAAGGGGAGGAGCAGCCACCCAAATCCACCGTCTCCGCCCAACCAATTGCCACTACATACGGTCGTCAAGGCTCCAACGCTTCAACCACGCACGCCTCCGCAAGCCCATCCACAACTCTCCACCAGGATTACTCTTCCGGGAACCAATCGCTGCAGCAGGCTCCTCAAAATAACCCTTCTGCAACCACCAAACCTTCTTTAAATTAAGCTTCCAAGACTTAATCATAAACCCAAGTAGCGATGTTAAACATTAGCCTTGTGTTCGTTTCTTCTTCTTCTTTCCTCTGTGTTGTCCTGCTGAGCTGAGAAGCTTTTTGTTTGGTATAATATGTTGTGCCAACTGCCAAGTGTTGCTTAAATTAGCTTTATTATCTGCAATGTTTTTCTCTTTCTTTCTCGCTCTGTTTATACGTTTATCTAGTTTTTAAACTTAAAAAACACATTTTTCGATAATATAGTTTTATGTTATGTTTTAGAATTTGAATTAAAAAGTCTGGGTTTGGGTTTTGAAGACACATACTTTTTGAATTCAAAATGTACATTTCATATAGGTATTATTCGTTAAGGTTCTATATGATTATACACTTTAAGTAACTAATTTGAACCAATTATGAAAATAATTTTGGAAAACGTGGTATTCTAATATTTAAAATTAAATAGTTAATTGAACCCAATGAGTAATTTCAGTGGAAAAGAGGATGCTATTCATCCTAAAGATCTGAGTTCAATCCACTTTGTCTGCAAGGTCTGTGGTATATTAAAGGTTAAAAAAGTATGAACATTAACTACCTTAAATGTTTTAATTTTATCCATAAACTACGACCCTCGTTTTAAATAAGTCTCCAAACTTTTGAAAATTCATAATTTCATCTTCAAATTATCAGTATATGTTAATCTCATGTTAATAAAATTGTTATAAAAGTTATCAATTTTCATGTAAACGAGATCTTGATTCAAGTATATTCAGTAATATAAAGTGTCATAAACGATATTTAAAGATGAAATTGAAACGTTTAAAAATTTAAGAACCAATTTAAAATGAATGACGTAACTTGAGGACATGTGATATGATTAATTCAAATTTAAACAATCAAGGTTCTATATATATATATATATATATATATATATATATATATATATATATTAAATCGTCTAAAAGTGATTAGGTAATATCTATTTATACGTATTCGTAACTCTTTGACAATATACATATAATTTCTAAAAAATAATTTAAATTTAATTTTTTGAAATAAACACCATCCGTTTATAATGTGGATTTAAACTAGTGAAAAGTTAATAATGCTATAAAATGAATTTAGACAAATAAAAAAAATTGAAAGCAAAAAAACGGGAGATAAATTTAAAAACCTAAAAACTGAGGGCACAAACAAGTAGACCTTTTGGATATTTACCTCCTACCGTCTTGTACAGAACTGTAGTCCAGATTTTAACGGGTCCCACCTACGAACAAAAAAGTCAGTTGTTTTGGGTGTCTTTTTATATCTCAAATTAAAATAATCAAATTTAGGTCATAACTTTAAATTTCATCCCTAAATAATAAATTATATATCTAATACTTTAAATCATAATTTTAAGTTTTAACTTTAAACTCTAAACATAAATTTTTGGTATTAAATAAAAATAAGTGCACCGAAAAAAAGGACATACGGTTTTTACTAAACAAGAATCATTTGATATTTGTTCAGTGACAATTTCTAAGACTTAACACTAAAAAAATAAAATTTTAAGCTATAATCATAAATTTTAAACCTTAAAATATACACACAACATTGAATAACCTTAAACTTTAACCTTAATCTTAAATTTATTTTTTATATTTGAACATAAATAGAGACACATAAAAAAGTATCTTCTACTTTTCGGTGTCATTTTTATGACCTAACATTAAATAAAATAAATTTTAAATCTTAACTCTAAATTTTGAATCCTAAAAAATACATTATATTATACTAATAATTCTTTGAATCCTAACATTTAATCTTAATTTTTTTGCTATGGATGCATACTTATTAATTAGAGGCACCAAAAGAAGAAAAATTATTGCATGGTCCCGGATTACCACGTCATCTATGGTTTTTCCCACTAAAAATCAGTCACATAATTTATTTTTTAATTTTTATGTCATTTTTTCTAAAGATTAATCTTTACCTTTTTAAGCCATGTAAATGGAAAGTGGGTGATTACATAGAAGTTGATTATAAATAAAATAATGACTAAAAAATTATGTGACTTATTTTGAGTGAATAAAGATGATAGATGAAGTAGTGGGCTGGAACCATGTAATAATTTCTAAAAAAAAAAAAGTTATCTCAAGTTTTTCTATTTCTTTCTACTCCAATAAAAACTCTTTAAAACCGTTAATTTCTTCTACATTCTCTCACAGTGTAGTCCCAGGCGCTAGCGTAATGGCGGATTACGGCGGAGCTATCGCACTTTCTCAAACGCACTTCTCTGACGATGACTCATCCGAGCACATCCCTCGTAGTATGCCAGCTTCTCCTGGTGGATGCGGTGGTTTTTCTTCCAAGTCTAAAACTCCAAGCAACATGATTATTACCCTTGATCACCATCGCCAACAGACTCCATCGTCATCCGAGAACACTGCAAAGAAGCCTAGAGGCAGGCCTCCAGGGTCCAAAAACAAGCCCAAACCTCCCATTGTCATAACCAGAGACAGTGATTCAACTATGAAACCGGTGATTCTGGAGATCTCCACTGGTTCTGATATCATTGATGCTATTCTCAGCTTTTCCCGTAGAAACCATGTCGGCATCAATATTCTCAGTGTTAGTGGCTCTGTATCAAACGTCACCCTCCGGCATCCTGTTTCTCAAGCGGCGCCACCACTCTCTTTTCATGGACCTTTCACCCTACTCTCTTTGTCTGGCTCATTCATTGCTTCTGCTACTTTATCTTCGTCCAACGAAACTCCCCATTCATCTTCATCGTCAAGCTATCCGACGCCTAGTTCCCTGTCTTCCACTCTGTCGTGTTGTTTTGGTGTAACTCTTGCCGGTGCACAAGGGCAAGTGTTTGGAGGGGTGGTAGGAGGGAAAGTAATGGCAGCAACGCAGGTGATTGTGGTGGCTACTACTTTTGTAAGCTCTGCGTTTCATAGGCTGCCATGTGAAGGTGGTAACGATGACCATCATAAGAAAACCAAGTCTTGTATTCACGGTACCGTTGGTGGCGGTGGCGGTGGTGGGGCTGCTGGTGCAACCGAGTCGCGCTCTAGTTCCGGAATGTCCATGGCTGTTTATGGCGTAGCATGTCCCACTCAACTCAATTGTCAGATCTCACCTGATGTCATGCCTTGGGGTGGATTGTAATCATTTAATTTCCTTGCTATAATTTAAAAGATAAACTAGTTTTATATATGTAGTTTATAAATATAGTTATCTTCATGCTTGTTAAATCATAAAGACAACTGTTTTCACGGTTCACAACTCAACAAGAACAAGGCTTCTGGCCTAGCAGTTGGCATGGTTCAGCGCTGTTACAGACAACTGAAACATCACTTCTTCAGGGTTCAAGTCAAGTCCAACCCCCAAAACGAAAAAGAAAAAGGGTTTCAGAATTCAGATAACAAGGCAGAGTGTAATAAAACAAACTGTCCAAAAGTTTTCGAATTTCGACCTTTGAATGTTGAAAGGCTACGTAATAGACTATATCTAACTTATTATATGCATCTTTTGGTTGTCTTTTAGCTGTTGCTCGTAGTTTGTGAATGATGATCATGGAACCCAATGAAGCAACCAAGATTTTGGGGTTTTGTTTTCAAAGTTAAACCTTTCATTTTGCAATCTGAAGTAGAAAATGCAGTGGATATCAAATGAGAGTGAGAGGGGTAACTTTATAATGAAAGATTACTGAGGTAAAAAAAGAATACCTGTGGGTGTTCAATGTTTATGGAGATGGAGTGATGGACCAACGTCAGTCGAGTGAGTAGAGCTTGCGCAAGTGGGCGCACGCGAGGTCAGAAACAATGTTGGGTTTGGTCGACGTGTAGTTTATGTATTGGCCACTGGTTCTCACGAGAGTGAAAATAAAAGCTGCTTTGAGTTGAGTTGTTTTTGGAGGGAAGTTTGCTGAATACAGTCATACTTTGTGGTTCCAAAGGAAAGGTAGTGGCAGTTGAATTGGTCTGCAGCTTGGAACATTGGGTTCGCATGGGTCAAGTCAACAAGTCAGAAGCAAGCAGCAACAGCTGCAGGATGAAGGTAGGTAGGTCCAGGTCCAGGCCTCCTTGGATTGAACCCAAGGTTATGTTTAGGGCAACCTATACACTTTGTGAATGCGAAAGGAGAGCGGTGTTACAAACTGGGATTCTGTCAAACTCCTAACTCTTTCATCGGGAACTGCTTTTAATAATACTACTATGTTTTACTTTTAATATTATAATATTTAAAAATGTCTGTGTAGGAAGAAGAAAAAAAGAAGATGCTTCATTACATCATCAAAGAAAATATCACACGATCCGTCTACAAAAAAGTGAACAGCTAAAGTCGAGCCAGCAGATTCACTCGATTCATGGATGTTATTTTTACAATGAAAACGGAATATTATTTAACAAATTATGAAAGATATGCAAATACAACACATTTAAAATAGAGAATAATATGGACTAATCTACTAAATTTTATACAACTCAAAAGTATAAAAAAAATATTTCTATAGATATTACATACTATCAATTGTCTTTATTCAAACGTGATGCTTTACGGGGTAAAAAAGAGTGATGAGCGAACCAAAATATCATTCAGATTGCTTCACTACCAAGGTCTGATTACATCATCAAACAACCATCAACCAAGTGAGGATCTATCTTTCTATGACCACCGACAATTAAAATCAGAAATTAACGTCGTGAAGATCTCTAAACGAGCACTAAACGACCATTAAAGTATGCTAAAATCATGTCAAAACGACAAATTAAACAAACTACATTAAAGAAAAAACGTGCCACAAATGCAGAGAAAATGCGTGCCACAAAAGCATAGATTCTTATTAAAATATAAAAAATAATAAAATAATAAATTCGGTAGTCGACAACCAATACTAAAATTAATTATCGACCACCGGTCAAGAATGCAAATAAAAAAAAAATTAGTTGCCGCGCTTGAGAGCACTCGATGCATCATTAATTCTAATGTCTTTTAAGTAATTTTTATTTTAGACTATTGAAATTTACATCAGCTTTCATTTACATTATAAACATTTAATTCAATCAAAGGACAACATTCAACTTTTATTATTAATAAACTTAATCACTTTTACTAAACTAATTCTAACAAAAAATGAAATCATCATATTTATTTAACATATTTTTTACATATCGTTAATAAATAAATGTTTAATTCATAATTTTGATATTTTTCAGTAAGAATTTTTTAAAGCATTTTATTTAAATAAATTTATAGTAAAAATAATTATTTTTCTTTCAAATTCTAACAAAAACTATTTAAATTGTCAATTGAACATTATCTATTCATTATATTTGGAAAATTATGTTAAATAAAAATGTTAATTTTAATTTTTTCCCTTAATTTTTTAATGACGTCAAAACTAGTGATTTAATTTATAAATGATATAATTTATTAAATTAAAAATTTATGATATAAACGAAAGTGAATATTAAATTTAATGATCTAATACGCAATTACCCCTTTATTCCTATTAAAGACTTTTCATACGACCATGCTCGAAAATGACACTACTAATGGGGTAATTTAGCTGAATATTTTCTTTTGAAAATTTATTAGGAAAAATACCCCTGTCAAAATAATATTTAGAAAAATATTATTCATTCAGATCGCATAGAGTGAAATCGCGTTCTATAAAATACGACTTCCATGTTGAGTGGATAGGTAAAAAAAAAATTAATCTATCAAGTTTTCATTGCACAGAAGTCTCGTTTTGCAAAACACTACTTCACCCTATGTAGCCTAAATGGAGGATGTTTTTTAAATGTAATCTAAAATAGTATTTTTTTCCAATAAATTTCTAAAAGAGAATATTCAACCAAATTACCCCTACCAACATCGGTTTGGTAATTACTTTTCTTGTACCACAGAAAATGCAGGAAAGTTGGGCTTTAGCCTGAATTTCAATCCCAACAGCATCCTTGTGCTTTGTTGGGCCCAACAGTGATTTTCACACAAAAATAATTTGATAGGGTTCGGCAAGTCCAACGCCCCTCGTTTTCTACTAAAGAAATTTCAATACCGTCAAGTTGGTATACGATTTTCTTAATTGAAGTTGATATACAGTTTTAAAACTTAATGTTTTGTTATATTTTTAAACTGAGTTTCATTATTGTTTTTATTAAAAAAAAATCACATGCATTCCTATTTTTTTTTATCAATTTGACCCATATATTTTATAAATAAAAAATATCAATAATTGAATGATACAATTTATTAATCTTATATGTTTATAGATTTTTAAGTGTCAAATTTAAAAAATAAATATAAATGTTACATATTTGTTTCTTTTATAGCTGATAAATCAATAACGAACGATAAAATTGAATAAAAGTTCGAAAAGATGTCAATATTTCTAAATAAAAACAATACATGGACTTGATTTTTCAAAAATAAAATATGTGAATTAAATTTTAAAATAATGTATAGACTTTTGACATATTTAGTCCTAGAAATATTAGGCTGGAAATTTAATTTAAGAGAAGACGTCGATAGACCTGTTTACAAGTTGGACCCCTTGAGCATGAGGTCTTCAATTTTTAAACGTGTAATTATAATGACCAACAATACACATTTATACTAGCAACAAACCTGCTAAATAAATACTTAAACTTTTTATCAGAATGTTCTTAACGATCGGCCAATTAATAAATCTTTTCGTTAATTATTATTTATACATAATATGAAAATTTTAAACTTCAGACATCTTTCTTGCTAAATAAATATTTAATCTTTATTCCAATCATATATTAGCCCGGGGATTATTAATTTTACTTGGTGATGTTTTCTATACTAAAACATGTTTAATTTCTATTGTTATATATTTTATACTGCTACATGTATTTTTTTAAGGGTAAACTACATAAATGACCACCATACTATTAGAAAAATCGCAATTTGACCACCTTACTTTTTTCGAAGCAATTAAACCACCAAACTATTAAATTAGATGCAATTTGACCACCAACCGTTAGAAGTTAACGGGAGGGTGACGTGACGGTTAAAAAAATAAAGGTATAATTACACATTTGGTCCTTACTATTTACACATTCTTTTAATTTGATCCTAATTTTAATTTAATAAAATAAATTAATTATTTAATTAGGTTGTGACACATGTCCTTCACCAGGATTCGAACCAAGGTCACCCTGGATAAGGTGATATGTGTTCACCACTAAGCCAAATGGGTCTTTGTGTTATGTAATACAAAGCTTACTAGATTACTTAGTTCGGTTTTCATTCCAGAAAAAAAGAAATCTGCGTGTATATCCATACATTAATCTGCATCACTTTTTTTAGAACACATTAAAACTATGAAAATGGAAAACCTTTAGTTCTTAAAGAGATGTTTCCCTGAATTCGTTACGCTTCCTTGACCAGCCATTCTTTTATTGCTTTGCCATAAGGTTGTGGCAGTAAACCTATTTTACAGCTTAATTATGATCATACGTTGTCAAGAGTTCTCATTTCTATCTTACACATTTTTTAGTCTTAATTCTATTGATTTACTGTCAGTTTCTCCCTAAACCACACTAATTATATTGATAATTTGACATAAATGCTTAGAAAGAGTTCAAATGAGTGATTATTTACTTACCTCCTCAGCACAAAGACCACGGAACTCTGCAGTCATTTCATGAGCCAAATTTGACCACATAGCCTGTCTCTACACTGCTGTTTCTGCATTTTTCAGAAATTTCCTCTTTTCAAGTGCAATTCGAGGCTGTTTATAATCATGTTAATTTACTGCTATGGGTGTCAAAAAAATCAATTTTGAAACTCATGCCGAAACTCTAAATAAAGTGAACTATGAAAACGCATATGTTTTGTATAGTAAGTTTTGTATTACATACCACAAAGACCCATTTGGCTTAGTGGTAAACACATATCACCTCAACCAAGGAGACCCTGGTTTGAATCTTGATGAAGGCAATATTGCTTTACTTTTATATTCTTCCTCTAATTTGGTGACACGTGTCAGCAAATGATTGGAGGAGAAAAATAAAATTTATAAATAATTAAAAAGTCCTCCAATAAGGTAGTGACATGTGTCACAACCTAATTAAATAATTAATTTATTTTATTAAATTAAAATTAGGATCAAATTGAAAGAATGTGTAAATAGTAAGGATCAAATGTGTAATTATACCTTTAACTTTTTAACCGCCACGTCACCCTACCGTTAACCTCTAACGGTTGGTGGTCAAATTGCATCCAATTTAATAGTATGATGGTTTAATTGCTTCGAAAAAAAGTAAGATGGTCAAATCGCAACTTTTCCAATAGTATGATGGTCATTTATGTAGTTTACCCTTTTTTTTAAAGGAATTATGTGTACTGTGGTCATTAATGATAAAAGAATCTGGTTACGGAATTGAAAGCATAAGTCGAGCCCCACCAATACCATGGTAGATCGGAAGGGTTTTCCCATGACCTCAATTAATACCATCATTTAATAAAACAATAATGATAATAAATTGGGAAATGATGTGTTAAAACATCATTGCCCATACACTTGCAACGTTCCAGTTGGATGGTTTCCAGTGCTTCATTGGATTCCAAATCCTAGTGTTAATCACAAAATTAAATTTTAAGCCCTAACCTTAAATTCTAAATTTTAAATTTCATACTTTAAAAATATATCTTACCTTAAATCCTTTATACTCTAACCATAAATTATAACTTATAACCTTAAATTTTAAACCTAATTTTGAACGTAAGAGCATAAGTAGGAGCACCGAAAAGTGCTGGTGATTTCCATCCACTCTATTTATCATTGGTTTTCCAAGGATGGTTGCATGAGTGTTGAGAAACTGGGTGAATTCAAGTGTCCCACCACTCCAGCAGCAGAAAGATAGGGTGCAGCAGAGGGATTTTAGTGGGGTTCAACAGATTATCTCTGGACTGCATTTTTTCAATATAATGATCATGACTTAGGCCAACATTATTAATTATTCCCTTCCTCTCAAAATATCAAGATATTTTAATCTAGTTTTCAAACAATTTTGACTCATTTTCTTGTTAATTAGTCTAAACCCACAAAGATATTATACGTTTACAGGCTACAGCAAGGTCCTGAGGATATCATAGAATTCGAATACGCAATGGGAACTGAACTCGTTTGTTATTTTGTCAGCTTAAGTAAAAAATGGAATGTCGGTGCACCTAAGCATTTTGCTTTTATCCTAAGCCAAAATCATAAAAATATTTCAACAATTATGCCACTAAATCTATGTAATCATTGTTCCAACAAACAAAATCATCATGAAATATTGTTTTGTTTGTAATTAATATATAAAACCATGTTCATATCCTAACATATCTTGAAAACAAGTGCTGTTTTCCGCCAAAACAACTGAACTGCAGAGAAATTCATCGGTGGCAATGTTAACAAATCTCAACATTTAAGTTAATACAAGGATTAACAAGTGAATTACAGAGAAAACTAGGGTCTTCACCAAGGATGTCAAAACTACTCTTCTGATAAAATTTGCAGAAATGTCTGATTCAAAAGAATGCACGGCTACCATAGAAAACCCTGGACCCATCTTTCTTTTTGTCATGCTCTATTTTCTGAATCAAATCACCACGATGCTCGTGTTCAGGTTTGTCAATATCCATGGGAAGCTTCATCTTAGCCAAAGACTCTGTAAACTGTTGCATGCTCCTCATGTACATGTCTACTATCTGTTGCTGCATTGCTGATTCTTCTGCCTCCAAATTCATGTTCCCCAATGGAGCTGAAAACACTTGTTTGCTCCAACATTTCTCGTCTCCAACTTCGCTTCCTTTCTTCGACGTCGGGGTATCGGGACGCCCACCTGGGCTCGGATTAGTCTCGAGACGGCTCTTCTTTTCATTCGAATCGGCTGAGTTGCGATCATCGCTTAGGCTTGTTGTTGTTGAACTTAAAAACCCAGAATTTTGGAGGCTTCCATTGGGAGAAACGGATCCTTCATGGATTTCCTCAGATGAATTTGCTGTCATTTCGTAGTCTTGGACATGCTGATGAGTGGAACCGAGTTGAAGGAATGAAGCAATCCCTGGCCTTGAATCAAAACCATGCAAGTAGTGTGAAACCATTTGCTGATTCTCCCGAACAATATTGATGTCGGGAAATTCTATCCTGGAATACTCAACAGGGTCAAGCAATACAACTTCTGCCGAAATCGAAGAACTGGTTGTCGTGGTCTGAGAATTGCTGACACCCATTGAAGTGTTGAAAGAAAGACTCAATTTGACAGTTCCGGCCGGAGAATGGAAAAGATCAGTGGAAGAGAGGCTATAGTCTTGTGTGATTTTTCCTTTGCCGATAATTTCTGAAACCGGGACCAAAGCAAAGCCCAAAAGCTGGTCTTCCAGGTAGTTTCTGGCCCTACTAAGCATCCAAATCTCGCATTTCAGGACAGCTTCGATCTGGGTGACTTTGACAATCAGGTTTTCGTTGAATTCCGGATTCTTCCCACCTCCATTGATGACCCTGGTTGAGCGGGTATCATCAGGGTTATAGGTGAGAGAGAACTTGGCATAAACATCTTGGTTATCGTAGATACAAATGTTGTGAATATTCCTAGCATGATGAACATAGATTTCCAGAATTCCCCAGAACTCGGAATCTCGGTCATCATCATCAATGGTGTTTGAATTCGGGTTAAAACGGAAACCGGGTGATGTCCTGAAAGAATCCATGGCTGGAAACAGGAAAGAACAGAACGAAAACAGGGTTTGATGCAGATGGGGAAAAATGATGAGAAGTTGGAACAATTCAGGCTTTATCTTCCCTTTGAAGTTGGAACAAATGAATGTTAGAGGTAACAGGAAAGCAATGGAAGCTACAGTTGGCGGCTGTATATCATGTTAGGTTGAGAGGAGCTTTGATTTTTGGCGACTTTGAGTAGAGTGGTAGGTGGAAAATGGAAATCAACAGGGAAGAGGAGAAAAATAAATAAAAAAATGCTGTTGATCATGATGTTACTTATTCTGCCTGTTTTACCATGCATACACTCACTACACCAGATTTATTATATGGCCGCGGTTTTGACACAAACGCCACAATATTTCACTTTTTACGGCGTTTGAGAGAGAAACGCCACAAAAAGGTAAATTTTACGGCTTTTTAAATAAAACGCCGCGGTAGAGTGACAAGTAGTGGCGTTTTTAAGAAAACGCTGCAAATAAGCCTCATGTTTTGCGGCGTTTTTATTTGTAAACGCCGTAATAAGTTTCTGTTAGTGGCATTTTTTTATAAACGCCGCCATAGCTTATGTTTTTAGCGGCGTTTTTTCTTTAAACGCCACAATAGGTCATGTATTACCGATGTTTTGAATTATAAACGCCGCAATAGGTACAAGTTCGGCCCATTTTTAATTACTTTCGATCAAAATTTTAATTTATTGAACTCATTTAATGGTCTGAGTAGTAAAGAATGACGTTTTTTTTTATATGATGCGAATCTAAACAGATAATATAATCACCTCAGAGTAATGATAAAAATGGATCCCAATTGAATACAATTAGGGGGTGGGTGGGGGATAGTGACTTAAGGGGAGGGTGATTGCTTTGCTTGACAATACAACTTCCACTTCGTATGACTAAATTTGCTCCACTTTGGAGTATGGAGGTCCCCCCACTATGCCCTTTATCTACACCATCTTCTTCTTCAAAAAAAAATTAAGTATATTTTTCAGTTAAATTAGTTTATAACAATTATAAATATTTAGAAATTAATGAGCAGTTAAATTATTTGATTTAACTGTATGATTTTCAATATAAATTTTTTAAAAATAAAAGTTCAGATTTCATCATTTTATAAATATATGAAATCAATTTTATGTATTCAATGGGTTGAATCAGTTTATTTTAGGGACCCAAATTGATATAGTGATTCATGATTTTTCTCATGACATTAAAGGAAGAAGTGTCTCCATAGTGCCATACCTACATGTTTGAAAACAAGATAAACAATATGAACTATAAGCTGAAGGAATTTAGAAAACTTGCTTAGATTTGCAGTGTTTTTATTATATTTCGAGCAGTCGTTCATGCTTACCTAATTGTAACTTACCCATCTTCAACATTCCTACCTAACTTTATCTCTTATTTTCGCACTCTTTCGCCCGATCACCTCGTCTTACGGCTAATTTTTTTCTTACAAAGACTACTTCTACTTCTACTTAAAAAAGAGAGAAAAGGTGTAGGAAAAGAAAAATGCTCTTAATGAGTCTTGAACCATAACTTAAAGGGAAGGTGAATCGAGTAAGTGAGTAATTTTGACCAACCGGCCATCAATACTTGCTTCATCTTGCGACTAACTTAAAGATTTAAGAATCATGTATAATTTATTAAATTAAGGTCTTTAATTCTAAAATAAATTAAATATTTGTTGTACGTTGTGATGGTCATGGGTTAGGTCGGCTTTTTTGGCCGACCTGCATTCGACTCGAAAATTTAACACCACCACCCAAAATCAACCCGACCTGATATTTTATTTGATAAAATTATTTTTATTCAATAAAATAAGGAGATAATTGAAAAAAAAACAAATAGAGAAAATTATAATAAATTATTTTATTTTTATTAGACAAAATATTAAAATAATTGAATATATATATATATATATATAAAGATGAGCATTATAACAATTATACTTAAATATCTAGAATAAAATTAAATTATTATTTTGGGTCGAGTTGAGTATTTTTATTCTAAACTCAAACTCGATCCGGTAATATCATAAAAAATATTGGACCCGTACCTAAAGTTTTCTTTAAAATACTCGACCTTCCAAGTCGAAATTCGTCGGGTGTGAGTCAAATTACTATCCCAAGACTTTATACTTTGTACCCAAAAAAGATGAAGTGGTCCATGGTCATCTCTACCATCACACATCCTTGTATCAACAATAATGTTGCCATATATCCCATCATACCAGACCATTAGTGCTCCTTTATTTTTGTATTCTTTGGTTCCCTACCGATCAGTTTAAAATTAGTTTATTAAATATTTCGTCTTTATTTAAATAATGTGGTATTTATATGTTTCTAGCTCGGAATAAATTTGAGTTTTGAAATATGAATGGAGGGTTACTTAGAACTTGCAAATTCCACTCGAAACCATGTAATTTGAAAGGACAAATTTTCCGCATTCAGCGAAAAGGTGGCCGGCAGTATTAATAGGAAGGGCCAACTCTCTTTTAGAAGAATGATTGCTTTTGTTTCATTTTCATAATAATACTAATAATTCCCTCTCATAAAATTCAACAACACCTAGCATCACCATTTTCCCTCAACACCAACACTTTATCGAAAGCATTTCTTACTCATTCAATATTTTTTAAGCGTGGTCAGAGTTGTTCCTGAAATTTTAGTAGTTCAATGACAACCTTTAGTATTGAAAAAAAAATAAACCCTGGGCGAGAGTCCTTGCCGCTCGCCGAGACGGCTCTGATAGGATGGGTATGAGTGTGGGCTAGCAAGTGAGGAAAATCCTTGGTCATGCTTGCTTGATTCACTTTCTTATTTGGAAAATTCAAGTAAATTGGGTGGTTTAGTTAGGTGAAGAGCGAAATCCAACAAGAATCTTGAGTTACCAATGGGTGAAAAAAAGTAAATATTATTAAATAAAATTCTCAACAACTCTATGATTGCGTGCATGGCATGGAAAAATTATTGCATGGTCCCGGACCACCACGTCATCCATGGTCCCATCCACTAAAAATCAGCCATGTAATTTCCATGTCATTTTTCCAAAGATGAATCTTCATCTTTTTAAGCCATATAAATAGGGAGTGGGTAGTTACATAGTGACATGGAAAAAAAGAAATTACATGGCTGATTTTTAGTGGATGGGGACCATGGATGACGTGGTGGTCCGGAACCATGCAATAATTTCTCCATGGCATGGCACCAACATTAGTATAGGCTTTTCCACTACACGTTTCTAACGTCAAACTTCTCCTTACAATTGGGCTTCCCAGTTCCCACATAACTTCTTAATTCGGAGGCCCTCATTAAGTGATTTTAGGGATTAAGAATAACTTTACTTCATTCTAATTAACCTAAGTTCTAAGATGTTTACAATTGTTCGTGAATTTAGTAAAACATAAAATATGACTAAGATAATGGCCATGTTTGGCAATCAGCGGATAGCTGATAGCGGATTACATTAGTTAATAGCTGATTGCATTAGCTGATTTGACTAGCGAATTGTATTAATTGATTGTATAAAATTGTTTGGAAAAACTAACTAATAGATGTTAGATTATTTAAACAAATAAAATGACATATAAGAAAATAATTATATTCAATACTTGTTTGAATAGTTTCTTAGTTATCAATATTTTGTATCTAATTAATATTAATTAGATTTATAAAATTATTTTTAATATAACTTTTTTAAACATATTTGAATGATTTATATATTAATTTATTATTTATATAATTATTTTAATATAATTTAATTAATTAACAAATTTAAATACACATATAAATATGTGATAATAAAAAAAATAAATAGGATTAGCTTATATATAGGGTGAGAAAATATTTGATTTAGGATATTTTGAGATTTTTGGTAATTGATAAGGGTAAAAGAGTCTTTATAACTCTAATATCAAACCTCTAATCTCAAAAAACTCCTATTACGAGCTCTTTTAACATTAGCGATTTCACCCAAACCCGCTTTTTTCAATCCTCTTTTTATCAAACAATAATATTAACGAATTTGACTGATAAAACCTATAATTATGTTTTAAACTTCTAATTTTTACCCAAAATACTATTTACCGAACATGACCAATATATTGTAGACTTGTAGTTGTAAACCCCATTTATTTGGAATCCATATTTGGTATTGGGAGCTAGAATTCTATGATTGAATTTGATTGCCAATTGTTATCCACCCATCGTGATTGATGCTGCTGCCACTGCCACTGCAGTTCCCTTGTAACAGAAGGAAGCCCTGGCCTGAACTGGACACCAAAGTCTTGGTCTTCCTTCAGTTCCAGGCCCCATCAAGTGCTGCTCTCTTTCCTTTCTCCGACCACTGTGTCTTGTCTCTTCTTTCTGCTTTTTCAGTCAAATAAATCATCTATTTCTAGCATCACCCATATACGACTCTAATCTAACATAAATTCCAACACAACCCCAGGATTAGGGAATTGCAGAGTGGACAGAATCTTTGTTGGAGTCTTGTCGAATTCCATCATCAGATCAAAGACTACCACTCCTCCCTTGAATGTAATAATTACATGTATAGTCGGTCGGAGGAGAATATTATACTCCATATGCATGCAAAAGCTTCAGATTGCTAACAAGCAAGCAAAAAAGGACACTGAGAATCATACCTGAAAAGAATGTCTGACACATGTACATGACAACATCACTGAAACAACTAAGAATAATAACTTCAGACGTAAAAAACAAAGGCCTGCTACTGTTCCTGCTACTGCCGGTGCAATGATTTTTGTGTGAAATGGGAATGCGTATGGGTTCATGTCATCTTTTTTTGTTTTTAGAATAATATAAGATTAGTTGACAGGTTTCAACCTTGTTTGGGCAATAACAAAGCCAACCCTTCAACCAGAAGCATAACAAATTTGTACAGATTCTCATTTTAGGGAAAACAAAACTAGGGCAAGTATTAATTTCAATCAAGTTGACAGCTACTCTAGCAACTCTCTCTTTGGAAATATGGAATGGAAGGGAAACCCTTTTCTTCCTAATATCAAAGCTCCTTTCTTTGCCACCAAATGAACTAAAGGTAACTGTAAAAATGGAAGGAAAAAAAACAAGAAGCAAAAGTTGCCAAAAATAGGATTCTTCATGGCTCACACGTCACAACTATTACTGTCCACTTCTCCTGCTGCATGCAGAAGCATAATCAGTTAATCTAAACCCCAAATGATAGAGAAGAAAAAACTATTGCCAATGCAACCACCCCATAAACATTCTGTAATTAAGGTTGAAGATTAACAAAGACTTTGCTAATCATTCTTCAACTATATTGCAAATTGCAAACGTAGGCACTGTGATTCCTTATAATTCATCTGCATTACCCAAAGACACTTAAATAAGTATATGCCAATTACTTTAGAAGAAAGTTCTTTGCTTGATCTTAGTCCGGAGCATGTGATTCCTTCACATGAATTCTTCAATGCAAAATTTGCCCAAACAACCACTCAAGACTGCCTGAAATCAACTATATACCGTTGCAAATCATTCACCGTCCTCGATCAATAAATGAAAGAAGCATCTGCACCAGCTGAAACAAGCTTTTTGTTTATCAAAGAGTAACTGATATGTACTCTTTTGATGGCTAATAACCATGATAAAAATACTTAACAATCATAAACCGTGATTAAGTTGATAATGAAGATGCAAATCAGACAATGCATCAGACGTGTTCACTGTAATCTCCTGTCCATTTGTGGAATTGACCAAGCTCTCGGCATACAATGCATCAAGTGGTTTCATTTAACTGTAAGATGCAAACCAGACGTCCATTTTGAGTAATAATTGAATGGATTGGCTTACGCCAATAAGATGCAGAGCAAATGTTGATTACTACTATTATATGTATATTCAGAAACAAACAAGGCAGATTCCAACAATTATAACTATATCACTATTTTTTATGAGTGGACGATAAAAAGGGATAAACATCCTCTTCTCCTTTTTGGTGCCCTTAGTTATGCTCCAACACTAAAAAACACTACAAAATTAAATTTCAAGCCCTAACCCTAAATTCTAAATCCTAAAATCATTACCCTACACCCTAAAAAATATACCCTACCATAAATTCCTTAAACCCTAACCACAACCCCTAACCTAAAACCCTAAACATAATTTTGAGCGTGGGGCGTAAGTAGAGACACCAAAAATGATAGAGGATTTCTATCCGATAAAAAGACGGGTGAGGCTAAAATAAGGCGGATTTACACAAATTCTTACTAAAATGGTAAGGATTTGTGTAGTCAATGAATATAAATCCTTTGTCCTTTTTGGTGCCCTTATTTATGTCCTCATACCAAAGTTTAGGTTTAGGGTTTAGGTTTAGGAAATTTATGGTATGGTTTATTTTTAGGGTATATGGTGTATGGTTTAAGATCTAGAATTTAGGATCAGAGCTTGAAATTTAATTTTTTAGTATAGAAAAGGGCACTGAAAAGGGGCATAAGATTTTTATATACAAATGGTAAGAATTTAGGTTATAATATAAGAATTTGTGCAGCTACACAAATTCTTACCAAGTTGATAAGAATTTATGTAACTACATAAGTTCTTATCCATCTTACACAAATCCTTACCAATTAGCATTTTAGCCTTACTTTAGGCAGCCTTACGGCAAAACTACTCTAAAAAGACTGTTTGCATGTGAAATAAGCACATAATTAAATTTCAAACAATTCAAAGTCACTCACCCTCATCGATCGGCCAGTTGAGATGAAGCAGACAATCCGTGCATCATTGGCTGTCTGCTGCTTTGTTCATGCATGATTCATTTGGATTACACAAAACCTCAACAACAATTGCATCAAATCAAAATGCAATCAGTGATACAGACAGAGAAAAATATATTAAACCCGAGAGGAATGTAAAAGGCTAATGCCTGCTTAATGCTCCCTCAGCAGTAGAGAACATATCAGAAATAGTTAAAACAAGGGTACACTTCCTGCCCTAGATCAAATTGATCAATGTTTTATCATTATTTTTCTTAAAATACTCCAGTTTTGATACATTTGGACAAGGGTATGAGAATATGATCACCCTTCAAATATAAAAATCTTGAAGACAAGAAAAATTTTAGCATACTCGTGTTTAACACGTAATTGTATCCGACACTCACACCTATGTCAAAATAACATAGATTAAATTTCCATTTTAAAATCATGAAACCTTAAGGGATGCAATTAATTAGTGGAAACATGCTCATAGTGCAAAACCAATGAATAAATCTTCTAACTTGCAAAACTTTTCATACTCTCAGCCTCATCTAAAAGAAACAACTTAAATTTTCAACATACATCTTCAATCCTGTAACCAATAAGACCTTGCAAGCAGGTGATGAGAAACAGGTAATCCCTGTGGCTTCTACCTTTACTTTTTACTACAACAACAATACCATATTTCTGGATAATTGAGCTAGAGTCGTATGTGCAGACAAAAAAAAACACAAGGATCAGGCATGTGAAATGTCAGTTCTTGGCATGGTAATAAAATATAGCTATAGCCTACACTTTGATCAAAAGAAGCAAAAAGTAAATAGAATCAGCCGAAAGTAGTTTAGGTTAGTGTCTGATAAAGGTATGAATTGCTTTGAAACAACAATGGGACACACAACAACTTAGATTATGAGCATAAAAATACAGGCAAATATAGAAAGAGTAAATAATGCATTCCACATGATGAAATCCATATATTATTATATAGGCAGATACAACACGGCAATGAGCCGAAAGCACTGCAGGAAATAATTTTAAGTACATGGTTCATCTTATTTTAATCTACATCAGTCAACATTTATACACAATAGTTTGAAGTTGAACCACAAAGATAAAGTTACAAAATTCTGCAGCATCTCGGGGAATAAAGCATCATTAGAAGCCAAAAACGACATCTCCAACATCTATTGTCCTGGTTTTTCACAGCAAAGATTCAATACATTGTATGTTGCTAATTCACAGCAAAATCAAACAAATATACAATTAGCAATTCAACTTCATGTGCATGAATGTCTCATGCTTTTCACGAACTAAACAGTGTGCTTAGACACATAAAAAGGTTAAAAAAATGTAGGTAATTAGATGGTGAAAAGCACTTTGCACTGTAGATTTCACCTTGGCAAAACACAACTCTGATAACCAAAAGGAGTAAGTAAAAGGAAATGAAAGCACCAACTTCAAGAAAGCAAAGTTTTTAAAAGCACTAATTAATAGTGTACTCTACTAGCGCAGGATCTCATGTTCTTATCTTTTATTTTCTATGATTTGAAATTTAGTACAAAACATATACTAATATTGAAAGGAAGCTAGACTCGCTGATAAATGATGATCATGAGCAATTTCAAAGGCGAATAGACATGGGAAAACATGAAAAGTCAAAGAAAAAAAATACGTTAATTAAGGATACAAGTCTACAAAAGAAGAATTTACCAAAACCCTATGAACAATTAATAGGGCAGCAGAAATACGAATTTGACAACACTGAATGGATTTGTATCCCCCGAGTCAATTAATCCACTGCTTTCCACTAGTAAACTGGATGGTATCAGTTTATTGGATTACCATAAGTTGAGCCACCGTGGAAGCCGCCTCCTGTGGCTGCTTCATAAACATCGGAAGGGTTGAGAACAGGAGATGACGGTGACTCCCCATTTCTGCGGCACTCTCCACCACCACCATCGGCACCACCCAGATGCAGTTCGGATATATAAGGAAACCTATCTCTTCCGTCAACTCCTTGATCATAAAGCAACCCTTTGAACACATGTCCACCAATCTTAACAACTGCTTCATATGCAAACTCATCCTCACCGTCCTCCACCGCCGTCACTTTTACACACTTAAATACCGCCGGTGCACGAATTTGTGCCGGCAATGTCTCTTTAAAACCCGCATCTGCAAACACAAAATTCAGCAGAAAAAAAAAACCCTACTCAAATTTCGACCTCCAAAAACAACCCTAATATGTTTTTTAAGAGAGAGAAAAGAAAACCCCAGAAACAAACAAAGCTTGAAAAAAGGAACAAAAAGAAGCACCGAAAGAGAAAGTAAAACGAACTTTGGGGACTGCAGCTAGTGTCTAAGCTTCTAGGGGGGGTAGCGTTTGAAGTTGATGTATGAGAAATAGTAGTGGTCTGTGATGTTGTAAGTCTCGGCTTCTTAGGCGCAGCAGTCGACGCTGACAATCCAGCACCAGCAGGAGCAGCAGCAGCAACAGCCGCCATGATCTGACGTTCTCTCCTTCTAGCAGCAGGTACCCATGTGCTCTTCACGTGAGTATGGCAATCAAAACTCCGACTTTTACAACAAGTTCTACATCTCCTATAGGCACAATCTTTCTTAGCTTGATTCCCACAATCTTGACACGTGGCCCCTGAGCTTGAACCCGAACCACCACTCCAGCCTCCCGTCCCACCGCCACCACAGCTTTGCATAAAATTCATGGAAGAGGAGTTGTTATCTGGGACTGAAGACGATTTACTAAGATAATGAGGAGAATCTTGGTTCTGCCATAACTGCATCCTGGTGAATTTGCTACGACCATTACTATTCAACAAATCAGGATCTTCCACATTTTGTGGAGCTAAGCATCGAGCTGTCGTAAGAAGTGGGATAACGCCGACACCAAGAGCCGTTGGAGCATTCGTGGCGTTGATTTGGTCGTTTGCCATGATTGGATCTTGAGTATGATGGTGATTAAAAGACGCAGGAGTAACAACGACGAAATCTCGGAGACCAACCATTCCCATTTCAGGTGGAAAACCGTAGTTGACTGGACGAGCCAAGGGTGGCCATTGAGTGTTGGTGGACACAGAGGGAGCAGCAGCAGCAGCCGCGGCGGCAGAGTTAGCGTTGAAGCCAAGGGAAAGGTCATCGGGGCCAGCAAGGAAAGAAGTGGAGGACGGCGTTGCCCAATCAGCAGTGGCTCCTGAGTCTGATGCTAGTTGCCGTCTCGTGGTAGCCACAATGACAATGATAGTAACAAAATTCTATAGGTATAATAAAGATGTCTCCTTTGATATCTAAAAACTCAACCTTTAGAAACACAAAACATATGTATAAGAACAAAAGGTGAAGTATTTTATATAAAAAAGAAGATGAAGTGGAGAAAGGGGGTTAATCTAAGAAGATATAGGCATGCGGGTGTTATATGAGATAGAGAGAAGAGGGGGGAAGGGTGGGGTCAAAATCTCTGAAATTGTAGCAGAAGATAAAGAAAAAGGAAGAGAAGTTTTTGTTGGGTGGCCATGAACACAGCACAAGTTTATTGTTCTGCAAAGTTTGCTGGCCAGTAAAGCGAGTGTTTCTGTTAGCTTAGTAGCTACTGTCACTTCGGCTTTTAATTTATTAGCGTAAGACAATATAAGATTTTGGGGTTTTGAGATGGAGTGGGACTGAGAGGGAGATGACTGAGCTTCCTTCTGCTAAAACCAATAAATATAGAATAAAATAAAAAGGAAATTTTAGTCTTAAGCTGAGGCCACTGCCCTTCTTCTTCTTCTTCTGCTACTGCTACTACTGCAGCAGTCTTGTAATGTTAATAAGTAAGAAATTTGTGAATTAAAAACAAAATCTATGTGAATAAGACAACCCTTTTCTTGTTTTTCTTCTTTCTTTTTTGGCTGATTCTATTGTAATTGTTTCCTGTATGTAATGAGTTGCCTACCTTTGTCTTGCAGTCCAAGTCTGTCTTCTTCCTCTGCTATATCTTTCTTCCTGGGAGGGAGGGTAGGGTTCCTTTCTCTCTCTACGCCTTGCTTTTTTTATGTTTCTCTCTCCAATAATCACAGAACAATGAAAGATGAGAGAAAGTAAGAAAGGAACATCCAACACGGTATAAAGACTTTTGTTCTCCTCTCCTCTTTCCCTATTTTTATTCCTCTTTTTCAACCCTACTTTTTTTTTTTGGCTTACGTCTCGACACCATTCAATTTTATTTAATTATAAAAATAGTTAAAGCATACTACAATAACATAAAAATATTCATTTTATATAGCCATTCTATTTTGTTAGAGCATCATTAATTCATCAATATAATGGTTATTTATAAATCTTAATAAATATTTTTACTTGCAATGAATGAGATGATTTCTTCTATCAATTATTTCAAAGTCAAACATTTAATTTCAACCACGAACACTTTATATTTGATTCGTATCTGCCAAACATTGGTTGAAAAATAAGGTACTTGATTGGTTTTGAAAATTTTCTTCCTTCTCTTTTTCATTTCCAAAAAAATGATCAAGTATTTATTATCAATTTCCACAAGTACCAAATTTCAAGTAAATTAGTTTATTATTTGAATATCCATTAAAACTTTCACAATTGAATGATGTTTATATTAGTAGTTAGTAGGCACAGGTTCAAATTGCTTTGTAATGTGTATGCATATTGTCAAATGTTTGAGAATATGTATGAACATATACTATTTTTTATTAAATAAAAATTATTACATTCCTATATCGGGATTCGAACTCATACAATATGAAAGTAATATGAGCATCCTCAGCCACTAAACTAATTTCACTAGATATGTAACATTAATATGTCATAAAAATGTAATATTTCTATTTAACGTATTGTATGGTTCGAATCCTAACATAGAAATGTAATATTTCCATTTAATAAAAAAAATGTCACATTGATTGAAGTTGGGAAATTAACCTAACTACACAAACCGGTCTAAATGCACACATGAAGTAATAGTAATAATAATAATTACATTAAAAGCTTGACCCACACATTACTGCATTATTCTACATATTTTATTCTTTCCTTTCACTTTTTTTTAACCATTTGGGATCAATAAGCACACCTAAATATTGGAGTTCATGCATCTATAGACGAGCAAGTAGATAGGGATGAAAATGAATCGGATTTAGATTTGGATTTTTTTAAACGGATTTAAATTAGATTATTTTTGGATCGTATTTTTTCGAATCAGATTCGGATTTGTTTCAACCGCATTTAGATCAGAGTTTTGTATTTGGACTAAATAGTCATCCCTAGTCTTGACCCAAGTCTGAGGGGTAGATTCGCGAATTTTAACGTCTTTACAGTATATTGTGTATTGACTCTCTAATAATTTTATTTTAGTGCAAATCAGTCCATAATTTTGTATATTTAATTTCTTATGCATCTAATTTATGTTATTTAATTCTACACTTGTTCATTTTTATCTCTTATTTGTTGACTACATTTAATTTTTTGTGTTTATTGTTTATGCTTTTAATTTGCTTTCTATTTTAATTCATAATTTTAGCATAATATATCATCATTTTATCTATCAATTGCACATTACTTACTATTTCATTCACTAACTTCCTTAATTTTTAGTAATTCATTGATATTTACATTTATTTATCTCTCCATTGTATTTATTTTATTGTTTGTTTATCTATGACTTAATCTTGCATTTATTTTTCTCATATTTATTTATACATGCATATGGTATAAATAATATATTATATTCTATTAAGGTTAATTAATATATATAAATCATAATAAATATTATTATTATTTAACTTACAGACATTTATATTTTTATTATTACTTTTTATATATATATATATAAAGTTAATTTTGTTTTTACCATTATTTTAAATTAACTAATATATACATCTATGTTATCGTTTAAAAAATATATGTAGTTATGTTTCTTCTAATGTATATAGTTTAATTTTTTAGTTTATTTATGTTGTCTTCTTGTTTTAATGTAAATATTATACATGATTTTTTGTTTTAAGGAATTAAAAGTACTAAATATTTTTACTTGGACTCAGATATAAATCAGATGCGTCGAATTCAGATCGAACATGGATTTGGATTGGATTCAAATTCGAATTCGGATTGGATCTTGGCATGATCCATATCCAACCCATCTCCTATTAGGACTCAGACATTTTACTCAGATTCAAATTCAAATTTTTTTCAATCGAATATGAATCAGATAAATTCTTTCGGATTGAATTGAATTCGGATCAAATTACCATCCCTACAAGTAGAAGACAAAATTGCAAGCTTAATATTCCTACAAAGTCAAACCTTATTGTACATTGAATTTAAATTACGTACGCATGTTGAATACTACGGCAAGGTTAATTTACGATTACTAAATCAAAAATTTAATTGTAAAGTAAAGAAAGGGGGGCAACACGTGATAAACAAGCCGAAGTCTCATCGTGTTTATATTCGATGAATTCAAAGTATATAGTGTTATAAGTTAATGACCGGACTATGCTGTTATTGTTGTTGGGTTTTTTCTCTTTATTTTTCAGTGTACAAATAGCAATGATTACTTAATTTGATTTGTCTAAATCAGTTGTTAAAGTTGTTTCGAAATGACAGAAAGTTTAATTTGTCCGTGTCACCTTACCTCACGTGCAAACAGGTTAGGTTTGTCTTCCCAAATCCCATAACTAATTATTGATTAATCACCGACCAACCGCGGTTTATGTTTCTTAATTACCCACGTTGCTATTATTAATCAGCTGTCTTCTTTTTTCTGTTTAAACAAGAGCCATGTTCATGCACCTTAACTCTTTCTCTTTAGGTTAATTTCTTTCAAATTTAAAATCCTAATTTCCTATTATTCAATGATGCATTATAATTTATAAGGCATTCAAGATTATATTTGCTGGTAAAATAATTTAGATATTGTATACGTAAACAATTATTTGATGTTTACTAATGAAAATTGAAAATGATATTTTTTTACAAGCAATGTTAGAATCATGATGAACATCTTTATGATTAATATAAAATTTTTAAAATAGAAAATGTAACATAATGTATGAAGAAGCATTTCATGTCTTTTTATATTTAGAGATAATTTTGTGACCTAAACTTTTTACACTGAGCACTCGGTAGATTTTATGCATGAGGATGAGGAAATTTTAAAATATATAATCTTTTCTGTCCGAAATTTCATGCTCTCTTGATATATAAAAAAATTAATTTATTATTTTATACTCCCTCTGTCCCACTAAACTGTCACATATTGGTCAAAATTTGTTAACTTTGACTATAATTTATTTGAAATTTTTAAATAATTAAAATTTATAAAATATATATTTAAAAACTACTTGATTCAAAGTTTTTAAAATATATTTTTTTATATTTTTATCAATAATAAATTTTAAATTATAAAAAGTCAAACTTAAAAAAGTTTGACTCAAATGTGACAGTTTAGTGGGACAGAGGGAGTATATTTTTTCTTAATTATGATATTCAAAAATTATTTATTCATTAGTGTGTGTTTTATTTTCTCTCCTATATTTTCAATAAAATAATCCTTTCGGACCGAACTCAAAAGGGTAAAGTAGCAAAGGACCCATTGCGGGCTATTCAATGTGGTAGGCTGGTCTTGGGCCATTCCCTTCATGTCATGCTTGGCAAATGGCAATTAGGAATTACTTTTCTTATTAAATGATTTTAACGACTATTTTTAAATTTTCATCATCTAAATAAACGACTACTTCTCAAAATATAAGAATAAATGTAGTTTCCGTTGAGATACGACTATTTTTCTCAAATACATCACATAATATTTGATATAGTGATGGTAAACAAACATTTAACAGTTTAAGATGTCGAATTGGATAAGTTCGCAAAAACTAATTTTTTTGTCAAGTATCCATCGATGTGCTACATCTTCAAGATCTCAAGTGACGAATATTAGTTAAACTTGAACAGGTCGCGCCAATGACTTGGGAAAGTGTCAGCACTAAAGATAATAATATTTCATAATTTTTAAAAATATATTAAATAATTATTTGATAGAAAAAAACTATATTTATTAATTTGTAACTATGATTTGAGAAATTCAAGTGTCCCCCGGTTGAAAGTGTCAACACTGAACACATTGTATTTAAGAGTGTGGTTGCCTTTTCAATTAGGATTTGGGCTTGCGAGAGACGTACAAAGAATTCTTCAACATTTTCTTTTCTCGAAAAGCGTCGGTCGTCTCAATTTAATGCAAAGCAAAAGTTTCAATACTTTCCATAAATCAACGTGATTAATGTTCAAACTTTCAAGTCCGTTTAGCTTAGAAAAACCATCTTTTAAGGATATGTACAGATTTTATAAGACTTTCTAGTAGTTAAGTTTCGATCTGAATTAAAAAATTATATACTTAAAGTTGGATTACAGATTAAATCTGTGAATTTGACAATAGACGAATCTAAACTACCGTTATTATTACTTAAAATTTACAAGACATGTGGAACGAGAAACCTTAAATAAATTAATATCATTCACTATATAATTTATCACTTTAGTTATATGTTTTTTATAACCATTCAGCAATTTATTGTATTTCATATTCAGATATTGTTGAGTTTATTGTAGAAAATATTCATTTATTATTTTCACAATGTTATAATCCTAAGGTAAAAATTATCTAACTCTTTATTGTGCCTCATTTAGTGTCCCACTTTAAAATAGTAGGTTTAAGGTTTATGGTTTAAGTTTAGGGTTTAAGAAAGTATGGGGTATGTTGTATTTTTTAAGATATATAATTTAGGGTTCATGATGTAAAAATTAAGGTTATAATTTATAATTTAATTTTTAATATTTTTTAACATGGAACATATAATGAGGCATGGTTAGGGTGCAGAGAATTTTTACACTAATTCTAATTTAGATGCTATTTAAGGATCTTAACACCTCGTCTGTTATACCATCTTTTAAAGTTTTTTATTAATAAAAGATATCAATTTTTAGAATAATATTAAATAAATACTTTTTATGTAGGTTGTGACTTGAGCAAGCAAGTGTTTTCCATTTCATGCCGATCTCTCACATCCACACACGGAGTTAGCTAAGATATAATTAATGTGTGTATATGTATGCCTTCCTATGCATGGTTAGCGTGTCTTCCTTGTAATATATTCATCCACTCGCATACCGTATTATTAATTTTATAATTAAAATCTTTGATCTAAAATACCGATGGATTTTTATTTATCACTAAACTAAATATTATGTTTCGGATAAATATCTTTTCTTTCCTCTAATTTATACTTACTCGGATAAATATATTTCCCCCTCTAATTTACTCTTCATTAATTCCACATGCCTGCGACAATAGGTTCCAGAAGATTTATGTTAGGTAATTCGTTTCTGTAAATTCTAAAAATTCATATGTTTTATAGTTTTTAACATATATTATATTGAAAATATCTATAATTAATTGGTTGAGTGATTAATAAAAGTATATATATTATATCGAAACTCAAGTAATTTATTCGCATATTTGAGGAGTTTCATCCCGGATAAAATTCGTCTGCCCCTTTTCGGTGCCCCTACATATGCCCCAACACTAAAAAACACTACAAAATTAAAATTTAAGTCCTAACCCTAAATTCTAAATCCTAAACCCTAAACCTTATACCTTAAAGATACACCCTACCCTAAATTCCCTAAACCCTAACCACAACCCCTAACTTAAAACCTTAAACCCTAAACCCTAAAGTTAATTTTGAGCGTGGGGGCATATGTAGGGGCACCGAAAAGGGGTAGAGGATTTCCATCCTTTCATCCCAGCCAACTTTGCTCATGATCAAGATGCTGCGTTTCGCAATGTTAGCAGTAGCACCGTTGTAGTACATGGTGGAGCTTAAGGCACAAATTAGGTCCGGATTTGAAAGGATCATCATCATAATAAATTTTTAAATATTTGGTCCAGTTTAGTGAGTTAATAAGTCAAATATAGATTGTTATACCTACAACTACAAATATGAAACCTCCTTCCGGTTTCTGCTACATGCATGTTTTGCATGGCCAATCAGTGTAATTCTCACTCAATTTCGGTCGATTGTTGTCAATAAGAAGTAACCGACAAAAAGATTGATTGAAACTTGAAGAATTGAATCAAATAATTACAAGTAAATCAAAATAAGAACAATCCCAAATTAAAGTGCCAAATTATAGTTTCCTCTATATTAACAGTTAAAAAGGGAACAGATAGGAACCATCAAGTTAAAAGGAAGATCAACAATATGAATATATCTCGTTTCACCTTTAATGGAAATTAGAATTGAAACACTATTGATTCTCCATTTGTTTCCATTCCAACCCAATGAACCTGCAAGGCGAAAATCTGACCTTATACTCTGAGATTGTCTCAAGTTTAGGCGACCAATCTTGTTGTTTAGACCCAACCAGCGTCTCGTAATGTTTCTTCAGCTCCGGAGTACTGCACAAAAAACCACTCCCGCTACTGCTCCCAACTCCATCTCCTTCCTCGCTTTTAGTAATCAAACTTGTTATAAACTCGGGCACCACTTTGATCAAAACCCTACCGTCAGCACCTTTAACGTACTCGAAAGGGCAAGCGCCGAAGTTGATGGGAGCAGGTTTAGGGCTAGACCTAGAGTTTAAGGCGGCAAGAGAAGAAGCCGTCAAGACATTGCATGCAAAGCGATCGAGGGGGAGAACAAAGTAAGTTCGGCCCGGAATGAGATCGTCGTCCATGGATAAAGCCGGGATGGGGTGACCGATGAAGAAAGAGTCTGCATGGCAAACCATCTTGTCCGGGAACTCAAACATGACCTCGCCGGCGATGTGTTTTCCGGTTAGGGTTCTGGTGTTACCTTCCCAGAATATCAGCTTCACAGAAGACCTCGGATTTGAATGGAAACATGGAGCTACTGAATTCCCCATTAATATATACTATAATACGAGGATCTGATCAAGTGATCAGAGACAAATAAAGAATGGAATATAATATTGTAATCAGAGAAGATGAAAGGGTTTATAAAATAGTTGAAGCCAAGGGCTGAAGATTTGACTGGTATAAAGTCCATGTTTGTTTTGTTGTAGAGATTGATGGGTTTAGTTGGCGGTCCTCGGTCAACAATGCCGGCCTTTTGGAAAAACTCTTCTCCTTCTCATATACAACACATTTTTTTTAAAACTCCGGTGGGGTATTTGTGTCTCCTAAAACATTTATTATTTCAGCTAATCCAAAAGGTCACACTTTTTTCTTAATGGTAGTTAGCATTAATGTTCTATGACATTTAGATTGAAATATGGGAATTAGTAAAATTATTTAATGGGCAACTTTTGATTATTCTCTTACAATTATTATTCTTTTCTTTTGCGTGAGATCTTAGTTTATTTGTAAGGTTTAAAAGTGTCTAAAGTCTTTTTTTTTTGTCCTCCAATCTTCGAGGCTTACCCTTGACTAATTCGAACCGACTCGCGTCGCACACCTGGTTTTAGTGGGTGAGTCTCCCAACCAAAATTCGAGATCTGCTTAAGCGATACCAAGCTGCTTACCACTTGGACCAACCCTTATTAATTATAAAGTTTGTTTTTAATAACAATTAATTTAACTTTTGATTTCTTTTATATTGAACATTGGATTAATTTTAGTTTATTTAATTTTTTATTTCTTTTATTTGTAAGGTTTAAAATTGTCTAGAGTTTATAGTGTAAGTTTAGATTTAAGGGTTTAAGCTGTAAGATTTATAATTTAGTGTTTAGAGTTTAGTTAGAGTTTTTTTTGAATATGACCACTGAATTTTTATTATAACCATCGAATATATCACAATTACAACGCATCTAGGAAGAAAAATAATGAGACTAATCTACCCAAATTTTTTACAACTTAAAAACAAATAAAAGTGAAAAATTTCTATGGAGATAAGTATACCATCAAAATTCAGAAGCTTCCTGAATCTCTTTGTCTCTATCTAATCGTGACTCATAAATGATGAAAAATGAGTGGTGAGCGATCCACACTTAGGCAAAATGTTTCGCTACCTAGGACTAATTACATCGGCAAATAACCATCAACCGAATGGGGATCTAACTTTGCGCGACCACCGACAAAATCATAATCAAGAACTAGCATCGATTAAAAGTTCTATGCGAGCAACGATCGACCGCTAGGGTATGCTGAAGCATGCCACAAGGACAATAAAATAAAATCACAAAACAAAGAAAACATGTCATAAGTAGGGGTGTTCAAAAAAATCCGATCCGATTGATCCGATCCGATTATCCGATCCGAAATTTCGGATATTCGATCCGTTTTTTATTTTTCGGATAATTCAGATCAGATATTCGAAAATTTCGGATCGGATACGGATAGTGGTTTTACATTCGGATCGGATATCCGATTATCCGATATCCGAAAATTCAATTTTTTTATAGGTATAAATCTTATTATATTCGATGTTTTTACTTGTTATATATGAAAAATTGAAGTTTCTTGATACAAATATTGTTATATTCAATAATTTATTAATTTTTATATTCGAAAACCTAAATTTTTCATGGATAGAACCATTAAATTGAAAAAATAATCAAATAAATTCATAAATTTCGGATATCCGAGTATCCGATCCGAAAATTCGGATATCCGGATTTTCGGATATCCGATTTTTTCGGATCGGATCGGATCGGATATCCGAAATGAACACCCCTAGTCATAAGGACAGAGGAAAACGCGTGTCACAAGGACAGAAAAAACGTACCATAAAAGCAGAGATTTTTATTAAATTTAAAAAAGAGAAAAATATAGTAATAAACACCGACGATCGACAACCAAAAGCTAAATAATTGTCGATCGCCGATTAATGTAAAAAAATTGAAGAAATTTAGAGGTGGCACAAGGTTGTTAGAGAGAGAAAAACTAAGGTTGTTCAGGGTTGCATAATTTTTTTTAATTATAATCCTTAAATTATTTGTAATTTTTAACTAATTTTTTTTAAAGTAATCCTAAAGTGATTATAAGTTAGTACCTGTTCATACTTTTCTTGACCTTCGATGTGTCACACACTTTGTAGACAAAACGAATTAAGCCCGAATCTCTAGGATAAATAGCATCTACTCTTTCATTAAGAACATTCGTTGAGTTTAATTTTTAACTTGTTAATCGTGAAATCTTAACTAATTTTGATCTTGAAATCTTAACTATTCAAGATTATTGATGTCATGACACACGTGACACGTTGTGGTCACATTATGTGACATTTCAATAATTCTTTAATATTATTTTAAAAATCTTATTTTTTTAAATAGATTTAAAATTATTTACTTTTAAATCTAAAAAATTATTTTATTAGAATAACACGTGACACTTGTTTTATTTTGGGTAATTAAAATGTGTGTTTATTTTCTTTTCTTAATATTTTTTAAGTGGGTTTGAATGAGAAATTTTGAGTAATCGATTATTTCCTTGTTGGATAAAAACAATGAGCTAATTGCATTTTATGTTTCTATATTATGATCCCATTTTAAATAAGTCCTTAAACTTTTGTACGATTCAATTTCATCATCAAACAATAACTCTCATTCTAAATTAGTTTCTACACTTTTAAACGTTCCAATTTCATCCCAAAACTCTCATTCTACATTAGCACAAAATTTTGAACATTTCAATTTCATCCCAAAAACTCTCATTCTAAATTAGTCCAAAATTTTGAACATTTCAATTTCATTCCCAAATTATCAATATATACAACACTAACTATTGTTTATGCATTATATTATTACACATTACATATAAAATATTTACATGGTTGTTATTTTTTTTAACAATTTTATTAACGATGGACATGATTAAATATATTGATAGTTTATGGATAAAATTAGAATGCTCACAAGTCTGAGGACCAATTTAGAATGAATGTCATAATTTGGATATGAAATTAGAATGCTCAAAAATTTAGGGACCATTTTAAAATGAAAATAATAGTTTAAAAATAAAATTGGGTATTTAAAGTTTAGAGATTAATTTATTACAGTATTATAGCTTGGGGACATGTGAAGCAATTAACTTAAAAATATAAAAAAAATTACAAAGGATTTAAAGAGGAATTTTGCTACCCTTACTCAAACCTCACCTAAATAGGTGGATTTATGTTTTAAATTTCTCATTCTTATTTCATTTAATGCATTGATCTCACCGTTAAATAAAAAAATTAATCGTTTTAAATATAATTTATTTAATTTTAATATTATTATTTTTTATATTTTTACAAATTCAATAATATTCATATATTTTAATCTTATTTATTTTAAATATCATTATTTTTAAAATCATAAAAATATTTTTAAAAGAACAAACACAGAATAATTTTTACATCATTTCAAAATACTAACAATTTAAAAATCTTAAAAATTTGCATCTAAACGTACACTTAAATCTTTTAAAAGAAAATAATGGCCTCTGTTCCAATTTCCGGAGTAGAGTGAAACGTGAGAAGACAGATATTTTTGTGGGATGATGTGGCAGAAACTGATTGGAGATGGCACCTCATTAGAGTGTCAACTTCTTTATGACTCGATGCAGTGTATTTTCAGTTTTTCCACGTAATATATTAATTAATAAGCCTTCGCCGTAACAGCAATGCACCAATGACATTACAAAGCCCAATTACGTTGCGCCACGAGTCAAATAATACCCGCAAAATCCCTTTACTTCAAAATTTCCAGCCACATCTTCTTTTTCTATTGGCTGTCACAACTTTTAGATGACAGCATCCTCGAGTATAGAAACAAAATTAACTCCAGCTTTGAGTAAAAACTAGTAAAAAAACACCCAATATATATCCAAAAAGAAAATACTAAATCAAATTCTATAAAGAATTAAGACAAATAAAATTTTGTTCTCCGATCTGTGAAACTCCATCGACCGTTAGAGAGAGAAAGAAAGGAGACCAAGATCAAAGGTTCTAATCCCTAATTTTACTTGGAAATTCATCTGAATCTTGATTTTCTTTTAAAGAATCTCTATTATTTGATTAAATTGTTTCGATTTATTTATTCTTGTTGTAGGTAGAAAGAGGCTCTAGTCTTATTTGCTGAATTAATAAAGGACGACGATGAAGAACGCTGAAAGATTCGCCAATTTGGCATTAGCAGGTTTATCTTTTATTGTTATATTCTTGATTAATTTTAGTTTGCTCTTGAAAGAATTCTTTTCTTATTTGTATATTCTCTTTTCATTTCTTTATTTAGTTGTGTAGGAGCAGAGAAGATTTAGTTAGTTAACGTGTCTTTTGGTTTGAGTTGCAAAGAAAATAAGAGAACTGATAGAAATTAAATGATTTGAGGGTGAAATTTGGGAATGTGTAGTTTGGGTAGAATGGGTTAGCTTTGCTATTTCAGGCACGATTGATCTCTGTATTATTTATAAAGTAATGATGGATTGCATGTGGAAAATTTAATGGAATTACATTTCATTCGATCTAAATCTTTGCAGTTTTTTTGAAGAAAATAAAAGAAACAGAATTTTATGTTCTCTTTGATTGCTGTCTTGGATATAAAATCTACTTATTTATTAGTAATTAAGAATTAACAAGATCCTCCTGTGTTGTTTTCTAATGGAACAATCATGTTAGAATTTGTGTTATTTTTCATCCGCTGGCTTATTTTAATCGTATAGGATTTTGTTCTTTACACTTTTGTTTCCTTGTATAAACTTTTTTTCTGAACCAAAAGTAATAAGCAAAAGCATCAATCAGTATATGGGCTCTGCATTGCATATCCCCACCTCGTTTAGTCCAAATGCATTATTATGCATCTTTGAATATGTTAGATTTTAGACATCATAGATCTTGCTTAATATACTGGTGAGATGATAGATATTGGCCTTACTGTTGATTCTTTTAAAGAATATTTGGAACCAAGCCTGTTCTTATTGATTAACTGTCAGATTTGAAAAATCTAAGGAGCCACATGTGTGCTTAAGAAGCTGGACTCTTTCTAATAGCATCCTTGTTTTGCTAAATGTAGGGTTGACATTGGCACCGCTTGTCGTGAAAGTAGACCCTAATCTGAATGTTATTTTGACTGCATGCCTCACAGTATATGTGGGTTGCTATCGCTCTGTTAAGCCAACTCCACCATCTGTGAGTATTATAGCATTTAAATTAATTTTTGCCAACTTTTTTTATTAAGGTCTATGGATCAAAATTGGCTGACAATGTAATATGTTTCATACAGGAGACAATGTCTAACGAGCACGCTATGCGTTTTCCATTTGTTGGGAGTGCAATGTTGTTATCACTTTTCTTGCTGTTCAAGTTCTTGTCAAAGGACTTGGTTAATGCTGTCTTGACATGCTATTTCTTTGTGCTTGGCATCATTGCTCTTTCGTATGTTCTTTCCATTTGGATTCGGTGCTACAGTTTACCTTTATACAACTAATGTCCCTGATGTCATATTTGTTTGTATAATCATCTTATTTATTCTTTCTGCCATCATTCTAAGGGCAACGATAGTGCCTGCCATAAAACGCTTCTTGCCAAAGCATTGGAATGAGGACCTTATCATTTGGCGTCTTCCGTACTTTCGTTGTATGACCCTTTTATTATTCTTTTTAAGTTTTCTTATTCAGTTTTATTTGTAAGAGGATTTTTTTTAAAGTTTTTGAGCTGGATGTAACCTTTTTTACTTTTGTTATAATTGTTGCTTCAACTGTATCTCCTTATGACATATTATGCTTTGTTTGGCTTTATTACATCTTATATTTGATCAGAAGATTCTGGATATACCCGTATTCTTGAGTGTTTCTTCCTGAGTGCTTTTATGTTATTCGCCATTTCTCTGGATATACCTTTTTTTCAAAATTTATTTTTCATTAGAGAGTACTAGGTGCTTTAAGTTTTCTTGGGATTATTTTCTAAAGTTCATGTTCAATTTTGTTCCAGGATTTGCCTTACGAATTTACACACATCCAAAATGGAATTAATTCTTTGATTGTCCTGATACCTTTTCTTTGGGACTCTATGTTCCTTTGGCAGTTTATGAGCGGTGGCACTCTATGTCCATGATTGCCTCCTTAGAATTCTTGTTTGATCTAGTTGGCATTACCTTGCTTGTATTATTCAGAATGATGTTTTTCCTTATGCCTTTCTTAAACATTCTTAAACAGCTTTTGAAATCGAGTTCACAAGGTCTCAGATCATAGCTGCAATCCCTGGAACATTTTTCTGTGCATGGTATGCTTCGCAGAAGCATTGGCTGGCTAATAACATTCTGGGTCTTGCTTTCTGCATTCAGGTTTGGCTGAATACCTATTTTGTTGATTTTTCTATTCGCTATTGAGTTAATTTGGTGCTTGATATCTATTTCCTTTTTTATGATATTGCCATGAGACCCAGACTAAACAATATTTTTAGGTATATTTCTGGTCATGAATCAAACACTGAAATTGGAGGTTCATATTTTTGTTAGCTGAAAATACCTCTGGATGAGCATATTACAAAAAGGAAAATATGTTCCTTTTCCCATGCATTTTAATTTGTCTAACAGATTTTGATTTATAATTTGCTTCAGTCTGTCAAGTAACTTTTGATATTGACTATGAAATAATTTGTGTTGGCATATTGTTGATAATTTGATACAGTCGAATTTTTGGCTAGGGTTTAATTAAGCACCTCCAAGATTATGAAAGTATTCATTTTCTTTATGTTTTGATAATTTATGATGCCAATATGATTTATTTATATTTCATCACCTTGTTGGCTTTTTCCTCCCATTTATCGAAGTTTATGGCTGTTCTTTGTCATGTGGCATACACATATTAGCTAGGCTCTGTTTGAAGGCTTCGATTGTTGGTCTTTGCAGGGTATTGAAATGCTTTCTCTTGGATCTTTTAAGACTGGTGCCATTCTCTTGGTAAGAAATGGATTTGCGGTTTTAGTTGGTTATTCATGGGAAGTGTTTATTCCATGTTAGTGAGACAAATTAGCTTCATAATTTATTTATTTATTTTAACAAGCGTAGCAATGTTTGCATCAGCTGATTTTGATCTTTGAATAAAGCAACTTTTTTTCTAGTTTTTTTAGGTTTTATCCATAGACCCAGTTTTATTTCTTAGCAATCTGTTTTTTTGGAGACTTGAATTGATCCTTGCAGCTTCTATTTTACATTTAATGCTCACTTTCTTTCTTTGAGTTTTTGAGGTTGTTATTAGTTTGCTCTGATTAGTCAAATCTTAAAGCTATGTTTCTTTTGCTGATTAGCCAAATTGGCAAAGCTATGTTTTACTATTGTTTACTTGTCTTCTCATATTTAGCTATGTTTTCTTTGGTATGATTTCCTCCATCTCTATGTGGTGCAGGCTGGGCTTTTTGTATATGACATTTTCTGGGTTTTTTTCACTCCTGTGATGGTCAGTGTTGCAAAGTCTTTTGACGCTCCTATAAAGGTCTGTTCTTTTTTCATTTGAAATACTTAGCTCGGTTTGCTCCCCCCCATATGTACTTTGTATTTTCAATGTATTATTAAATTTGTTACCAATGGCGATCTGATTTCTTTTAAACAACTTTCTGCAGCTTTTGTTCCCAACAGGAAACTCTACACGACCATTTTCCATGCTCGGTCTTGGTGACATTGTAATTCCTGGTATGTTTGATATCTGGTTTTAGTTAGTTGGTAGGTGTAATACATGCTGTTGATGTGACCTGAACTCTTGTTTAGTATTTCTTGTTTTCTTATTAAAGAAAACGTATTCTAAGATCTTGAATTTTGAAACAGGAGATGTCTAAATGACTGTTTCCTTTCCTTACTGTATTTTGTTCTATAACCAGAGGTCTGATGTATTTGTCTTGGAAACTCATTATTTCATTTCCTATGCATTGAAATTTTAAGGCTTACCAATCATTTAACTTCAGACGGAGCCTGTTAAATTAGCTTGAAGAAATCCGTAAGTTATATGCCCGAGTTCTATTTAATACGGTAATCTGTTTGTGGAGTATGATCTCATTTATTGCTGTAAGCTCAATTGATTTGTATTGTTTGGTTATGAAGTTTTTTTAGCCAATGGATTTGTTATCATTGCTCAGGATGGACTGCAAATTTTTGTGCAGCAATATTATCGTCTGCTTCTGTTCTCCCATTTTTATTGATACTTGGCTGTTTGTTTTATGAGTTTTAGTAATGTACACAATATGGATAAATCTAAATTTAATTGGTTAAAAAATGTTTTTCTTTTAATATCATTTTGGTCGACTATTATTCCTTTTAACAGATATAGTATGATCAATTATTTTCTGTTTTTATATTGATTTATTTCTCCCTTGCAGGTATTTTTGTAGCACTAGCATTAAGATTTGATGTATCTAGAGGGAAAGAGAGCCAGTATTTTAAGAGTGCATTTTTGGGATACGCTGTAGGAGTGGTCCTTACGATTGTTGTCATGAACTGGTTTCAAGCTGCACAGGTAAACTATTTATCGACCCTCTGGTTTCAAGATTTGTTGTCATGAACTAGTTTCAAGCTGCACAACTGTATTGAGTGAAAGTTTAATCTTGTGGGTATACAATCACTCTCCATCATGAGAACCTGATAATCTGCTTTGAATATTTTCCTTTCAGCCTGCACTTTTGTATATTGTACCGGCTGTTATTGGGTTTTTGGCTGCTCACTGCATTTGGAATGGAGAAGTCAAACCGGTTTGTCCTCCACCCTTGTTTGATTCTCTCTGGCATGAACTTTTTAATTCGGTTTCATTTTCAGTTGTCTTTTGCTTAGACATTCTGTATAAGAATCGGATCCTTGTAAAAGAAATGTTCGTTTTCGTTCGAGTGCTTCTTTCCAACTCTCGATAAAAGTGAATGAAGTGAACTTAAAGGGTTTTAAACTGTTTAGATACAAACAAAAACCTGCAGAATGTTGTAATAATTGGCATCCTAAATAATATTTATAGAATTATAAACATTAGTCCAAGGATCATGTAAAGTATCTCATGCGCGGAATCTCCTTTAGTTACGGTATATAGCATTTTCCCACCATTCAGGTGATCTACAAATTGATTATCATGTATACTCGGATTACGATATGGTTAACATGATCTAACATGATGTGCAGTTATTGGAGTTCGACGAGTCAAAGACTGCAGTTACGTCTCAAGACGATAGCAGCGGTGACAAGTCTAGCAAGAAGGTCGAATGAGTTAAGAATGAGAGAGGGAGACACTGAAAGCATTTGAATTTAGCTTGAGGTTGAGAAGGAGGTATAGTGTTCAGTTTTAAGGTCAATCTTGGCTAACTTTGTTCTACTACTACAAAACCGTTGTGACAGATTTTGGAATTAAGCAAGAAATAACTACTAACTTTGTTTTTTTTTAAAAGATAGATATCTTGCATCTCTCTTGTTTATTTTTCAAAAGGTTAGGTGAATCTGTTTATTTTTATTTTTATAATTATATGATATGCATAAATTTTATACAATCATGTTTATTTGAGCCTTAGACCCTAAATATAACATACACATTATGTAAAATTTTACGTGACCGATATATTGAAAAAATTCCTTTATTTTTGTGAGTCTCAAGGACGCTATGCAAATTTTGCTGTAAATTTGCCATAGAAAGGTTGGAATTTCTGTCTCGTGTGGAGAGAACTTTCAAGGATTAGTCAAACTATCTGAAGCGGAAATATATAAAGTAAATAATAATGCTACTTTTAGTTATAACGATTAGTATGAATTTTTTTAATAGTTGTAAGGTGAATGCAAGTAGTAATTTTTAAATCTTTTTTAACCTTTTTGTTAAGGAACAAATATTACTTGTATTCACTTCACAACTATAAAAATATTTGAACTTATAAGGCGGTTTTAATGAAAAAATGGTATATAAGTTATTAAACAATTATGTTTAATAAATAAATATTATTTTATAATCACATTAAATTATTTTAAAAAATAATATTTATTCACTCTTTGTTCCGTTAAAATTATAAATCATGTGAATAATTAAATATTAAATATTATCGAGTAAAATTAATTTTATATATTAAAGCACGATCAACAATAACACTCTTACTAAACATAAGATAAAAGAACAAGAAAATCTCTTAAAATTGCATGTAATGAAAGGAGAAAACATGAAAAAAAAGTAAAATATACAATGGAGAGAGAATTACACGTAAACACGAGTATCAAGCCTCTGGCTATATGCTTCTCTCAACTCTTTATTGTCCGCAACTTTAGTTAGTAGCAGTAATTAATTTTAATATTAGTTATCGTTTATCCACTCTATTTTTTATTTTTCATATTTTAATAAAAATATTTGCCTTTGTGGCACGCATTTCTTTTGTCTTTGTGACATGTTTATTTTTGATTTTTTGTGGTTCATTTCATCTGTCCTCGTGAGATGATTTTGACATACTTTAGCGGTCGGTTTGGTGCTCGTACCGCTAATATCTGATTATGGTTCTGTCGGTGGTCTTAAAAAGATGGATCCCCACTCGGTTGATAGTTAATTGCAGATGTAATTAAACATGGGTATCAAGATAATCTGCCTGATAGTTTGGTTCGTTTACCACTCCTTTTCAGCTTGTAAAACTTTTCATTTGAATAGATATAAAGAGATTCAAGAAGATTTGTGAATTTTGGTATGCTAGTCTCGCTGAAATTGTTTACATTTCTTTACCCCGTTGTAAGAAATTTTTAATAAATTTGTTTATTTATTTTTTTAAATGTATTTTATTGTATCAACTTTTATGATAATTAATAAAATCCAAGAGGTGATATTTTAAGAAAAAATCTTTAGTTATATCATGATTTAGAGAACAATACTTTAGTTAGTTTTGGTCCCAAGCCCTTTTAGTTAGTTATGAGCCCAAATACTTATTTTTATTGTTGTTTTTTTCTTTCTATTTTCTGCCGCTCTCTACTTTTCTTTTTCTTCAGCCTCCCGCTGCTTCTGTTCTTCGATTATTTCATTTCCCCCCTTTTCCTTTGGCAGCCATAAATATTCACAAACGATCCAACCGTGCTTTGACTGTATCAAATATTATTTTGTTATTTTCCCGTCTGCCGACATATCCTCTACGTATTCCGACGTGTCCATGCTTCATAGCGGTCAAGTGTCTCTCTCTTTCCCTCAATCTCTCGTGCAAAGAAAGCAGAAATTCTATCAAAACCTCGATTTTCCTGGTGTAGCTTTAAGCAGCGGCAAAAGCCCACTTCGGTATTTAACACAGTATCCCGGTGGCAGTGCCATACGGTGATGAAAACTACTCTCTATGGCGTCGAAGCTGATTAGAATCGCATCCTATGAAGCTCAAAACCAGCTAGAACTCTCTTTAAGGCAAGCTTTTGACCTTCTCCAACCAAAACTAAGACCCCCTTTTTCGTTAGCAATCCCAAACCCTCAAGAATACACTCAGCTTAATCAAGCTATTCTTTATGGTGTTTTAATCGAACCCCATTTCGCCAAGAGTCATATTAAGCACTTGCATGCTATTGTCATTGATGGGTATAAGCTGTTTTTAAGTTTACTGGTTGGAATTGTTAATGAATTGTATGGAAAGCTTGTTGACTCGGTCAAGGAACAGTTGATTTGGGTTACTAAAGAAATTATTGATGTTTCCGCTATAGGAATTGATAGTTTATTGGTGTGTTTCTTGAGGCAAATTGTTGGCGGTGATTTTAGTGATGGGAATCTTTGGTTATGCTTCGAGTTAGTGAGTCTTTGTTTAAGTAAATGGGATTGTTTGTTAGAAGAAAAGCCTGTAGTTTTGACTAGTGCATTATATACATTTCTTCGTTTATTAGCTGATCATTGTAGGGTATTGAGTAATCCGAAGGTAGAGATGTTGAGGCGATTGGAGATTGAGTTTTGTGTCAAAATGTTGAGGGATCAGTTTCATCTTTGTTTGAAGATAGGGAGGGATCTTGTTCGATTATTACAAGATCTCTTTTATGTACCTGAGTTTAAATCTATATGGAAAGATCTAGTTCTGAATCCGAGTGTGTTTAGAACTGCTGAGTATATGGATGTTTCTCAGTTGTATTGCACAAGGACTTCAAGTCGTTACTTTTTATTGCGGATCACTCCTGAAATGGAAATACAATTGCGATTCTTACTCACACATGTGATGCTTGGTAGCCAGAAACGATATCAGATATGGTTTGAAAAGAAATTTCTTTTAGGGCCAGAGCGAGAGAGTCTTATAGTTGATATTGTGCGGTTCATATGTTGTGCACACCACCCGTCAAATGAAATTCTTCAGTCAAATATTATTCCTAGATGGGCTGTTATTGGTTGGCTACTAGCATGTTGCAAGAAGAAATATATTGAAGCTAATGGGAGGTTGGCATTGTTTTATGACTGGCTTTTTTTCAATGAAAAAGTGGACAATATTATGAATATTGAGCCTGCGATACTATTAATGGTCTGCTCCTTGCCTAAATATATTAACTTCACTCACTCCCTTCTTGAGTTTTTACTTCTTCTTGTGGACAACTATGATTTGGACCGTAAAAACGTTATAGTTGGGGGTGTTTCATCAGCTTTTAAGGCACTTGTCCAGAAAGGTGTCGTACATTCATTGGACGTTCTGATCCATTGTGATGCACTTTCTCCTCCTGTAAGAGAAAGGCTTCAGAATTTATTGTTAAATGGTCAATGTAAAGTTCCTAAAGATTTGCTTCCAATTGATATTCCTAGTCACTCTACGCCAGCCTTGAGTTTGCCTGATGTGTTATGTACAGGAAACCCTACAACATTGACAATTGAACAGCTCACTTGTGAAGCGGAAGCTGGTTTAAGCACCAGACCTGTGGTTGCTTCTGTTCCAGTTTTAGATGATTCAGTTAATACATCTACTTTGCAGGTTGTTGCTGTTGACAATGAAGTAGATGCTATTGAGAGGTTAGTTGAAAATATTGGAGAAATTATCAAGGAGTCATATACGAGGGGCCTACAAACTTTGGAGGTCATTCTATTGTCAATTGTGAATCAATGTAATCATGGACAAACTAGTTACTCGATTTGCTCACAGAATCTAGTATCTACGATCGCAAAGGAATTTGAGTCAAATGGATACCAACTCTTTACTTCGCTGGGGAGTCTTGCAGATATTGTTGAGTGTGATGATGAAATTGGTTCTGCTACGGCAATAATAACCCGCACCTTCATCTTTTCTCAGAATGAAAGGATACAAGAAATGTTGTTGCTCTGGGCAAGGAATGGTTTTCCGGTAGGAGCACGTCTACTATCATATGCATCCAGAGTAGCAAATGAGGTGTATGCAGCAGGTTGTTCTGGAAATTCAGATGCTGAGGCTAAAGTAAGTGTGTCAAGGATGCCATTGTTGGCATACCATTTGGATGGATATTTTACTTTTCTGAACAAAAGACAAGGAGATTCCTCTAAAACCTTCGTTTCTGTTTCAGAAATGGATGAGAAGGTGATTGCTAACTTGGTCAATAACGCCTTTACTGCTTACAAACATTTCCTTTTGTCCTCAAGAGCCATCTTACACAAAGAAGTGGATACCTCTCCGTCAAAGCTCCTGTTTTCCGACTTGAAGGATTGTTCTGATTGGAAAAGAATTAGGACGAAAAACTTATTCCGCAACATCTTTTGTCATCTTTCAGATGTATCCCTCTGTGAGGAAGACATTATTAGATTGCTTGTAGAAAAAATGGATTATGCCGATCTTACAGAAATGCAGTTTGAAGTTGGCATGAAGAAGTTCTCTTTATTTGGAGACAATCCTAAACTTGTTTTCCATTTAATTAAGAACTCTCTAAATTGGAACCCTGTGGAGCAGCATAAACTCTGGGGCTTGATCAGAGCTGAGCTTTCAGTTTCTAAGGTTCAGGTTGAGAAGATCATTGTAGAATTTTTTGGCTCTGGGGTAATAGATGGAAACCTTAGTGCGATAGCAGTCGGAGGCTTTCTGACTCTCTGCAGTTGCCGTGCACCAACACCAGACCTCGTTAGCACAATCATGTCATTGCCTAATAATTTCTTTGAGGACTTTACTGCAGCTGCTTTGGCTACATGGGCTGCGTCTAACGCCTCAATGCTATTCGACAGTTTAACCAAGTTTGCAGAGAAACTTAAAAGGAAAGACACATGTCCCAATTTCTTGAATTCAACCGAGATTGAGATCAACCAATCTGCCATTTTCTGGTTGTTGAAATACTTTAATGCAGAAGGGATGAATGTCTCTGACATGCTTAGCAACTTTAACTCCAATGGTTAGAGATGCCAAGATGGAGAATTTGAGCCAGGAATGCACCCTATCCCTGCTTCTGCTTCCCGAAATATTGGCAACATTCTGGATCGGAAAATCAGCATTATGGAATATGCAAGCCAGGGACGAAGCAGCTGATCTGAAAGGTAATTCCTATAATCTTGAACATGAGTGATCCTGATAAGTTATAGTATATACTTTTGTTGTAAAATAGCATATAATGTTCATTTATGAATATGTTTAATTTCTACACTTGTGTTAAATTGTGCATTTATGCTATATATATAATGCTCCTGAGTCCTGACTAATTTGATTACATATGTCAAGTGTTTTTTTAATTATTATTTTAAAGTATTTAATTATAACTTTTATTTCTATTTATGTCAAAAGTATTTACTTTTGTGGGATATAATCTACCTCCAATTCCTTGTGTTTGTCCCATATTCACGTCTTAGATATTATATTATTTCATATAAAACTTTCTAGTATTATTGTACTTCAGTTTCCATAATATACTGCTGCTGAGTTTTTGCTCGAACTTGTATAGAAATATATTTTATTGGTGCTTTTCTGTGAAATTTCTGATTTGTTTATGCTAATCACAGATTAAGTTGCAGTCTAACCCCTTGGTAAACGTATGACAAAAATAACTTGGGTTGTTAATTAACAGGTTGTGGTGACTGCGGGAGGCGGACCGGACCAGGCAGGGGGGCAACTATTTGGTGGTGGAGACTCCACGGCTTTTGCTGCCGTGGGTGACCGGTAGTTCACGAAAGATGAAGGCCCTCCCATGAGGTTGCATGTTTCCCCCACAGATGTAACCGTATATCTTATAATGTTCACGGAATACGGTTAATTGATTGAAGATTTTGCTACTCAAATGGATGTGGAGTGATGCAGATAAGATTAACCTTAATGTTTTCATTTTTTAAGAAAAAAAACTAAAATGATTGATGCAATCAACACCACCAAATTCAAGCACATTTTGTCTTTTCATTCTTTCTTATTTAATAAAATCTTTTCCCCACCCTAGAGTGTAGGAGAAGAAACATACTGCCTGGGTAAGCTAAATAGATCTTTCCCTTCAAATGGTGAAGTCCATTCATGAGAACCTGCACTCGGAGAAGCATCTATAGTTGTCACTCCGCCATTCTGCAAACCCGGAATCGGCAAACCACTCCCATTAGGTGTCAATCTCATTGCTGCTTTAGCACTTAGTCCATTTGTTTTAGGATAATACATGTGAGCGCTCTTCAACGGAGATGTTGGTCCTAGCCAAATTCCACCAGGTCTCGGAGAAGAAGACGACCCCCGATCCAAGCTCCAATCAATATTGGTGTAATCCAACTGTGCCATCGAGCTACCACTGCTCCAGTCAACAGGAGAGGAGGATCCTGACGAATTCGTAGAACCCAAACCAGCAAAAAGTCCAAGTGAAGATGCAGCTGCTAGCATAGGTGATGCACCTGTTCTACTCCATAAACCATTTCCTCGGCTAGTTCCCGGAGAATCTCCTGGACTACTGCTGCCTGTGAAGTGTTGCTGCTGCGGATAGTAAAGCTGATGATGCATCTGATTTGAACTCAAGTTGTTGGAACTATAGCTTCTAGCACTTGCAATATGGGGCGTAAAGCCATTAGACTTTGTAAGTTCAACACTACTGGTTGGATACATAAAGGGGATTGATCCAGGAGGAGATGAGCTTATACTAGTAGCTGGAACCTGCTTTGTATTTACAGATTGGGGTCGCTGCATCACTATAACTGGTTCCCTAATTGAGGGCTGAAATTTCTTAAAATCACTTTCAAAGGCCACATTACAACTTTCTGTCTTTGCTGGTGGTGAGGTTTGCAAAGGTGCCAGGGAATAGGAAACAGACGGATTTGATCCAGAACCTGGCCACCTTTTCTCAGCTGGCACTGCACTTTGTTGGGGTTTTGTGCTTTCCAACTTAGGCTGTATTCTCTTCAAAGGCTGGAAACTTTTACTCACTAATTCTGAACAATTTCCCACTGTAACTGCCGCTTTTACATAGTTGAAATCTTTTTCATCCCTTCTTTGCGGTGTTGCAGTACATAGATTTGGTTTTGGTTGTGGCCTTATGGATATGTTCTGACTACCTGACACTGACACCTTATTGGTACTAGCAGTCAGGGGATCACAAGTTTCTTCTGGCTTTGGTGGAACAGGTGGGTCCTGCTTTAAAGATCTTAAGGATTCTGCTGCTTTCTCAAGGTCACCTTCAGCAGTAACAACTGCTCTTTCAACCTCCTGCTTTGTGCACGTGTATCTAATTTCCATGTCCGCAATTCGTGCAAGCTCTTCTGATATGTCAATTTTCAAGTTCCCACCACCAATAGTTGATTCCTTATGCTTAACTGATGCTTCTTCACTTCCTTCAAAAAGCCATGCCACAGATTCCTCCACTTTGCCTTCATTCAAAATAAGAGCCATTGTAGCCCGATCATGTGAGAATCCCATAGCTACAAGCTGCTGAGCAAGTGCTTCAAGCTTTCTTGACATGAGATAACCACTGCACCGCTCATGCAACTCCTGAGCCCGCCTCTCCTTCTGACGTTGATGTTTCCTCTCATTCTTTTGACGAATTTTTTCTCGCTTATCATTGTCAGCTCCTGGTATTATTTCCTGCCGGGCAGGAAGATTTGATGCTTTCTCTTTGTGCTCTTCTGACTCACCTGACCAACTACCATTATTAGATATAGAATCATACTCGAGCCCAGCTCCAAGTGAGCCCCCCAAATGCTCATCTGTTTCGTCTATGTTCCGAAAGCGACCATTACTTTGAAGAGGTGAAGCAGATGATGATGGCACTGTTTCAATGGTATGGAATGTTCCCAAAAGTGGATTATATGCACTAGCCGGAACACCACTAACAGCATTAGCAGGTCCAGAAGACTTTGAAGAAGCCTTCTGAGATTCCTTGCTGGATTTTTTATCTTTAGACTTAGACTTGGAAGCAGGAGACATCGTTGTGGCCAAATAAACTCCTGAAAGGTTTAAGACAATAGTTTACAAAATCAATGATGTATAGAAAGAATTATGCAGTCAATAAACAGCAAGAGCTGTGGATATCTCATTTTGAGTTTAATCCTCACAATTTCTTATCAAACAAACCCAGATAGTTTTCACTGAATAAAAAAGTGGTGAAATCCCCCCCTCCCCCAAAAAAAATGCCTCAACAAGTAAATTGATTCGAGGACTCTAGTCTTCTGTGACCAAAATCTACTATCTTGTGCGTGGACCAAAATTTACTTCAGAGGACATATTAACAGAGTATCAATGAAACTACATCATATTAACAGTGCATCAAACTCCCAACACCATTTCCACAAGAAAAGTTCCCTTCACAGAACATGACAATAATTACAATTTTATAATCAATTAAAGAAGGATTCAAAGAATGAAATAACAATAGAATAGACTTTGAAAACACTTACAGAAATGGTTTCTCTTTGTTTTGGCATAATATGATCTCCATTAAGAAAAATAAAATAAAATTTAATGAACTGATTTTCAAGCTCATTCCGCAACCATAATTGTTACAGCTAGTGCCTAATTCTAGCATATTCGCCAAATTTAGCTTCTGGGGGCTCTTTTTCTTCCTCCTCTTAATATATTTTTACAAAAAAGAAAGCAAATAAATTCAATCCTCATTCATTTTCAATGAAATCGAGACTACGTTTGAGAAAACTAACTAAATCCTAGCCCGAATGAATTGCAAGGCTTCTTGGGTCGGCAATTCTTAAAAGCAAATAGCAGAATGGAAGCCATAAGAATCACATGGCATTGCAAAGTCTCCCAATTGAAGACTAACTCTCTAATTCACCCAAACAAGAAAGAATGCATAGATAAGATAAACTGCAGGTTAACACCCCGTCTTTTCTGGGTTTCGATCACAAAGAAATCAATTCCACCGCAGCCAAATTTACAAGAAAAAGAGGCTATAACGGACGCCTCCAGCTCTAGAAAACTGTTTCTAAAAGCCCGAATTTTGGGTTAAAAGAGAAGACGGGAAATTATGGATTCTATGTCCCTGAATAATAACGCATACATCTAGACATCATATTTCAACCGATTATACTTTATTAATCCAAGAAAAACCTTCCAATAAGACAATTCAATCGAGAAATCACCAAAACATCATAAAAGGGGAAGAAATTCACGATTCTTTCGACAGAACAATGGAGATTCGATAGAAAATTTAAACATACACAAAGAATGATCCACGACATGATAAATCACACACAAAAAATCCTAAAAATAAAAACTGAAATTCAGAAAAAGTTTTTTTTAAATAAAGGAAAAGGGAGAAGAGAAGAATGGAGATACCTGGGTAGAAGGGAAGGGAAAGATGGATCGAACGATGGAGATCGAAGGATCGAAGGTGAAGAGAGATGGATGCGAATAGATAAAAAGGGGGAAAAATGTATTTCGAGGCCCAAACTGAATCGATGGAATTAGGGTTCTGAGGTGTGAAATTTCATTTATTTACAACACAAATATAAGAGATTTCATAATAACCAAAATTCACTCGTTTTCGTTTATAACGGAACCCCATTTATACCTAGCCCCTCCTCCCCCCCTCTTTTTCTCATTTTCTTTCTTTTTTATTACACACATTTCAAATAATATTCTTACATATTTTAACACGAGTATTTCTTTTTAAAAAAAATAAATTTAAATATTTAATCATTAACCCTTAAATTATAAATTAAATCTTTAACACTAAAAAATTGTGTAATAAAACTACAAAACATATGTCTAAATAATTTCCCTTATAACACTTACTCTTACAGAGTTTTACTTGTAATCTAATTTTTTTTTCTTAAATAAAATTGTGTAATAAAACTCGTCGTCTTTATAATATTTTATTTAAACTATTATCTTATTTTCAATTTTTTTTCACTTACCTTTAGTTTATGCAATTATAACTCCACATCTATGGTAGAAGTGTCATCATCAAATCATTATTTAAATTTATTTTAAATTTTTAGTTAATCAACTATATTTGTTCTAATAATTAATTAATTCAGATTAGATGTCGTAAAAGTTCATTATAAGACAATCTTTTTAACTCAATTTATTCTATTTATAACGTTATGATCTAAACTCTCAACCTTACTTAAAGGACATAACACCTTATCACGCTAAATCAAATTAATATCTTTGAAGTTCGTATCAAATTTAATTTAATTTATGGTTTAAATTTCAAAAAAAAGTATATTTCACTAATTAAAACAATATTGATGATTTTTTATAATTCAATCGATCTTTCTACTTGTTCGATGTATTTTTAATTTTATAATATCATTAAGTTAAATGAAAATTAATTTTTATTTAACTAATTGATTTTATCACCAATAAGTGTTGGGTGTATTGGTAAGGTATATTGTACTCACAAGAAGAGAGCGTGAGTTTATATAACCTTTTTTATATTTTATTATCTCTCATGTTTATTTTAAGGTCTATTTTTAGAGTTTGTAACAATCATTCATAATAATATATCTTTAAATTTTTTCTTAAGAATGCAACATGCCTTATCATTATGTTTAATGTATGTCGATTTCGTATAAATTGATAAATATTTATTTTAATAATTTATTTTAAAAAATAGATATAATAGTTTAAATGCAAATGAAACAAGACGACATAACATCATTTGAAGAGAACAAAAAAAACAAATAGTGAAAAAAACTGAAAATGGTTTCTTGGAGCTGAAAATCTTAATTAATAGTTTATATAACCTAACTTGGTTAGATTGTCGTAAAACACAATCAACGAATCCAAACAAACTCCACCTTTATATCGTAAAACACCTATTGATTTGACAAATCAATAATCAATTAAGTCATTAATTAGTCTCTTAATCAATTCACCTCTTATACTTCACCACCGGCAACATGTCTCGCCCGACAGAGGTAATCTTTAAACCCACACAATGTTTTATTTTAGACATGTAAATACAATGTCATTAAATTATTAAACTGTGTTTGCATCGACAGAACAAGAACAACGAAAGGGTGTCCATTCCTCGATTCGGAGGGTGGGGAGAGAAAGGAGCCACCAATTATTCAATGGTTTTCTTGCGAGCTCGGGATAAAAGGAAGCAATGCAAGAGTGATGTTATGCATGGCCTTGAGAATGACCACGCCTTCGTTGATGCTACCTCGACTGAAAAACACGACTCAAATGTTGATCGAGACTCTGGAGAATCTGATTGGGTATATATCTTTTTTATGTTACAAATAAATCGTAATTTGAACATCTTTTAGTTATTTCTTCACAATCTATTGCAATATTTATGCAGAAGATAAACAAGTTTTTGACGTACATTAACCGTTGTATCAAGCCATGATCCCATCAATGGTGTTGGCTCAAGCATGAGAGGATCATTTTCAATAAGTTGTGGAGATTTGAAGTATTTGATTGGACCTTTGTATGTAGTGATGACCAATATGTCCATAAATGGTGCATAGATGGTGCATATGTAAATGATCATGTGAGTTGTGGCCATCAAAACACCATAAAACAATAAACAAAAAATGTTGTACATATATATATCCACTTATATAGTGTAAAACGTACTCTTTCAAAAATAAAAATATAATTTTTTTAAAATTTATACACCGTCAACGAATTCGAATGAACACATATACCTAAGAGCATAGACATTTAAAAGGTTTCATATATAAATATATGAATTGTGAAATATTGGGTTTAACTAAAGCTTAAAAAAAAGTTAAAAATCTTTGCGAGATTTTAAAAGTGTGGGGTGTAGATCTATTAAGAATATTTAAAAAAAAAGTTGAAACTTAATGATTTAAAAAATAAATAAATTAAGGGACGTTTTTAAAAAAAATAAGAGAATAAATGTTAGTTTTTTTAAAAAATAAATTTCATAGGATTAAATGCTATTTTTTGGTTTAAGATTAGTATAAATAAGAAGAAATATTATTTTGAGATTACCAACAAGTGTTGGTGTAATAGTAAAGGCACGTTGTTCTTTTAAGTAGAGAACCTGAATTCGAACCTTAAAAAAGACATTACTAAAAAAGAGAGCTATAAATCTCGAACATAGACTATAAAATGGACATGTAATCTACCAAAAAATATAAATTTGAGATTAAAAAAGATTTATCCATCAAATTGAGTTATAGTCGAAATATTTTATAGATTCGGTTTTGATCTTTCCTAATATGGTGACCCAAACGATTACTTTTGATTAAATTTAAAAAGTATTATTATCTCATACACAAGATGTGATTTTTTTTTATTTTCACAAGCGCCTTAATTTAAGATTATAGTACAAGGGTCTAGAATTTAGGGCTCATAGTTAGAATTTAGGGTTTATGTTTTAGGGTAATATCGTTAGGGATTTAGGTTTTAACTTATAAATCTTAAATTTTAATCCTAAATCCAAAATTCTATCGACAACTCCTAAATTCAAAATTGCTACACTTAAACACCTAAAACCTAAACCCAAAATAGAGTGTCTAGACTGTAAACAAAGTTTCCACATGTAACCCCCTTGTCCCGGTCTGGCCGGATGACCGGTCCGGGTGAGCTATACGGGGAAAACCGAGTGAAAACCCCTTAAGGATTCCCCCTCGGTTAGCAACCCTATTATTTTTTTTCTTTTAACTCTTGTCTAAAAGGATATTAAACCCTAAGTGATCATACAGCGGAATAACATATGCGATACAAAAATCCAACGAACTCAAACAATCATGTTACGACCAAATTTTAAACTTTACTGCAGGTGGTATCGATACACCTAAGGGGTGTATCGATACCCCTTGACCGGGTCAACTGGTCAAAGTCAACCCGTGGAGACCGTATCGATACACCTAGGAGTGTATCGATACCCTCCCCAATTGTTGACTTCCCACGGTCAACGCTAAGGGGACCGTATCGATACGCATGAAGGCCCGTACCGATACGGAACTGGACAGTAGCTCCAGTAGCAAAAATAGTATCGGTACGCCCCCTCGCGTATCGAAACGCGGGGCCTGAACCATGAAGGCCGTATCGATACGGGACCAACCGTATCGATACCCCTGCTACGAAAACACAGGTTTGAGCTGATTTAAGGCACAAAGTGACCCTTAAATCCCTCTCAAACATCGACCAACACACTAACATGTATCCTAATATCAAACCAAGAGTTTAGACATGCTTAAACTTACGATCAAAACACATTTCACACATGAGGAGAATTCAATCATACAAGCATCTTGGCATATAAACATGGAACAAGGCATGCATACTTGACATTCCAACAAGGCAATTAGGCATACATGGAACTCAAAGGCCTTAAAAGACACAAAGAAAGCATACGAGGGTTGGCCCTCTCTAACAAGGCAACCTAAACACCAATAGACATACCAACACACACAACATCCATCTTAGCATGTCATGCATTACAAACCATAATCAAACCAAAACATCAACATAAGGCATTAACAACATATAGCCAATACAAAGAAGTCTAGATACAAGCTCCTAAAACACGTAGCACTTCCCATTGCTAGACTACTACATTATTTAATTAAACCATACTTGAGCAATAACCACACGCTTGGACGCCCTTATCTTGCTCCTTACTAACTCCAAGCTAAAGATCTGCATTGTCAAAAAAAAAGGAGAGCGTAAGCATAAAGCTTAGCGAGCGGAGCTCTAAAACATAACTACGACAATGCAGGGTTCAAAGCTTTCTTTAAAAGTAAAGATCAACGCATACAAATCATCCAACGACCTAATCCTTCTACTAACATGCAAGTTCAACCAAAGGTCAACAATATAGGCATTGAACATAGCATTACACTTTATGGTATGCATGAGGACATAATCTTAGATTAAAGCAAGACCCTAAAAGAGTATGATATAGTGAGATACAACACGAGCACACACGGTATGCACAAGCATAACCAAAACACACACGGTGGGACTAAACATCACCGTTTCGACTAGTAGTTTTCCAATGGGACTACACATCAAAGTACTCTTCTACTAGTCACTACCGGCGGGACTACACATCACCGGAGTCTTACACCACTCGCTATCGGCGGGACTACACATCACCGGAGCAACGACAACCATCACGTGAGGTTCGACACCAACCATGCAACACGATATACAATCACTACCATACGACATGTACTCACTATATCATGCACAACCAAAACAAGATGTAACAATATCCACAATTAGGCATCACTTACTACTTAGAATCTTACCAAACACAAATGGTCTTACTCACCATTTCCGTGCACAACTTGCACCACTTACTCACATCTTGCAAGACATATCAACATAAACATCATTACCATCACACATGATCAACGATATAATATTAAGAAATCATACTTCTTCCCAAATTATTTAAATTTCGTGCTTAACAAAACATCACTACAAATAATGAAAACAAATGGAAAAAGGGGAAATTAAAGAGGCAATTCACAACAACTTACTCTTGAGTTTAATTCGACTTTTCAAGCCAAATCTAAATTCTTTCAAAACCATCTTTGAACCAAAACATTTCTTGAAAATATTTTCACCTCCACATGCTAGAACCAACCTTTGAAATCAATTTAAAACATTAACCACTCACCTCATTTCCTTAAGCAAAACAAGCAAAGCCGACTCAAGCCTCCTCACTTCCGGATTCGATCCCAAAGCTTTACCAACGCAAATCCTTGCTTCTAATCGCCTCAACACAATTAAATTAACCTCAAATCAGTCCACAACACAATGTAGCAAACCCGGAATGAAATTCAAACATCAAACACTTGTTTTTCGAACCAAGAACAACCCCTAAAAAGTCATTCCCGAGCAGCTCCTTTGCACAGTCCAAAACTTGCGATTTCAACACATTTAACACTTCCAAATGCTTCCAAAATGACCCCTAACCAATGCCCTAACATCAACCCTCAATTTCCAACACAAACCACACCCAAAACTCAACTAAAACCCTCATAAAAACCCACCAAAACCCAAATTCGGGAATTCATTTAAAACACTATAAAAATCATATATGTTGGACCATTTGATTCATAAACACCATATTAAATCAAAATCTCAAGTTAGACACCATAAAGCTACCACTTTTATCCAAATCTCCTAAAAATCCAAATTCTAAAACATGGATGAAAATAAAAATTACTTTTACTTTTGAAAAGAGGAAGGTGAGAGCAAGTCGAAAACGTGTTTACCTTTCAAAACCGAGCCAAAATGAGGGAGAAAAGAGGTGGGATAGTCACTTGGAGAAAAACATCTCCATTGTCGTGAGAATGGAAATGAGGAGGGAGGAAGATGACAACATTTTGTGTTTTAAATCAAAAGTGGGGGTTTTTAATTTAGAAGTCCAAATATTTACACAAGTGCCATTAATGAATGACTATTGGGCTTGATTTAGAAATTGGGTCCAACACCTTTGTTTTATTTGTAAACAAAACCCGAACCATTATTTAATTTATTTAAATTATAAAACCGAACCTGAATTATTAAAACATTATTTTCACCCGGCTCCTAAACCCGGGTGTTACACCACAAGCTCTTGTACATGGAATAATTACTTATTTAAAAATAAAAGTACATATTAATTTATTTTAATAATTTATTTTAAAATTTTTAAATATAATATTTTAAATGCAAATGAAACAGGCCGACATAACATCATCTGAAGAGAACAAAAGAAAACAAATAGTGAAAAAGAACTAAAAATGGTTTCTTGGAGCTGAAAATCTTAATTAATAGTTTATATAACCTAACTTGGTTAGATTGTCGTAAAACACAATCAATGAATCCAAACAACCCCACTTTTATATCGTAAAACACCTATTGATTTGGCAAATCAAAAATCAATTAAGTCAATAATTAGCCTCTTAATTAATTCATCTCCTATACTTTACCGCCAGTACCATGTCTCGTCCTACAGAGGTAATCTCTAAACACACAATGTTTTGTTTTAGACATGTATATACAATGTCATTAAATTATTCAACTGTGTTTGAATCGACAAAACAAGAACAATGAAGGACTGTCCATTCCTCAATTCGAGGGTGGGGAGAGAAAGGAGCCACCAATTATTCAATGGTTTTCTTGCGAGCTCGTGACAAAAGGAAACAATGCAAGAGTGATGTTCTGCATGGCCTTGGGAACGACCACGCCTTCGTTGATGCTACCTCGACTGAAAAACACGACTCAAATTTTGATCGAGACTCTGGAGAATCTGATTGGGTATATATTTTTTTATGTTACAAATAAATTATAATTTAAACATCTTTTACTTATGTCTTCACAATCTATTGCAATATTTATGCAGAAGATAAACAAGTTCTTGACCTACCTTAACCGTTGTATCAAGCCATGATCCCATCAATGGTGTTGGCTCAAGCATGAGAAGACCATTTTCAATAAGTTGTGGAGATTTGAAGTATTTGATTGGACCTTTGCATTTAGTGATAACCAATATGTCCATAAATGGTGCATATGTAAATGATCATGTGAGTTGTGACCATCAAAACACCATAAAAACAATAAACAAAAAATGTTGTACATATATACATTAGAATTCGTTTATATAGTGTAAAACGTACTCTTTCAAAGATTAAAAAATGTGTAAAATTTTTAAAATTTATACTGCGTCGACGAATTCAAACTGACACGTATATATTCTCTTTCGTCCTATAGCTAATGGCATTGACATTTAAAAGGTTGCATATATAAAAATATAAATTGTGAAATATTGGGTTTAACTAAAGCTTTTTTTAAAAAAAATTAAAAACCTTAGCGAGATTTTAAAAGTGTGGGATAGAGATCTATTAGAAATATTCAAAATATTTTGAAACTAAATGAATTCTTTTAAATTAATTGAGGGGTCTTTTTTTTTAAAAAAAAGAATAAATGTTTGTTTTTAAAAAAATCCATAGGATTAAATGCTAATATTTTTTGGCTTAAGATTAGTATAAATAAGAAGGAATATTATTTTGAGATTACCGACAAATGTTGGGTGCAATAGCAAAGATATATTATTCTTTTAAAACTTGAATTCGAACCTTGAAAAAGACATTATTGAAAGGGGGAGTTATAAATCTCGAACATAGACCATAAAATGGACATATAATCTACCAAAAAATATAATTTTGAGATTAAAAAAGATTTATCCATCAAATTGAGTTATAGTCGAAATGTTTTCTAGATTTGATTTTTGATCTTTCCCAATATGGTGACCCAAATGACTACTTTTAAATAAATTAAAAAAATATTATCTCATGCATAAGATGTGACATTTTTTATTTACACAAGCGTCTTAATTTAAGGTTTAGAATTTTAATTTAAGGTTAAGAGTTTAGGGGTTGTACTGCATGGGTCTAAGATTTATGGCTCATAGTTAGGTTTTAGAGTAATATAATTAGGACTTAGGTTTTAACCTATAAACCTTAAATTTTAATCCTAGTTCCAAAATTCTATCAACAACTCCTAAATTCAAAACAACTACACTTAAACACCTAAAATCTAAACCCATAACAGAATGCCTAGACTGTAAACAAAGTTTCCACAAGCGCTTGTACATAAAATAATTATCTATATAAAAATAAAAGTATACATATTAATAAGAAGGACCAAAACTATTCATAGAATAAGAAGGAACATTAGCGTTATTATATTGCAGATATTGCACCGGGGCTCAAGAATTATGTTACGTAGATATTGCAACAAAGGGTTCAAGTCGAGAAATGCTTTGTATGGCCATGGCCATGTTCGGTATCAGGCTAGGTCAAAATTTGGAAGATGTTGATTTGGAAATGTATCAATTGATTATGTAATTACAATAAAAATGACATTCAATAAATTTAGAAAAACCTTTGTTATCCTCATACTACTTTTATACTCAAAAAGGGGAAATCACAAAATTCCAACAAATTTTAGAAATCCTCAAATCCCCATAAAAAAAAACCTTAGCCATGTCCTAAATATCATCATATCCTCTCCCAAATTTGTCTTGATATTGAACTGGAAATCACAAGAACTTGTGGTATTAAAATGTGTCCTTATTCTTCTTCGATATGAACGGACAACTCGCGCCGCTTCTTCGTGTGTGCTTCAGGGTTTCCTTTTCTCATCATTGCCACGAATTCATCATAATTAATCCTTCCGTCCTGTAAAAAATGTGCCAAAACCACATAATCCCATGCCCTGGTTTTACTTTGAAAATACAATGAATATGCACATTTCTTACATTGTCAGCGTCAACTTCACAAAGGATTTCCTTTAGGTTGCCGTCAGTCATTCCATGTTCACGCAGAGCTTGCTCTAGTTCTTCAGTCGTGATGTATCTGCAAAGTAGGCACATACAAATATATACAGTCGTATGCACAAACAAGTTTGGAAACAAGGTTTAGTGCTCATTACCCGCTATTGTCTTTATCAAAGTGTTGGAAGGCATGGTACAGATGATCTTCCCGGTCCATTCGATTCATATGCACCGTTGCCGTGATGAACTCGTCGTAGTCTATGATTCCGTTCCCGTCTGCATCAGCCTATATAATTTTTTTTCAAACAAAAACCGTATGTTTTATCTCATGTATTATGAAAATTGGAAAGATGAAATTGATGTTTGGGAATGACTTACGGCCTCCATTAGTTGTTGAACTTCGTATTCGGTGAGTTTTGTTCCTTGCTTAGAAAGGCCTTGCTTTAATTCCTCGAGTGTTATGGTCCCACTGTTGTCGGAATCCATGCCCTTGAACATCTCCTTCAACCCCATGATTTCTTCCTCTGATAAACATCCCGCAATGACCTGCGCAAGATTTTTTTCCCTGGAAAATTTGTAATGAACTCTTTTAGGGAAGTGTAATCAGTGAGATTATGGGGTTTTATTAATAATACCCGCAAAGCAACTTTCTTGAAGTTGTTCATTGCTTTGAACTGTTTGAGCCTAGATAACACTGCGTTGTCCAGAGGTGTATCAGGTGCTTCGCCATCTTCTTTGATCCATGGATGACCTGTTAATGATGGCCATGTTAACCTTACAATTGCATGTACTGAATTTAAAGCACAAGAAAACGTTGAGCCATACTTACTTAGAACCTGCACTGCTGTTAACCTCTGCTTGGGATCCGAGTTGAGCATCTTCTTCACAAGGTCCTTTGCTTGAGGTGAAATCGAAGGCCATGGATCGCTGGAGAAATCGATGTGGCCGCGTAATATCGAATTGAATATCCCATTTTCGGATTCTATGTATCAACAAAACAATCTTATTATCTTCAAGAATCAAGCTTCTGGTGAATATATACAAGGAAATGAGAGTGATGTCATAAATTGATAATAGCTTACCAGCCCAAAAGGGAGGAACACCAGATAGAAAAATATACAACATAACTCCAATACTCCATATATCTGCTTCTGGTCCATATTTCCTTCTCAGGACTTCAGGAGCAATGTAATATGCACTGCCAACAATTTCTTTGAATTCTTCACCTGTAAGACCAAATACCAAAATAAATGAAACTGAGGGAATTAAGAAGGAAACCAAATTAATTAGGTGGGATAAAAATATATCAACCAGGCTTGTAAAAGACTGATAGGCCAAAATCCGTGGCCTTGAGGGGGGAATCCTCGTCCTTGTTCAAGAGCAAGAAATTCTCAGGCTTGAGATCCCTATGGATGACCCCCATAGAATGGCAAGTGTGCACAATCTGAACAACGGTCCGAAGCAACGACGAGGCGGCACGCTCGGTGTAATGGCCCTTTGCGATGATCCGATCAAACAGCTCGCCTCCCTCGCATAGTTCCATCACCAAATGAACCGATTGCTTATCCTCATAAGCTCCCTTGAGCTCCACAATGTTAGACTGACCCGTCAAATGGTGCATAATCTGAACCTCCCTTTTAACATCCTCAATGTCCTCCTTGTTAGAAAGCTTCCTCTTGGCAATTGTCTTGCAGGCGAATTGTTCCCCGGTTGTCTTATGAGTACACAAATGTGTAACCCCAAACTGTCCCCTACCCAATTCCTTGCCAACGTTGTAGGTTTGTTTAATATCTTCCATAGGCCGGCCGAGGACCGGACCGATGGGGTTCCGTTTCGAAGAAGCCTTGGAACCATTGGAGAGTGACTTAGTTGGAGCATTGGCTCCACCATTTTCATCGCCGGAACTGGTAGGATTATCGGTGTCGGATTCTCCGTTGTTGTCGGTCTCCTCGGCGGGGTCGCTTTTAGAGCATAAACTCCCCATCGTGGAAAAATTGAGGGACTTAATGAATTTTCCAGGTTTAATTCCTTGTTGGACGCAGTAAAAGCTTGGAGGAAAATTTGTTGAAACAATAGTATTGAGCAGCTTGGATTTGGGTGTAGAAATTCGAGGGGTTGATGGGGCGAGGTTTTAGGAATTAGGATTAAGCCACTCTAATAATTGTTTTGAAACAGAAATTGGGCGTGCCTTCCAAAATGTTGGACGATGCATGTTTTTTAGACATAAATCCTATGATGCTCCATTGCTTTTCTCTTCTCAGCCTTGTATTGGAATACCGCTTTTTCCTCTCTGTTGGGGACTTCCGTACCTCAAATATTACACACACGCATGCATTAATCATTATCAACTTTCATTTTATCACCAATTCATACAATATGCTTGATAATGTTTGTCAGATATTGAAATGTAAGATTAATTATGGCAATAAGATTGTTGGAATGTATGATTACTTGGCATGTTAGTGAGAATACCATATTACTTTATTTGTTTTATTTTTTCGTATCATGTCTAATTATTTAAATAGTATTTGATTTGTGTCCGTCGTGCCACTTGATCACTTGTGAAAAAAATCTAATATAGAAGGATTAAATTGACAAAATAATAAATGTTAGGGGCATAATTATATGAAATACAATATTTTCAAATTACCTAAGAAATGGGAGGTAATAGCATTATATTTATTCGTATGTTTTCGAATAGTGTTTACTATTAACAATTTTATACTACTGCACAAACTAACTTGCCTCGATGGTTTGGAGAACAATTGTTGTTTTTAGATGTTACGGGTTCGAGCACCAGCAATTGCAGCAGGGTAATTGAGTATTCATTGCCAAATAGTTAAAAGTATATTCAGAATAAATACTACTTATAATTACCTTAGCTTTAAAAAATCTTATATTACCTTTTTTAAATAATTTTATATTATCTCGGACGAAATAAGATCATTCCAAAATCTTATAGGAGTATTATTTATAATGCAATATTATCCGAACCAAACAAACTTAAAGAAAAAAATGATACTTTTCTTTTTTTTCTTAAATGAAAAATTAGTCCAAATAAAAAAAATGATAATCTTTTCTCTACCTTTCAATTATTTAACACAAATCTAAACATAGAACTATTTTTCGTTCTAATTAATTCAATCTAAACATGAATTATTTTAAGAGTAATGTCACTTCAACATTAAAGTAGGCTAATCAAAGAAGAATGTCACACTTAACATTTGACCAAGCTTTAAACAAAATTAAATAATAATAATAAATAAATTGACCTATTTGGACGAAAAGGGAGCCCTAAAATTTAGACCGATTAGCATAGCCACCGAACCCGAATACATTTGGTTTAATTAGGTTCGTTGATAGTATACAAGTGGAGTGTGATGCAGAACTGATGGATTGCTTAACCTTTAGGAGACAAAGAATCAAAATTTCGATTGCCTTAGGAAGTTTATATAATAAACAAAACAAAGAAAGACGCAAAAAAAGAAGATAAAATTCTGAGATTTACTACGATCGGCTAGTATAATTATTTGTTTAGTTTCTCAAAATATTTATTTAATCAAATTTAATGGTTAATTTTTACATTCCATCTTAGGGATGTAAATGAGACGAGACAGATCGCAAGTTATTCAAGCTCGATTCGGTTAAAATTCGGTAAAAATTTGACTCGAGCTTAAACTTAGCTCGAGTTCTTAAAGAGCCGAGCCGAGTTACTTGATACTCGACTCGAAAAGCTCGCGAGCTACTCAAAATTAATAATAATAATAATAATAATAATAATAATAATAATAATAATAATAATAATAATAATTCTACATAGTGATCAAGTTGAACACGAGAAGAAATTTGGAGGACTCTTATTGCAATTCCCCCTTTCCGCATAGCCACCGAACCCGAATACATTTGGTTTAATTAGGTTCGTTGATAGTATACAAGTGGAGTGTGATGCAGAACTGATGGATTGCTTAACCTTTAGGAGACAAAGAATCAAAATTTCGATTGCCTTAGGAAGTTTTTTTTTTTGAAAAGAGATTGGGCCTCGTTAAAAACCCCCTTCCTATTGAAGGGGGAAAAGAGTGCCCCAACTAAGAATATTATTTCAAGATCGAAAAACCTTACAATATCCTGCTGTTAACACAGCTTATAACCAGGTCATATCTACCATTACAATCCATGATAATTAACCAATATCAGCCTATTCAACAACATAAGAAGATATTATCCTATACCCGCCTTAGCAAATGAATCCGCTAAGCAATTAGCATGTCTAGGGATGAATCTAAGAATCATACTGAACTTTGCAATAGTGCCTTGTAACTTACCAACCATCTCCGCATAAGTCGTAGGAATATCACCCTTCTTAGACAGCCAATCAACAATAGTCATACAATCAGTCTCAATAATTAATCTGTTCTTTTTAGCCCATGGAGAGGATAGAAATCTGAGCACGCCCGAATCTAGCGCCAATAATTCTGCTAATGTCGAGGGGCCTGCACCAGCAGACTCCGAAAAAGAGAACAAAATACATCCTTTGCAGTCGCGAAGAACGCCACCGATACCTATCCTTGATTGCTTAGAGACAGCTCCGTCGGTATTCAATTTTAGAAAACCGATAGGAGGAGGGGACCATGTTGTCTTCGCCTTCACATGACCGGGAACCATTCTCAAATCTTCAATACGAGACGGATCTGCGAGTAGAGAATCCACAGAGATTTGCCTATCTGGGAATTTATAAGCAGCCCAAGAGACTGCTCTTGTTCGAATCACAAAGTCCAGCGATAACCAATCTACCCTTTTCTTGTTAAAAATGGCATCATTTTTGACTCCTCATATGGACCATAGTGCTGCAGGAAGAAAGAAAGAAAGCCAAGATTTTCCCCCTATGGATGCAAGGCCCCTCCAGGCTTTAAGAAACATACATGGATTGTTAGGTAGCACAGTTGATAGTCCCGCCCTGAGGCAGATTTTCATCCAAATAACCCAAACTCCATCACATTCGAAGAAAAGGTGTTGTATGGTTTCAGGACAGGATCTGTAAAGGCCGCACAAATTGTTTTCGATAGAAGAGAAGCCTCTTTTGATTAGCTCAGTCTTAACCGGAATTCTACCATTCGTCAATTTCCAAATAAAAATCTCTACCTTCGGGGGAGCCAGACCACACCAAATAACATTCTTCCAAAATGGATTCTGATCCGATGAATTGGGAATTAAGGATCGGAGTGATTTTACCTTGAAGACACCGTCACTAGAACCGAGCGAACTGACCCAATCGGAATTCATGCCGCTCGATCTAAAGTTATCTAGTGTTTCCATGAAAGCCCTCCATTGATCCATTTCCCAATCGAAGGGGGTTCGTCTCAACTGAATATTCCAAAGCCATTTATCATCTACCCTGCAACCGTATTTGATAATATAGCCCCCTTTGTTGATAGAAAGAGCGAAGACGCGAGGGAAGGCAATTTTCAGGGGGCATTGGCAGCACCACCTATCATCCCAGAACAGTACCGATGAGCCATCTCCAATCTGAATCAGCAGATTCTCCCTGAATAGCGAGCCCAGCTGATCTTCCTTAAAGAAATTCTTAGATATGTTGTTCCAAATCCAAGATGTATGGTTGGAAGTACAAGTTGGAGGTAACAAACCAATTGAGTTACCATGCGACTTGGATGCAATAACTCTCCGCCAAAGTTTCTTCGATTCATTTCCGAATTTCCAAGCCCACTTATAAAGCAATGACCGGTTGAGCGTCTCAATGTTATTAATACAAAGGCCACCTTCTGAGAAAGGTTTACAAATGTGAGTCCAATTGATCCAATGTACCTTTGGTGATGACTTAGAGCCCCCCCACAAGAAAGTAGACATCATACCACTTAGTTTTTTGGACACCGCTGCTGGAATTTTGAAGATAGATAGATAGTACAAAGGTAGGCTAGTTAAAACCGACTTGACAAGAGTGAGGCGGCCCCCAATGGACAACATATGTGGTTGCCAACCTTCAAGTCGATTATGAAAATTCTGTAAAACCGGTTCTCACAAGGAGATGGAGTTGCGTTTAGCACCCAGGGGCAAGCCTAAATAGTCTGTAGGTAGCTTTCCCCAAGCCGATCCGATCGAATTGGCCAGAGCTTGCAAATTTTCATCCGGGACATTAATGCCGAAAAGTTTACTCTTGGCAAGGTTTAATTTCAAACCCGAAGCGATCTCAAAAACTCTGAGGACCCTTTTGACGTTTTTTAATTGATCTTCCGACGCTCCACAAAAAATTAGGAGGTCATCAGCAAATTGGAGATGCGATAGCTGAATTGAATCGATTGCTCTACCAATTTTAAATCCTTCGAATAAGCCCAGGGAGGTAGCTTTCCGAAGCATCAGATTCAAACCCTCACCTACTAAATTGAAAAGCAGCGGCGACAAGGAACACCCTTGTCGTAAGCCTCTTGAGATGGAGAACTGCTCTGTTGGAGACCCGTTGACAAGAACCGATATGGAGGCTGACGATATACAAAGATGAATCCATTTGCACCAAAGATTGCCGAATCCGCAAGCCTTAAGTATTTTCAGCAAAAAATCCCAGCTAATGGTGTCATAGGCCTTCTGAAAATCGACCTTAAAGGCGAGACCACCATCTCTCGATCTAGAAGCGCTATCAATTGCTTCATTTGCCACTAGCACACAGTCTAGAATCTGCCGACCGGGGACAAAGCATATTGCGAATCGCTGATCAAAAAATCCATCACTGTTTTAAGTCTATTTGCAAGCACCTTTGAGAGAATCTTGTATAGGCCACCAACCAAGCTTATGGGGCGATACTCATCAAGCGACGTTGGATTTTTAACTTTCGGTATTAAGGTGATAAATGAATGATTAACACCTGATTCCCATTTCTTGCCTTTAAAAACATCATCGAAGAAACCCATGATTTTAAACCGCAAACTCGGCCAAAATTTCTTATAAAAACCCATATTGAATCCATCGAGACTCGGAGCCCGGTTGCTATCAGTCGAGGCTAAGACTGACCAGACCTCTTCCTCAGTGAATGGACGTTGTAGCATAGATGCTTTACCCCGATCAAGAACTGGAAAATCAAGATTCATGCTGGAAATTTCCAGGGTAGTTTGTTTGTTGTAAATTGCACTGAAATGTTCTTTGATCAAGTTCTTCACACTCGGTGGATCAGTATAAGTACAGCCGTTTTTTTCAATCGACTGTATGAAATTCAAATTCTTCCTTTTATTAGAAATTGAATGGAAAAACTTCGTATTCCGATATCCTTCCAAAAACCACCGTACTCTGGATTTTTGTTGCCACTGACTTTCTTTCTTCCTGTACAAATCCCATAATTCAGTTCTCAATTTGGCTAAAGAAATAGCATAATTCGATCCCAGCTCGCCCTGTTGAAACGCTAATTCCATATCATTGATCTTTGATTCTAAGGCATCAATAGATTTTCCAAAGTCAATTTTATTGTTCTTCCACCAGTCTTTTGCCGAAGCTTTAATTTTCTTCATCAAACTCCCAACTCCAATCTCAGGTAGATTTCGAACCAGCTCCTCCACTGTTTTGGATATCGATTCATTGAAGCCAGCATCCTTCATCCAAAAATTAAACATACGAAATGGCTTAGGTCCCCAATTGGATTTATCAGTCCTAAGCCATATGGCATTATGATCCGATAAGGATTTCTCCATCACCGATTGAACTAGATTCGGAAAGCCAACATTGAAATCATATGTAATCAAAAAGCGATCTAACCTTACGAAAGTCGGTGGATCCCTGTTGTTGCACCAAGTGAATTTTCCACCATTAAGGGGAAGATCAATTAATCCAGTTTCGAACATAAAGTTCCTAAATAGCTCCATTAAATGTGTATTCAGGGAAAGACCCATTTTTTCCGACGGATCCAAGAACAAGTTGAAGTCACCGCACACGCACCAGGGGATTTGCCACTGCTGGAGAAAAGTCTTTAATTCAATCAGAAAATCCCCTTTCTGAGAGTCGATCGACGGGCCATAAACATTAACTATCCCACAACTGAAATCGCTCTTCTTGAATCTGCCCTTTATTGCAATGAATCTGTCTGAAACAATTTTATCCGCAACCTCAAACACATTGGAATTCCATAGACATAATAGGCCTCCGGCCGAGCCAATAGCCTTAGAAAAAGCGAACTCCATATCCCCGTGACTACACAGCTTCTTTATGGTATGATGATGAATAATCTCCATTTTTGTTTCCTGAATGCACACAATCTTTGCAATTGACTTCCTGATAATTTTCCTAACAGCCCTCATTTTTTCCGTCCTTCTAAGCCCTCTGATGTTCCACGATATGATAGAGAGATCCATAGAAATAGTTTAGAAACCCCAAAACCTTCAAAAACTCCTAACCTCCAATTCCAGTTCTCTAACCTTCCTAATAACTTCCTCTTTTCCTCCTTTGAAGGAGATTTCCAACAAATTACAAATTCCCCAAACTGACTCGGCTTCAAGCCCAATTGCAGAATCTACATCCTCGAAATCTTCAGCGTATTGCAGTCTATCAACCGAATTAGGGGGATCCTCCAGGGAGTTTCTGATAATTTGCCGCATGCACCTTCTAGTAGAAGCCCTGAATAAGCTTTTTTTGAAAGATGGGATACGAAATCACTAAATTATTCTGACCAAGCCTAAGCGAGGAGACGAGATTATGCTGTGAGTACTCCAATCTACCCTCCAAACTGTCTGGTACAAATTCAGATGCATCAGCCATAATTCCAGGATTGGATATAAGTGGTCCAGCAATCTCTTGGCTAAGGGATACACTGTTATAGTTCTCCGAGGGGCAATTATTATACTGGCCCAAGGACCCAGCATCGGCCCCACATGAGCCCACCTCCACATAAGACGTGACAAAATTCTCCTTGGGTTGGGCCGAATTTGCGTCGCAAGGTGAAATAAGAACATTATTCTCAAAAGTCTTATCAGCCATCAACATAGCATCATCGACATTCCCCTCGGGATTAGGGTTCTAATTCCTAGGAATTGAACAGCAATTATTATTCCCATTATTAGATTAATTTACTTCCAGTTCCCCAGACTGTGAATCTCTCGGAAAGTCCTCCTCATTAAAGATAGGTTCATGTTCATGGGGGGAGACGTTATTGCCGCTTGGGTTACCAGGGTTGAAGCCATGCACCGGAGCCGATTCCGATTCCGACCACTCAGCACCTTCAACTCCAGCTTCCCACGGTGGAGCAAAATCATCATCTTTATCAAAGCCGCTTCCGAAGGAGATTCGAATACTGTAATTTATCCCCATAGATTTAATCAAGATATCTTTAAGGATACTTGCTGGATTTGCAGTGCGAATCATCATCTTTGCAACGTCAAGTCTTTTCTTCTTAGCCGTCTCCCGATCCCATCCCACATATAAGCCCCATCTATTTCCTAAAGCTTTGAAAAAGCTCTCATGCCAGCAGTATAACGGGACGCCTTCCAGGGATAGGAGACAATAATAATAAGGAATATTATTCACCAGTAGAGGACTTAAGAAATCAAACCAATACATAAGAGCTTCCTCCTTCTTCTTCCTTGTGTCTTCTAGAACGGCAGATGATTTGAACATGAGAATAACGGACTCAAGCGATGATCCCCATTTAGCAACTTGAACCTCTATACCATCATGACGGAGAGCTTGTTGCACTAAATCACAATCAAAGCCTGCCTTTAGAACCCCAACTAAGCAATCTTTCAGCCATAAAGTGTCTTTGACCGGAACCTGAAAATCTAACAAGGGACTTTCGACAAAATTCTCAGAGCTTGGACTTGTATTCCTCATATGTGGATCGTTGTCTTGCTTAGCCTCCTCAAGAAGAGCTTCACGATAAGTTTTAGGACCGAAAACCGGTTTGTAACCCATGGTATCCTCAGAATGTTGGTTCGCCTCATCTTGATTAGTAAAATGCCTTCTAGCGGATGGTTGACCAGGAGCCATCTTTTTCCTTCCAACGTCCAATCCCACCTTCGATTGAGCAGGGGGTCTCGGATATTTTGCCCTTGAGGCATTAACTAAGAGACCGTCAATCTTGGTACCATTTAAGTTTTCTAAGACTTTCTTCATGTCCATTTCACTAGCCAGGGAAACAAAAGCGAAGGTAGCATCTTTGTATTTTATTTTCCGATTAACGACCGGAATGAAAACCCTAGTTACTCTTCCATAATGGTTGCATAGTTCACGAAGAGCCGACCTTGGAACCCTCTTACTTAAATTGTCGATGAAGATAGTCCAGTAGGAAGCTTCTTGATCTCTGAATGAAGCATCAAAAACCCTCTTCCCATTCCCCTGTGGTGGTCTCACCTCACAATTTGTAGAAGCTTTTTTTGTTGCCCCTGGGAAGTAACCCCTCCTGTTTGCATTGACCTCTTGAAAAGCATTCTCCCGATCTCCTTGAAAAAAGCCCTCCCTGTCGCCTGCGTTCGAGCCGTCTCCGGCGAGCGTATTCTCTCCAGTCATTCTCCCCCTAAAAAAATCCTTAGGAAGTTTATATAATAAACAAAACAAAGAAAGACGCAAAAAAAGAAGATAAAACTCTGAGATTTACTACGATCGGCTAGTATAATTATTTGTTTAGTTTCTCAAAATATTTATTTAATCAAATTTAGTGATTAATTTTTACATTCCATCTTAGGGATGTAAATGAGACGAGACAGATCGCAAGTTATTCAAGCTCGATTCGGTTAAAATTCGGTAAAAATTTGACTCGAGCTTAAACTTAGCTCGAGTTCTTAAAGAGCCGAGCCGAGTTACTTGATACTCGACTCGAAAAGCTCGCGAGCTACTCAAAATTAATAATGGTAATAATAATAATAATTCAAATTCTACATAGTGATCAAGTTGAACACGAGAAGAAATTTGGAGGACTCTTATTGCAATTCCCCCTTTCCGCATGATATAGAGGCAAATATAGTTGATCCGAAGATAGTAATCGCTCAGATATGAAGGAAGGGGGAGAAAATCTGACTATAAATAGAAGCGGGTTTTACCTTACAAAAGCATGTCTTTTTTTTTGTTGAAAATAAGTTTAAATATATTTTTATATTAGTTTTTATTGAGATTGGAGTTTGAGCTCCAATTGGGTATGAGCTCTAGTTGAGGTTAATAATTTAAAGCTCGATTTGAGTTTAATGATATTTGAGTTTAACTTGGTTTATTCGAACTTTTCGAGTTTGAGTTTCAATTTTGATTTCGAGTTAGAGCTCGAGTTTAATAATTTTGAGCTTGTGAGCTTTTGAGTCGAGTCGAGCTTAGCTTTGAGCATTTCGAGTTTCAATTCAATTGCTCCCTTAACAATATCAAAATTGAAACCTCTAAATTACTTACAAATCTAGTGTCTCATCCCATTAGACCAAATAATTATTGTTACTCTAAGTGACTATTTATGAGTAAGATTACAACTTTTTTCATAATTTAACAACGAGGGATTGCATTTGGAGACACGTTGCCCCCACATCACCAAAACAATGAAATGTTATTTTTTCCCAAGTGTGATTAGAAATTAAAGAGGTGTTTTGTTTCCTTGAACTATACTAATCAGGTCAAAAACCTTATCCACCGGCCTTCAAGAAACCTCCATTACTTTCCGACCCACCACCACCAATACCATTATTTTTATTACTCACCTTTTTTTCCTCAAAAAGAGCACAACTTATATTATTATATTCAACGATCCAAATCATAGTTTTAGCCGAAAATGTTTATGTATTTTGATCTTACTTTGTTGCCAAATCTGTAATCCCATTTGTTTATGTTGTAATGACCAAAAAAGCAAATGTAATCGTGGCCAAATTTAATTTTTTTATACACTTAAATAAGTCAGGGACCTTTTTTATAGTTTAACCAATTTGTCTTTATCAATTTCATAATATTTGCTAATAATTTCATATTTCTTTCAAACTTTAATTTTCTTTATCAATTTCATAACTGAAAACTTTACAAGTTTTTTTTAATAGAAATTGGACCTTGTTAAAAACTTTACAAGTTAAAACTGAATTAAAATAACTATAGTTAAAAATATAATATATCACATCAATCAATCATTAATTGGATGTTAATTTGTACGAATCAACTTGCTTCAGTGGTTAAGGGAACGATTGTTACTACTGGAGATCACGAGTTCGAGCACCAGCAGCTGCAGTAGCCAACATAGTGATTGAGCATGTATTATCAAATGGTTGATAATATATTCAAAACAGATACTACTTATAATCACCCTAGCTTTAAAAAATTAGACGTTAATTTCTGCATGTAAAAAGAAAGTATTTCGAAACACAAATATTAATATATTTTAATTCCCTTTGTCTTATAGTTTGCCCAATCAAATATCCGAATCCAATCTATAATCTAACCCGCCATAAGAAAACATAATAGTTAAATTAAAAAAACAAAAAAAAAACATGCCATTAAATCATGTACTCGGATGGTTATGCAATTTGATTTTTTTTTATACTTTAATCTTCGATTTTGTAATTATTAGCGAGTCTAAATAGGATATTAATTATCGAGTCCAAATACTATTGCTAAGTTAAGACACGAGGACTAAACCTCAAGTTGAAATATAGTAGACGGATCAAAACTAAGATTTGGCCATTCTTAAATAAGTACATTAGAGTTATAATTTGAATTGTTGAGACAATAAGTGAAATCACGGAATTAATTGAAAACATGAAAAAAAGAAAAATATTACGAGTAATTAAAAATGTCATAAAAAACGAACGCAACATGAATCTATGAATGTGTTAAATATATACAATGAATTATTGATGTTTAAAATGCTATAGAAGTTGGAACATATATACATATAAAATAATTAGAACTTGATACAAACACTTAATATTTTCTTTAAATTAGTATGCAAAAATGTTTAATAATTCTGTGATTAGTTAAATAACATATAAGTCCAGCCATGAGTACTAAGAGTGTACATTTCGAATATCTAAAATTTCTGGATAAGTAATTTAGCCATTTATTTCTGATCTGAAAAACTGGATATCCAAAATTTTTAGATAGGATATTTGAATATTCGAATTTATAACTTGATTTAATTATTTTTTAAATTTGACGGTCCTATCCATAAAAATTTTAAGTTTTCGAATATAATAATCAACAATTTATTGAATATAACAAGATTTGTATCTATAAAAATTTTAATTTTTTATATATAACAAGTAAAATATCGAATATAACAAGATTCATATATATAAAAAATTAAATTTTTAAATATCGAATAATTGAATATCTAATCCGAATGTGAAATAACTATCCGCATCTTATCCAAATTTTTTGAATATTCAATTTAAAATATTAAGAAAAATAAATCGAATATCCAAAATTTCAGATCGGATCAACTGATAGGATGAATTGGATCGGGTGAGTAAACAAAACAGGCAAGCAGGCAAGTTGAGCTGAACAAAATAAGTAAGCAGGCAAGTTGAGCTGAACACATCCCAAGATTCCTTTTATACGTTATACAAACGGTTGCTTTTGTTGGTTAAACGGATTTTTCCTCCCACCTTTCAAGAAACTCAGAAGAATAATACTCGCATCGAATTGATTAAAATACTTAATAAATAAATTCTCACTCCATTTCCTCCCTCTTTTTAATATCTACACAAAATTAATCACCTCCCTTTTAACCTTAACCGCCCATTCCTTCACCCATCCCCGTATTTTCTTTTCCGAGAAAAAGAGAGAAAATTTGATGAACAATGCCGGAATTAGTGAAGTAAGGTGAGTTCATCCACTTGTTCATCGAATCTCTCAGTCTCTTTCTTTTTTCAATCCCAAACGAACCAAGATTTGTTTTTTTTTGGGTCTTTCTGTTCTTTCTTCCACCTTATCATCTTCAAAAAAAAAATTATGTTTTTCTTTTGTTTCCTGAGCAAAGTGGAACAGTTTTTGAGAGATTTTATGGATATGGGTCTTTGTATCTAGACTTGTTATCTTCAATAAAAATTACTTGGGGCGGGGGGCATAATTTTTCCAGGTGTCAGAAACCCATAACAGATCTCAATATCCCCACCATCATCTTCCTTCATTCAACTGTTTCTGGGTGCATCCACTAGATCTTCTTTTTATTACATGACAACTATTTAGGTTGTCTGCACGATTCAATTCTTTTCTTCAATTGGAAAAGAGAAAAGAAAAGGGGAAATAGCTCTTTGCTACAATAGTACTCGTTAAGCTCTGTTTTGGAGGGCTTTTAGATTTGATAATGAGGTAATTTTTCTGTTACCAAACAAAATTTTCTCATATAATTACAAATCTTTATTTTGATTAGTCGTTGACAAAGAAAAGCCCGCCTTTTTGGGGTTTGGTGGGCTTTGATTATTTATTAACCAATAAAACCCCTTTTTCATTTTCCCCCCATCAAAGTTGAGTCTTTGCTGTTGTTATTTTGAAGATCCCACTTTGTTTTTTTAAGGCTAGTAGGGTGGGAGAAGAGAATAGGAGAGACAATTGAGTTCTTCCATTATTATTAATAAGTTTATTTTTCTCATACATCATTGAATTTGAAGATCCCCTATATTTTGGAATGCTACTTTACTTCTTGATCACTTGTTTTCCCTTCATTTTCTTTTTAAAGTCTTTAGCTTTGAAACCACTCCCACCATGGGCAACTGAGATGAGATTGTTGTCTCCCTGGTTTTGGAAAGACGTTTTCTTTTTTCCCAGTTTCAGTTTGATCAAAAACATTCTTTGTCTTGGTCTTGGTATTGGTTTTTTCACCACAATCCCTTCAAAAATGTCTCTCAAAAAAATGTCTTTCACTTCAAAAGTTGGTAACTTTGAGGAGGTTGAAGAAAGTGCCATGTCAATTTTAGACCTACCTGATTTGGTTTTGGAATGCATTCTTGAGCGGCTACCACCTGCTGCTCTTTGTAGCATGGCGGGTGTTTGCAGCTCTTTAAGAAGTAGGTGTATTAGTGACCATTTCTGGGAAAAACACATGAAAAACAAGTGGGGTAGAATTATAGGTCCTGCTGCTTATAGAGAGTGGCAATGGCATATTGCTTTAAAAACAAGAAAGGATTCAAGTCATTCGAAACAGGGGAAACCGAAAGGTTTGATGAGGATTTTATCAGTTGTTAAGCCATATTGGTGGATTCAATCAAAGGTTGATGGTAGTAGTAATCAGTGTTCTTTGCCGGATGATTCAGTTATGGCCTGGTTTCTTGCTCTTGAAACTGGCAGATTCTGGTTCCCTGCTCAGGTCTATAACCGTGAAGTATTTTTCATGAAGCTCCAAATATGCTATACCAATTTAAACAGCAGATTCCATGCTGTTTTGTCTTAATTTTTCTGTGATTCTCAATAGCTGCTATGCTTTTTTTATAGAATGGCCATGTTGGGTTCATGTTGTCATGTTATGATGCAGAACTGAGCTATGATCCCCGTACTGACACTTTCCATGCCAGGTAATTTAGGACATCAACATAATTTTGATGGTGGTATGTTGCAAAATTCAAGAGATCAGCATGATTATGTTCTGCTTAAGAGGTGGCCTAATACTTGGAAACTAATCTTAGATTTTTGATAATTTTAGGTACCCTCCGCATGGAAGGAGGGCGATGGCCATAGAAAACAACGTGCCGTGGGAAAGGCTCCGAGCGCCGCCTTTCGACACTTCACCGCATGATCTTCATATTTCCGATTGTTTGAATGAGCTACACCCTGGTGATAACATTGAGATTCAATGGAGAAGAAACAAAGAATTCCCCTATGGTTAGTTCTTTTTCATGTCATTCCCTTGCAGTATTTCACAAGTTTTGTTTTGTTTCTCTCCGAAGGGCCATGGTATCGGAAAACACCGGTGACATCTCATATCATTTTTAATTTCTCAGATGAGTGGTAGAAAGCTTTTTAATTATAAAACTCTGCTAAGAATTAAGGAACAGACTTATTATAATAAGATTCTTACTCAAGTATTATATTCTTTCATCACAGGTTGGTGGTATGGTGTAGTTGGTCACCTGGAATCATGTGACGGGAATGAAAATTATTGCCGATGCCATAAAAGTGGTAAGTTTTATCTCATCTTTTATTCTTTCAAATGACACCTCTATTGTGGATGAGATGAATGTAAAATTAACTTTCATGGAGGACACCGAGTCAGGGCAGGTCGTTTCCGTGAATCTCATTTTTTCTGCGAGACATGGTTCACGAGTTGTGCTGTGGCATTGGTCCCGGAAGACGGATCGCTTTCATTATGTCATAATTTCCACCCTCTATCTCAGCAGAATATTTATGGCCAACCACACTGAATGTCTCCTATGGACTCCATTTGTTTTTGCTTATTTGGAATCTTTCAGCTATGTGGCCTGTGGGGCTTCAATGGTTGTTCTACACTTGTATATTTCTCCTTCGTTTTCTTTCTTTTTTCACAAGTTTGGATACCGACGGAGCTTAAATGCCCCACTAGTTAACTTACATCAGCACCAATATCCAATTCCTTTCTCCATCAAAATAAAGAGAAAATGAAAGGGTCTCTTTTGGTGATCGTTTTCAACTTGAAAAGATAAATAGGAGTATACTTTAAGCAGACAAGAATTCCTCGGTGCATAATTGCACAAGCTTCTTGCTTTTATGATCGTGCACCAGTTCCCGACTTCCATTCAGTATTGAATTGAATATACACTGCATCATAGTTATTGATGTTTGAGTCATTGTCTGGTTTCTAACATTTAAGTGATGATCGCAGACACAGTGGTGTTGGAGTTCAATCATTACACCCCTGGCTCGAGGTGGAGGCGCACGACAGTCCATCGGAAAGAACATCGAGAGGAAGGGAACGAGGCAGATGGGTTTTATGGAGGAATCAGAAAACTTTGCAACGAGGAGGAGATTTCGACATGGAAACGCCTTTGGCCATCTGAAATCCTGGAATAGCCTGCCTTATGATCAGCAATGCATACTAAAAAAAAAAAGTCACCATCATTTCCATACAAGAAATACCTGGCAAAACTGATCAAGATTTTGATCTATAAATGAAGCTCTTGGAAATCGAAGAAGAAGGTCAAATGTGCTTGTAAAATACCCCTATTTACTTGTTGAAAATCATTTGGAATTGGATGCTCATTGATTATGGAAAAAACATGAAATATATATATTCCACTAATATAAGGTAAGATCATGAATCCACTTTTTTGTCAGCCGTTTGATGCTCCATTCACCATTTTCTGAGAGATGTGCATTCCAAATCCTGGCCTTCTCACATGCTGCTAAAAAGGCATATTATGCTTTGACATTCAAGAAAAGAAAATGCACGTCTCAGGGAATGCAAGATAGATACCCCAGAAATCTACACCTTCAAAGCAAGAAAACCTGAAAAAATCAGTTTCTCTTGTTAGCCATTACATGCTAACAAGGTAAGATTGAGATGAGTTACTCTATTCACTTCTCATGTTCGTGCTGCCTACCTCTGATAAGTGTATACTGCAAGAAAACTTTCCTATAGTTTACATTTTTGTTTCTTTGTTTGGATAGATGTCTCAGTTTGTTTTAGCATTGTATATTAGAAACGACTTCAGTAAAACTCTGGCTTATTGGTCAAAGCATTTCAAGATATATTACATAAATGTAGATTACTCATTCCAAAAAAACTGAGGAAGATGGTATAGTTTAATAAATTTGTCACCATCAACATAAGAAGTTAGCTAAAGTTCGAAAACTCGCCGACACATAAATCAATCAAACATTTTCTGTAGCACTGACATTGTTATTCATCATTATTAATGTCTCTAATTATCTCCTCACTTGGACTTTACATAGTCTAGCTAGTAGCTACTAACTCGCCAATTGGAGGCCAAAAGAGATTTAGCAATACAATAAAAGCTTGCTTATTTCATAATTAATTCATTCTATTTACTTCAGAAGAAGGACAAAACTTGAAGAATGTAAAATACCAGATATCTTGGTTCAAAGTTCTCTTGTCATTGATTGAAATAGTTACCAGTCAGGTCTTCCGGATATCATTGTAAAGTCCTTTTAGTACCAAGGTAAAATGGCTGCCAGTTTAGAAGTTATAAAATGAATTTGATAAGGAAGAAATAAAACAAAAGCATACTAGGAATTAGAACACCCACTTGCTTCAACTGAACAGATCTTTTCCCAGTTTAGAAAGTTTTTAACCTTTGTCAACTATCACAGAAACATCCACTTGCTTCAACTGAACGTATCGTTTTCATTTAAAATGTTTCAACCATAAAAGGGATTAGAACATACCAACAATACGCAGCCAATGTTCATGTTGTCAGGAATCTTCTGTGGCCGTCTTCTCTGTGATTGCATCTCAATTTGTCAGTCATAACTCATGAGCACAATAGAGCAAGCCGAAAGAAGCTAAATAGAACACGGCAACAAGTCGTAAGTTATCTCTAAAATCGACACATCTTCCAACTAGGTAAATGGTAATACTACTCAAACAAATAACAGCTTACCCAAGCTACCTGTAGCTGTAACAAGTAGAATGCCAGTAACAGCAAGATCACCAAAATAATTAAAAAAGATAATCATAAGACCCATCTCCTTTGGTTAACACATTAAAGAGAACAAAATAAAGTGAATTCGAGAGCAAGGACCATAAACATGCTTGCCCAACCGCTGATTATAACCATTACTCAAATTTTCAACAATGCCACTGATCAAACTATTGTAGAACATCAAGGAGTTTAAATCAACCGAAGAAGAGAGTGATGAAAATGTTAGTTACTTACCATTTTGCAACCCCACAGATAGCATTCGATCTATGTTATCGAGACGCCGCTGAATCGATTTCAAAACCAAATTCAATGACGAAACTCTCTTTCTGGCATTAGAAAACTTGACAGCATGCTGCATTATGAACGGCAGCGGAGCATCTTCTAGTAATTGATCAAGCTCTGTTCATTAGAAAACAATTTTTTTTTATCTTATATCAATATTCAATTTAGCCCAGAAAAGAAAACATAACAGAAGAGGGAAATTAACCTCGGGTAAGACGATCAATTGAGGAACTAAGGAGGTCTTGAGTGGCGAGAGTGCCGTGGGCTTTAGAATCGAAGTCTTTGATTAGAGAAGTAAGCATGGAGGATAAAGCTTTCGCTAAAACTTGGGTGCCGGGGTCATCGTTTGATTCAGAATCTGGGTTTTGGGGTGGATCCGTTGAGGAATCGGAAGAGATTGCTTGGTCTGAAACGCCGCTAACGGTGGCGTCGTTGTGATTTGAACCCTGGTTTTGGCTTTCCATTTTTCTGATTTTTTTTCTTCCAAAAAATCAAGACTGGTTTCAGGGTTGGATAATATCAAAGTAGTTAAAATTGCAACTAGGATGGGTTAAAATGTAAATAACTGGCTTTACATTTGGTGTAGGAAGAATGTCATTGTCTTTGGTGTCGAGATTGATAGTTGGAGTTTTATCAACGAATGTAGTTATTGGCTTACGAACACAACTCGTCTATCGTTCGAAGTCAAATGTAGAAGATAGGTTGAGCCTTTAACGATAACGCCTATAGCTCGTTGGTTGTCGTCGTCTATAGATCGAGTGAAGCTAAATGTTGATGCCTCGTGTACGATTCATGATGGAAAAGTTCGGTGTGGTAAAGTGATTAGGGATCATTCTGCCTCCTGGTTATATAGTTTTACTAAATTTATTGGCTGCTGTTCAGTCGTGGAGGCCGAGTTATGGAGTATTTTCCTGGGTCTTGTTATCGCGTGGGATTTAGGCTTTCGGAATTTAGAGGTGGAATCTGATAATTCCCAAGCTATCGAGCTTATTCATCAGGTAGAGCGTGATGGTTTCGCTCTCGCTATTACTCGGGCTATTTAGGATGTGGTCCAGAGAGATTGGAGGATCTCGATTCGTGCTATCTCTAAGAAGTGTAATTAAGTTGCAGATGTTTTGGCAAAACGTGCAAGTCTCTCGAATCTCGACTTAGTTCTTTTGGATTCTATCCCGATTTTTGTTGTTGATCTATTACGTGAGGACTTAGTTCCTCCTAATATGCAATCCTCATATGTTTTGTATACCTTATTATGTGCACTTTTTTTCTATATTAAGATTAGGATGTTTTTTTAATTTATGTAATTTTAAAAAGTAATCATAGATTGAGTGAAAAAAAAATAGATATGAGTATGTTAGTCTCGAAAGTATTATAAATTGTTGGGTTGTGTGGGGCTCGATTCGATCAACCAATTATGCTCACCAAGTGGTGGAGAGGTGGATATTTGGGTGGAAGGGTTAAGGAAGCTAAAAAGAATATTGACACAAGGATTTATAGTGGTTCGGCCTTCTAACAAGCACCTACATCCACTACCTTAGCTTCCCACTAAGGATTTCACAATCAATCCACTAATTGATTCGTCCCCTTTTCTAGGATTAGGAGGAAACCCTTACAACCGATCAAGCTTCTACCCAAGCCTTGATCAAACCCTCTTTTACAAAGAGAAATAAGAAAGCAAACTTAAACCCTCTAATAGGTGTTTGTTTGCACTTTTAAGCACTCACCCAAAACCTAAAACACTTGAGCAAATTTGACAATTTTGGCTCACTAGTGTTTGTCTATACAAGAATTGACAATTTAAGTGCTAAGACATTTCTTGATCATTTGTTGATTGACAATTGAAGCATTAGTCTTCTCTTGATGCTTGGAGGTCCCTTTTATACTCCCAAATGAGTTTATAGCCGTTTAGGACCGTTGGAGTTGAAATAGAGTCGTTGGAGCTTTTAATTCCCTCCATAAATGCAGTTCTGCAGCTCCCCGTTTCGAAACGCTTGAACCCGTTTCGGAACACCCTCAATATAGAAAGAGCCGTTGCAGTCTGTCAGGGTACCCGTTTCGGAACACCCCTTTGCCGTTTCGGAACGCGTATCGGAACGCCCTTAGCCCGTATCGAAACGACCTACATTTAAAAGTTAGTTGGGAAAGAGCCGTTGGGGTTTATGACCGTTGGGGTCAGTGCCACGTGGGCGTATCGGAACGGCCTAGCCGTTTCGAAACGCTAAGGCCCGTTTCGATACGAGTATCGAAACGTTTTGGCCACTGGAGGCACCCGTTTCGAAACGCCCTAAGGTGTTTCGAAACACATGGTCAGTTTTGTGAAATTTGGCCTTTAAAAACATGAAAAACCTTTATGAAAAATTCCTTAAATATTATTTCAAGTTGTTTGGACTTTGGAAATGTTTTAAATACTTTTTAAATCAGTCCAAAACATTTTTCAATTATTATATCAAAACATTAGTTCTACAATCTCCCCCTTTTTGATATAATAAAAACCACTTGAAAAATTGTTTGGAATTCTCCCCCTTTATCTTTAAAAATGTGAATAAGAGATTAAGAAATTAATTCAAATAAAACTCCCCCTTATTCATTTGAAAATTCAATTTTTCAAACCATTTCTCCCCCTTTTTGTTATATCAAAAAGATTTAAAACATTAAGTTCAAAAATAACAATAGAGGTAAAAATTTGACAAAAATGAGAATTTTGGTTTTAAAATGGCTCCCCCTTACTCAAGGCATCATTGAAATGTTAGTCACAACATATATGATCATCTAGTTGAATTTAAATTAAGATAAACAAATAAAAGCAAAAACAACTAGAAATTTTTACCACACTTGAACTCAAGGGAGGATGTGAAGCCTTCCTTCTTCAAGTGTTCTTCCTTGTGTGCATGGAGCTCCCCCTCAATGTTTGACTTGTTGAACATCTCCATCACACCTACAATAGACAATCAAGTAACTTTTGGTATCCAAATTGCTTTGGATCCATAAACGTTAGTTGCACAAACTTTAGTCCCCTTTGGAATCCATTTTTCAATTTCATCCTTTTTAGTTGAAGTATTAAGTCCTTTTGGGACCCAAACACTTCTAAAACATTTACCATTTATAAATCTAGGGGCACTAGATTGTCTAACATAAAAATTTGATTTTCCAAAATTGTTTTTCTTTTCAAGCTCTTTGGAAATCAAATCTTTTTCTCCTTGAACTTTTTGAAGCAATTTTTGTAAATCAAGACATTTTAGTTCAAACTCTTCAAGTTTTGCTTCAAGTTCAAGTTTGGTTTTAGAAAGCAAATCATTTTGAATTTTTAACTTTGAAATCAATTTATTGTTTTTCAAAATGTGGCTTTTAAAATCTAAAACCAAATCATCATAGGCATCTTGTAATTCATCAAACGTGTAAGAACATGAAGTAGATGAATTAGAAGTTACCCTTGAATCTTCTTCGATGGCCATAAGGCAAAGGTTGGCTTGTTCATCATCGGTGGAGTCCTCATCACTCCAAGTAGCCAAATGTGCCTTCTTCTTATGGCTTGAAGTGGTTGCCCTCTCCTTTCTCTTAGGTTCTCGTTCAAGCTCTCTCAAGGCTTTCTTCATGAAAGGGGCACACTTCTTGAAGAGATGAACTATCTCTTCATCTTCCTCCTCCTCTTCACTTGAGTAGACATGATGGCAAGTGGAGGATTTGAGAGCCATGGCACTTGCATTGATGCCAAGCCCTTTGATTTTCTTCTCTCCCATAGCTCGAATTTCTTCCCTTTTCTTCTCATCTTCCTTGTTCTTCTTCATGATTTGATGAGTGAGAAGAGACCCCATAAGTTCATCAAGCTTCAAAGTCTTCAAATTTTTGGCTTCGATGATGGCGGTTCTCTTTGAGTCCCAAGACTCGGGAAGTGAGTAGATGAGCTTTCGAACAAGCTTCTCCTCCGGGATGGCTTCTCCATAACCTTTAAGACCATTGGTGATGGTGGAGAATCTATCAAACATCTTCTCGATGTTCTCTTCCGGATCCATTTTGAAGTTCTCATACTCCAAGGTTAGGAGCCCAATCTTGGTCTCCTTGACTTCGTTTGTCCCCTCGTATGTGACTTCAAGCTTGTCCCATACCTCCTTGGCACTCTCACAAGAAGACATCTTCTCATAGATGGATGGACCAAATGCACAAAACAATATGTGCAAGGCTTTGCAATTAAGCTCCATCTTCTTGCGATCGTCGGCACTCCACTCCGCTTTACTTCTTTTAGGCACGAACGGACCATCTTCAACTACATCCCAAAGCTTGTAATCTTTTGATTTGATGAAGAACTTCATCTTTGTCTTCCAATGGGCATAGTGGTCTCCGTCAAAGAAAGGCGATTTGTCGATTGATTGTGCCATTGAGCCGGTTGATGAAAAAGTGATCGAGCTTGCCGGATCTTCTCAATAGGATGTGAATCCTCACCGATTGAGCCAAGCTCTGATACCAATTGTTGGGTTGTGTGGGGCTCGATTCGATCAACCAATTATGCTCACCAAGTGGTGGAGAGGTGGATATTTGGGTGGAAGGGTTAAGGAAGCTAAAAAGAATATTGACACAAGGATTTATAGTGGTCCGGCCTTCTAACAAGCACCTACATCCACTACCTTAGCTTCCCACTAAGGATTTCACAATCAATCCACTAATTGATTCGTCCCCTTTTCTAGGATTAAGAGGAAACCCTTACAACCGATCAAGCTTCTACCCAAGCCTTGATCAAACCCTCTTTTACAAAGAGAAATAAGAAAGCAAACTTAAACCCTCTAATAGGTGTTTGTTTGCACTTTTAAGCACTCACCCAAAACCTAAAACACTTGAGCAAATTTGACAATTTTGGCTCACTAGTGTTTGTCTATACAAGAATTGACAATTTAAGTGCTAAGACATTTCTTGATCATTTGTTGATTGACAATTGAAGCATTAGTCTTCTCTTGATGCTTGGAGGTCCCTTTTATACTCCCAAATGAGTTTATAGCCGTTTAGGACCGTTGGAGTTGAAATAGAGTCGTTGGAGCTTTTAATTCCCTCCATAAATGCAGTTCTGCAGCTCCCCGTTTCGAAACGCTTGAACCCGTTTTGGAACACCCTCAATATAGAAAGAGCCGTTGCAGTCTGTCAGGGTACCCGTTTCGGAACACCCCTTTGCCGTTTCGGAACGCGTATCGGAACGCCCTTAGCCCGTATCGAAACGACCTACATTTAAAAGTTAGTTGGGAAAGAGCCGTTGGGGTTTATGACCGTTGGGGTCAGTGCCACGTGGGCGTATCGGAACGGCCTAGCCGTTTCGAAACGCTAAGGCCCGTTTCGATACGAGTATCGAAACGTTTTGGCCACTGGAGGCACCCGTTTCGAAACGCCCTAAGGTGTTTCGAAACACATGGTCAGTTTTGTGAAATTTGGCCTTTAAAAACATGAAAACCCTTTATGAAAAATTCCTTAAATATTATTTCAAGTTGTTTGGACTTTGGAAATGTTTTAAATACTTTTTAAATCAGTCCAAAACATTTTTCAATTATTATATCAAAACATTAGTTCTACATAAATACTATAGATTTTACTAGTCCTATGGTAAAATTATTATGTGAAAAAAGTTATATTTTATAACTTGAGAAGTTGTATTAGATTTAAATTATATTAATATCAATTTGATCTTAATTCGGTTGACGTTGTTATTGAGCGTGAATTAATACATATGTTGTGTAAACTAAAGTTTACATAAACCTTTTAATTTTATGGATTAAGTTTGTTTATGGGTTAAAGTTTAGAGTTTAGGGTTTATAATTTCGACTATAGTGTTTAGAGTTTATGATTTGATTTTTTAAGTTTAAAGTTAAAAATTTATGATTTGAGTTTTATAGTGTAAATATGAATGCTTATATGTATCAAATTTTTATCATTAATATATTGTTTTATTTTAATTTTTTTCTTGACTAAATTGATCTTTCGATTAACTTAGGACGTTAATTTTTTAATAATTTAATATTGCAAAGATATATATATATATATAACTGAGATATTGCAAACAAATTATGAGATTGTAGAATGTTTTATGTTAACTGTTTTTAAATATTAAAAAACATTTTTAAAGTTAAAATTACAATTACCTAATACATATGTATAATAGAAAATAGGGTAAACTATATAAATGACCACTATACTATTGGAAAAGTCGCGATTTGACCACCTTACTTTTTTCCGAAGCAATTAAACCATCATACTATTAAATTGGGTGCAATGTGACCAGCAGCCGTTAGAGGTTAACGGTAGGGTAACTTGGCAGTTAAAAAATTAAGGGTACACATTTGGTCCTTATTATTTACACATTCTTTCAATTTAGTCCTAATTTTAAACTAATAAAATAAATTAATTATATGGTGACACATTGTCAACACCTTATTGGAGGAATTTAATTATTTATATGTGGGAATTGAACTTGGGTTCAGCAGGGACAAAAACAACGCCTTAACTACTGCACCAAGCACATGTTTGTGCTATAAATCACCAATTGTATTATATGTTTTATTGTTTGTTATCATTCAAACTCATCTCCTTCCTTATCACTTTTGTCCTGCTTCAGTCTTTCTCATATTTTCTCTTCTTCGTCCTCACCAATTTTTCATTGGAAAGTTGAATTCCTTTTTCTTTTTGTTTCTTTACAACTTTTTGTTGTTTTAAAATTGTTTTTTTAGACAATAACATTAGCACCGATGAGGCAATGAGTAATAGGAAATAACACAGTTTATTTAAGGTGTCATATTAATATATAGTTTTTCTAATATATATTAATATATAGTTAGCTAATCATAGTTATTCAGATATCAAATCATGACGGCTCCCCATGGGGAGTTTGACCAGTAAAAAAATAAAAACAAAAGTGAAAAAAATGATTAAAGATGTGAAAAACATTTCTCCTTGCTTGCCCACCAATTTACATATTTCTCTCAGCCTTAATGATGCCTAATTGACTCGTAACATTATTCAAATCTCGATGAATATTAAACATAAATTCATTTTAATTCAATTCTTATTAAATAATGAAAATTTAGACTAAGATAAAAGAAATATACAATTATTATCTATATTGAGTAAATTTTAATATAAAAAATACACAAACATGCATATTTATGCTTTAAAAATTAAAATTTAAATCTTTAACCTAAAAATCTAAACACTAAACAATAATCTTAAATTATGACTATAAATTTTAAATTATATTAGTATTTATAAAATACGATTACAATCATTATCTATATCGAGTAATTTTTTGATACATGTGTTTTGCAAAAAAAAACATAAACATACATTCTTACTATTTAAAAGCTAAAGCTTAAACCCGTAATCTTAAAATATACTGAATCTCTCAACTCTAAACCATAAAATTAAAGAATTATATAATTTAAAATTTAGACAACGTATGTATCGAATAATTTTTCATATATATTTGTTGTAAGCTTTCTCTCAACTCTTTCCATACCCTAGAAATCAAGCACTAGGAAGAGTGGGGGATGAGTGTAAGTCATTATTAGGAAATTTTAAAGATTTGGCTACTTTACTCTCTTTTTTTTTTCCAGCGGATGGGCTCAGATCTTTCATTGATATTTTATACAATTTGTTAAAATTAGCATGGAAATATCAAGATTTAACTACAAAATAAGTACTCAAATTATATTATTTTTTATAATAGATACTTAAAATATTTGTGGGGCTAAAGTATGTGCTTAAAATTTTGTTTTTAGATGAAATAAGTGTCTAAAATTTTATTTTTATCTTATTTTAAAATTAACTAAGACATTTATTTTGATAAAAAAAAAACTTGAGACTCCTAGTTGAGTTAAAAAAACTTTATAGTTAAACCAAATATGAAATGAAACATCTATTGAAATAGGAACCGAAAGCATCCATCCTACACATGTGCAAAAGGTAAGGGTGTCTTCCGCCCTTTCCATATTTCACTTGCACATACTTTTTAGTAGTGCCCCAAAAAACACATACCAATTATGAATTATGATTTGCTTACTGAACTCTGTTGTCACGTAACCTGAAAGTCTGTGTCTATCATACCCATAATTGATACATAAATTTGGACTCGATGGCTCCTAATGCAAATGCGATTTAAACTAAAACACACCTAAAATATTATTATACAAAATAATTTGAATTGGACAATAGTCAAGTTCCAACCAATATATAACTTCGTCTCTGTCTAAATGATTTATCCGTGTACAAATGATGAGTCAGTAATTAATGGAGATGATCAAATATGATAAAATAACAAAAAATTGTATTTTAATAATATAAGAATCCGAGAAAAAATAAAGAAGATTAGGGAAGAAGATCCTTTCTAATTGTCGGAAAGGCATCACGTAGAGGTGTTGTGATTTTTCAATTCCTGTAACATAAATTATGGGGTAATTTTAAAATAGGCTAAAAAAAGATGCAACTGAAATTTTTTTAAAATTATAAAAATTTTAGTATCGACTTTTTAATATATATTTGTAAAAAATTCAGTATATACCTATAAAAGTAATATCAAAATTTTTATAATTTTTGTAAGAATTTTAATTGTACCTTATTTAAACCTTATTTTAAGTCACCTCACATTAAAATCTTTTAAATTATAGGCTTTACTCCGATTTAGAGTTGAGAATTAAAAGGAAATGATGGTAGTAGAGAAGATTTTTGCATATATTGTACCAGGTGTTTCAGGGCATTGGGCCCTGACTGCTAAAATTAATCAACCATTGTGGACTGACTGTCATGGGTTAGAGTTAATTATTATTTTCCCTGAATTATATATTAGAAGAAAACAAAAAAGTTAACCAAGACAACATCATGTTTTCCTTAGAAAAAAAAGATAGAGAAATCATTCCAGCCCATCTGTCAATTCCAATTTCCTACCTGTTTGACTCTTCTGATATGATTAAATTTAGTTGGTTGGCTGATTTCATTTTTTATTAAGAGAATGGATTGGTGTATACATTTGTTCAGAGATTCAATTATCTTTATAATTTATATAGGTTTTAGGGCCGGTTCAAAGATTTAAGGGGTAATGTATAATTTATTAAAACGTGGCTTCTAATTTATGATCAGTAAAAGATATATATATATTTTTAAAAAATACTTTAATACAAAAAATATTATTAGATTATTCTTTTGAGCAGCAAAAAATGAACTTGTATACATCTAAAAATCAAACATTTTAGCTTAAAAATTTTCATTTTTTTACATGTTTTAGATTTTAGATTATTGTTATATTTAAACGCATAATTATATATATTAATAATTTTTACAAATATATAATTTAATTTAAATTCATTATTTTTAGGCTCATCTTTTTCAGAGATTTTGTGTGGGTGTTCCTGTCCAAAACCCTACTGATAAATTTAATCTAATTTAACTGTAATTTACGAATTCAAGATTTTTGAAATTGACTGTAAAAGTGAGGTCTATTAAATATTAATCTGAATTGTGTTAACAACTTAATATGTTCTCTCTTTTTTATGAACAGTGACCATTGCCACTTAAACAACATATTAGCAAAAACGCATCAACACAAGATGCTATTTGATAAGAGGATAAAAATCAAATATCCATAAACAAATCCAATAATATATTATTACATCAAAAAATCTAATTTATTTTCTCATTTCTTCAAATCTTATTCTCTTTATATTTGAGTCCACAATTTTCAGGTAAATATTTAAAGTAATAGTAAAATAATACTCGTTATTTAGATACATGAGATGTACTTTTAAATCTTATATGTTTCTAACCATAATTTACATTTGTAATTTATGATCGCTTATTTCAATAATAATATTTTAAAGATTTGAAACGCTTAATATAATATAATATAATATAATATAATATAATATAATATAATATAATATAATATAATATAATATATCTAATATATATTTTTTTGAACATAAGCCGACTTCATTGAACAACAAAAGATACAAAGAAAATAATAGAGATTCAACAAACATAACAACAACAAAACAAAGAACAACAAAGAAAACATAAAACAACAAGGTCAAAACAACAGAAAGGCAACATACATAACGGAAGAACAAACATAGACAAAGAAACAATAGAGTATGAGACACATCAAGTCTTCAAGATCAAACGGAAAAACTGAAGCAAAAAATCAAAGCATCAACAACATTATTTTATTGTATATTTTTTTGGCGTCACTGAAAGATGAAACAAATATAGCAATACAACAAGAAACGAGTGTTAAATAGACGAATATGTATAAAATTAATCCAAATTAGGAAAACACATTGTACTCCAAATGCTTTCACGAGTGTAGCAAGCTTCTTCTTGAAGCCAAAAGTTAGAAGTGCTTGTTTCATGTAGGGGGAAAAAGGAAAAAGGGAGTGGAATCATGAGCTTGGAAGAAAAAAAATAGATAAATGCAAATGCATATGCTTACAAATTTCAATCATTCCACCCAATTATATATATGAGGTAACTATAGTTATTTACAAACTTCACCCCCCTTTTTTTTTATCGTTTTCGTAATTTTTTTATGTATTTTATATATCCCCATTAGTTAAATAATAAACAAATTACAAAATCCATAACTCTTATAATTTAGTAAGAACATGAGGGAAATCTGTTAAAATAGTGCTATCTTATCCCAGTTATTGCAGCACTTCGTGTTTGAAAGTTTTTTTTTACATTATTGGTAAATTATATAACCACAAATCTTTTAATTTTAGAGTTTAGGGTTTGGGTGTTTATTATGTAGGGTGTATAATTTAAGATTTATGATTAAAATTCAGAGTTTAGGACTTATGTTTTAGGGTATTAAGTTTTAAATTTTATAGCTTAAATATGAAGAGTTGTGTAAATTATTTTTACACAACTTGTGTATCAAAATATAAACTTTAATTTATTGGAGCTTATCTCGATTAATATTTTTATTACAATACACAGATAGAAATATTGATTAAAAATGCGTAAACTCATATTACCCTTTGATTTATGGGTGAGGAAATTTAAATTCTTTTTAATAAGATATCATGCTACAAACTTTTTTATGAGTTTAATTTATGATTTAGTACTTAAACCCTATCAACTTTCCATTGGGATACTTAAATTGTCACTTCTTTCACATTTAACCTTAAAAAGAAAAAATACCAATAATAGCATGACATGTATGTAGGAACGAGTCATATAAAGGGTGGGAGGGGTAATTGCTCACAAGTTTAAATGTTTTTACGCCATTCATAGTTTTAAAACTATTGCAATTAAGTCCTTTCCCCTCCCAAAAAATTTGGTTCATTATTTTTAAGATCTTTTAAGTTAAAATTAATTAAATTAAGCATTGACCCATCATTTTTATTGTTTAATCACTTATTAAGATCCTTAAATTTTAAAATTAGTAAAATTAAACCTTACTTTGCTTAATTTTTATGATTCAATTACTTTTTAAAACTTATTTATTTCAAAATTAATCAACTTGTCGCGATAATCCAATCGTAGCTTCATCCCTGCACATATGGTTCAATGGTCAAGTTGTTAATAAAATCTTTTTGATTCAATCTCTAAAATACCCAAAATCCTTTAAATCTCTAATTAAATTAAAATTTTGTACTTTAGAAATTGTTGCAATAACAATCACAAGTAACTTAAGACTTGGTTGACGAGATATTTTTCCCTTGTTAATTCTTGATTTTAATTTTGTTTTCCTTTCTAGTTCCTAACAACTCCATAATATACGGATGGAAATCCTCTGTCCTTTTTCGGTGCTCTTATTTATGCCTTTACGTTCAAAATTAAGTTTATGATTTTAGGTTAAGGTTTAGGAAATTTAGGGTAAGGTATATTTTTTAGGGTGTAGGGTTTAGAATTTAGGTTGAAGACTTAAATTTTAATTTTGTAGTATTAGAGCATAAGTAGAGGCAATGAAAAGGGGCAAAAAAATTTTTATCCATAATATGCATAATACTTAATATGGAACAACTTTAAGTTTAACCATATGGGTTGATGGCCGAGAAAAGTGAAAGATGAAATTAATAGATATATTATATATCCCAACAAAGACAAATCAGCCAAAAATCTACAACACAAAACAGCAGTTTTCCCCATGTATATGATCTCACTTCAAATCCCAATCCCAAACTCTTTCTCCACCCATTTTATTGCAACACCAGGCACCAAAATCTATGCATTTTGACTCCCCTTCCTCTTCTTAATACATCACCATCATTTCAGAGCTCAAACTCCCAGGTTTTCCCATCACAAAAATCCCCAGCTTTGGGAAGAGAAAAAAGTCTGGGTTAAAAGGGGCTACCATTACCATCCATGCATGATTTTTATGCGTTGCAGCAAATGGGTTTAAGCAAAAAGTTCACTTGCTTTTATCTTCTCCCCCTACTGCTCTTGTTCTTGCTGTTTCAGTTGGAATTCTCAAGTTCGAGTTCGAGTTCAAGCCATGGGGACAGCAGCAGCTTGAAGAAACCAGATCTTTCAGCTTCATCACAACGGTTCAAGCCGCCTGTTCACGGTGGCTTCGGAGCTGGAAACCACGGTGCAGCAGCTGATGATGATGATGGCGATGGAGTTTTCGATGATGAAAAGAGAAAAGTTCATACAGGTCCAAATCCTTTACATAATAGATGATGATCTACAAACAAACAAACAAAAAATACTTTCTTTCATTAAAGCTATGTATTTTTGTCCTCTTTTTATTCTTTTTTTATATAAATATTACTAATATAATGATCGTTTTGCTTGCTTTGTTCATAGGAATTAATTAATATAATAGCAATCTTAGAGTTGCATTTGATTTTTGTTTTCCAAATAATTAATATTTTGTGTATATAATTAAGGATGAGAATGAGAAATATCAAAGTTCTGTTGGCATTGATGGATTATCAATGTTTGTTACGTTAGGTGGATGTTTTTATCATTTTCAAGGCTGTAAAAATTACTTAGTTTGACAATTTAGATGCCATTTTTTTCTTCTTATTCACACATGGGTTTTGTTTAATATAAGCTTTATATTAATTGAAATTAATAATATTAGATATGATACAATTATTCGATGTAAATAAGAAAAAAATAATTTACAGAAGTAATAAATGAAACAATAAAAAAACATCGATTATCAAATGAGAATATATGAAAAAACTTTAGTGAAGATTCATTGGTTGAAAAAAATGACATGAAAAAATCATGGTGAAGTGGGTAGTTTCTATTAGTTGGTCCCATGGATGAGGTGATGGGAATTACCCATAATATAATTTTTCCATGGATGAGGTGATGGAAATTACCCATAATATAATTTTTCCTTTATTACTGAATAAACCTATTAAAATTAAACACAACTTTGTTTTATTCCCAAAGTTTCACAATATAATAATAGCAACATCCGAACAAATAATAACCAGAAATTCAAATATGATCTATACATATAATAAAATTTAATCTCAAAATCATCATAATTGTAAAATAGATGTATTGGATTTTATTTTTCATTCTAAAAATAATGAAACTAAATTTAAGTAAAATTCGTTAAATGAAGAAAGGCTTTAAAATCTGATATGGGCTTTAGATCAGATCCAAAGTAGTAATCAATTTATTTCCATTTCTATTACACTGGAGGTCACCCAACTATTACATTTTTCTGTTTTGGTCCCCTAACTAGTTTTTTTCCCCGTAAAAATCAACTTAACTTAAAAACCTTAAATCAATCAGCTTAATCTTTTCTGCAAGGACACTCCACACACCCACGAGTTTTGAATCAGAGGCATACGCACGTAGAGATCACCCGATGGCCAGCGCTGACGTGGAGGCCGTGGATTTTGAACCGGAGGACGACGACCTCATGGACGAGGAAGCCGCCGGCGACGCCTCCCCTCAGGCCCCCTTACCCAAGCTCAAGTCCGCCATCACTGGCGCCGCTTCCACCTCTCTTTCTGGCCCTAAGAAGACCAAGGGACGTGGCTTCCGCGATGACAACGCTGACCGAAACTCCCGCCTCGCCTCCCGCGACTTCGAGTCTCTCGGCACTGACGGCGGCCCCGGTCCCCAGCGATGTTAGTCCCTTCACTAAACCCTAATTTTCTCTCCTTTTGTTTAATTTTCTGGGTTTTATATAATTTCGAAATTGACTTAAATTTTGCTATATGAAAGCTCTTCAATTATTTCAGAACAAAATTTGGTCGAAATTATAGTTTTGGTTTGATTTGAAGCTTCTGCGGGTTTCTAATTTTTTGGCAGTTGGCATATCTTTACTCTCATAATATTTTGTTAACTTTTGTTCGCTAACAGTTTTTAGTAACACTAATTCATAAACTAAAGATCAAAAACCTAATCTCACCGATAAAAATTTATCGTGAAAATATATTTTAAAGGGTCAATAGTAAAGATTTAACTTCTTATTGAAATTTCCTCTTGATTTCAATCTATAACATCTTGGCTGATTGTTGAAGTTCACTTTGTTTCATTACTGAAAACATAGGACATTTTTTAAAACCAATCCATACTCGCTTAGATCTTTCCTGCAATTTCCTCTTGATTTCCTACACGGTGTCAATTTATCTCAATTTGTATAACATGGTAGATGATAGCAATTGCGTCCAAGAATGAAATAAGCATTTCCTTTATGGTTGTGAACTCGTCTTGTCAATAGTAATATATCATTAATAAATGTGCAGCTATTGAAGGATGGATTATTTTGGTCAGTGGTGTACATGAGGAAGCACAAGAGGATGATTTGCACAATGCATTTGGTGAATTCGGAGAGATCAAGAATTTGCATTTAAATCTTGACCGCCGCACTGGATTTGTCAAGGTAGTTAACTTAGTAAATTGGTGCTACCACCTTTATGCCATTGTTTTCGGCAATGGTATACTTTTTAAGTTCTCTTTATGGTGGTGGAACTCTTTTAATATTTATCATTTTGCGTTCTAACCACTTTATATTGTTAGTTAAAGCTAGCTTCATGCATGCCAATATCTTTATTTCATAGCATTGGACTATTGTTTGAAGATAATGATACAATTATACAAAGGACTATTCTTTGACAAACTTTTGCCCTTGTTTACATCGTTTTCGTAATAATTCTGCAAGTTTTGTTCAAGTAAGATTTAATGCAAGTGTTTTCAATTAGGGATATGCATTGATCGAGTATGATAAGTTTGAAGAAGCAAAAAATGCCATATCCACAATGGATGGAGCAGAACTTCTAACACAGACTATCAATGTTGATTGGGCCTTTAGCAATGGACCCAGTACCGGAGCCTTCAAAAGAAAAAATGCGAGGTTTGTCTCTCTTTATAAGCTGCTGTGTTTGGATTGCTTGGTAAAATATATCAATAGAGCATAGCAAATTTATGGAACATGTTAATCCTTGGAATTGAATCAATCCAAAATTCAGCTACTTGAGTCTAGATGAGTGAAACTAGAAATGACCTACCTGAGCACAAACCAGCTTAACTTGAGTACTTGACCCAAATGCCTAGCACCAAACTTGACCAAACCTCGAAACTTAGCTTGATTTTCTGAGAATTGGAACTTTTTTGCTGTTATTTTCTTGTGCAATTGCAAAATTAGTGCTGTACCTGGGGACCTAACAATACACTTTGTAAATCCTTGCAGATCTGCAAGAACACATCGCTCAAGGAGTCCTCGGAGAAGATACTAATTTGTTGAGCTACATTTTAACAAGAGAAGATGGTGTTTGAAGCTTAATTTACTGAAAATTTGGATTTGTTTTTGGCTGATGAGTGATGCCCCCTCATCCCGTCTTTTTTTCTTGTATGGTGTCCCATGTTCCAAGTGGTGATTGTGCTTGGTTTGACAATGTGGCTTTTTAGCTTTTGACATTTGAGTTTAACTTGGGAGTAATGGTTCTTAATAATTGTGATTTTTTTTTCTTATGGGTAAACTACGTTTTTGGTCACTCAACTTTGCCCGTGGTCCAACTTCAAAAATTTTCAATTTGACCAGAAATAACACCATAATGACAAAAAAAATCAATTTCCTGAGTTAAGTGATCAATTTGAATTTTTTAAAGTTGAGGGACCAAAAAAGGAATATTTTTTTTTTATTTTTTGTTTCTAAGATATTAATGAGACTACTTTTTATGAGCACCCTTAACAGTTTTTAAAATTGAGAAAAAAAATTGCGATGAATTTTTTTTATATATATATATATATATATATATAAATTACATTTTTTTAAATTATGTAGTTTTTCATATTCTAACTGAACCATTGGAAGTAATTGTTTGGCCATCCGGAAGATGACTGATTCTAGGAACAATGGTGGTCGAAGTAAAAGAGCACCCATCTTGCATTTCTCCCTAAGGTTTTAGCACCATCAGTGAAAGCCTCGGGAGGATGAGCTCAACCTTTTCGTATGTATGTAGCAGTTTAGAGATGATAATATACAATGTGAAAAGTAGTTTTACTTAAATGACATTCGTTCAGATACAGAGATCCATATACTATTGGCACAGTTACTGATTTTCTTTACACAGAAATTAAAATCCTGATTACAACTCCAATCACCTTCACAATCCCCAAAAGAAAGAAAAAGATAAGTTTGCATGCGACAATTTAGAATGTACAACACCACATGGCAACATTTGTTACTCCAGGTTCACTGGTTAGTTCCATGGGGGAGATGATGGTGGTCTGCGTAAAAAATCCTGCCCATAGCTCAGATCGAGGTTGTGAAGCTGTTCTATTAGTTGGGAACGCCTTTCCTTGAAATAATCAAGACGGCTTGTTAATTCTACCAGAGCTGATGAAGCTGCCGAAGGATGTCTCGGATAATCAATCACCTAGAAATGACCAGCAGAGAGCATATCAGTTACCAACTAATTACTCCACACAAGAATTGATCAGGAGTTAAGTCTTTCAACGGTCAAGGTTTCGAAATAACCAAGGCAAAAGAATGTCCCCTGCGGAATAGAATCAGGCAATTAGTCGTGTTACCTCTGCCTCCGCTGCTCTTGAAGTGGATGGGATAGATGCAGAATTAACCTCATCCATAGGGGTATTAGCCGACAGCTCAGTACTTTTTGAGTCACTCAAGCTTGATGACTCCATTAATTGTTTTCGAGTAGGCAGCCGGCTGTTGTTGCCAACTGCCAATTCCTGTCCTTTAACATTCCTCCAATCTGGCCCTAACAAACTCTCCTGCAGATTGTTTTAAAAATGCATATTAGTAGACCGAACATGAATATGTAAAGTGAAACAACAAAAAAGAAGACAATTTGTTGAAGATAGAAAAAGTTCAAAGGTAATAATAGCACAGGAACTGATTCAGAAAATTGAAGGTATTAACTGATCTCTACTCATCATCAATTTACTTTCTTAGTCATTACCAATAAAACTCCTTAATCCAGGCATCAGTCAATTTTATATGTAGAGGAAATATCTCCAGAGCAAATGGCGCTCTAGTTGATAACAAGGTAAAAACCTTAATAAAGCAAAATTTGGTTAAGAGGGCAAATGGCACAAGAAATGTGTAACCGGAAAAGCTTAATTTGGGCTCAAGCTCGAGTATGTAAATCGAGTGACCAAGTCTGCTGGAATAGTTTGATTTCATCTCAGGCCGAGCTTGAGATTAAAAAATGGTACTCGATCAACATAGACCTAAAAGTTTCAAGTTCAGCTCAAGCTTTTTATAATTCGAGCCTGGGTCGGCAAAAATTCACACTTAAGTATATTTGCCTACAAAAAGTTATCCTCTGTAAGATGAAAACACAAATGTATGATCATTTCCAAGAAATCATATAATGAGGACAAACAGCCTTCAGTCTCAACTAAACAGGGTCAAATGGCTGGGCCAGGCTGGTTCTATAACTACAAAAGATGAAATGATAAACTCACGGAAGCCAACGTGATCAAATCTTAAAATTTCTCCTTAATGAAATTCCATTTCAATCCACCGAGATGCATGTATTTCTTCAAAAATGTAATGAAGACATACCTCTGTTCTTTGTTTCCTCTCATGATTACAAAAGGCGAGTGTTGTATCAAAATCTTGCTGAAGAAACCTCCTTCAAAAATTATATTACATAAATTTAAGCACAAGGAAAAGAAGATGACTAAATTATTAAGTTGACCCTTTAGCAGACAAATATTATACACATATTGTTTACTATTTCAGGTAGTTAAAGAATGCATAGTAGAAGCTTCACCAATAATTATAAAACAATATATTAATTATCAATCAGAAGAAACCCTTCAAGATCACCATATTACATGTAATAACTACCACTTCATGACAATAAAAACCGTCCGTAACCAGGTAGCAAAAGCTTCTCTTCCTCCATGGGATTTAGTCATTGATTTTTTTTAAATAGTAGTAGTAACCACATCCCTTTCAAACATCATCAAACCCAAGCCTAATTAGTAATTAGCCAAGGATTTTGGCTTTAATGATTCAGAAACCACTATAATGATGGCCCTCCTCCCACAATCCACTCAACAAGATCCATCTATAAGAAAGATATAATATAAGTCTCTCCTCTTAAGTGCTTGAATTCGCCTTAATAACAAAACAACTTCAAAAGACCTTGGCTGAAATTATATGTTGGGTTTCAGATTCCTCAAGAGGGAACTTGAAAGATAACTCCTAATGCAAGGAACCACCAGTCGAAACAAGTCACATGATTTTACCCACCAATACACAGATAAAAATTCATCTGATAAAGTTCGAAATCTTAATCCAGTACTGACATGAGTAATTGCTTCGTTGATAACAATCCTTATGACCTTATGAATCTGCCATGCAACTGCCGACTAAGTTTAGACATATAGAGCATTAGAAATAAATGAACAGAAGGATTCCATTGACTCACTGTTGAGAGTTATGATTTTGGATATGTTGATAATGATCACATGCATTAGATAGAGAACCAAAATGATGCTGCCGTTGCTGATTCAGCTGATGATGGAGTTCCGCAACTTTCTGCTTCAAGCTAGCCACATCAGCTTCAGCAAGAGCAATCTCTTCTAGCTCAACCCTTGTCTTCACATCATTTTAAGTTATAAGAATAAGGAATGCTAGATTTAAAAAGAATAATGGTTCTCTTGACATTAGTAACAACCTTGGAATCTATTCCACGGGAACTAGAAAATTGTCCAGATGACATGCTCAATCCAACTTCAAGGGCAGCTCTGAGATCTCTTTCAGCTTGCAACTGCTCTTGCAATCTAGAAACCTGAACAATCATTTGAAGGTAAGTAGGGACAAAACTAGTACCATAATTCTTCACCAAAAGGTTAGAAAAATTGTCCAAGAAGAATCATTCCTTCGAAAGAAAGTAGATTTTAGTTCTGTGTTAGAGATTCTGCACAACAATTTACAGTTCATAAAGTATCCAATTATTACCCTTTTGCTCTATGTCCGCAAAAGTTGCGGTAAAGAATTTCCGTATAAAACTATTTCACAGTAAATGCGAGCCACAAAATCGTCAAGTTAGCATGACCCTTAGATTGGATTTCATCCAGTCATCTAAGCAACCATCATCCATCCAAAAACACTCACTTACCAAAGGCATTTTATATTGGATGTAAGAAACAGCAAGAGAAAGATATTTAAAATCAAATGATGAACACTAGCAAATAAAGTTAGTATCTAATTCCTCACTAAAGCAGACAAAGAAATATATAGAAACAAGCCTTAATAAGGCACATGGTACTAATACAAAATGATTGCAAATAAGAAATTCCTAACACTCGATTACTTGCCGAACATATAGTACAAATATCAGCAAACAGATTAAGAAATAAAAATTTATTGGGAAAAATAAGTGTTGTATAGGTTAGAAAGAAGTACATCTTGTTCAAGTGCCAAGCGACGTTCATGCAAAGCTTGTTTTCTTCTTTCCAAGCTAGCTTGTAAAATTGCATTTCCTCTAGCCTATAGAAGGATGGGAGCAATCTGTCAGGGGAGACAAAATATATTTTGGTAGAGCATATTATGATTTCAAAAAAGTAGTGCTCACTGCTTACCTCTTTTGCAATTCGATGTTGTAGGTCATTCTTAGCAATCTCAAGCCTCTGTATAGCAAGCCTATAGAGGGGGAAAAAACCCAACAAATTGATTTTGCAAATATAATATGGTAGACATCAAATACAAGCCATATTTAGACAGTTTTAATAAAATAATTCAACTGCACTGTTTTAACATATGGGATCTTGCAACAATACCATGTTAAAATAGATGTAGACAGATTTTTAAGATGGATTAAAATTCATGCTTGTGCAGCTAAGCAAGAGTTGCAAAAGCACAAAGCCCGAGTAATAGTTTTCAAATGCAGACTATCAGTTAAAAGAAATCCAAATAATAAAGCAGAAAGCTATAAGGTCTAATGAGTAACTTACTCTTCTTCGCCAGAAGAATCAACAGATTCCATTGACGGTGTCTTTCTGGCCTGTATAACAACAAAGCAAATGAAGATTCAAGGGAGTATGGTTTTACTCTGTCAAAAAAACTGTAAAAATAAGTAAAACATCTAATCGTGTTTCTGTGTGTGAAACCAAAGCACATGTACGTCCACCAACAAAATAAGGAACAACATTTAAGATGCACTTATGCTTTACCGAGGAGTGCAGTAACAGTTTTTAGAGATATGCTTGTTCCCTTATATAGTCTAAATACAGGGAAAGACAATGAATGCACTCAATTATGCAATTTCTAAGAAAAGACAGGATTTCCATTAACATTTCTTAGCTAGTTGATGCAGCAATCATATTTGTTATTTGAGTGCATGAAAATGAGCAGCCTTCAAACTAAGTCAAGGGCCAAAATAATTTGATAAGGGGAGGTACACAATGGAGGAAGTAGATGAGAGTAAATTTATAAATGAAAGAAACTGGAGCAGCCTTCCAAACTGGTTCGATATGAACTGAAGCTACCACCCACAAACATTAAACTGAGAACAATAAATGCAATGTATGTATGGCTTGGATCTTTATCTAATGAATGATGAAATACTTATGACCTCGCAGTTGTAGGCGTGAAGTTTGTTTGTTAAACTTTTCATGCTGGGTTTATCAAAAACAAGAGAAAAAGAAAGGAAATAAACTGAGACATGTGTGCTGAAAATCCTAAAATGCAGCAGTGAAACAGAAAGAAATGATGCAAGAACTAAAAAGCCTTCAACTTTATTACAAGACTCCTTCAAAGATATTTTTTTCTTGCCTCCATCATTGGAAGACATAGATCATGTCTAAGTTAATCAACCATATCTGGAATCCATTCAGAAATTGTTGAATAAGTGTACGTGTCTAATGCATGTAAATGGATAGATCCTCACAATTTCGCAATACATGATAAAATGGTAGCTTACATTGCTTCTTCCCCAAAATGTCGATCTCTTCGCATTAATACTGGAGCCTCTAGCTTTACCAGCTGGCTTCTCAGAAGAAGATTCAAGTCCAGGCGCAGATATAGGATGGCCAGGATCCATTGAAGACAGAATCTCACCCATTGATCGGTAAGATTCACCAGTAGGTGACACACTTGGGACATCTATCTCATTAGTTAGGTTTTCATTTCCTTTATTTTGCTTACCAAGTTCTTCCAGTTGAGGTCCTTGAGGATCAGGATATTTTATCTGCAAAGGGTCTACAGCCAAGCTTAAACTCTCAGCCTGAGTATTATTGTTTCTAGGGGATGCAATGTCTGGACCATCATACCCAAATGCCTGTACACAGAAAATGAATGTATCATTTAGTTCAAGGATTATCACTCAAGTTCTACTATTTGAACAGGAAGCAATGACCAAATCAGCATTAAAATTAGCATCCACATTGTGACAGAGTTCACAATGATGATGTCGAGGGGGCTGGTGTTATTGAGATAACATGGACATTGGAACACCAAACAATCTATAACACAAAAACAAGAAGGATTAGTTCATTCAATCTCCAGTCTTTTATCAAGCTAAGGCTTGATGTGCAGCAGAAACCCTAAACTAGATGGGTAAGTCACGTGCATAAAAGCACGCTCTTCTTATATAATACAGGAAGGAGTCTTGCTTTACTATATCAATTCCCAATACATAAGGTTTTAAACTCAACTCTTTCTTATCTTCTTAAGGAGGAAAATCATTACTTAATATAGTTCACATCATGAAACTATCTAGCTAAAGTTCTCCTAATTAATCCTGACTGCTTTCCCATGACATATAAATACTTCTTTTTTCAATTTATCCTCTTTGACATTACTGTCAAATGACAAATCCATCTAAAAACTACTCCATCACTCAAAATTCTATGAATAGTATGCAATTCCAGATCTCCATGGATAATCACAAGCCTAGGTACTTCTTGTTTGTATGACATGATTGTTCAAGTTGTAAAATCACAAAGAGAAAGAATCAAAACAAATTACCGCAGCAGCAGAGTATGCACAAAAGAGCAAGAAAATGAAATGTCATCACGTATGAAACCCATCATCTTCTCAAATTCAACACAAGAGTACAATGACACACAATCAAAGAATCTTTAACTACTTCCCATATTCAAGATATCATAAAAATCATTGCATGTGTCTGTCTGAAAAGGTTTCCATGGGCCGGGCCCAGTTAACATAATGAAAATGTTAGCAAAACCCGTCAGGTCAGACCTGGCCCAGCAACCCAGTCGTTCATATTTTAAATTAAATAACTGCTTTTAATATAATAATATAACAATATCCTCAGGCCAGACTCGGGCCTAAAGAATCATTTCCAAGCTCATCCCAAGTGGGTTAGGCCACTGGCTAGTGGACAGTTCAAGTGTGTAGTCATTGATGTATAATCTCTATGTTTTTATATAAGAGAAAAAGGGAAAAAAGAACCTTGCTATCATACGGATCACTGCCTGCGTAACCGCTGCCTTCACTTAATTTCCCACTGAGAACACGTTCAGAGTCTTCATCTGAGTCTGGACTGGCTTCATTTTCTGCATCATGGTAACCATTGTCTTTCATACCTGGATTTTCATTATCAGTTGAATCTTCACTACCACTATTTTCAATCCGAGAATCAGCTGAAATAGAGCATCTTAGTAGATTTTCATCCTGAAATAATACAAATAATCACCACAAATAGCACCATATGAAAGGAGACCACGAACTTATGGCTCTGATAATGTAAAGTTTGACAATATTTGAAACTAGAATTATGAGAGAAAAACCGCAATCATAAGAAACATTCAAAGGAAGAAAAAGCTTTCCAAATTAATGACAGCATGACCAACTCACGTCTGCGATCAAAGGATAATTTATGAAATGACATTGTCATCACATTCATGACAGCCGTACAAGCTTATTACTAAATTCATTCAAATAAAAAATTTGTACGTTTATGCTTCACTAATTCTAAGAGGTAAATGGATATAAATGTTATGATATGACTCCACGCATCCGAAGTATATATAACTTCATTTTCATGATATATTATTTGAAAATAAACTTGGGTGTGAATTATTCTAAAACATTCTCTCTTTTTGAAAAAAAAAACATATACTTAGCATTAAGAAATCATAGAGAAAGCATTTAGATTGATATGCCACAATAAACAATGAAACTGGGAGCATCTTACATCAAAAATATTCTCATACTCCTCCAAAAGAGTTGCAATGATGGCTTGAGCATTGTTAGCAGCATTTGCAGCAGCAAGAAGCTGCGCAGAATTATCACCATTTACATCAAAGTCATCCTCCAACTCACATTCACCGGCTAATAAAGGGCGTAAAAGCAAGGGGGCCATGCAAGCAGATACAGCAGATGGAGTCATTCTATTCTCATGAGAATGGGATGAGATTGTATGCATCATCTTCAGAATCCTACAAATCATGAAGCATATCATGTTACATAAAAATTAATAAATATTAATATCTTCAGAATATTTATACATAAAAAATGTTGGGAAAAGCATTTCTACCAATTTAAAGCTCCCCAAGAATAGATATTCGTGTGGATCAAGTAGCTGTCTCTCTACTTTGTGTAGCCTAAACACTTAATATTGCTTGAACCCTTCCCACAAATCTCATGCTTTCTTATCAAATAAAGTGAGATAAACAAACATCGAGTCACTTTCTTATCAGAGAATCACAATTTAGCATCTGCTTACATGTAAAAGCAATGTGCTAACTAAACATATACACGGCAGCAAAATCATCTTTTCTGCATTCATGTTTTATGTCAACAAGATGTCTACCACACATGCAGTCAGAGACGAAGCCAGAAACTTTGTGTGTGGGTGGGGGATAAAACTAAAAAAAAATTAGAGGGGTCAAAGTTAAAAAATTAATTTAAAAGGGCTTAAATGAAAGCTGTATATTTTAGGAGGGGACAAAATGAAAAATTTCCATTTAATCAAAGGGTTAAAAGGCTTAAAATGAATTTTTAATAAGTAGAAGGGACTAAAAAATGCAATTAACCCTTTTAACCAAGCAGGGGCCTCCCCCCCCCCCCTCAAAGCTTCGTCCCTGCACGCAGTTTTCAAGTTATCAAATAAAAACTAACAAAAACAAATATTTGTTGTATAAAATGAATAGTTTTCTGAAAACTAAAAACTCAATCAGAAGAGTTATAATTACAGGAACAGCACCATAAAGCACATAGATGCAAACAAGGAGAAAATGTAAAACATGTAATGTTTGAAAGCGACAGGGACATTACCTTTGTAACAGGCGGCGGTTTGGTTCAGGAAATGTCTCGAATATTGCAGAGCACATTGCACTTATCCGAGCTTCCTTCCGATCAATTTCTTGTCCAATGAAAACATAAAGCAAAAGTAGTTACTAGCACAGACACATTAGCAATTATACCACTAAAATGCAAAATACTTTTTTAAAAGATATATATATATATATATATATATATATATATACATACATATAAATATAAAGCTTGTGAAACAATTACAGATGACATATATTATACAGTGTAGCAGTTGCACTTCTACACCCCCAAAAAATGTACCAGTTGCAGCAGAGTGGAATGAAACACAAACCATTAAAAAAATATAAAAAAAACTGCTTAAAGTTCAAAGGCGCAAAAGCTTGTTAATTCAAGTCCGATCATTTTAAACACAAAAACAATTAGAGAGTGGCAGTGCCAACATAATAATAACAACATTAGCAGATACAAGTCCCCTCATAAAGTGATTCAGTTCCAGTTACAGCAAAATAGGCCACTTTGTCACTAATGAAATTGAGAATGCCAAGTTGCTAACATATAAACAGAAAACAAGTTAAGAAACACCCAATATATTTTTCATTTCCCTTAAATATTTTCTGTGTTTCCATAGTAAATTATATGTTTGCCAAGTAATTTACAATGCTGATTGCTGACTGTTATTCACTCCAAGCTTGCCATGTCAATATATCAACCCAACATGCAAAAACTCATGAGTACAGCCGTACAGGGTAAAACAAGCATGTTAAGCATCATAACTTCACGTACTTTTTGCTTTAAATATACATATAATGCACCAAATTTTGCCCCAAGAATACATACTTAGATTTTTAATAAACAATAAATATCTTTTGACATCTTGAAGAGATATTATCAAAATTCAATAAAAAAAAGAGGGGAGAAAACAAAGCAAAGAGTTAAACGTACTGTAAGCCTCCAGCAATGCAGTACAGCAGGATGCAGGAACCGGGGATGAGGGTAGCTCCCTTAAAACATGCTGTGGATCAAAAGACTTTCATGATAAAGGAACATGAACATCAATCTGATAAAACATGATATAATGTACTGACAGAGCTACCTTTACACAGTCTCCCACAACATGAGCATCCTCATCGGAACCAAATTCAGTCTTGCCTACATTATGAAAATATTTGAGAGGTCCACATATGCAAATATGTGGATAGTCTAAAATAATCATCAATTTAAAATGCAAAGATACCCTGTTCATATTCTTGAACTCTACGATCAACCTCCTCAACATCAGCAGACTGGCGTAGAATTCCCTCAACTTTAGTTCCTATAGTAGAAACAATATTATGAGTGAAAAGAAAATAGTAACAAAGTAAGAAAATATTTTCTCCACTTTATCCCTTTAAGGCCTAGTCTTGTAATCACAGAAATCTCCCAGTTTATCCTTCCAGAATAGCCTTGCTAGTAATAAGTTTTTCAAGCTCAACCATCTAATGAAGTTTAAACACATAGCCGACTATTCTAAATTGATGACAAAAAAATGCAACTGCTAGTGGGTTTGAGCAATCTAGCCAAGATGATTACTCAGAAAATCTGACCTGGAACAATGTAAAAGATAATAAATTATCAAAAGGGTGTTCCTGCATTGAAATTTTTGCCTAAGTTCATCAAAATTTCACATTACAACTGAAAATACAAACTGCTATCCTAGCAAAGGATCTTAATTTGCTACACACGGGAAGGCAGTCAAAAAGAAAAACGGAGTAAAAAGAACTTGAATTGCCAGTTTCATTTTACTTGAAGCAAAACCAATCTTACAGCAAATGCAATCTGATCATTTGAGCATGTACAGGTGTTTGTAAGGTCAACCCAAAGCTCCACAACCACATCTTTCAGACCATTCCCCATCCAATAGTAGTATGTTAAAAGAAAACTTAAGTATCAGTCAGAGTCTCAGAGATGCTTACAGAAGCATACAGTTTTACTACATAAAGCTATGGATTCCTACGCTCTAACAAAACAGATGGTCTGACATCTTCCCCAATGTTAAGATCACATGGATAAAACCTTTCTCGACAAGCGTATGTGCCAGAAAAACTTCACTTTCCATCAGACCTAACACAACAGCAGAAGGAATAGCTCGAGTAAAATAAGTAATAATACATAAGTCACAACTTACCAAACTTCTCAAGAAATCGCAGAGCTTTCTCGAGGAATGATGGGCTACCATCAATATCTTCAAGCGCAAGCAAAATCGGTCTTCCAACAACCAATGACTTAGCAGTGCGTTTGTCTCTCCCTAAGAAAAATCCAAAAATCTAATAAAAATAAGTAAAGGTATTGCAGAAGAATCAGTTGACAAGGAATGATGAACATCAAATAAATTAAGAAGAAACTCTGGGGAACAAACATTGATGGAATGACCCTTCAATCGTATCAGTTGTGTCACTTCTAAAAATCCCATTGTGTCCCATGACAAGTGCAGCACTTGGCGCTTGAGTGAGGGCATGTTCTAGAGCTGTCTTCCACTCATACAAATCTTCTGACGTCTCTGCCTGAATTTGGCAAGTAACAAGTATTCAAATATGTCCCAAAAACAAAAACATAAAATAATAGCTGAAACAATCGTCAGCTACACATGATGCACCTTAAGAGTGAAAGCACGTCCATCACGCCCATCAGGAAACAATACAGTCAACAACTTTTTATCTTCTCTAACAACAACACTGCAAAGAATAGGAACTATAAGCAAGACTATAATCGCAAACCATAATAGAAAACAAGTAATTGCTATCCATGCCTTCCGGAATTGTTCAAGTCAATACCCCCCAAAGTCAAATTAACTTCACCACCTCTTTGTGGTAGGGTACTCTGCAAGAAAATTAAAGCAATAAGCATTTGTTTTAAATAATTCCTGAAAATAAACTTTTAAAGATCATTCAAAACATTAAAAGGAAAGCACTGATCAGATTGCCCTTCTCTTTAAAAGGCAAAGCACGTCAGGAAGTGAGAAAATCTAAAATATTCACAACAGCTAAAGCATTGAAAAGACAAGGTACACACATATGTATAAAAAGTGAGGGAAAAACAACTAAAAAACTGAATATGATGCAACATAAATAAACATCTTACAACCATGAACTTAATTATCAGACAACAAAAACCTAATGACTTTGGCATCGCATAGAAGTTAAAAAAACAGTAGAACAGAAGAAATTCGAGGAAAAATATGTCATACTATAATTACTAAAATAATGGAAACAGTGGTAAGTACTAACAGGATCACTTTTAAAGAACACCAAGGATGTGCGTGTGAGGATAAACCACCTCTTCTTCCAAGATTTCCAACCAATCCCTGCAGAAGTTCAGAAATTATAAAATATTTTAAAACAAACTATGTTGATAACTGAATCAAAGGAGTATTTAAAAAAACATTATCATAAAACTAGATCCCACACATCAAAGAGGTGATTACAGGGGAAAATGAATGCAGGAGACCTCAATTCAGATCACGATTTCAACAAATATTAATATGAAAGGTGGATGTCCTCCCAGATTTAAAGATTATAATTGATGGAGCAAATCATGATTCTTCACTTCAAGAACACATACTGAAAAAGTAATACTGATTGATATCACCAATAAAGAAGAACAAACACTTGAACATGGTTTGCCAAGAAGATAAACAAGCATAAGTATGTTAATATATAGATATAAGCATTAGTTATAGATGTAGAAGATATGGACATATAGTAAACTGTTGATGCAAGTTATAACTATCAAAATAGTTTAAAGGGAGGGAGGGAAGGACATAGTAGTCAAATACTTTACGAACCTTTAGAGGATATGAAAAGAGGGCCACTCTTGAAAACCTGTGAAACTGTCACGTGTCAAAAGCCAAAAACGAGCTCCAAATGCGTAGTATAAAACTAATTATACTCTTGCAAAAAGAGCTTTTAATCAATTCAAGGGAGCAGATACAGCATATGCATCATTGGCGGTACCACCAAAACCCAAAATTGTATTGTTGTACTATCAGTTGCTGATATGCAAAAATCAATCAATTAATGATTTAAGCAACACTTGTTTACATGAATAGACTAGATTTGTTTCTCGAAAACGACTAACTACCAATTGAATTGATTATATAATGATTATTACCACTGGACAATGTTGTTTTTTTCTTGAGAATTATGAACTACCTTGGAGTTGTACTTGTGATGTGATCACACATGGATTTACCAGCTGATATTAAAATGTGACTGTAGAAAGCAAATCAATTCAATGTCATACCAAGCAGCTGGAAAATATGTTACATTGTGGACCATAAGTTGAGGTATTGGATATTTTGAACTAAGATCTCTATGACAATGTTGAAGAATAATTTAGGCTTTTCAACTCTTAAACTTATTTATTTATTTTTAAATGTAGCAATGGGACGAGAATGAAGTGTAAATTCATAGATTTCAAAAAAATTATTTTAACTATTTACATATAGAAATTTCAAAGTTAAAATGCATAGTAAAATTTTCAATGCGTCCAATGACGCCTCTATGAACAGAACAACATTATTGATCTATTTTATTTTAAGTTTTTTGAATTTTGGCTACATCGATTCCCTTAGACGGCTTCTTTCTTTCAAATTGAGTGATAATAATAATATTACACAAAACAAACTGAACTTCAGTTCAATTTAAAAATCTCAAAGTAAATTTTAAAGTCTACCGAAAATGGTAATGTAAGGCCTTAATCAAAAGTTCATTATCTGTAACACCAATCAATCAATTCAAACAATCCCTAAAACTTTCTTTTTATTCACATTCCATTTTCTCAGAAACCAAACAGAAAAAATAAAATTAAAAAAAAAGAGTAAAGAAGAAGATGTTACCGTGTTGGAGGCTCCCCCTCGTGGCCGCTCGAATGCCGCTAACGAATCCGACATTTCCGCAGATTAGCATTGAAACATTCAATCAATCAAGAAAAACAAGATTCCTCGGCATTTCAACTTCTCAGCGAACCAGCCGGTGTTCGACATTGAGTCAACACAACAGATCGACAAGATTACTCCAATCGAGTCAAGATCTAAGATCTTGGAGCAAATAATAAGCGAACCTTTAAGCTTAGGGTTTTTCCTTCTTGTATAAAGAAGATTAATGGAGACAATAAAGAACAATGAATCACCAACCAGAAGAACTACCACACTCTATAAATATAAAAATTATTATCTACCTAAATAATCCCTTACCTTTCATCTCTTTCAATTTTTTTAAAGACAAATAGTAGCTAGAATATAATGTTATTTATTTTGGATTAGATAGAAAGCAATAGTGGTTGTCGTAGTAATATCAAATATGGAAATCTGAGAGAGGGGGAGGGGTTTGCTTTTCACATACTTCACTGGTTTTAGAGAGATAAAATCGGGGAGAAACAGCTACGGTTATCTACACTCGGTTTTACTTGGGTTTATATCGTACCAGGGGATAATTTTTTATGGAGTAGATATTTTGTGTTATTTTTTTATTGATTAGTGTTATTTTGATAAATCATTTGTATATTTATTTATATTTATCATAAAAAATTATTAAGTTGGTATCAAATTAATTTGATATCAATTCAATTAAAAAATAAAATATTATTTTAAAATGATAATAAATATAATATTATTTTTTATTTTCATATAAAATAAATATCAAATATATATTTGATAAGATCTATATACAACTTGATAAAAAATTGCATACATGTTTTTTCTCGTTCTATCAATAATTATTGTCGAATTTAAAAAATATTCTTTTATATAAAATATTTTTAACTCGCGCATTATGAATGTAACATAAATATGATATAAAGATGTTTAACATTTAAAAATTATAAATATATAAATATTTTTTAAAATACAATTAACTATTAGTGTTAAGTTGAACTAATTGATCTAGTGACTAAGAATGCTCATATTAACTATTTTTATGGGTTCAAATCCTGTTATAAAAAAACTTCTCTATTTAATAAAAAAATTATTACTATCAATAATTTATTATTATTATTATTATTATTATTATTATTATTATTATTATTATTATTATTATTATTATTATTGTCTAGCACCCACGTGAAAGAAAAAGGTGGGAGATCGGCATTCATATTTTACCGAAGATAGTGGTGACCGGTGAAGAAATGTTGTGTACTTTTGTCCCTGTTTGTTAATGGGATTTTATGGGAATAAGGTTCTATCTGACAACCTTTGTCCGTGACGACGAGAAATAATATTGCGAGTCTTTCTATTTTGTTAGGATCTCAACTAATAAAAAAATATTTTTTTATTATTTTTTCATTAAATGAATTTTATTTTCTAATTTCTCGTTTGTGACTATTAGAGACCGTTTTATTACCGATGTCACCTGTCAAATGAGTCCTAATCCTAGTCCAGACCCTCATCAAAGTTTAAGGTAATTTGGATCAAAATGTTATTACCGATCTCACATTGCGGCATAGCTCATTCTTTTCTGACTTTTTAGTATTATATTGTTTTTCATTTTATATGAAGTTATTTCTCTCTCTCTTTATTTTAGAGTTATGAGTTTGAATTTGTTATTTTTAAAAATGTTATTTTCAAATTTTAAACTAAAATCTCAAATACAGTATATTTTATCAATACACACAACTGATTGGTCTATATATTACCATATTTTTTTAGATAAAAGGTCAAAAATAACCTCAACGTTTTACCGTTTGGTCATTTTAGTCTTATCTTTTTTTTTACAAACAACTACCTAACGTTTTATTTTTCGTTCAAATTTTACTCTTGTTGGATGAAAACCGTTAATCAACTAACGATCATCGTCTGAAACTGGCGTGATATGTTTGTAAGGTATGGGAGATGACGTGACACTATCATGTGGCATTTTTGTTGATATGATATTTTTAAAAATTAAAAAAATATTTATTTTTTTAATAAAATATTTTTATCCAATCGTCATGTCAACAGAAGTGCCACGTGACAGTATCACGTCATCTCCCCCATGCCTTGCATACATGTCACGTCAGTCTCAAGCGTTGATCGTTAGTTGACTAACGATTTTCATCCAAAAAGGGTGAAATTTGAACGAAAAATAAAATGTTAGTTGATTATTTGCACAAAAAAATAAAATTAAAATTAACAAAAAGTTGAATCGTTATGGGGCTATTTTTAATTTTTTGCCTACTTTTTAACCATTTTAACGTAATGATACATATTGTTTCTTAAGTTATATTTGATACACATTCCATGTAAAAGAATTTTACATAACCATTCTTTAAAAGTTAAAATTTAAAACCTTTACCTTAATACTCTAAATACTAAACTATAAACTCTCTCTAACTTTAAATTTTAAACTATACGACCTATACTCTTAAATTTGAGTATTTAACAAACTAAAGTTTACACGGACTATATCAAAGTTTTTCTCTTGTTTCCCTCCGAAAGAAAGCGAAATGTTGCTACATCACAATCATATTCAGAGTTAAAAAAGGTTTGGACCACTACAATCGACTGTTCGATCAAGGTTTTTTTTTATTCTTGTAGAACTAGAAGACGATTGAAACTTGAAAATACAGCCAAAAGAAACAGCACGATGTACCAAATATATTGAAGCCTTAATTAATCAGGATTTTAAAATGTTTATGAATTAAGATTTAGAAGTGTTAATCAAATTCAAAAAATAATTTCTCTACACCTACATCTGATCCATGAAAAAAATTAATCAAGACGAATGGTATGAGCAGACTTATACTCACTCCGATACATTGTAAATTTATCTTATTTTTAAGACGCAAAAAAAATCTATACAAAAATTTTTTAAAATGAAAAATATATATTATAAATTATATAACGAAGTTCGATTTTTTAAAAAATTATATAATGAAAATTTTGTGATTAACATCTAATATTATATGGGTCAACGGAACGCAAAAAATTAATTATTAAACTCACTACAATAAATTCCTTAAAAAAACTAAAAGAACAATACCAACCAAAAATGCAAAGATAGACGCTATGATATATTTACATTTTACACCAGCCGGGTTAATGAATACAACTCTTCAATTTATGAACCCAGCTGGCAATGGCATACATTAATACAAAACTGGACTCTGAACTCTGAACTCCGAACTCTGACTGTGTTACATTAATACAAAAAGGCAAACAAAAAACAATGCCTTGGAGAACCAAACCGTGTCATTTCCTAATATCACCAACTTTATGATACAATGATGAAACTCAACATAATTACAATCTGCAAAAACATAAATAATTCTTTGGAGATCTACTTGGTTCCTATAGAAGATCCGCCGTCCGGTCCGGCAAGCGTTATCTACCATTTTCAAAAATAAAAACAATTCATTCAAACAGTGAAAGAAAAGAGCAGACATTATAGGTTTATGCTTCATATGATACTAATAGAACTGGATCACAACTTACATTGCAGTCGAACGCAAATCTCCTGGCAAGCATGATGGCTGCATTTCTCTCTCTCTCTGATTCGAATGCTAATACAACTGAAAACCCTTTCTTTGCTTGCCAAAACAATGCCTGGGCAGCCGCGTTTCCACCCCCTCTAACTCCACACAGCTAAAGTAAAAGTGCAAAGTGTAAAAAGGAAATCGAAAAATAGTACCCATATCGGATATGAATGTAGTACGGTTCTTTGAAGTAGGGTGAGATCGTTATCCAGATATTTGCATGCAATAAACAATTTTCTTCCAAACAATAACACCCAAAATAAAAAACTGAAAAGGAACAATGTGAAGGATATAAGCAAAAGTATCTTAAAAAAACAAATTTTCTCTTTTTTCCCCTTTAGCATTAGACCTGAGCATATTTCATCAATGAGAAACTCACAAGACTTATTATTATACCTGCATTGAGCTGGAATAATATTCTTTGGCGATTGTCGTCTTTCCTTTACACAGCTTCATCCTCATCTTTCCAACATGTAGTACATGAATAGATTCAGATGGATGATCCGCACCATTCATTTGGGTGACAACTACCTATAAAATAATAACACAATAATGATATAATATTAGAAGCGCAAAATAAATAAATTATGGGTTAAAATCATAATGGGAATATGCTGCCGTCTATTCATTTACAGAAGAAATCAACAAATGCATATCAAACAAACAAGAATTAGAAGCAAAACCAACATAGTAAATTGTCCACCTCCCCCAGCCAGATACAATCGATGTATTTTCATGTATCCAGCTGCATCTCAAACTAGTGGGAAGCACATGAGAAGAAAAATAAGACAATTACCATATGCAGAGATTTAAAACAATTCCAGCTTCTCGTATTTGGATCCAAAACCAGAAGTTGCAAGACATTGATGAAACGAGTACTAGAATGATTGTAGAGCCTATTGGATCAAATGACAGCTTGATTGTCAACAAGCAAGTTCTGGTTTAATGGTAACCAAGCAACCGAAACTTTTAGAGAAGGTCGCCATACAGGAAATCCTGCTTGGTGTAGGAACTCTAAACTAAACACTTTTTTTTTACAATTTCAAGGCTTTAAGGTCTAAGGGATTTTTTATGGTTTTAAAATTCTAGAAAGGATTAGGGAAGAAGTTTAGATCTTCAATGCTCTAATGAGCAGAAGCAACGGGTTAGACTATTCATATAACGCAATATCTGGTACAAGAAATAAACAGAGAAGAGATCATTTCCCCAGAAACCACAGTAAACAAGATACCAATCACACAGCATCTTAATTACGACGAAAACTGAATTTGTCAGTTCAAAGAGGAAACTCTTATTACTATCTGCTCTAAATAAAAAAAAGTTCAGCAAAACTAAAACCATGAGTAAATAAATCAAATATAGAAAAGGCTCAATAATGAAATCTTAATTTAAGTACCAAAACCAAATAAGGGGGGATTAAGTAGGATAATGTACATTGAATTCAACATCATGTTTCCGCACAAGTGCCTCCACATAGTTTCCCAAACCAGCAGCTGTCTCACAACGAAAGGAACAAATGTTTTAAATTTCAATAAATAAAAACTAAAATTTAAAAGTAGACATTAAAGAAAAAACAAGCATAGAAAACCTGGATCAATGGGACCGGTAGTTGTCAGTAGGATTAGATGGCCATCATAAGTAATCTCAACCTGCAGGATTCGACCAACATCAAAAGGCTCTGGAGCATACACTGATTTGATAGCACCTAGATTAAACAAGGTAGATTAACAAAATCAGATTCAAAAAAGAACAAGATCGTTATGTTGTCCGCAAGAGTCGGGCATTACCACCTGTTCAGTAACCATAAACATAAAAAATTAAATATTGCTATCATTACCCGATATAAGCTCCTTTTTGCCACCTTCAGATGAAATACGATACCACTGTATTGAGCATTGTGAAAGTTCAGGAGCAAAATCAGAGCAAGGCATAATTCGCAAATATGAACCTAAAGTTTCAGCACCATCTAATTCATATATATGAGATAAATTTCCCTCAATTCTCTTGCTTCTTGCTAGCTGCAAAGAGAGTAAAGCAAATCAGAAGATTTAAGAAGTTGATGATTAAACAAGAGAATAGAATATATGCTAAAAGGAATGGAAAGTGAAAATAAATGAATGACTATTTGTGGGTCAACATTCGCACCATAAAAAGTCTAAAAGAACCAAGAACAAGCTAAAAATATATGAATATCCATTCAGCTATAGCAGCTATAATGGCTGAGAAACTGATTAGCAGAACCTACAAACAAAAAGGTAAAAAGGCAAACCTCTTTTTGAAGAAGTAATGAATGCTTAGACTTCTCTGCAAGTTGAATCCTTAATGCACGAAGCTCATGCTCCATATCCATAACCTGCAAATTGCTATTAGTTTCACTCATCCACTATTTCAACTAAAATGAATTGAAACAGGATATTGCATCAGTTTTGATAATTTGATCTGTCATGCTGCAAAACATACATACAAAAGGACGGCTCTAAAAATATTAATACAATATTATCCTTTTGTGCATAAGTTAAACAAGCCCATCCGTAGCTTTATTCATTTTGTCGCCAAAGAAAAGTCAGAGAAAACAATGAACTCAAGAATGTAACATTTCAACAAAATTTCTATTTAATATAGACCCAAAGGTTACCCTGCGAATCTGCTCCCCGTTAGTCAGAGTCCAACATTCACGTCCAAGTCAAATTGCATCATTTAACACTGTACATCCTGCTGTGTTTTCATTGTTTCCTCACCCAATATGTGGAGGAACGCCTCAGAAGAAATGTCTAAATTGGTGTTCATGCCCTAACAAAGATTATCATATTCAGGAAGTATGGTATTCCTCACAGGCAAGTACATTGCCCTTTTTCCTCTAGTTTTTGTTGGGGAAAGACGCAGAGTGGAGCCATGGCAATAGCAAGGCTTGCCATTTGGTAATCATGTCTTTAAAAGCTATACTTGCTGAAATTTTCTCTTGAGAAGAATGGTGTTCATCACACAAGTCCTTTCCTTTTATTTCTTTACTTGAAGAGCAACAGCAACCCCCCTCAAATAATAGATACCTTACCTCAGAGTTGACCAGCCCTCAATTTAAATTATATTTAAAAGATATATATGTGTGCGTGTGCGCGCGCAAAAACAATACCACATGATTATGCATGATTTCTTTGCTGTTTTTTCTAACCAGTAATGTAATACTTTTATGTTTACAGAGATTTTTGCCTTAGCAATTCATTTTATGATAAAAAGGACCTAAGCTACCAATATACCTCAAAAGGTTAGTTCTAGGAAATGGGATCGAACAAAAAATCCAATCCAATCACCCCCAAAAGTCATCCTGAGCTCCAAAAGGATGATGAAAGTACTCCAATAACAATGTTCTCCATCCTTACTTTCTATAGGATTATGAATTTAAGGACTGAAATATTTTGAACTTCTAAAGCAACCACATACAACTTGAATAATGTACAAAAAATAAACCGATTTTTTCATGGATAAAAAATGATAAAACACACTGGCAGCATGCTATAACTTAAATAATTTAAAAGAATGTTTTTGAATACTTATGAGTTATGATGTAATGAAAGGGGAAAAGAAAAGAAAACAGTTACAGATATGAGATAAACCTTGCTTGGTTGGTGCAGCATTTTGATCCGTCTAGCCTCTTGCACCTCCTTCATTAATTCTTCCAGGTCCTGAAATCCATGCAAAAGATCCGTTCTCAGAAAAGTATAAAATAGAATACAGTATATCCACATATAGAGAGACAGAGAGAATTGCCATATTAAAAGAACACAGTAGAAATTGGTATGATGAACATGAGAGGCTCACCAGAAAAAGTATGTGATTTGTACTAATTGATAGTAAAATTGAGAAACGTCTAAGCAATAGATATTTTTTACAGTTAAAGCAATGTGGAAAGAGAGCAGTAACAGTAAAAATCACGATGCATTTACCAGGTAGATCTTTAAAATGGAAATTCAATAATTGAACTTTAAATATCAATAAACGGAATATTCTAGAAAACAAAATAACAAAAACCTGTTTGCCCGAAGCTCGAGACATTTGTTCTTGCTCCTGAAGGGCCTCTTCTACTCTCCGAACTGCTGCTCTTGCACTCTCAATTTCAGCTCGAGCATGGGCTCTTTCCTCATCAACAAGTTTCTTAGCATCTTCAGAAGCCTATATGGGAGACACAAGTACACAGACGTAAAGCAGTTAAGGAAAAATTAGTGCATACAAAGTTGAAGGAAAAAAAACCGATTTCCAGAAAACAAGAAAAAGCTAGGTTTGGCTATTTCACATCTAAAACTAGATTTAAGTAACTTAAACTGAAGAACCCATTGAGTGGTCCCTGTGGAAAAGGGAGTGTTGTTAGACTCGGGTTCGAGCAGCTTGTCTGCATGGCGTGCGTGCGTTTACGAAGGGCTAAGATTAAAGAACATATACTACCATGTAATCACACCAGAATTTCAACAAAAAGAAAAGTTAACTTATACTGAAAAAGAAGAATCCACGTGAAAACAGATAAAAAGGAAATCAAATATTCTATTTGCTATTCATCATCATTTTCAGATATATTATGTAAATATGCATCCTAAAAAATAATAATAACTTATATTGAAATCCAAAAGGAGGGGGATGTATCATAAGCTATATTACCTGCTTGAGGAAATTTGCTAGTTTCTTCACTTCTGCCTTCTCTTGAAGCAACTCCCCTTCTCTTTGAGTCAGTTGAGCTGCCAGAGCTTCCACCTGGGGAAGCAACCACAATTAAAGATCATTATCGCCTCACTTGAAGTTAGTAGGCAATACACATTAAACAAGAGTACAACTTGACACTTTTAGATGAACCATAGAAAGGGGAAAAGATATAACCAAGGATGAAAATAGGACATATCAAGCATTGAAGATTTATCTTCCCTTTTTTGTCTTATCCATCTTTTCCACCCAAAAGATCAGGGAGAGACATACATTTTAAAATCAATCATAAAATCTTGAACCCAACAATGCCAATATAGAAGCAACAAAATTAAAACTCGTGACCTTAAAATTGCAGCATATTTTTCTCCTTAACTTTCACCCTAAACATTAATTCCTCTATGCATCAAGACTAATAGCAAAGTTTTACTACAGAAAAACATAGCAACGCAACTTAAATACTAGCAACTTATATTCAATGGTAGAAAAGAAGTCTAGAACACTAACCATGGCAACAGCTTCCTCTACATCATCCTTGTTTCTTCCGGCTACACGCCCTTTCAAAGATTCCAGGGCATCTCTAAGCTTCTTCAAAAGGACATGTTTCTCCAATGAAGCTGCCTCTCCGAGTCTTGCCTGAATCCATTGAAAGACTAGCTTATAAATTTGTTCAAATGACAATCCATAGTGGTTAGAAATTAATAAAAGTCTCAATGCTTCTCAACTTCGAATGGAATCAACTGACAATGACAGAAGAATCACTCACACGAATGGACTACTCAGAGACCATGCCTATTTCTTCAATCCAGTGGCATTTCTAGATGCATAAAAAATGATGATTTCATCCATAAAACAAAATATATTGTTGTACTGATCTTAATGACATTCACCAAGACGCCAACAAACTGAGATAACCTTTTTATTACTAAATCAAAAGACAAACCAACTTATAAGAAGTTCCCAACAATGAACAACCCATCTTCTATTCCTAGAATTTTTTTTTCATAAAGCTAAAATTGGTCGATCTAATATTAGGCAATTTAAACAAATTTTTTTATCAGTCTATCTAAAATAATCTTGCAATGCATATATAAATTAACTTAGAATGAAGTTGACCTCTTCAGACAACTTAGCAGCAGCAGCTAACCCCTTCTCAAATTTACTAGCGAGGTCACGAACAGAGAGGCGTTTCTGCTGCTCCAATAACAAGGCGGTCTCGCGAGCAACGACCTCCTTCATGGTCAAAACTTTAGGGTCTTCTTTGGCCTCCACAATCTGATTATTTGCCCCAATTTTGTAATTGGGAAAACGACTAGAAGCAAATATCACATCAGCTGATACAGCTGAAACTGCTTCCTTTTGCATAGTATTGCTGAACTCACGACTTACCCTCGTCATTGTTCCAAATTTAAACTCTGTTAAATCACCCAAAAAAGTTTTAATTTTTGGATTCTGTAGTAGGATTTAAAACGACTAGAAAATAAATGAGAATGAAATATCATTATCAAAAGCAGCTTAAACCAAAATGAGGGTCAGTGTTAACCAACTCAATTACTTCAATTAGGTAGCTTAATAATCTAATTAGTTATCAAACATTAAAAAAAGAAAAAGAAACAACCAATTTTAATCAGATAATCTGAAGTTTAGCAGAAATAAAACAAAATAATTGTACAATCATGCCAAAAACTAACCATAGAGAGAGAAAAAAATTTATAATTTTTTTTAAATGTAAACTCGTAACCAAAACAAAACATAACATCACTTAAAACAACTAACAAGTGCGAAATAAGATAGAAAATGAAAAGGGTGAGAGAGTACATGGTTATCTGAATTCTGAAACCCTCATTCAAGACATTTAAAAAATAAAGGGAAGAAGGAAATGGAACTTACAGATCAAGAAAATGTGGAAATTAAATCGGAATTAGATTGCTGGATCAGCTGAGATGAAATGGAAGAGGAGTTTGAGGATTATGTTGGAAAATCTTAATGGAGTAATATAAATAGTTGACGTTGAAAAGAGGAGCGCGTACAGAAGACGAAGAGAAAATGAATATGCCGCCCTACTAATCCTATGGATTTTATTTTACCCTTTGAATTTTACTGCTTTGATTACTTTATTGATTTTGTAGGGCGGGCAAAAATTGCATCAGTTTTTAAATTCTAGTCTCTCAATAAAAATGTGAATAAATATCTATGTGTATTATTTATATAAAATCGTTTAAAATTCAAACAATAATTCATTCAACTTATTTTTATAAACTCCACCCAATATGAAAAAAAATAAGTAAAATTTAAATTATAAAATAAAATTTATCAATTCGATTGATTTAATTTTTTTCTTTTTGACTCAACTCAACCTAATATTCATCTCTAAAGACTAGCGACGAGCAAAAAATGGTAAAGAATACGACAGTAACAGTATATAATGCCTCGTTGTCCACTGACTCCTCCCCTAGAATTTGAAATTTAGCTAATTTAATTAATAAAATCAACTTTTTTTAAAATTGTATCTAATAAATTTAAAATTTGATGTCGACTCTTGTTTAGTGTTCATCCGCTTTTCTGTAGAATCGACAATTTTATTAAAAAATATATTATTTTATTATAATTCATTTAAATATAAAAATATTTTAAAAGCAACCATGACATGAAAAGTATGGTCATAATAATATTACTAAACAAAAAAGTGTTAAACGTGTTTTCAGTAAAAAAAAAAGAACATGCTTCAAAAATTAAATTTTAAACATAATAAGCAATGACTCATTTTTCAAATAAATAAATTTAAATTTAAAGATTATTTACTAGGATGAATGATAAAATTATATATAAATTAAGGCATGACATAAAAAATATTTGCGGAATATAAATATGTTAATGTGTCAAATTTATATAAAATAAGTTTATAATATATAAAGTTTTAGAATAAAATCATTTTTACTTTGACAAATTTTAATTCAGATCTTGATCCTCTCTGAAAGGGAGGAAAATGACAAATTATAGGAAAAAAAAAAGGAAATTCTTAGTGGGTTTAGAACTCGTAACCTTAAGATCTAGATAAAAATGATCTAATAAAAATGTATAAATAATTTATTGTTAGCTTTAATCAAATCCAAACTTCAAAATTAATAATCCATTAAATTTGAACCTAATTTTAAATCACAAAAATCTTAGATAATGTTTAATATTTAAATGTGTGGGTCAGCTGAGATTTACAAATAAGGTATATAATATCATATGTTAAAACTTGAAAATAAATATTTTGAGATTGTGTTTAAAGGGCCAAACCAGCTTTTTTTTTTTACCCAAAATATTTCAAAAACAATAAAAACACTCAAAAATTTGTTCTCCAAACTTTGGTTTGCCCACACATGAATTTTCCAGCTTTTAAAAATCTTGGTTTGTCCACAATAGCCAAAAACGGGGAACGATTTTAAAAGATATAAAGAACAAAAAAAAAAAAAAGAGAAAAATGCTTGGCCGGTGGAGATGTTTGAGAATGAGTGAATGACTGCCTGCCCACCCAGTGCCCGCATAATCCATAAAAAGCATTTCCCAAGTTTATATTGAATATATAACACGAAAGTAATATGAATACGATTACTTTATAATCGTGTTTTCTAAAATTTTGTTTTTAAAAAACAATATATACTTCTATTTTTTATACATTTTTATTACTAGTAGATCAAATAATTCCAGAGTTAAAAATTAAATTATTACATACAAACCAAACTCTTTGCTGTTTTTAAAACCTTAACTCAATTATATTTTATATCACCGACTACCTAATTGAAAAAGGCCAATGTGGCAATGAGATCATATATTTTGACTTTGGAAAATATTATTTATTTTCATATAACGGCCACGAGGCTTAAGAACAATAATAGGGAGATTTGATTGGAAGTTGGTCAAGCCAAGTTGATGTGATTTGGGTCCTTGTTTATTCATTTGGGTTGTTATTTAACTCTGTTTTTAATTCATCAATAATTTACAAAATTAATAAAACCCAAATGTCAAATAAAATGATTGGATCACTAATCATTACATTTACGGATTTCTTTTTTTAAAAAATAAAGGTTTTTTAAGGGGGATTGGACCTGGTTCGATGGAATAAGATGATATATTTATGTTCAAACACTACAAATCAAATTTTAAGCTAAACCAGCTTTTCCCTCAATAAATTTCAATAGCAATAAAAATACTCAAAATTTTAGTCTTCAAACTTTATTTTGCCCGTCATTTTAACCCTTAAACCTTGATTTGTCTATACCTGAATTTTTTATGTAACCCCCTCGTCCCGGTCTGGCCGGATGACTGGTCCGAGTGGGCCACACGGGGAAAACCGAAGCGAAACCCGTTAAGGTTCTCCCTCGGTTAGCAACCCTATTTTTTTTTACTTAATCTTTTCTAAAGGTTCATTTAAGTCCTATGTGATCAAACAGCGAAATAAAATACATGAGACAAACATTCGATTCCAAAACAGCAATTAAACAGCTCACTTTTAATCTTTTAAACAGGCCGTTTCGAAACACCCTTGAGGCGTATCGAAACGCCTTGACCAGGTCAACTGTCCTAGAGCCCTTTACAAGGGGTCGTATCGAAACGGTGGTCAACCGTTTCGAAACGTCCACGACGGTCAATATCTCGTGGTCAACGAGATTTTGACCGTTTCGAAACCTTTACACCCGTTTCGAAACACCTTCATCTCGTGAATTTCTCAGAATTCCAGTAGCCAAAACGTTCCGATACGCGTTTCGGAACAGGGGTTCCAAAGGCCATACCGTATCGAAACGCGTTCTGATACGGGGTCCCTGAAGCCTACCCGTTCCGAAACGATCCCTCCCGTTTCGAAATGCTGGCAGTCTGTAACCTTTGAAATACAGATTTATGGGTGTTTTGACAAGTCTAAAAGTCCCATAGGACCCCCTAAAGGCACACAAAACCATCAAACAAAGTCTAGAGGCATACATCCTAGATTTAACATACTTAAACACATACAAGCATGGATTTGGACAATCTTTCATACAAGCATGCTTGAAGACATCAAAAAGAACCAATAAGCATCATACATTTCAAATAAGTTTACATGTCATTCAAGCAACTTAAGCATCCATAAGCCATCCATCATACAAGCATTTGGCAAGATACATCATGCTTACAAATCAAGTCAACCATAGACATACATCAAACTCAAATCAACAACACCTATCCCATTGCTTTACTATTACAATCTTTAAATTTAAACATCATACTTGAGCTAACCGTAAGCAACACTTGGAGGCCTTTCCTTGCCTTTGCCACCCACAAGCTATTTATCTGCATTGTCGAACAAAAGAGAGCGTAAGCATAAAAGCTTAGTGAGGGTAAGCTCTTTAAAAACAACCTCGACAATGCAGGGTCCAAGCACGAGCTACAACCAAGATAAAATGCATGGTCTTACCTCCGATCCACGCGAGCCATAAATATAGATGATGCATGAACATATATTCATTGTCATGTCATGCTCAACATGTTTAAATCCACAACATATGAAATCACATATATTACACCATGTTAGCAACACACCCCAAAACACATTGGTTCACAATTAACCCCATATTGGCAACATAAACTACAATCTGTATTGGCACCTAGCTATGACTCGAATACGCGGATAACCGTTAGAACTCATATCCAACAACTCAACCATTACCTGACGGTGGGATTCCACTCATCACCGTTCACGCGGAGGGGATTCCACTCATCCTCACGCCCCGTCGATGGGATTCCACTCATCACCGACTAATATAAATACAATTTCCGGGCGAACCCGTACTCCTCCTTGGTGACTCAACGCCACCAAGGCCACACGCGACTTTTGACTCATGTGTACACACTAACATCCTAATGATCGATCATTTGTACCCAAGCATACTAGTGCCAATACTACACATTTCATTAATCATTCATAAAGTCAATTCATAACACTTCCGTGCTTAGCACGTACTCACCATGACTTACCATCATGTACAAACCACATTTCCATGCCTAGCATGTACTCACCATGATCCTCGGATCATACAAACATCTCATAACATCATTTCACATGTCAAAACCACATGTACAACATTAACAACCATATCACATTATAGCTTACACATGTGTATAACCATATCATATCTATCATCAACATGCATATAACAATACATCAAACATGCCCCAACATACATGTATACAACATATACGTAATCAACACCATCCCAAATTAATACGAGGCATATACAACCATTAAAAAGTGCAACCAAAGTCTCTAATCAAAGCTTGGGATTAGGCTACCACTCTAATCCCAACTCTAGGTGGGTTTACCAAGCCCATCCTAGGTTCACATGCTTGAACCAAATACTCAAAACCAATTTGAAAATATTTAACCACTCACCTAAGCTTCCAAGCTCCAAGCCAAGCAAGCAATCATCTTCAATTTCCCGGATTCGGTCCCAAAGTCTCTTCAACGTTTCCTCTTGCTTCAAGTCAAACAAAACACTTACATTACTTCCCTATTCAATGCTAATTCAATCATCCATCTACTTTGCAAATCACAACCCATTTCCACAATTTTCCAAACCACATAACATCCTAAAACCCCAATTTTCGTGCTCCCCCAAAGGCTTGCTGAAAAATCAATTTCCCAACATCCAAATGACTTCCAAAACATCCCAAAACACCCTCATACCATAGGTAGACCAACAGCCCATCAATTTCAACATAAAACCCACCAAAAACTCAAGTGTTACAACCTTAAAACTAGCCTTAAGACCATACTACGAATTTTCATCCAAAATTAACCAAATTAACATATATGGTGTACTTCATCATGCTTAAACAAAACCCCAACCTAATTTATCAAAACAAATCGAAAAACCCCATTAAAACCCCAAATTTCCATATGAACCCTAATTTCTCAAAACCCATATTTTCGAAATTTAAGACAATATACAAGTAGAGGTTGAAGAGGAGGTTAAGAAAATATAATTACCTCTTAAAATGGTGTTGAAATCGGGTGCTAAAATAAATGGAATAGTAACTCAAAGCTTGAAAGGTTTTAGAAATGGTGGGGGCTTTCAAATGTGAAAATGGGGAAGAATGAGGGAGGAAGACAACTTTACAATAAAGTGGTCTTGCTTTATTTAAAACTTGGGTAAATAGCAACATAGGTCCCTCCCTTCATATTAAAACTCAATTAGACCATTATTTGAAATTGAATCGTTTTAATTAAGTTTTATTTGACCCGAACTAATACTCGGCTAACTCCTAGGCCCGAAACACAGGTGTTACAACTCTCCCCCACTTAAAGAAATTTCGCCCCCGAAATTAATCGATCACGGAGGGCCACTGAAACATGCACCTCCACACATTCCTCTCTCACCTCAACATACTAACCAACTCGAAAGACTTACCACACAACTATAGATCTCTGATGCTAAGATCTCGACTGATCCTCTGTTGCACGCAATTTCAAACTCAACTCAATCTCTTCAACAAACATAGCACGAAACAGATCTGACTCACACTTTCGAATCACAGATACACATTACATATCACAAACCCATTTTCTAACTCTGGTGGCAACTGCAACAAACAGACAACAGAATTAGCCCGATTCATAATCTCATACAACACTGTTTGAACACTTGACTCATAACTTCCTCTAACTGACCATCTGACTTCGACCGGTATCCAAACACTATACAAATGTCTTCAAGAATAATCTAGTTGAAATCTCGAATCTCTATTACTCGCTTCCATTAAAAATCTTCCGCGAATGTAGCAACTAGAAGAAAACTGACGCTCGGTCTCAACATACTGACAATTTACACACTGACTCTCATACTGAACCACATTATTCATCCGCTCAATCTAGAAATACTCATCTTCAACCCACAATATGTCTTCATACTACTCGGATGCAATACAAAAGAAATACTGTGTGCTTCGGCCAAAACAATATGTCTCATAACACTATGTCAATCAGTACAATTATTCTGTCTCTGAAATGCAAAATTCTATCATCTCTGAAACTGTATTCTGAAGGTCTTCCCGTTATTATGCCTTGCACGTGAGGTGCCAAGAATCTGTCTTGCAACTGTTTCTCTTCAAGCATTCTGACTCACTGTAGGTTCAACATGAAACTCGGCCACAAGAATACTGTCATTCGGTAACTGAATTCAGCAAATACAACTCGCAACTCAACTACTAATCTATCAGCAATTACAACTCGAAACATCGGTCACTACGTTGACTATCTTCGGATGGTGCTCAATCTTGATATTACAGTCTTCAAGCAGTTCTAACTACTCAAGTTCTGATAATATGTACGTACACACTGTGCATTTCTTAATTTACAAGCTTTGTCTCTAAGTCTTCGAAGAAAATACAACTGTAATTAACTATATGTCTCATATCGGATAACTCTTCTCACGGTCTTTCAACTATCTCGACAATCAAGCCACAAATCTTTTGTCTTGCATGAACACACAACCTAACTCTACACGTAACACATCACTATGGTTCGCAAACCCTTTCTCTGATATAAGCTGATTCAAGGTCGAAGCTCTCTTCAAAGTCTCTTTCGGTTCCTCAAGGGCTCATTGTCTCGCATCTAACCACACAACTGAACATTCTTCTGTAGCAATCTATCAATGGAGCAACTGTCTTCAAACACTATTTACAATTCTCTGAGAGTAACAAGGCTAGACCTAGGAACTATAGATATCTGTCACAGTCTTCAATTTCTTCCAACTCATATCTTCCTTTGCCTACTTGGGATTTTCTCTAACACATTCAGCTGAACTACATGTCCTAGGAGAACATCTTCATTAACTCGGAGTTCACGTTGGCTCAACTTGGCATACCACTGATTCCTTAAAAGGATCTACCACACAAACTTCGAAGCTTGTCATGGCCTTTTTCGGTACGTGAATATACTCATGTGTCATCTATGAGAACTATTACAACTGATCAAGGAACTCAAGAATTATTTTGTTCAACATCTCTATGAAGGTAACTAATATACTAGTCAAACAAAACGGCATAACTCAGAGCTCAAGGTGATCACACCTCACTCCTAAAGCTGCCCTCGGTACCTCAAATTTTCTCACTTTCAACTGGTAGTAAACGGATCTCAAACTAATCTTCAAATAGACTGAAACACACACTAACTGACCAACAAATCACTGACACTCAGAAACGGATGTTAATCATTCACTGTCACTTGTTCCAACTGTCTGAAATCTAAACATATTCTTGTATTGTCCTCTCTCTTCTTCACAAATTGCACTATAGAACTCTGAGATGATGCACTAGGCCTAATGAATCTAAGGTCTAACAAATCCCGAAGTTGATTCTTCAACATTCTCAATTCTTCCGGAAATCATAAGATATGGAGCAATCAAAACAGGAGTAAACTCAAAGACGGTCTCAATATCAAACTCTTCCTCTCTAGGCAGAGATAAGACGACAATTCTTCCAAACACTTCTAGGAAAAGAAAACACAAACTATCCTAACATTATGCGGTCTAGTCTTCATTCAAAATCGAATTCATCACAATTTCTAAGCAATCCTGTCAACTAAACTCAATCAATCTTTGACCTCTAAATCTGGATCAACATTCAACAAGAAGTTCGCCTCCTCACCTACCACTACAGTCACACAAAAATTTGCGTCTTCAAAGCAACTCTCTCTTTTTCTTAACGTATACACTAACTCTATGCTCTTCAAGCCAAACCTTGACAAAAGGTATATCAAAACCGTAGAAAGGCAATCACTTCACATCTACTAGAAACTAGTAACTCTGAACCACCAACAAACATCTTCTGTACATCTTTCTGATCACTACTATCTCCCAAAAGGTCTAGTCACATGCGTCCCTACGTCTAAAATCTCAACAGAGATACGTCAAAACCTTTGCACGCTCACACAAACGGACGATTCTACTAAAATTGTAACTTCAAAAGTACACATTTGATAGTCTTCGGTTCTCTTGTTTTCAGACTGGTTCTTCAACAAAATCTAACTCTTCTAAACTGTTCTTAGAGCATTTCAAAACTTCAAAAAATGCAGTTCTGAGCACACACAGACAACCATGCTGGAAAACCACCCAGACGCACACTGGCCCCAAACACACAAATCGGTTCCCGTTCACGGACACTGATCGGCTGTCTTGCATCGAAATCATAGGCTGAACCCCAACGGTCACCACTAACACTTCTGAAATTCAGATTACTCACACGAGACCCCTACCTAAATCTCGCCAAAAGAACTAAGGTACTCATACCTACCTCATCGAGCACATTCAAACTTGCATGCTTGTTAACAACATACGGAAGTACGAACTCAGAACCAATCAGAAGAGACAAACTCAAAACTGTACCAAGGGCTTATCCACTATAACATAGATACCACTCTGACTCCCACTCATAGGTCTTCACTTCTTTTCACCAACTAATACCAGAATCGGTCTCGTCGTCTCCCACCAACAAGAATCAACTCACGTGCACGCGGACTCGAGCAAACAAATTGTACCTCAACTCCGGTACAACTATACTCCCCTAACTGTAGCAAAGAACTTCCTCTACATCATCCCCATTTTCAAAACCCCAACTTCCACTTACCGATTCACGGCTCACACACTGGCCCTAAACTTACTAAAAGCAATAAATCAATCACAATTTAACATACAAATTGGATTAGCAAAGGAAAGGTCCAAGTGGCTCAAGTATGATTTCCCTCACTTAAAATCCTTTTTCCGATGTAATAGAAGCAATGGGACTCTACTAAACATGTTTCAACCAAATCAGCACACATACATGCTCAACCAAGCATATAACAAGGCATACTTGCTAAACAAGCAAACAAATGCGTACGATCAAACAACATGCATTCCCAATCAAACAATCACACATCACAGCATACACGGGTAACGAGCAACATGCTTTTAAACAAACAATCAACTTACTTGTCATACAAGCAATCATACTCACAAAGCAAGCAAACGCCGTGCATATCAATTCAAAACTTAAACTTACCTCACTTACCTGCCCAAGGTCTCGGTAACCTTAGGCTCTGATACCAACAAATGTAACCCCCTCGTCCCGGTCTGGCCGGATGACTGGTCCGAGTGGGCCACACGGGGAAAACCGAAGCGAAACCCGTTAAGGTTCCCCCTCGGTTAGCAACCCTATTTTTTTTTACTTAATCTTTTCTAAAGGTTCATTTAAGTCCTATGTGATCAAACAGCGGAATAAAATACATGAGACAAACATTCGATTCCAAAACAGCAATTAAACAGCTCACTTTTAATCTTTTAAACAGGCTGTTTCGAAACACCCTTGAGGCGTATCGAAATGCCTTGACCAGGTCAACTGTCCTAGAGCCCTTTACAAGGGGTCGTATCGAAACGGTGGTCAACCGTTTCGAAACGTCCACGACGGTCAATATCTCGTGGTCAACGAGATTTTGACCGTTTCGAAACCTTTACACCCGTTTCGAAACACCTTCATCTCGTGAATTTCTCAGAATTCTAGTAGCCAAAATGTTCCGATACGCGTTTCGGAACAGGGGTTCCAAAGGCCATACCGTATCAAAACGCGTTCCGATACGGGGTCCCTGAAGCCTACCCGTTCCGAAACGATCCCTCCCGTTTCGAAATGCTGGCAGTCTGTAACCTTTGAAATATAGATTTAGGGGTGTTTTGACAAGTCTAAAGGTCCCATAGGACCCCCTAAAGGCACACAAAACCATCAAACAAAGTCTAGAGGCATACATCCTAGATTTAACATACTCAAACACATACAAGCATGGATTTGGACAATCTTTCATACAAGCATGCTTGAAGATATCAAAAAGAACCAATAAGCATCATACATTTCAAATAAGTTTACATGCCATTCAAGCAACTTAAGCATCCATAAGCCATCCATCATACAAGCATTTGGCAAGATACATCATGCTTACAAATCAAGTCAACCATAGGCATACATCAAACTCAAATCAACAACACCTATCCCATTGCTTTACTATTACAATCTTTAAATTTAAACATCATACTTGAGCTAACCGTAAGCAACACTTGAAGGCCTTTCCTTGCCTTTGCCACCCACAAGTTATTTATCTGCATTGTCGAACAAAAGAGAGCGTAAGCATAAAAGCTTAGTGAGGGTAAGCTCTTTAAAAACAACCTCGACAATGCAGGGTCCAAGCACGAGCTACAACCAAGATAAAATGCATGGTCTTACCTCCGATCCACGCGAGCCATAAATATAGATGATGCATGAACATATATTCATTGTCATGTCATGCTCAACATGTTTAAATCCACAACATATGAAATCACATATATTACACCATGTTAGCAACACACCCCAAAACACATTGGTTCACAATTAACCCCATATTGGCAACATAAACTACAATCTGTATTGGCACCTAGCTATGACTCGAATACGCGGATAACCGTTAGAACTCATATCCAACAACTCAACCATTACCTGACGGTGGGATTCCACTCATCACCGTTCACGCGGAGGGGATTCCACTCATCCTCACGCCCCGTCGATGGGATTCCACTCATCACCGACTAATATAAATACAATTTCCGGGCGAACCCGTACTCCTCCTTGGTGACTCAACGCCACCAAGGCCACACGCGACTTTTGACTCATGTGTACACACTAACATCCTAATGATCGATCATTTGTACCCAAGCATACTAGTGCCAATACTACACATTTCATTAATCATTCATAAAGTCAATTCATAACACTTCCGTGCTTAGCACGTACTCACCATGACTTACCATCATGTACAAACCACATTTCCATGCCTAGCATGTACTCACCATGATCCTCGGATCATACAAACATCTCATAACATCATTTCACATGTCAAAACCACATGTACAACATTAACAACCATATCACATTATAGCTTACACATGTGTATAACCATATCATATCTATCATCAACATGCATATAACAATACATCAAACATGCCCCAACATACATGTATACAACATATACGTAATCAACACCATCCCAAATTAATACGAGGCATATACAACCATTAAAAAGTGCAACCAAAGTCTCTAATCAAAGCTTGGGATTAGGCTACCACTCTAATCCCAACTCTAGGTGGGTTTACCAAGCCCATCCTAGGTTCACATGCTTGAACCAAATACTCAAAACCAATTTGAAAATATTTAACCACTCACCTAAGCTTCCAAGCTCCAAGCCAAGCAAGCAATCATCTTCAATTTCCCGGATTCGGTCCCAAAGTCTCTTCCACGTTTCCTCTTGCTTCAAGTCAAACAAAACACTTACATTACTTCTCAATTCAATGCTAATTCAATCATCCATCTACTTTGCAAATTACAACCCATTTCCACAATTTTTCAAACCACATAACATCCTAAAACCCCAATTTTCGTGCTCCCCTAAAGGCTTGCTGAAAAATCAATTTCCCAACATCCAAATGACTTCCAAAACATCCCAAAACACCCTCATACCATAGGTAGACCAACAGCCCATCAATTTCAACATAAAACCCACCAAAAACTCAAGTTTTACAACCTTAAAACTAGCCTTAAGACCATACTACGAATTTTCATCCAAAATTAACCAAATTAACATATATGGTGTACTTCATCATGCTTAAACAAAACCCCAACCTAATTTATCAAAACAAATCGAAAAACCCCATTAAAACCCCAAATTTCCATATGAACCCTAATTTCTCAAAACCCATATTTTCGAAATTTAAGACAATATACAAGTAGAGGTTGAAGAGGAGGTTAAGAAAATATAATTACCTCTTAAAATGGTGTTTTACAACCTTAAAACTAGCCTTAAGACCATACTACGAATTTTCATCCAAAATTAACCAAATTAACATATATGGTGTACTTCATCATGCTTAAACAAAACCCCAACCTAATTTATCAAAACAAATCGAAAAACCCCATTAAAACCCCAAATTTCCATATGAACCCTAATTTCTCAAAACCCATATTTTCGAAATTTAAGACAATATACAAGTAGAGGTTGAAGAGGAGGTTAAGAAAATATAATTACCTCTTAAAATGGTGTTGAAATCGGGTGCTAAAATAAATGGAATAGTAACTTAAAGCTTGAAAGGTTTTAGAAATGGTGGGGGCTTTCAAATGTGAAAAGGGGGAAGAATGAGGGAGGAAGACAACTTTACAATAAAGTGGTCTTGCTTTATTTAAAACTTGGGTAAATAGCAACATAGGTCCCTCCCTTCATATTAAAACTCAATTAGACCATTATTTGAAATTGAATCGTTTTAATTAAGTTTTATTTGACCCGAACTAATACTCGGCTAACTCCTAGGCCCGAAACACGGGTGTTACATTTTAACTTTTACAAAACATTAGTTTGCATCGGGGACGAAACTATGTGGGGGTGAAAAGGAGCAATTGCCCTCACCTTCGAATTTTTTTAGCTTTGTCCCCTTTATTTAAATTGTTTTAAAATTAGTTTATTTATGAATTTATCTCACACTTTCAATTTTAAACTTTCAGTTTCCACAAGCGCCATAATTTTAAGGTATATGGAGTTAGTTTAGAGGTTTAGGTGTAGAGAGTTAAAATTTAAGGAAAGTTGTTTCAATTTAGGGTCTAGGGTTTATAGGTTAGGATTTAGTTTTTAAGGTAATATGGTGAAGATTTAGGTTTTAACATATAAACTCTAAATTATAATCATAAACCTTAAATTGAAACAACTATCCCTAAATTCTAATCTCCTATCCTTAGACTCCTAAACCTTATACCATATACCCATAAACTAACTTTCTATACCCTAAAACTAAGGTGTTTTTTCACCTCCTGTGTATAGAATATTTAACCTTAATAGTATTATAAATTGTGAAATATCGTCAAAACATAATCTCTAAATAGCCTCCTAGTTTGAGAAAGCCGTGGAACTTTGCATGTTGTTACTTGTTACAACATCAGCATGCACGTTAACCCGTGTAATTCCAATAATCTATCCAAAACCCTGCTTTCCCTCTGCTCCAAAGCCAGATCTTTTCTCCAAACCAAGCAAACTCACGCCTTTGCCATTCTCCATGGCCTCCTCCCCACTGACATTTCCCTCTCCGCCTCTCTCATTCTCCGCTACGCCGCTTTTAATTCCTCTTCAACTTGTCACCTTCTGTTCCAACAATCTCTTCCCTATACTCGAACACCTTTCTTATGGAACACCTTCATCCGTGCTTTATCCATTGCCAGAGTTAATCACGACGGATTTCAGTTCCATATTTACAATTCAATGCTTCGAACCGGAATAAAACCCGATGTTCATACTTTCCCTTTCGTTCTCAAGGCCTGTGCCGATGGTTTTTGTTTTCAGAAAGGTTTGGAGATTCATGGGAGTGTTTTTAAAACTGGGTTTGGTTCAAATGTTCTTTTAGGCAATACCCTCTTGTCTTTTTATGGCAACTGCGGTGGTTTGAGGGAAGCTAGGAAAGTGTTTGAAGAAATGCGTGAGAGAGATGTTGTATCGTGGAGTACGGTTATTGGGGTTTTTTCTGTTAATGGGTTTTACTTGGAGGCCCTTAATTTGTTCTCCCTGATGAATTTTAGTTCTGATATAAAGCCCAACATGGTTACTTTTGTCACTTTGTTGCCCGTTTGTGGAAGGGTTGGAGATACAAGGTTGGTGGCGCAGATTCATGGAAGTGTTGTTAAGCTTGGATTAAATTTTGAAGTTACTATTGGGAATGCATTGGTTGATGCATATGGGAAGTGTCTGAGTTCAGATGATTCAAAACGAGTTTTTGATGAAATGGTAGATAAAAATGGAGTTTCTTGGAATGCAATAATTACTAGTCTAGCTTACATGGGGCTTAACAGGGATGCGTTGGATATGTTCAGGTTGATGATGGAGGTTGGGCTGACACCCGATTCCATCACTATTTCAAGTATGATAGCAGTGTTGGTTGAATTAGAATTTTTCAGTTTAGCGATGGAGATTCATGGTTTTAGTTTGAGATTTGGTATTGAACATGATGCTTTTATCTCGAACACATTGATTGATATGTATGCTAAAGCTGGTCATCCGGGTTCAGCTTCAAATGTGTTTCACCAAATGAATTTGAAGAGAACTGTTGTTTCATGGAACGCTATGGTTGCCAATTTTGCTCAGAATAGGCTCGAATCAGCGGCTATAGAACTACTAAGAGAAATGCAAGCTCAAGGTGAGGTTCCGGATTCTATCACCTTAACAAATGTTCTTCCAGCTTGTGGACGGGTAGGATTTCTTCGAAATGGAAAAGAAATTCATTGTAGAACGATTCGTCTGGGATCCAACTATGACCTGTTTGTTTCCAATGCTCTGACAGACATGTATGCAAAATGTGGAAACCTAAATCTTGCTCAAAATGTCTTTAACACCTCAGTTAAGGATGAAGTCTCTTACAACATTTTGATCTTAGGCTATTCTCAAACTAGTGAATGGTTAAAATCTGTGAGTTTGTTCTCAGAAATGGGACTCATTGGTATGAAACATGATGTAGTTTCATTCATGGGTGTTATATCAGCCTGTGCAAACCAAGCCGCATTCAAGCAAGGAAAAGAAATCCATGGACTGGCGGTGAGAAGGCATTTTCACACTCATCTATTTGTGGCTAATTCCCTACTGGACTTCTACACTAGATGTGGAGAAATTGACACTTCTAGGAATCTCTTTGACCAGATTAAACACAAGGACGTAGCCTCATGGAATACTATGATATTTGGTTACGGAATGCTAGGTGAACTAGACCCTGCCATCAGTCTTTTTGAAGCAATGAAGAAAGATGGTATTGAATATGATTCGGTTTCATACATTGCAATACTTTCAGCTTGTAGCCATGGAGGTCTACTTGAAAAGGGGAGGAAATACTTTGAAGCAATGAAAGCTCAGGAAATTAAGCCAACAGAAATGCATTACGCGTGTATGGTCGATCTTCTTGGCAGGGCTGGCCTACTGGAAGAGGCGGAAGAACTTATTAAAAGCTTGTCGATTACCCCGGATGCTAATATTTGGGGTGCTTTACTTGGAGCATGCAGAATTTTCGGAAATGTTGAGCTAGGGTGTTGGGCTGCTGAGAATTTGTTTAAGTTAAAGCCCCAGCATGCTGGATATTATACTGTTCTTTCAAGCATGTATGCTGAAGCGGGGAAATGGGATGAGGCAAATAGGGTTAAGGAACTGATGAAATTAAGGGGAGCAAGGAAGAAACCTGGGTGCAGTTGGGTTCATATCGAAGACCAGGTTCATGCTTTTGTGGCTGGAGAGAGAATGGAGAGATTGGATCCAACTCTATGGCTTGCTTGATACAGGTAAATTTTTGTTAGGACCATTTTGATTCAGTTTGGCAGTTCATCTCTTGAGATTATCCAGCAGCTCTGCTTGTTAAGGAATTTTTAGGTCTCATTAGTGTTGTGTCTTATGAGCATTATCAGGTATTACACCGTTATTCTTTTGTGTACTTCTCAAGGAGAGGACTGCGAGTGATGGAAGAGAGGGGATAGGGTCAGCATCGGCACTATCCTTGAGCCTTATTCATTGAACAAAGGTTGTTTCAGCAGTTCATGGCACCCATCTGGGGCAGGGATACCGGGCCGTGTTTACCGTCAGCCAAGCCTGATCGTAGACCAGGTTCTCTGATGCTGAAGGAGCTCCTGTAACAAAAGGGAAAAGGAGGAGGTAGAAAGAAAACTCACGGTAGATTGTAGCTGTCAAAGGAATCATTTGTGATACCTTATCCAGTTTCGCACCTGCTATGTTTGAGGTTCATTTCATCCCGAGAGAGTGCAATCAGGTGACGGATGGACTGACGAACGAAATCATGTACTATTCGTAAATCTAGCTTTATTAGTGTTTATGACGTTGAAGCCATGGTATTATTTTAAATGCTGCGTTTGAAGTGGTTGATTGTTAATAAAATACATACTAATACTATTCAGAGCACAAAATATGTTGGTGTTGTACGAAAAATATTTGAAAACTAATAAATGCAGTACAGGTACAAAAAAGTACCGTATGTTTGGGTTATGTGTTTGCTGGCGTGCATTCCTTTTGGCTGTTACGGCCTCGGCTGTCAATCGAAGCAGGTTACCAGAGTAGATTAGAGGAATCTAAAATGTATTGGAGATGCGGGGGATCGAACCCCGTGCCTCTCGCATGCAAAGCGAGCGCTCTACCATTTGAGCTACATCCCCAGTTGATTCTACACTTTATAACAAAACAATATTACAATTTAAGAAAAGGATACAAAACATAAGAGACGGCTGAGAAGTAACAATTATATTTGTATGCACATTTCTTCATATAAAATATAAATGTCATTTATTATTTTATATAAAACAGATTTAATCAATTGCCTTTAAAGAATTTGGGGAACTAACAAATAGATTCCAACAAAATTCGAACAGCCTTGGCCTCTCAAACCCAGGCTTTCTCAGTTAAAAAAAATCCATGCATATTCCAACCTAGTGAGATTTATGTGTTCAATCTCAGCACCTCCTTTAGCCAAGACATAATTTCTGAAAAATCTGCAAATCATTTAGCATCAGCATAGTCATTCCTAGCGCATACATCAAAAGTGAACAAATGTGTTGCCATTAGCCATACTTGAACTACTGATTAATGCCTCTGAACATTTCTGACACTGTTATGACTTGTGACAAACTACAGCTCTGCAGAAAGAGTCATTGTCTATGACCCACAGACTCATTTCCTGAAGCTGCTTCTGAATGGAATCCATATCCAACTCTTTAACCCAGTAAACCACCTTTTTATTGGTCTCCAAGGTTTGATTGCCGCCGGTTACCCCGGATGCTAATATTTGGGGTGCTTTACTTGGAGCATGCAGAATTTTCGGAAATGTTGAGCTGCTGAGAATTTGTTCAAGTTAAAGCCCCAGCATGCTGGATATTATACTGTTCTTTCAAACATGTATGCTGAAGCAGGGAAATGGGATGAGACAAATAGGGTTAAGGAAGAAACCTGGGTGCAGTTGGGTTCATATCGATGACCAGGTTCATGCTTTTGTGGCTGGAGAGAGAATGGAGAGATCGGATCCAACTCTATGGCTTGCTTGGTACAGGTAAATTTTTGTTAGGACCATTTTGATTCAGTTTGGTGGTTCATCTCGAGATTATTCAGCAGTTCTGCTTGTCAAGGAACTTTTAGGTCTCATTAGTGTTGTGTCTTATGGGCATTATCAGGTATTACACCGTTATTCTTTTGTGTATTTCTCAAGGAGAGGACTGCGAGAACGGTGATGGAAGAGAGGGGATAGGGTCAGCATCGGCACTATCCTTGAGCCCTATTCATTGAACAAATGCTGTTTCGGCAGTTCGTGGCACCCATCTGGGGCAGGGATGGATTGATCAAGTACCGGGCCATGTTTACCGTCAGCCAAGCCTGATCGTGGACCAGGTTCGACCCTGTTCAGCATTCTCTGATGCTGAAGGAGCTCCTGTCGGCCTTTAGCCTGCAACAATTGAAGTTTTAAATAGGGGGGAAACAAAAAGGAAAAGGAGGAGGTAGAAAGAAAAATGAAGCCTTCAAGCATGCCTGCAATTACATTTAGCACATAATTTTGTTTAGAAATCAGAATTTACAAGTTGACTCGCCCTGCCAAATTTTGCTCGTTGACCTGATGACAAATATGTATGAAAAATATTTGAAAACTAATAGATGCAGTATAGGTACAAACTACCGTAAGTTTGTTTGCTGCATGCAAACATTTTGGCTGTTTCGGCCTCGGCGGGTTGGCTGTGAATCGAAACAGGTTACCTGGTCATATATGAGGAATCTAAAATGAGATGGAGATGCGGGGGATCGAACCCCGTGCCTCTCGCATGCAAAGCGAGCGCTCTACCATTTGAGCTACATCCCCAGTTGGTAGTAGGCTTTATAATAACATTTAAATCAGATATTAATCAAAGCATACAATACATCCAAGAAGTAACAATTATATAAATATGCACATTTCCTCATATGAAATAGAAATGGAATTTATTATTTTTATCTAAAACAGATTTAACCAATTGCCTTTAAAGAATTTGGGGAACTAACAAATAGGTTTCAACAAAATTCAAACAACCCTCAAGCCCAGGCTCTCTCAGTTTTGAGAAAAATCCATACACATTCGAATCTAGTGAGATTTATGAGTTCAATCTCACCACCTCCTTTAGCCAAGACATAATCTCTGAAAAATCTCTAACTCATTTAGCATCATCATATTCATTCCTAGCACATACATCAAAAGTGAACAAAAGTGTTGCCATTAGCCATACTTGAACTACTGATTAATGCCTCTGAACATTTCTGTCACTGTTATGACTTGTGACAAACTACAGCTCTGCAGGAAGAGTCATTATCTATGACCCACAGACTCATTTCCTGAAGCTGCTTCTGAATGGAATCCATATCTAACTCTTTAACCCAGTAAACCACCTTTTTATTGGTCTCCAAGGTTTGATTGAGATTTTGGTTACTGATTTCCATCCCGAGGCTTTTCTCATCAAATTGCTTATATCTAATTCCCTTCTGCTCCATCAGTTTTGTCATTACAGATGCAAAATTTCTGCTATCTCTTGGTACCGAATCTTTATCCACCATAACTGCAATATCATGCAGAAAAGCATCAGTCCAAATTTTGTGAGCAGAAGGTGAGGTCTTGACAAAGAAAAGGTCCAAGCTCTCTCCTGCATAGAAGTCATCTGCCGGATCAACATACTCATGAAACAGGTCATTGTCAACAAAAACCATGTTTCCATTCAATACCCAAGTATTATAGCTGAATTCTAAACTTGTTTTGACAACATAAGCCTTCAATAGAATCTCTTTCATAAACCTAGAATTTGACTCTTGAATTCTCCCTGATTCAGATGATCTTATATTGTTGAGGAATTGGTCTGCATCAATCACAGGATATCCCCTTCGAGCAAGATCAAACAGAAAGTCTGTTGCAGGACCGAAGAAAATGTAATTCCAAATATTTAGGCTCTCAAAGTGGCAAAGAAGGTTTCTAGTAACTGTGTCTGGCACCCCAAATAGGCTAACAAGTAAAACAGTTCCCTTTGTCTGCACAGAGGGAAGAATAGACCCCAGATCATTCAAGTACCTTACAATTCTTCCCGGAATGACTTCCCTGAAACAGAAATCATACCACTTCATAGAACTCAAAGATTTCATTTCCGGAAAATGGGAATCAAAAGAATTTGCATCCAATAGTTGAGAATCTGGCCCTGCTGTTTTTCCATAGTTAACACCAACATCCCTGTGGGAGACGCTAAGTGATTTCTCATTTGGAAACTTTGTGTAGATATTAAAATAGCCACGAGAGTGAATAAATTTAATGAACCAAGGAGTCCATATTCTTTCTCCCATCTTTTTGTACCAACCCGTGGTAACCTGTATATATTTTGTAGATTTTATTAAACTGAAAATAAACACCAAACATACGAGCAATGAAAGGCGAAGAAAAGAGCAAAAACTACATAAATTTACCATCCCATCAAGAAATGGCTTGATGTCTTTCGCCTTGTGATCATCGTACCACAACCTAAACTCTTTCCAAGGCTTTGGAAAGAGAAGCTGGCCCCAAGTGCCTACCAGTTGGTAAAAGAAAAGTCCCGAGGTGCTCTCCAGTAGCATCTTGTTTCCATGTTTACCTGGAGATGCAAACAAATAATGAAGGAACATCGAAAACTCAAACAGAAAAGAAAGAAAATGCAATTTACAAGCAGTGGATTGATTACCCTAGTGATTTCCAACAGAAGATGCAGTTCTCTCAACTAGGGCTTGCATGTTTTTACTATTTTCTTTTTACTTCTTAAGAAAGAAACCATAATCTTCTAAAGCTGAACAGATGAAGTATTGTTTTAAAAAATATTATTTACTTATGGCAAAGCTTCAATTAGTAGGTCATATTATATTAAATTATCACCGCACTAATTAATATAATTCATATATATGGAAACTCCAAATTTGTTCATCAAACGATAACAATTATTCATTTCCAAATAAGCAAAGAAGGAAAAAGTTCACTAAAAAAAGGAGAAGGAAACCTAGAAGGAAAAAAATGGTACCTGGAACAAACCTTGGGCGCTGAAGGGAAGCTCCATAAACAGAAGGACTAAAATTGGAAGAATTGTAGTAATAATTAAAGATCAAAGCTTTCAAATACTTAAAATATAGAGGAGAAAGCTCCAAATCATCTTCCACAACAAAGGCGAACTCATCATCAGAAGTAGGCCACCAGGCTTCTAACCATTGAGCCTGAAGACCCACATTGGCGGTTCTGTAATGAATGATCTTTTGCCCCCATTTCCAATCGAACCCATCAACAAACCGCAGAATCCGAAGCGATTCCTGAAGTTTGAAGTCGATATCGGATTTGGATTGGTTTGAGAAATGGTCGATGAAGATGTGGAGGTGGACCGGGAGGTCGGGGTCGTAGTGGGCTTTGGAAAGGGAGGTGAGGCAGCGGGTGAGGGAGGTGAGGCGGTTAAAAGTGAGGACTTTGATAACGAGGGAAAAGGTTGGGATGGCGGAGACGGCGAGAGAGTGGGGATTTAGAGGAAGTGTTTGGGTAGAGATGGAATTTGGGTGAGGGGAGTAAAGGAGGAGGAGGATGCAGAAGGCTAGGAGGAGGAGGAAAGGGACGAAGTGTTTCTTTGGACGGCCCATTATCTTTTGGGGTTAGAAACTTGGGAAATGATTTGAAGAATTCATAGATCTCTTCCTCTTTGTACAACTATAGAGAAAGCTCTGTGTCGGGTGGAAATGGCGGATTTTGGTTGGATGTCAAGATCTAGGATCCAAGACAAAATTGATAGTGTTTTGAACAGACGAAAAAAAAAGTGGAATAGCGGAGAGGTAAAGCTCAGTTGAAGGGGATTGCAGCCGTCGAATTGCGCCGGCGACCGCTGGAATTGACGGTGGAGTACCAGTAAACGGTGCTATGTAAAACTCAATTACTCTTTTGGGTTATAGTCCAATATAGATTCAATCCAGATACCAGTATCAAGCTTCAAGCCTGGTTGAAAGGAATAAAAAGAATCCTAAATTCGGGGATTTGAACCCGACGTGAATCGAACACGCAACCTTCTGATCTGGAGTCAGACGCGCTACCATTGCGCCACGGATCCGGATGCCATAAGGCACGAAGTTTTGTATTTAACTAATATTATTATCATCACGATGCTGAACCACGGATTATTATTATGAAATTTTCGGAATAAGTATGAATTATATATCGTGTTGGACACACAGACGTAGGAATATGATTTTAGGAGATCATTCGAATATTTGAAATTTTAAGGGTAAAGTTCACAAATGGTCACTGAATTTTGTTATAAAAATAAAACGATAATCAAAATTTTAAATATTACAAAATGACAATTAAACTTTGTGTTTTGTAACAAAATGGTAACTGAGATGTTAAACCTTGTTAAGTACTTAACGTTTATGTTATAAAACTTTGTATAATAACACATATGATTTTTGAGTTTTACTTGAAGGACCAAATTAAAAAAATATGTAAATTACGATGAGTAAATTTAGTGAATTTTTTGAATTAGGACTAAATTGATTGAATGTGTAAATATGAAGGATCAAATGTACAAAGTTTTACAACAAAAACGTTAAGTACTTAACAGGGTTTAAAGTCTCAGTTACTATTTTGTTACAAAATACAAAGTTTAATTGTCATTTTGTAACATTTGAAAGTTTGATTATTGTTTTGTTTTTCTTAACAAAGTCCAGTGATTGTTTGTGAATTTTACCCAAAAATTAATAATTTATTATATTTATTTAAACATAAAGTATACAACACTTTAGGGTCGGCCCTGAGAGTGTGCAGGAGTGGAACCCGCCTAGGGCACATTGTCCACTCGGGGCCTACTATTTATATATTTTGATTATATATAATTTTTAAAATTTAAATATTTATTAATGTAGTCCATCATCTCTAATTTAGTGTTACAATTTTAATGGTAATTTAATTTTTTCTAACCTTTGTTATTAAGGTTCATTTTTTAACACTTGTTGTCTGTAGCTCATTTTTTTAATATTTGTTGTTAGGCGCTCATTATTTTTTCTCATTAATGGTTATTAGGTGCTTACTCTTTAAATTGATTTTTTAATATTTATTATTAGGAATCATTTTTTCAATACTATTATTTGAGGCAATTTTTATAAATACTTGTTATTATATGCTCATTTTTTTCTGATATTTGAGTTATCTAATTATAGGTAAGGTTACATTTGGGTCATCAAATTATTAAAAGTTACATTTGGATTACTTAATTATAGGTAAGGTTACATTTGGGTCATCAAATTATTAAAAATTATATTTGGAGTACTTAATTATAGGTAAGGTTACATTTGGGTCACCCAATTATTAAAAGTTACACTTGGGTCACCCAAATATATTTTCTTCCAAATCACTTAGTATTTATAATAATTGAATCCATAATAACTGCTATTATAATAAATAAAAAATACATTTCCACACTTTGATATTCAGATATGTGTAGGATAGAAGCACTCGACTACTCGAGTAGAGGGTGGGAAGTAGAGAGGTGAAGCTTAGTGACAGGGAATTGAAGCTCTGGACTCACGGTGGCGACCTGAAGTTGGCTGCTTGAAGCGGTGGAGATTTAGAACTAAACGTTGGCTCATCGATACACAGATGTAAAAATATACCAAATCCATATAATATTAGATGTTTGGACTTTGCAAATGTAGATATATTGCTGTGAAATTTATAAATAAACAACATGTGTGTATTAAATCATGAGCCCACAAATAGAGGTTGAGGGTAAGGCGATACCTCTTTTCATGAGTTCGTCTTGGACTGGGATTCTCCCAAGCACCGCCCTCACCTTTTTTGCCATTGCACTGTTTCTTGGAGTATTTGGCAGAAATGAATTGGTTTGTGGAAGATAAATCTGGTTTTCCCTCCCTCATTTAAAATGCTAGTTGAATGTTGGGCTAACCAACCTATTAATAGAAACTCGTATACGGTTTGGAATACTGCTTTGTTTGCTTTTGTGTGGACTATTTGGTGCTGCAGGAATGAAATCATGTTCAAAAATGCGTCTTTAAACATGGCGCAAATGTTTGAAACTACTGTGATAAGGCTATCGCACTGGTTGAAAGCTAAATGGCCGAGATCAAATTTTCAGTGTTTCGATTTGGTGACCAATCCGGCTGGTGTGACTGTCGGTTTCGATCGTTTTGAAAGGCAGTTATCGTCCGTTTGGACAGCCCCCAATGTTGGTGAATTTAAATTTAATGTGGATGCCTCAACCATGGGATCTTTCGGCTCAGCCGGGGTGGGAGGGATTCTACGGAATTCTAAAGGTTCAACGTTAGCTTTGTTCTCTAAACCTATTGGAGTTTCCGATCCAACAGGGGCTGAAGTTAGAGCCATCCTTGAAGCGTGCTACCTTTGCGAAACACTAAAACTGAGTATGAGTGGTTGTCTAGTGATCGAATCTGACTGTGAACAAGTGCTGCAGTGGATTGAAGACTTGAGCCGCACCCCGACAGTGTTTATAGACAGTATTAAGCTTTGCAATCAGTTCGGTGAGAAGTATAACTGAAAATTCCAGTTTGCGTATAGAGAGTGCAACGGGACTGCCCATCGCCTAGCTGTGAAAGGCAGAAGCAGATCCCAGGAGCTCGTGTGGGTGTCCAAGCAGCTGGCAACAGGTTCTTGATAGTACGCTGCAATTATTTGGCTACCATTACAACATGTATTCCTTGCATAATTGGTTGGTTTGCTAACATTACGCTGCAATTAATTGGCTACCAAGCAGCATGTATTCTTGTTTTCATAATTGGTTGGTTTGCTGGGAATTGTAAGCAGGATACGGTGTGCTCTTTTTCCTCCAACTAGGCTTAGGGAAGTTTTTTAACGAGGCCCGTATTTTTTGCATTTTTGGCTCATATTATTAATGAAAATACCTTTCAAAAAAAAAATCATGAGCCCACTTTGGGTCTTACCAAAATAGATGCCAAGAATCAAACCTTCCTTTTTTAAGATTAAAAACAAAATCCGAACTTCAGGAAGTTGAACCCGACGTGAATCGAACACGCAACCTTCTGATTTGGAGTCAGACGCGCTACCATTGCGCCACGGATCCGGCTGTTGAAAGGCCAAAAGCAAAATATATAGTACTATATCTTATATTGTTATCCATACTTTATATTCCAAAACATGACAACAAAAACATTAGTGTAAAAATGATTAATCTTTTTTTAATTATCAGGATTCCAACCTAATTTGCTCCATATATAGTATTAAAATTTGAAGCTCTAACTTTACTTAAGAGGTCTAACGTGTCTTCCACTAGATCAATTTGTTATTGATAATTTTCTTAACTTTTTAAATCATTATTCAAAATACTATAAAAGGAAAATTTTCATAACATTTTGAATATTTTTTTCATTTTAAATAAAGTGACCAGCAATTCTTAACTTCTTTCATTGCCCGTGGCAAAGCAAATTAATTAAGGATTAATATCCTATTTTAGGGTTTAGAGTGTTAGTTTAGGGTATAGGGTTTAGGGGTTTAGGTGTAGGGGTTTAGAATTTAGGGATAGTTGTTTCAATTTAAGGTTTATGGTTATAATTTAGGGTTTATAGGTTAGGGTTTAGTTTTTAGGGTAATATGGTGAGGATTTAGGTTTTAACCTATAAACCCTAAATTATAACCCTAAATCTTAAATTGAAACAACTATCCCTAAATTCTAACCCTCCACGCCTAAACCCCTAAACCTTAAACCCTAAACTAACTAACTATACCCTAGAATTAAGGCGCTTGTGGAAACTTTCAGTTTCCACCGCCTGTGTATAGAAAATTTATCCATTAATAAATAACCTCGAAGAGAGACAAATATTCCCATGATTGTACATTTATTTCATTGTCCATGCCCAAAGCAGATTAATAATATATAATATATCGCATTTAGTTAAATTATAAAATATGAGTAAAGTATTCAGGCCAATATATAGGTATATGGAACAGTAGTAGACATAAACAACAAAATTTAAATAATGGAATAATAGTAGAAGCAAACACAGATACACAGAACAATTCGGCTTTGTTTCCAAATTGAGGAATATGATAGTCTTAGGCTCCAAGAATAAAGCTGAGGGCTAGAATCTACTGCCATTCCCTTAATAAACACCACCCCCAATGCCTTGACCTCACCAAAACAACATTGCACTTCAAACTTTTAAGCTCTCTCAAGCCTCAAAAATGGTAGTTCCAGCTCTATTTTCTTCCTCCCAGTTCCATCAACATTCACTATGTACTAAGAATTGCCTCTTTTTTCTTGTGTTTCTGAATTCAGGATGGAAAGAAAGGTGGATTCAGAGCTTGTTCCTTTGTTTTTGGTAAGAAAATGGTCTTAAAATGTATATCCCAGATCAGGGTTTACAAGGTTTTACTTGATAAGGAAGTAATCTCATTCATGTGTTTTTTTTTTCTTTTGATTTTGTAGTTCTTGGGGCACTTGAGAATATTGGGTTTGTTGCTAACATGGTTAGCATGGTTCTTTATTTCCATTTCTTGTTAAAACTTGATATTCCAACTTCTTCAAATACTCTCACGAACTTCTTGGGATCAGTATGCTTGCTTTCACTGTTAGGAGGATTCGTTTCAGATACTTACTTGAACCGACTCTATACGATTCTGATATTCGGATCACTGGAAGTAATCGTAAGTTTTCACCGGAACTTCATGCACTTGATGTGCTTAGTTTATTTCCTCTGTCTGATTCAATACATCAATGCTTTTAATTTGGTTGCAGGGTCTGTCAATGGTGACCATCCAGGCTTACTCGAAAGACCTGCGACCGGACATTACGTGCCAGAAAGGTTGTGTCAAAGGTAAAATAGCACTGATGTTCTATGGCTCGCTTTCGTTATTAGCCATCGGTACAGGAGGAGTTAAGGGAGCTCTTCCAGCACTTGGTGCTGACCAGTTTGATTCCAAGGATCCAAAAGGAGCAAAGCAGCTTGGAAGCTATTTTAATTGGTACATGTTGAGCACCACTTTCGGAGCAATGATCGGCGTCTCGTTCGTCGTTTGGGTCAGCATAAACGAGGCTTGGTACTGGGGTTTCTTCATGGGAACTATGGCTTCCATTGTTGGATTTATTGCAATTGCCCTTGGGAAGCCATTTTATCACTATCCACCTCTTGGGAACAGCCCTCTATTGAGAATAGCACAGGTTTCCTTTCTCTGCTTTGTGCTTAAATATAGTACATGTTTTTATATGTGACCCCTGATTCAAGAATCAATTGTTTGATTTGATCCTTCAGGTTATAGTGGTTGCAGTCAAGAACAGAAGATTGCCATTACCGGAAAACTCCGACGAGCTTTACGAGATCGATGATAACGACCAATATCAGTATGATGAAAAACTACCACATACAAATCAGTTCAGGTGAAATAACATGAACAAATAAACAATCAAATACTTTTCTTGACAGTAATTTAAAAGTTTTATGCTAATTAATGACTTAACCAGGTTACTAGACAAGGCTGCCATTGACCCTCAAACTATTTCTCCAGAGCCTTGGAAAGTTTGCACAGTGACACAAGTCGAGGAAATCAAGATTTTAACACGGATGTTGCCCATCTTAGCCAGTACCATTATAATGAACACATGCTTGGCACAATTGCAGACATTCTCGGTGCACCAAGGGACCACCATGGATCAGCATATTTTCGGGAAAACATTCCCTTCGGCATCGATACCAGTTATCCCTCTAGTTTTCATGACATTCTTAATACCATTATACGAGTTTCTTGTCGTCCCCTTTGCTCGAAAAATCACAGGACATCCATCCGGCATCACACAGCTTCAACGAGTCGGTGTCGGTCTTGTCCTCTCGATCATATCGATGGGTGTGGCCGGCATAATCGAAGTTAAGAGGAGGGATGAGGCAATAAAAGACCCACCTAACCGCATTAGTCTATTCTGGCTATCCTTCCAATATGGAATATTTGGACTAGCAGACATGTTCACCATTGTAGGACTAATGGAGTTCTTCTATAAGGAAGCTCCCTCGAGGATGAAATCACTCTCGACGTCGTTCGCTTGGCTATCATTGTCATTCGGCTACTTCTTGAGCAGCGCCTTCGTCGACGTTATAAACGCGGTCACCAAGAAGATTGCTCCGAGCAAGAAAGGGTGGGTTGAGGGTGATAACTTGGATGCCAATAATTTGAACCTCTTCTATTGGTTCCTAGCTGTTCTCAGCGCACTTAACTTCATTGTGTATCTGCTTTGTGCTTCATGGTACAAGTACAAAGAAGACACCACAGAATCCGAATCCGAACCCAACCCGAAACAAGAATAGAGAGCAGATATGGGTGAATGAATTGCTCGAAAACATAAGAATCTTTGAACTTATTTGTTGGATGAAAGGTGCTGATGGCTGATGGGAGAAAATAGAAATATAATTTTAATAAGTTACATTATAAACAATAAGTATCAAATAATCAGTTAGTGATTTCTTGTCTTCTCATTTCATTTGTATTGCTTAAGGTGCCTATTTAATACATTTTTAACGTGCAATATTTTATTTAGATATGTTTATCAACGATAACCAATTTAAATTTTTAGTAAAAATGTACAAGAACCTTTTTACCTTTAAACTAAATTTTTATATGTTATTATTTAATCAATGCCAAACAGTAGTTTAATTCTCTTACTTAACTTCAAAATCACTTATAGTTAAAATCTATTCAAACCGAGTGTTAATATCTTAAAATTCATTTTATTCAATAACTCGAATTATTTGGCTTTGAAAAATTATCGACTTAACTTCGATTTTTTTAACCAGGCTGAGTTACACCCAAATCCGCCCACCAAGGCCTGGGTTTAGAGTTGTCCAAGGAAAACAAGTTCTTTGGTTGGATGTTTGGGCATAACTGAACTACAATTGTTCAAGGGTAATGGCCGATGCAAACAATTATTTATACATCGTTATTAATTAATTATTATTGTATAAGATACTGTTTATATTTATAATTTGTTATTAATTAATTATTAATATTCTTTAATCGAGAAATTATATCATGGGTATGGTGTACCACAACAGTCATGTTCTCAACAAATAAAAACTATCTACTATATTATTTTTTCTATGTCATTTTCTTTATTATATAATAATTAAAAAAAATTAAATGACACGTAAAAATAAAAAAAATTGATATAATTAGTAATTTTTATTGATTGAGACTATAAGTTATAGTCTATAACTGATATAATAAGCTAGACCCATAATATAATTTTCCCATCCAATCCAACCGATTAGAACAGAAATGGAAGACGTGGCAATCGAAGGAGATAAGCACATGAATGAAAGATTAGGTGGCAAATGCACAGACGTGAAACATGCACGGCTTCGATATATGCCACTGCCACCGACACTAAATTCACTTTCACATGATGTCCATTTTTCCAGTTGTCCACTTTTTATTAAAAAAAATATATCTTATACAACAATAATTAATTAATAAAAATCTATAAATAAATCTGTTTAGGAATCGAAATTCGATCATGATTTGAATTAAATAGAAAAAATACAATAATAAATATAAAATTTCCATCCAATTTTATTTTTAAACAAGGCAGACGGCAGGCCCGTACGGACGGACGGCAGTGACACCTTTTTACTTGTTGGATTTGAACTGCTTCCCAATTCTATTAATTATGATAAGTCCAATATCTTATCTGTCTTTGTTGTGCGAATGAGAGTTATAGTTTAATTGTTCCCTTCACCCCTTGTTTAATAAAAATCATTGAAATCATTCGTCTTTTACTTTCTATTTTTTTTTATAATATAATGTTTTAAAGGTTTAATTTATAATTTCACCCTTTAAGTATACTAATTTTCTATCTTTGCACTTTTAGTTTTCTTGGTCTCATATTGGTCCTCCAAATATACCACATGTTCCCTCTTTGTTTCTAAACTTTTTTGTCACATAATAATTCTCTATGTATATCCATTTTTTCACTTTGCATCCTAAAATATAGCTCTATCATTTATTTTGGCCCATGGATGTTAAAAAAATAAACCAATAAAAACTTGCCAAGTGAGATCTCCTCATTCACATTTTTCTTTCACGCCAAGGTGGACATCTAAAACAGTTTTAGATCTTAATTTTGTAATTTCAAAAAATTTCAGAAATATAATAATAAATTTGAGTTGATGAAGCGAACAAGACAATAATAAATTAGAGCATAGTCTATTATGTGAATAATCCAAATCATGTATTACAACTTTTTTCTCTTCAAACCCAACTTGTTTTTGTTCATAAAGTTAATTTTTGAATTCTAAACCTCTAACCAATTGATCTAATAAGATGAGACACTAGATCCTTAAGCTAGGTCAGAGACTCAAAGGTTCGAGCCTTGACTTTGTGAATGGAGAATTTTGAGTTGGGTGGGTTACCCATAATAGGCCTTTGTAATTCTTAATTCAGATTAGTCAATTCTGAATAATGTTCAAGAAGTTTCGTATCATACAATTAGATCAATTAGTTTTTGGTTAAAGTTTTAATTTGTCAATATTTTTATTTAATTTATGACTTATTTTTAAATTAATATTTTTAAAAACACAACCCTAAACATTTTCTGTAATATCCTAAAGTTGGCCTAGTAGAATGTTACCATTTCATCGTATCCTTCCTATTTATTTATTGTAACACTCTAAATAAGGGTTGATAATAAGCTATCTTTTGATCAAATACTAAAATGCCTTGATTTGTCATCTATTAGGTTGGTTAAATAGATTAGGACAAAATCAAAGCAATAAAAAAAATGAGTGACTAATTCCTAAGGACTATTTCGAATCAAGGGATAAATTGGTTGACCAAATTAAATAGGACCATGTCGCATAAAATGCTAAAATTAATGTTTCCATGTTAAATCTCTAATAATTAAAGGACTTGGCCAAGTGTCATTGATGGATTTCGACTTTGGGAAAGAATTATCTTCTTCCTTCCATTTGGTGTTTCAACCGAACACGTTAGATAGAAAAGGAGAGTGAGAATCCTTAGAAAAATTAGTAGAAAATGAGTTGAGGGTGTTACATATTCTTTTAAAAATAAAACTATCAATACTAGAATTTTTTTCTAATATCAGTGGTTGAACTCAAGCTTAAGAAAAACATAATTTCAAACCTCCCAGTCAGCTGTCACTATAAACAATATTTATCAAAGGGTTAACCGAATCGCATTAGGTACGTACAAACTTTGAATAAGATCTAAAAAAAATTCAGACCCAACCATTTTTTTTAATTTCAATTGTAAACTATATTAAAAATATAAAACACAGAAGTGTTTTTAAACTTTAAAATAAAAGCCAACATCAAAAGGCTCAACGATTGGATCATACACACAGGTCAATCAAAATTTTAATTATCAAATTTTGAACGAACTTAGACCGTCTCAACAGAAATTATTATTATTATTATTATTATTATTATTATTATTATTAAATCTCAACAAACTTCGACAGGAAAAATAAAATATCTGGTGACATCAATTATATTACAGTTGGTGGCGGAACTTGGTGGTAGAATTTAGGGGGTCAACTTTAATTTTAAAAAATTTAGAGTTTTGATTAAAAAATTCAAAATTTTTGAAGGGTTAAATTTATTTTCCCCCCAGAATATTTAGGGTCTAACTAAATTTTTTAAAAATTTGAGAGGCCAAACGAGATTTTTTTAAGAATTATGTGAGGGATTTAATTAGAACAATCACAAATTTTAAAACTTAATTTGAATTTCTAAAAATTTTGTGGGGCCAAACTAATTTTTTTTTAAATTATAAGAGCCAAAAATATAATTTTATAAATTTTAGGAGGGGCCGTGGGACCCACCTGTCTCTACTGTGTAGTCTGTGTTACACCACTGATTAGGGTGAATAGTTGTGTGTTTGTGTGGCGGTGGAGTGGTGGTTTAATTATTCCAGATGCCAACCCAATCAGTTTGGTTGTTATTTCTGTCCTTTCATGTATTCATTTTAGATGACTTCTTAACCACTATACAAGACAAATACAATGATAATAGCTTTCAGATTTCTTTCTTTTAATTTCAACTTATCCTCACAACTTCAACATGTAATTTATTAAATTTAATCTGAATGGGTTAACTTTTTTGACATAAAGTAAGTACAAGAGGATGATTGCAAACTTCTAAATCATGCCTATTAAATGGAAGTTCTTACTGTGATTGCATGAATCATCATTATTCGAATATTTACTAGTTAATCGTATCGCTTATTCTAAACGGTAGGTTAACCACTATAACGGTTATTAAATTATAATTTAACTGTTAAGGGATGATTAAATGCTAAAAAAGGTTTAGGTACATGTTAACCTTGTAACTCATTACGATTTTTTTTTCACATGTTCATTGTTTCTTTAGATAATGATCAATTTATATTATAAAAGGGGTCTCGAGATTGATGTTGTCAATCATGTAAACAATATGGTTAACTATAGATTAAGTATTAACCCTGTTTTTATCTATTCGGTTAACTATAATCGTTTAATTTTTAACGATTAGATTAATTAATTTGTACTGTTTAACCATTAGGGTTAATTAAACACACCCTAATATTTACCATTGTAAGTTCTTTTAGTCTTCCATGTGTGTTATATAGTTGTGTACTTGTAAGTGTTTGAATATGCGGTGGGAAAATTGATATTAGATCATTGTGATTTTAAGAATTGATTTTTTGTAAAATTGATTTTAAAGTAATGTGATTTATGTTTGAGAGTTTTTTTCCTAAAAATCACGATTGTGTAAAAATATAGTGTAAAAATCACGACGAAACGCAAAATTTACTATCTTGTAGTTTTCCCAAAATCACATTTGATACTTAATTTTTTTTAAATTTTTACATCAAAACACAGCGTTTAAGACACAAAATCACAATATACTATTTCGGAGATAATAAGTCCAACTGTACTCCACTCACAAATAAAAGAAGACAAACCACTTACCTCAAAGGTCAACACTTAACTTGGCTTTGACTTTTGGATCAATCATGAACTAATACTGATATGGTAATTGATTATACTTTTGTTTAATAACTTATACGGGTAATGTAAACTTTAGGAAATTAATAACTTGATTAGTATTATTCCTTTCTTCTCATTTACTCAGCTGTTAAAGAAGAAGGTTGAATCCTGGGGCCAAAAATAAAAGATGAGAGGAACCATTCTTGTAATTCCATGCAAAAGGCAAGGCTACATATATAAATCACAACTTCAGCTTATTCCGTAGCTTTTAAACTCCCAGAGTTTTCTCTGTACTCCACAAAAAACCATTACCGAAACATGGGACAAAGCTCTGGTTATTACACCACTTCAGTTGTGCAGTTCTTCACCGTTGTTTCTTGTCTTCTGGTTGTGTCCTTTTCAGGATCCGTCGCTGCTTACAAGAACTACACGGTCGGGGATTCCCTTGGCTGGTTCGACACCCTTGAAAAGCCTGATGTTAATTACCAGAAATGGGCCGATTCCAAGAAATTCAGCTTGGGAGATTTCCTCAGTAAGTCGTTTCTGTATATTTATTTCCTCTTTGAATTATAGGATGAAAATCTATGGATTTTTAGAATATATCCATTAATAGAACAAAATCATTACAACCCAAATAAGGAAATGTTTTGAAGGTGAGGGATCTTTAGTTGATCTGTTATGCCGTTTCTTAAAAATATGAACTACCAAGAACATCTGGGAATTTTAGTTTAGCCTGCAAACTACTGATTTTCCTTTTCTTTTCTTGATTTTTCTCAATATTTAGAGGAAAAATGATATTTTAAATATACAAAATATAAGAAAAAATGAATTTATATTGTCACATCGGTAGACTCTCACTGACTCTCGATCGTGCGGCCTTAGCTCGCTTCCTGAAACTTTTGCTTGCAACTAAGTAATATTGAAACGATTAGGCACAAAAACTTAAATCAAGAAAATTGAGTGCTTTGAAAGTTAGAATTCAAGTTTATTTCGGAGTTTGTGTGGTGAGATTCGTCTATGCCGCGCGGTTTGCTAGTTCGAAAATCTAGCCCGCGACAATATTGACAACTGTTTTCTATAGATTCAATAATTGGAAGTATAAAAAGAAGAAAGATGAATTGTATTGCAAGAGGTTACCCATGTGCAATCTGGAAATTAAAGTAAAAATGATTTTTTTTCATTTTTAATAATATTAATATCGTAGATTTTTTTAATGAAAAATCTGGGATGTATAGAATTGTTTGATTTGAGTCTGACAATGTTGTTTTGTTTTCATTTGACAGTTTTCAATACGGATAACAACCATTCAATAATCCAAACGTACAATTTCACCACGTACAAGCTCTGCGATTACGACGACGCTCTTGAAAACGACACGATCCAGTGGTCGGCGGCGGATCCGTCGTCCACGGCGCCTCATCCCATCTCAGTAGCGGTTCCTCTACTGAAAGAAGGGATGGCCTATTTCTTCTCCAGTGATTACGACGGCGAGCAATGCAACAACGGGCAGCGCTTCAAGGTAAACGTGACCCACGGCCAAGGGTTGCCCAAGAGCTTACAAGATCCGTCGGAAGATGCGCCGGCACCCAACAGTCCGGATTTTGGGAGCGATGATTCCGCCCCTGAAACCATCGTGCCAGCGAACTTCGATCACCCCATTGAAGAGGATAGTGATAAGAATGAAGCTTCTGGTTCTGAATCGATTTCTTTTGACGCCAAATTCAACGGGTTCTTGATGTTGTTACAAATTGTTTGCATATTCTTCAAACTTTGATTTTCTTTTCTTTTTATATTCTTTTTATCCCTTATACGATATTTTATTAGTGATTTGCGATTGTTTATATTTGGTTTTTGTAAAATGACAAAAATAGCATTATAATACAATAATTTATATCATATTTATTTTTATTAGTTTATTTTAATCATCAGAGACAATCTAAACTTCTAATTATTTTGTTAGGATACTTGAAATTATTCATAAGCGTCATGTCTTCAATCGAATATAATTTAATTCGTATTATCATTAGTATTATATACAAGAAAACGTACCGTCGAACATAGAATAAGTATTGTATATTAAGATTTTACATGGTTGAGTGGAAAATGAAAGGATTAAATGAGTGAAAAAAAATCTCAACAAGAGAAAAGATAAAGGGAATGAGAGAGGAGATATTTTTCATTCTCATATGAAAAAAATAGAGAGAAAACGAAGAAATATTTGAATCAGTTCAAAATGGATAAAAATTTTGTGAACTGTAGTGTTCGGTGTCTTTACTTATGTTCTAATACTAAAAATACAATAAAATTAAATTCCAAGCTTTAACTCTAAATTTTAAATCTTAAACCCTATACCCTAAAAAATATATCATACCCTAAATTCTTAATTTTACATCCTTGCAAAGCCTAAATATTACGAGAAAAAAAACATATAGGAAACAAAATTAAACACAGGGCTTACTTACATTCTTGCAAATATCATGAACCATTTATAATCATTAGCATTTTAAAGGGTAAATCAAACTGCATTCCATGGGAATTATCAATGCTTTCCAAACACTAATAACATGGAAAACAATTGGAACAACCATGGCTGTTTTGTCCTACAAAAGAATGAAGATATTGGAACAAAACAGGAACATCCAAAAAAACAACATGAAAACAAAAAAGATTAAATACATTTAAACTCAGAGACATGGGTGACTCCAATGTTCAATTCACTTCTTTCATTTCCTCCTCAGTTTTCCAGACAACATCTTCCAGACAGGTTGAAAGGCTTTTGTAGAACTGCAGAGAGAAAAAAAATTTACTCGGCCGGCAAATATAATATCAGCAATGACCAAGTGAATTTAGGAACACAAAAGAGCCCATGTGTTCAAAATTATTGAGATGTAAAGTGCTTTGTGTTGCTCGAGAACGCTCTAACTCGTATAATATCACAATCTAAGGGCTAATCCGAAAATTATAACAGGAACCAATGATATCGCATCGGTAGTTTGTCCAAATCAGAAAACACTATGATATATTTAGAAAATGTAATGAAATTATAAGGATAGAATTGCAGGGTACCTTGTTGAATTCCAGTGTGTCCCCCTTGGCTTTTCGGACCTCAACCATATGTAAACAAGGTGCCACTTGAAATATCTGGTTGACAAAACAAACAGTATGATCAGTAGAAAATACAAGCCAAGCTTCAAACCAAATGTTACTTTAACTCCAAGTTACCTCGGTGGCGACGTTAAGGTTCCCTTTCCTTCCTGCTTTCAGATTCTCGAGTCTCATCTACATAAAACAATACAAATAAATAAACTATAGATATATATAAATTTCGATAATTACCTTAACTATATCATGTGTAAGATTTGTTCACCTTGTAGTTTTTCTTCTGGACATCAAACCCCAGAGGCTTTGCAGCTTCTTCGATTTTATGGATAATCTCATTAGCAGGGCATTTAGATGTAAACCTTGTTTCTTTCTTAAATCCCTGCAGAAAATCGAACCACCAATGGTTACTTTTAGTACAAGATTCGAAATTCTAATTTCGTTGTGATTTACATCAATGATCAAACAACTAAACCTGAAAACCTATTGATCCAATGTTAGAAACACTTGATACTTTCATAACACAGCTTTATAAACTTCTAAATCAAGGCCAGATAGTTATCGGTTTTAATAGCCTATCAATGTATCTGATAATGTTCCATCGGCATTTAACGTACTGTCGATTTCAGATTTCATTTCAATGATATGCAAAGGAAGGGTAACCACCAGGGTTTGATAGGTCATGTACAAAAATGAAGTCAAGAAATCGAAAAGCCTCTTAAGATACAAACCTCTTCTGCATCAAACAGATTCCCGAGGTTTAACCCTTTTGACATAGAAATTAACTCGAAAGCATTCATGGCTGTTGGTTGTTCTTCTCTCCTTTCCGTCACATGGTGTTCCTGTTACATAACCAAATCTTAAAGAAGCACCAAATATAACAGCACCTTCTACAGTAGTAGATGTCAATTTTTCTATGACTTAGAGAAAGACAACATCAACTTACTTCATAATCCTTAAAAACAGCTTCAACGTCATCTAAATTTGTATCTTTCTCCTCGAACACTGGAGGCTTGTAATCCTTTTTAAACCATTCATCCTTCAAAATTTCAGGAATCGTAATGCGCTGCAACATAAAAAGAGATGTGTAGGCATTAATATCATGCCAAGCGGATATTATTACAGAAAAACAAGACATTTGTGAAGGAAAATAATTTCCTAAAATTAAATGCCAACATAAATATGCATGGCTACATGCAAGCAGAGATGAACCTTAAAGCCAAACCCTCCTGCTGGGAAAGGCTTTGTTTTTCATTTGTTCGTTGTTGTAATTATATTCAGACTGAGTTATAAATCTTTCAGATATAGGATTATACATTTTTAATATCCATTCTGCAGATTTCTCGAACTCCATCTCCCTTGGTAATGTCCGCTAACAAGGAAAACATGTTAGACTATATTACAGAAGATGGAGGGGCAAAAGACATGAATAAAAGCATAGATTTGCAAACCTCATAGTTATGTCATAAGGAACGATGTTTCCGGAAAATCCGTATTTTACAAAATTATTATACATTCAGCAAGAATTTAACCAAGCAACTTTTTGGTAAGACATTCTTTTTCTGTCATGAGTATGTATAACTTTATTTTTATCTACTTTTAGAAGCTTTACTTAGCATTGTAATATACAATATTATCTCACTTGCCATAGCGGAATCTTTTGCCCCTCTTCCTATTAAGTCAGTGCAAACATAATTTAGTATTGAAGCCTAAAAAACGTTCATGCATAATAACTTACAGTCATCGGGTTTGGATCCAAGATTCGAGTTATCAACTTCATTGCACTAAAAGATAGCCAAGGAGGGCAAGTGAATTCAGCTGCTGAAATCTGTACATCCGGAAAATCAGAGTGCAACACAACTAACAATGGATAATTGCAACATGCAATAACGAAATGCACACCTTTTTGTAGAGGTTCATAAGATTAGAATCATCAAAAGGCAAGTAACCTGCAAGCAACACAAAGAGTATCACTCCGCACGACCACAAGTCTGCGGTTGCCCCATCATAGCCTCCATCATCAAGGACCTATGTATAGGAAGAGAGAAGATTGTTCATAACCGGGGGGTTTTAAGGGGTTAAACTAATGGTGAAAGAAAAAATAGTGTGCTTAAACAGTTGTCCGCACCTCAGGAGCAACGTAATTTGGTGTTCCACATGTAGTGTGAAGGAGACCATCATCCTATAAATTCAACTCGGATTAGAAATATTTCTGAATGTTTTAAAGGCATCAAAGACACACAGAGACAGAACCGGTCTTAGACATTTACAGAATCAGTAACATCAGGATTCAGGAGCTTTAAAAATTTAAATGAATGTTTAAATAAGTAGATAAAAAAGTTAAAGGCTAAGGAAGCTTGAGATTTCAGATATCAAAGTTTAATAATTAGGCATTGTGTCATAATTACCCTGACTTGCTTAGATAGTGCACTCAATCCGAAGTCTGAAATTTTGAGGTTACCATAAGCATCCAACAGCAAATTTTCAGGCTGCAAGAGAATTAAGAGAAAGTATAAATGAGCATCATTTCCTTACAGCATAAAATGCATGCATGCATGCAGACACACACACACACACATATCAAGTATAAAGATATTGTCCTTAATAAAGGATGCCAAGTTAAAATACCTTCAGATCCCTATGGTAGACTCCCCTGCTATGGCAATAATCGACAGCATTGATGAGTTGGTGGAAATATCTCCGTGCCTCATCTTCTCTCATCCGTCCATTGTTTACCTTCAGAATCAAGAAATGATTAAAGGCAAAGAAGATGTAATGTTATCTACTCTTAAAACAAGGTTAAAGTATAAAACCGATTGCAAAACTAGGAAACATATTAGTGCAGCTCAAGGATTAAAGAGACCATGAGCACAAATCAGAATCTAACACAATATGCAGAACTTGTAGTTAAATAATAAGAAAAAACAAATGTCCAAAGATTCACCAACTCACAATTTTGTCAAAGAGTTCTCCCCCGGTGACGAACTCCAAAACAATGAATATCTTTGTCTTGCTTCCCATCACCTGAGTAAAAACATACAAAACAAGTTGAGACAAACACCTCAATATCGAGATATCATGATGCCACCCATTATATTGCTAATGCTACATATAAAAATGAAGAAGGGAGGCTTTGTTTCATGATACATTTCTTGAAATTGAATCCAAAACCCCAATCCATTATTGAGGAATATGGATTTCACTGCATAAAACATAATCCTGTAATGGAACACAGGAGAACAAGAATAACAAGTAAATGGTGCATAAATCAACCCCCACCCCCCACACTGAACCCAATCGGACAACCCGAACACACAGAGAGAGATAGAAACCTCATATAAACGGACTACATTCGGATGCTGTATCAACTTCATTGTTGCTATCTCCCTCCTGATCTGCAAAAGCAAGTAGGAGGAGAACTAAGAAAACAAGTATACAATATATGAAACATAGAATTTCCTTTCTTAAAATGTGGCTATAATACATCCAATGAAAGCTCCTTAACAGATCATAAAAGCAAGCAGAGGAAAAAGAAACCTGTTCAGCCATCTTGTGCTTGAGAACCTTGTCTTTATCAAGGATCTTAATAGCCACAGGTTCACCAGTCTCAGAATTTCTTGCAAACTTCACTTTAGCAAATGTTCCTTCCCCAAGAGTCCTTCCCATCTCATATTTACCCACACGACGCTTAATTTTAGTTTGACTCATTCCTCTTAATATAACTTCAATTCACTTCTTGCAAGCTTTGAAAACCTGTTCCTGAGAAAAATGTCAACACATAAATCCCAGACCAACAACATCTCTGACAACAGCATCAATCATAAAAGGAAGGCTTAGAACACTGAAACATGAAGCAAAAAGAATGTTGAAAAGTGAACATTCAATTTGAAGCAAGAACACTGATTTTTATACAAAGAAGAAAAGCACCCACTATTAAAACTCAAATGATAGATTCCCTGGAAGCAGGTGAGGAAAATTCAGCTAAAATAAGAGGGAAAAAACAGTACTTTTGAATCAACCTTGTATTTGATAATAAAATAGCCAACAACTAGCAAATTGAAATAAACAAATGAATTAGTACATAAAATATCCACCACCACCACCCCATTGGGATCTTTTCCCCTAGCTTAAAACCACAAATTTCTTGTTGGTATTAAAAATATATTAAACAATGAAAGCTTTTTAGCTGAGGAAAGCATGCATTACTCCCCGAATGCCATAAACTTTTAAACTAATCACCCACACAAGAGACAAAATCAATGAAGACAGATCGAAGTCTAAAGCTTTTGCTGGTTTAAGAAACCCAAGAATTACCCAGAAAAGCAAATAAAAAATTGGAGCTTGAGGCTTGTGTACGAAAAACGTACAGGCTTGAAAGCAAATTCTATGACGGCACTACAAAGTAGAAAACATAGAATTTCTAAAAATATATACCAATTACCAAAGACCAAGAACAATTAAATAATATGTATGATTGAAAGAATGAAAATTATTGAGAAAAGGGATATACTTGAAAGATTGGATAAGAAAGAAGGGCAGAGAAGAGAAGAATGATGGAAAAAAAGGCTGGCTTTTGAGTTAGTTCAAGAGGCGGATATAAAGGCAAAAGAGCCGAAATGAAAGACCCTGATGAAACATAATACGAGAATAAGCTGAGGTTATATAAGCAGACAAACTTTTGCCACCTGATATTTGTTCTTTTTAAAAAAAAAAATTAAATTGAGAAATTCTTAGCCATTAAAAATAGCTACCAGAAATTAATAGTAAACATTGATTTGGAAGCATATTCACGTGGATTCTATATATGTCTCCCTCACAGATGATTTCTTGATGTTATAATCAAGTGAAAGAAGCATTTTTTTACCAATAGTAAACATCGGCGGCGGTGCGGCGGCGGTGGCGGCGGTTTTGGTGGTGGTGGTGGTGAAAGGTAACCGTTAAAACGTAAATGACTGTAAGTGAAAGAGGAACCGCTGTGGTCCACGACAAGGGTACCTCCCTGTCTCAATCAACTCATCTCTGTCTGAAAGAGACCCCACAATTACCCAAACATTTAAAGTTATTTACTCCACATTATTTTAAGATGATATTATTTTTTCTTTTTTATTACAATTATTATTTCCTCCACATTATTTTAAGATATTATTATTAGTTGGTATTGTAACGCCTGTTGCTATCATTATAATTAATCATTTGCGTTAGTTTTGACTGTGATGCAACAATTATTCCAAGAAAATATTTGAATTTGTATGTAAGAGTTGAAATTAAGGAGAATATATGATAAAAGTATGGTATAATCATCGTTATTTAATTTTTTAATTAATTAATTTAAATTGAATACTGTAGAATTTTATTATGAATAATTTTTAATTCAGTTTATTTCATTTACAATGTTAATATTTGAACATGATTTTTTTTAAGAGATTTAATAGTATGATTTAATAGTATGAATTTTTAACAATATGTATGAAATTAAATTATTTTTAATTTTAAGAGAAAATAAAAAACAGTTGAATAATAAAGACATGTAAACAAAAGAGTTCAACAAACAATAAATTGAACCTTTAATTGAAGTATGATCCTTTAAAATAAGTAGTTTTTTTCCGACAATATTAAAAGAAGTAGGTTCATGAAATATTGGGTTGGTTGGAACAATTTCCTTCACAAATGCATGCTGGCTGGCTAACACTTGCTGAATGTCCCTTCAAATGAATTGTTTTAGAAAAAATGAGATACGTATTAATTCGAAGGAGAAGAAAGAATGAAATTAGATAAAGATATAAAAAATCAAATATTTTGAAGGTATATAATTGAGCGTACGTGTACATCAAGGCTCCTCTCAATAAATAAGGTGGGGAACCCATGTGAGTGAGTGAGCGGTGGTTACTTCCCCATCCCATCCGGTTAGCAATCAATTGGACTACATTTCGTCAGCGCAATCACTACTCTACTGAATACTGATACCACCATGTGTACATAAATACGTACCACTTCAAAAATCAAACATACAATTATAAATGAGGTGAGTTAGGTTTGGAGGATAACCTTTATACTAATAGATTTATTATTTATATATTAAAAAATAGGTTTATTATTTATACAATACTCGATCAAGTTCTTAATAAATTAAACATCAACAATTATATAAAAAGTTATTATCGTGAAATTAGATTATATTATATTATATATATATATATATATATATGTCTAGATGAACGATGTTCTTTTGAGGTTTAGTATAAAATACACTTACCCTATAATTTGAAAAAATAGCCACTTACTCCTGAGATTTATTTATCACTATAGATGTTTATTGAACGAGTTGATTACAAGCTGAGTAGTGCTTAGCTTGACTCGAAAAATACTTGACTCGTGTTCAACTTTATTCGATACTCGATAAGTTTGATAAAATTTTTGCTCAACTTATTTTTTTAACTTTTTTTAATATAGGTAAAATATAATAATACTATGCAGAACTTAATATAGTAAAATATACCAAACTAACGTATTATAAAAAAATAACGAATTACTTGCGAACTTATCAATTCGAGTCAAGTCAATTCAAATTGAGCAATGACCGAATCTTAACCGAGTCAAGCTCGAGCTGCTTAATTGAGTTAAAACTCCGTATGAGAAGTTTGTTTTGTAAGTAAAAAAAAAATAAGAAAACGAAAACAAATACTATATAAACAAACAATAAGAAGGGCATAATTATATTTATATTTAAATACAAAGTTTTACTGTATTTTTCATTAAAACTCAATAAAAATTTTCCAAACAATAATAAGAGTAATGAAATATCTGAAACTGTAACCATGAAATTTGTTAAATTAAAATATACTACTAAATTTAATCCTTACATTATACAGAAGTTAAGATTTAATTCATATTCTCCAATTTACTTATTCTAAATCAGTAAAATTTAATCATAGCCCCTATATTATTTGAATAATATTAAATTTTCAAAACTTAACAAATACAAAAAATTATAATTGATCCAAGCAAAGTATATAGATTAAATCCACAATTTATGTGTAAAAAAACGAATGGAAAATTAGTGAAGATCAAATTATCATAACAAGAGTATTCTGGCTCTGGCTCTGGCTCCTCTAATGTTTAATCCGCATCCATCTCTTCAAGTGCAGCCCTAGCTGTAGCCGTAGCCTTGGCTTCCTTTAAAAGGTCATCCGGAACCTGAAATCCGACCGACATGAGGAACTGTTCATATGTACATTTCTACGAATGTGAACACATAAATGTATACAGAGGAGTAGCAGCAATAAATTATTTCTGAAAGGAATCTATATCACATGGAAACAAAGATCCATTAAACATTCATGCCACAGAAAACAGAAACTAATAAACTATTCTACTTTCCTTAAGGATTTAATAAGCCAGATAATATGCCTAAAATTTCACATTTTTAGGCAGCTAAGTAAAGTTAACAGTGTAGGAAGAAAAGGGGTCTAGCATGTCAAGGTGGTTCTTGACATGTTTGAAGAAAATCCACATGCCTCCTCCATGCAGAACATTAAGAGGACAATTATATTTGTAGACTTCAGAATTTATTTTGTCAATCTCGTTATATATACGGTACTTAAATTGTAATATTTTGCAGGGTTTTGGGTTATGAACTTATGATTAGCATTCTAAAAGTCAAATAGGTTTTACCTTAGTGTTGCTTTCATTACCCTATTAGGTTTGTGTTTTCTAGTCAAGTTTGTTTCAGTGTCCTTGAGTTTCATAAGCTTGTTAGCTTACGGCTAGGCTACTCGGCCCGGGTAGAAGTGTTAAAGAGTGCATCCGACATAGATATGTTCATTTTTTTCTAAGTCTTTCCGTGGATTTAGGGTATTTGCACATAATCTACACCAGACATGCATCTGAAATGAGTGAGGTAATCTGGGTACTTCAAGAAAACCATGGGCTTAGACTCCAGTTAAGGGTCTAGAAAGAATTAAGGAAAATACTTTGACACACAAGATTGTGTAAACTACACAAGCCTTTTATTTTGAGGGTTTAGGGGTTTATTTTGTAGGGTGTAGAATTTAGGGTTTAGGGTTAAAGTTTTAGTGTTTAAGATTTAGGGTGTTAGGGTTAGGGATTTATGTTTTAGATTTTATAGTTTAACTATGAAGGGTTGTGTAAATTTTTTTTACACAGCTTGCGTATCAAAATATAACCCAAAGAATAATATACTCTTCTATAAGGGGTAGCCATGCATTAAAATTCCAGCACATTGATTTCAGGTTATTGAACTTTAAACCCTAGCCCCTAAGATATACTGCATCACTTGTACCACAGTCATTCAATATAAGATTTCTGTGTCAAATAAAAAATACCTTGCGTTTTCAAATCTTAGTATACGGTCTTAAATGAGCAAATTGGGAAGGTCTAATGCATACAACCAAACCAACCTTGTCTAGGACATTATGGGATTCATTTTCATTTTGTTGTTGTAGCTAGTTAGAGAGTTGAAACAAATACATGTATAGAAAAGGGTCTAAAGAATTACCATTTGATGTTGCTGTTTCACGAGATTGCAAAGTTGAAATAGATGCATGTATAAAAGTTCAAGAGAATTACCTTTTGATGATGTTGCTTCGACTCACCTCAAGTTCAAAGGCCTTATCCTCTGCTTCATCATGTACCTTGTAGATGCTGTTTAAGAATAACTCACATGGTTACATCTAGTTCTAGCATAAATACTTGCATTCCGAGGGAAAAGCAAATAAAATACTACGTATAGCAATGCATGATGAATAAGACATCTAACATTAAAAAGCATTCCGAGGGAAATCGAGCTAGGGATTTACTAAAAAAAAGAATTAGGGCTCGGGGGAATTTCACAAGGAATTTGAAGAGGGTAAGTTGAACGGCGACATATTCAGCAAACAGGACAAATGGACTCAGGCCAGTAAAGAGAAGGGATCTGCCAGAGGAAATAGGGACATTATGGGCCGAACCAAGCAACAGAAGAATGTTATCTGAAGGAAGGATTTGCCAGCACAGCAAACAGTTGGGGAAAAGGACAAGCAAGACACCTGTAAACAAGTAATGAATTTGTGTACTGTTGAGACTATATAGGAAACAATCCTGTATTGAAGTTTTTATCCGATATTTTAATGAAAATCTCTGAATTCTACAATCCTTTCTTTACATAAAATTTCACATCCAAATCATTACAATTTGGCATCAGAGCCGTAAAAGATCCACCTTCCAAACTGGGTAAAAACAAGAAATCGCAACCAATGGTAGAAAATATGGATTTCACTGCTTTACAGAAGCAAATAGATGAGTTGAAGGATGACAGCAGGCTTCCGAGATGGTGGGAGGGGCAGAAACAAGACTGGGAGAATCGATTGACCAAGCTGGAAACAAAGATTGAGGAGAACCAAGGATACATGAGGAGGATAATCAGTCTACTCTCCAAAGAAGTTGATGACACGAATCAGGTAACTGTTAACATTCAAGTAAGAAATGATGGGAAAAAGCCAGTGCAGTTAACCATTATTGATGAAAGGGAGAAATATTCTATGAACTTAGGAGAACCTGGAATACTAGCATCGAAACCACGGGCTCCCCCAAATCATCCTATGACTTTGAAATCTCAAAACACAGAAAAGTTGAAGTTGGGAGATGGTCCAATGGAACTGGGTGAAACTTCAGTGATTCAAGACCCATATTTGTTAGAAAGAAACCACCCAAACAATCAAGGCAGTAACCTAAATACTTTTACTCTTAGACCCAAAATAAAACTGCAATTGTTTGCCGGAGACAACCCTAGGAGTTGGGTAAGAAAATGTCAGGCATATTTTTCCATTTTTGGGATTCCTGAATGTCAAAAGATGGAAATAGCTGCTATGTATTTGACAGGTAAAGCCGAGACTTGGTTTGATGGCTACATTATGCAGAAGCACAAAACTACCTGGCATGAATTCACAACTGACCTCTGCCACAGGTTCTGTGACAAGACATATTCTGATGTAGTGGAGGAGTTCAATAAGCTCATGCAAAAGTCCACTGTTAAGGAGTATCAAGAGAGGTTTGAGGAGTTAAAAGCATACATGCTAATGCATATCCCTCATTTGGAAGAGATTTACTTTGTGTCCAGCTTCATTAGTGGACTCAAAGAGGATATAAAGCACAGGGTCAGGGTACATGAACCAAGAGTTCTGGCAGATGCATATAGGAAGGCTAAACTTCATGAATTATCTTTGGAAATTGAAGGCAAGAAGTATAGGTACACACAAAAACCTACAGTTCCTAACAACTTCAACTAGACTCCAGCCAATTCCTCAATCCAGAAAAACAATCAGAAACAAAGCTTACTGGACTACAGGGTAGCCAGCAACTTATGTTTCAAGTGTGGTGAAAAGTTTAGTCCTGGACATCAGTGTAAGCCATGACATCATCTTAAAAATTCAAGGTCTCCTGCTTTTTTGTTTTAATTTTACAAACTGCAACAAACTGACAGTATACATTGCCAATTCAGAGACAGGTTAATTAAACTATTCTCTAACTGTTTCCGAGAAGTGAAATGCCCGTTTGTTGCAATATGTAGGATCATATACTGAAGGCAGGGCACTCACACAGTAACCATAATCCAAACAATTTAACATACCCTGACTATTAGGTTTCCTAACCTCACTTTTCGGATAAGCAAGGAACAAGATTTCAGTTTGTTGTAACATGTAGGATCGTAGAGTAGGGAGGATTTATGATTAAAACGATGATGCAAGCAACAATCTCCCAAAGACGGGAAAGAGAGTGAAAATTGAAGGGGAAATGCATAAAAAATCTAGAACCACTAATAAACGGGACAGAATACAATAAATATATTAGAACAAAAATAGGAAGATGAATTAAGATAAGCAAAACTCTTAATAGAAAACGATAGGCAAAACTCATATTTTGGCAACTTCAATAACCCCTTCAATGGACGTCATTTCGGACAGCTTCAACTTTTCAATTTCTCAGTCCACACGGTCCATTCAACCATTAAATTATGAGAATGTTCAGAAGGTTGTTGCAGAGAGAGGGAAGTAATCAAAGATAACAACAGGAATGATTATAAGAAAGGTTTTAACTCCTTTATATCCTTCAGTGTACATAAACCCTGACCAAACAGAATGTAGAAAACAATTCATGTAGCTAACCCAACTAGTTTCATGTAATGGCTACATTGATTTGAGTTGATGAATCACAGGTGAATGGTAGGTGAGGAACACAACTACACAAGATGGTGCATGACTTGTAAATGTTACCCAAGGAGTGCTTAGAAAGTAGATTTTGGAATATATTCATCTATACGATCTGGCAGGAAGGGAATCAGAGAGTCCATGGAGGATCCTGATGCATGCAGGTTCAAGTTCTTTTCTTGAGTATTAAAAATGTTGCTAGAGATAGACTTAGTGGTCTAAGTTTGAATGTAAGGGGTAATGAAACTGTTCTAAGGAAATGGGGTTTGATTGAAAACTGAGTTGTTGTCTCTATTTTAACAGCTTTTGGTGTACACTGTAGCAAATTTTGCTTGGAATGAATATGAAACTTATCCAAAAAACAAAAAACTGATTAAACTCAAACTAAGCTTACTAGGGGATCCACTGATAGTTTTTATTTCAAATTCTTAACTAAACTTAAAAGATTTCCATATGATGAATCCAAGCAAGTTCACTCGACGCTAGAAAAAAGGGCAGATCACAATATAGAGGAAAAGCATGTGACATGAATATATACACTGCTGATTGGATATCATAAGAGAGAAAATATAAGCCAAGAAAAAAAAAGATGCCATTAGAAGGCCCTTCAACTGGAAGACCATTGCATCAAAATTCTACATTAGATTTCACAGGTTGAGACGGAAAAAATACGTTACCAAATGAATTTTATCAAATGTCAAACATCCCCTAACCCTAAGTACCTCTAGATCAATTTTGACAAGTAACAAGACAAACGGGAAGAAATACGTTATTGACTAGCAAAAAGGATAAATATACCAATAGAACTAGCAACAAGGCGAAAAAAAATATTGAAGCTCAATTTGCAAGAAACAAACTTACACAGGAGATGCCAGACGGTTCAACCAAGTATAATTTGCGGTCCATCTCTATCATAACCTCCAAGAATTACTCCACAACCAAAAGGCCTCAGCCACCGCCACCGGTAAAGAGTGCATAAACGGACATAACTTGCAACGCGCTCAGCAAAATTGATGAAAAATAAGCAACCAGAGAAAAAGAAGCGTACCATAACGATCCCGACTTTGCATTTTATTCCGATTACAGTTCTGAAAAAGAAAGAAAAAAATAAAATTGAGAATCTAATTGATATAGAAAACGTTTATATAGCTATTCGTGAAAAAATAAGTAAACGAACCCGCTGTTATCGACGGCCTTGCGGCGTGCTCGATCTGAAAAAGTCGGCCGTCGGGAGAGATCGTAACCAGTTCCGATGCTGCTCATATCTCTTCTCTGCAATGCTTTCTCCTACGTCCAACACTTCGCTCTTTCGTCTTGGTTGCCCGGCCATAGAAAGTATGTAATTGACTTTTTTTTTCTTCTTTTTTTGAACATATATAATTGACTAATTTCAAGATCAAGAATTCATGCTGATGGGCCTTCTTCGGCCGAGAAGTTTGCTGGATCAGCCCAATACTAATTGGTCCTTGCTTCAGGCCCTTATCGTCCAATGGGCAAATATAGCCCAATACCATTTTTTGGATTTTTTAAAAAATATATCACGTAAAATATTTTTGTTGTTTTTAAATTTCAGATATAAAATTAAAAGGTGAAAATACCAAGTAGTCCATGTCCCTCTACTATCGTACATAATAAAGTGAGCAAACAAGTTCATTTTATAAAATAATGGACCAATGTGGTTTTTTTTAATCACTGATATCTGATTTATTGGTTAATTAATTCATATCGAATTTTGTAGAGATTTATTTTAAAGACGACTTTTTAAATTTAGTTTTCTTTATTCACAACCAATTATTCGAACCATTAACCTTGTTTATATGTTAAAACCTAAATCTCTAACTATATTACCATAAACTCTAAATCATAAATTTTAACCCCTAATCATAATCCCTTAAACCCTAACTTTGAACCCTAAAACTAAAACATATATGAAAATCATTTTGTTTCCTCCAACTGTATATTGTATATAAATTCTAAAAAAATGCATAAAAGAAAGAGAAAATGGCAAAATTGAAAGAAAAGAAAGGGTCAGCGCATGCATTCGTGTGTTGTAAAGTCAATAGTCAAAATACAAATATTTTTTTTGGCGGGGACTCGGTAAAGGGTCTTCTAAAATATTGTCTGACCTAGAAGTCAGAAGACATTTGTATTCAAGCCTTCAAAATCTTCCGTTGAGTACTTCTTCCATTTCAGATGCATATCTTTCAATGGAAAATTGGACTTTTGGATTATTCCTTCTCGTTATCTGATCCACAACCATGGGGATTTGTTGGCCTAAACCTGCAAAGTGTGCTCATGTTTCTTCCACTTACCTTTCAGGTCATTTTCATTTCATTCGTTTCTTATAAAACTTCTCTTCTTTTCTTTTTGGTTATATATATATATATATATTATGGATTCAGTGGTTTGGGTTCTGTATGTGTTGTCCCATGAATGATCTTGCAGTTTTTTTTAAAGGAATTTTCAATGAGCAATGAGTTTAGAATTAGATGGTTATTACAATAATTGCATGTACTTTCTGTTCATTTCCCCAAATTTTTATGGCATTCTGCTGGTGGCTTAATTAGAGTGAAGATTGTTGTTAGGCAAGTTTTCTGCTAATCTTGAATTCACTTGGTTTATAATGGGTTAGTCCCATTAAATTTGTTGATGGAATCATCAATTCTCAGTATTTGATCTGAATCTTGAGAAAGGGGTTTGGCAGATGTGTGTTTTAAGTAACTAACAATGAATTCTGAGCATAATTCAGAGTTTTATCAATAAGCAGTGTAGCTTTGATATGGTTTATAGGGCAATAAATTTATGGCTTCAGCTGTTTGTTATTTTAGGTGGTTCAAAGACTCATCGTAAGACAAAGCCGGAAACAACTTCTTCCACCCGGAAATCGCCTCTCAACAGTTCGAACAAGCAATGTGTAGCGCATAAACCTTATACACCAGTTTCCAGCAATCTCAAAGTTGGTTCATCTATCTCGAGCAATCTCAAGTCTTTTAGCTTCTCTGATCTTAAAAATGCCTCTAAGAAGTTCCAGTCAGAAACTCTTATCGGGGAGGGAGGATTTGGATGCGTTTTCAAAGGTTGGATTGATGAGAACACTTTTGCTCCTACGAAGCCAGGAGCCGGAATTGTCGTAGCTATCAAAAAACTCAAAGCAGAAAGCTTTCAAGGCCACAAGGAATGGCTCGTATGTTCTCTTCTTTTACAAGTATCATTTCCTCTTTTTCAGTTTATATATGTGTGTGTGTATATACATTTTTCATGTTCATATGTCAACCTGATTTCATTCGTATAAATTTTGTAGGCTGAAGTTAATTATTTGGGCCAGCTTCACCATGAAAATCTTGTGAAACTCATTGGCTATTGTGCAGAGGCTGAGAATAGGCTTTTGGTTTATGAGTTTATGCCAAGGGGAAGTTTGGAGAATCATCTATTTGGAAGTAAGCATGTCTCTTCAGATTTTGCTATTTTCTACCCCCTCTATCTTAAACCATATAGTTTGCACTTTGTACCAATGCCTCATGAGCTCAGTTATATCCCATTCGCAGAAGCCTTATTCACGGTTGCTGACTTGCTGTAGTGATACAGTTTGGTTAACCATTATTGTTTTCTTGTTTCAGAAGGTGTTCAACCCATTTCCTGGGCCACACGAATGCACATTGCTAGGGGCATCGCACGTGGATTGTCCTATTTACATAGTTTAAATGCTAATGTAATCTACCGTGATTTGAAGGCTTCTAACATTCTTCTTGATTCGGTATGATGATGCCTCAAAAGTTCTGACTCATGATTGAGTTGTATAACTGAGATCTTCCTATTAATCAAACATTTAATTTAATGATTAATGCTGTCGCTGTTTAAACTCATGTAGGACTACAATGCAAAGCTTTCGGATTTCGGTTTGGCAAGAGATGGTCCAACTGGTGATAACACCCATGTCTCAACCAGAGTTATTGGGACTCAAGGTTATGCAGCTCCCGAATATGTGGCGACAGGTGTGCATCACTTTTCTTATGAATACTATCCATACTACATGCTGCTTGGCATTCTTCTTCCATTCTCCTGAATTGTGTTTTATGAAAAACATTGAAAAACGGGTCATATTTAGCCGTGAGTTGGGAAATGAAACGAGCAATAATTGAACTTTCTTAGACCTAAATGGCATTTGGCATGCCTCGATTCCAACAAACAGCATTTTTTTCTGAGGCTGTACGTCTCTGCTTCTTCCTTTCTATATCACATTTCTGGATTTTCGAGAGGTTTGGAGCTATTGAACATGATCATAATGGTTACCTGTTTGTTTCTTTGTTGGGGAAATTAAAGTAAACTGGACAGGGTTTTGGTTGAAAATCGAAAGCTGACTCCTTTGTTGAGAAAGATCAAACTAGGCTTTGAAATTTTAGTTTTCTGATATTCTCAAAATTCTTTGGGTTGTATTCTATAGTGTTCATGAAAGAGCTAAAATTCGGAATAAACACCATCTTGGTACACTGATATGATCCTTGTTTTCTCAAACCTGTTTTCTTACTTTGGTTTTCGAGTATGGGGTATTAATCCTACTAACGAACTAGTTTAAACCTTGCAGGTCGTCTGACTCCAAAGAGTGATGTGTACAGCTTCGGTGTCGTACTATTAGAGTTACTTTCGGGACGGCGGGTACTGGATGAGGAAGTAGCCGGTTTTTCGGAAGAAACACTGGTGGAGTGGGCAAAACCCTTCCTAAGTGACAACAGGAAAATGCTAAGGATAATGGACACAAGGTTGGGGGGGCAGTACTCTAAGAAAGGAGCACAAACAGCTGCTGCTCTTGCATTGCAATGCTTACATACAGATCCGAAGAACCGGCCTTCCATGGCCGATGTTCGGGTTTCGTTGGAACAACTCCATGCAACAAATGATACACCAAGAACACCGCCTCAACAATCACAAGAAAAGCTGGATTTACATGGGATTAAGCATATGAATGGCCCTCGCAAGGCAAGAGTTCCAACGGCAAATTCACGTTGAAAAGTATAGTTTTTTTTTGGGACAGATTCGCTTATTGTATCCCAAGTTTGCTAGATTTTTGTTGGTCACGTGATCGATTATTGTAGCATCAAAATATATTTAAGTAGTAGCAGTATATTTAGATTCATTTCATGTTCAATTTTTTTAATATTTTTAAAATATATAATTTTTAATTTTCATTTAATTGTTTAATTTTTTAACAGTTTCTATTTTAGCTATTTTAATGATTTTTAGTATTCCAAATTTTAAATAATTTCTTTTTTGTCCTTATTTTTTAAATTAAATAAGCTCTCAAACTTCCATGTTATTATTTACATTGAACAATTAACATTGTAAAGGCCAACGTCGATTTTCGTTGATCAAAAAACAGTTTGAAAATTAATTAACTTTTTGATAATATATACGTACCTTGTAAACAAAACTACTCGAATTTGAATTCCTTAAGATGAACACAATCATCTTTTTCACTGAAATTACTCGTTGAAATAAATATGTACGAGTTGAATTAACTTAATTAGATGTATAATTTGGTTCTAGATATGTTTATTCTTTTTTTAAGTTGAATTGGTTCAAATGAGGTATAATCTTTTAGATGCGGCCAACACAACCTTTCAAAATGGTTGAATAAGATCCAATGTTTTCAAATATATTAACTTAACATTTTTGAGTTTACTCAAACAAAGTCCTAAAATTTTGTTATTTGAATTGCATTTATTTGAGTGGATTTGAAAGCTCTAAAACCTTATTTAAGTAGATTCGAAAATATTTGTTTGAACATTTTGAAAGTTTAAACCCCTATTAAGACATAAAAATACCAGACTATTATTTGATTATTTTGAAAAGTTGATCCTTTATGTGAATAACCCTTAAAATATTAAACCTTTTTACATTTATTTTTCTATCCATAAATGCAATTATATTAGTAGTTAAGAATGCAAAAGAAAAAAAAATCCAACAGTACAATGGTGGAAATTGATAGATGAAATTATAGTAGAAGGGTTTAATTGAAAAAAATAGTATTAAATTAATAATCTAACAATAGTACAGGGGCCAAAAGAGCTATTAAGCCTTTAAAATGGGAATATGCCATTGCATTTGCAATATCTAGGGTTTTAGTTCACTCACAATTTGACTCCGCCATATATATACCATTCATTTCATTCAAGTAGCGTCTTTCCGGCTGTGCTTCATTTTTGCTCAGATCTCTTCTCTTCTCTCTCTCTTTTTTCCCTTCCAATTCCCAGAAATGGCCGTCACTTTCTCTAATCTCCACACTGAGTCTGGTCTTAAATCACTTGATGACTTCCTCTCTGGCAAATCTTACGTTTCTGGGTAGAACCCTATTGCCTTACAATTTCCCCAAAACCCAATAGTTTCTGAATTTTTAGAGTACTAAAGATGAAATCTTTATGCTTTTTTTTACTTTTCTTTTCCAGGAATAAGCTGAGCAAGGATGACATAAAGGTTTATGCTGCTGTTTTGAAGAATCCTGGCGATACTTTTCCCAATGTTAGCAAGTGGTATAATTCTGTTTCATCCCAACTAGCCACCAGGTAATGTTTCTTATTTATTTATTCTGTTTTAATGGTACCCTTTTGAGGATAAAGTTTTTACCTTTACTTGGTAAGATCTATATTTGGAATTCGAAGTTAAAGATTATGTCTTAGAAAAAATCGATTTTGTTTCCATTGGTTTTTAGCTTCCCTGGGAAAGCTGTTGGCGTTGGATTTGGCGGCCAGTCTGCTCCAGCTGAATCTGCCAAAGCTGAGGTGTGTTTCAAGTTTATTTGTTGAATCCAATTCATAGTTCTATTCTAAGATATAATTTGTTAATGAACAGTGGGATTTTTTTCTAATATTGAGTTAAACCACTGAATATATTTTATTTGTGTAATCTATTCAACAAGTTTTATCTGTTTTAGATATGATTCAATTTCTATGAATTGTGAACTTTTTATTTGTTATTTAGATAACTCTATGTAGGTCTTCTCTTGATTCATCAATGGTTTAAGTTTTAAAGTTTGAATTCTCTCTTTTTTCCCCTTGGTTCCTCAAATGTATCTCAGGGGAAGAAAAAGCAATTGCCTTTAAAATAGTGCTAGTAACATTGAAGTGTTTCGATTTCAAAATGCTAATGTTGGGAGTATAACCTCTAGCATTCTTCCACTTATTATCAGATTTATTATTTTAATTGCTTGGTTAATTGTTTTTACCTGTTTTATGCTGACAGGCTGCAGATGATGATGATGACTTGGATCTATTTGGTGATGAGACCGAGGAGGAAAAGAAGGCAGCAGAGGAGAGGGAAGCCTCTAAAAAGTCAGCTAAGAAGAAAGAAAGTAAGTATCTGTGTTCGTTAAAGTAATTTTATTTGCTGCTTTGATTATTGTAATCTTAATCTATTGACATTCGTTGATTCTTGCAGGTGGAAAATCTTCTGTACTTATGGATGTTAAACCATGGGATGATGAGACTGACATGAAGAAGTTGGAAGAAGCTGTTCGATCTATCGAGATGCCTGGGCTCTTGTGGGGAGCATGTACGGTTTGGTTTAAAATTTCTATTAATCTGTTTGCATCTATGTTACTTTGGTCTCTAAGATGGCTGTCAGATATCTGTTTGTCTGATACAATTATATTGTATCTTCATATTCATGTTGGAATATGCTAGCTTTGGTATTTTAGATGAACTGAAGAGTCATAGTAAGTTAGTAACATAGTGCCTATCCTAATATTTATGTTTGTTGTGCTTTAAATACTTGCAGCAAAGCTGGTTGCCGTAGGTTACAGCATTAAGAAACTACAGATCATGCTTACCATAGTGGACGATCTTGTTTCGGTTGATACCCTTATTGAGGAGCAGCTCACAGTGGAGCCGCGCAACGAATACATCCAGAGCTGTGACATTGTTGCGTTCAACAAGATTTAGAAGATGTTTTGTTCGACAGCTGTTAAAGAGCCTGCCATTGGCAATGTTATCAACGTTTTCCCTTGTTTTCGCCTCCATAATATATAATTTTTGCTTTTGTTTTTGTGCTAGATACTGCTTCTGCTCTAGATTGAGCATAGATGAAAAAGATTTTTGAGTGTTTTAAGGGTGTTCTATCTTTTGATTTAATTCAAGTTTTTCCAAAGCAGTTTAGTGACATTGCATATTGCGTAAGATGGAAATGATTTTGCTTAATCTTTATATTTCGTCAATATTATTACACTTTTATTTTTGTATTGATTATCTTATAAAACAGTGACGGAAGTTTCCGTCGTAAGTGCGTAACCACGAAACAAATTTGCCAGTCGTTGGACGGAAGGGCCCAACGGTGCTAATCTATTTTTGATTTCTAATCTAAAATTCTGTTTGAATGTATACAGAAATCTGGATCAGTATTTAGGAGGTAAATTATTCTTGTAGAGGGATCGAACTAAATAATATCTCAAAAAACTTAATTTTTTTAATTTCTTTTTTTGACAATGACAACAGGTTTTTAACATGAAAAATATCTCAAATACAAAATATCTAAAATGGAGAATAATGAGATATCGTAAAATATTTTCATAGATATTAGCACACCGAAAAAATTTAAATGTCTTTTTTGAATCTCTTTGTCTCAATTTAAACGAGACGTTTTACGATGTGAAAAAAGAGTGGTGAACGAATTAAACTATCAGACAGATTGTTCCGCTACCCAGGTATGATTATATCGAAAAACAATCATCAACCGAGAAGAGATTTATCTTTCTATGAACATCGACATAATCAAAATCAGAAACTAGCGCCGCGAAGATTTATGTAATAGTACCAAACAAACGCTAAGGTATGCTGAAATCTTGCCAAATTGACAGCTAAAACGAACCATAAAAATAAAAAAACGTGCCATAAAGACAGTATAACACGTGTCACAAAGACAAAAATTCTTATTAAAAATATAAAATTTATGAAAATAATAAATTCGGTGATCAACAACCGGTAACAAAATTAATTTCCATTCACCTGCCAAAAACTAAAAATAGAAGAAGCGGCTGGGCAAATGAAACTAAAAACCTAATTTTTTAATTTCTATTTGATATCACTTTGGTTATTCATAACCCTCAAAATCTTTAATAAATTAAAAATAATTAAAGTGCTTAAATGTATCGAGTCTACTATAGATTACGAGGTTGAATTAAGAACTTCTAACTGCACATTTTAATACTCCGTTTGTCCCCACAAAAAATTACCCCTTATTAATTAATATATAAAACTTCTGATCAAGTAAGATTTAAATATATATTTTATAAGTTTTAATTAGTTAAAATATTTAATATAATTATAGTAAAAATTTAGAAGTTCTGATTTTCAAAAAAATAATAAAGGATAATTTTCAATGATGGAGGAAATAAATTTTTGAGGATGGTACTATTCGTCAAATAAAAGATAATTTGTTCAATAACCTAACACATGGTTTAATATTTAAAATTCGTAAAATGTTAGGATGTTTAACATATATACTAAATTTGAATATAACGTTTATTTCTGAAACAATTCGTCCAGTCAAACAACTTGGGAGACGTGGTGAACAAATTTAGGTTCAACCCAGCGCAGAAAACAGAAAACATGGACTCCAAACAAAATACATAAACGAAGAAGAAAAAACAATTTCAGTCATTCTTCATAAGGAATGTTAAGATCAAAATCCAACATCTTCTTAGGACGAACTTCTTCGGGCATTGACCCAGGCAGCAGCATTTCGGTGACATACTCTTTTACTTCTCCACACGATTCCTGTTTACTTGTTTCCCACGCTAACTTCACCTTGAATGGATCCTTCACCCGATGAGAAGTTTTGTGGCCGCCGAGTGCCTGACCCTTTGCGAAAGTCTTGCCACATATATCACATTCATGCACACTATTCACCGTGGATCTTGTTCCTCCCCCGGATTTGTTAGAATCATGTGTTTCGAACCAATTCCCTATTTGCTCCACTACTGTGCTCTCACTATCAGCAGCAACTTCCTCCGTTGGTGTGTCTTCAATCTTCTTCTTCTTGCTTGTTTCCATGTGAGGATATGCTTCTCCGTAATAAAACCTCAATGGCACTGCATCGTATATTATATCGTCGTCCCAAGCAGTTTTAGAGCTGGTTTCTCGAGACGGTTTCCGACTCCGAGCCGCTTGACGATGGATTTTCATATGCTGGCACAACAACCGCGTCGATGAGAAACTTTCATTGCAAACTAAACAACCGAAATATTCATCTTCTTCGTGAGGGCGTTTAGTTTCACGTTTCGGACTGTTGATGCGGAGAACCCCAGTTTTTGACCTAGCTTGAGTACTGTGAATCCGAAGATGGCCGTACAAGGCCTTGCTCGACGTAAACCCTTTACGGCAGTAGATACAGAGTTGAAGTCTTGAATCATGCGGGGCTTCCATGATCACTTCAGTTTTGTGGGTGGTTGTAGCAGAGAAAAAAAGGGAAACGGCGGCGGGATCACGACAGAATAGTAAAGAAAAAGATTAAACCTACGCAGGCACAGCTGAGGAAAATAGACTGAGTGTGTGCTCTCGCTCTATACATATATATAGTGGTAGAATAAGGAAATCCCTAGTTCATGTAGGATTTGGAGATTATATAATTTTTTAGTGAAATTTATAGAAACCTTGATTACCAAGTAACTAGATAATTTCTATGTTATGGGATAGTACATTGCTAGTTGACATCAGACATTGGTTATCGTCTTTTGCCACTCACATAATTAAGGATTAACGCGCCTTAAATTATATGTTAATTATTAATTTTTATTTAAATATAATGCTAAACATTCATATGTAAAAGATTAAAACAGAAAAAAAATACTCCTGATAAGGGTATCTTCTTGTTGCAGGCAGTAAAACATGGGACTTGGGAGGAACTCATGCCCCTAAACTTTTATGGTTTGAATCTCTATAAATTTAAATATTAATTAAATCAAATGTTTATCCTATGAATTTCTTAATTTAAATACTTTTTAAATCTTCATATAATTCATTTTCTCAAGATTCAATACTAGCTTCTTCATTTCTTACATATTCGCAATGAATATAAAATTTGGTATCAATTAAGTTTGTATCAAGTTCGATTATTTATTTACATTTAGTTTAAATTAGGGTAAATTGTACAGATCATCACTCAACAATCTTCTCACTCCTATTTTAGACACTCAACTTTCAATTTTTCCTATTTAATAACTGAATTTTATACATCAAACATTTTTGGTCACTCACGAATATTTTATTATTATTTACAAAATTTTTAATATTATTTAATATAAAATAATTTAAAATAAATAATAAAAATTATAAAATTATTTAGATAATCTTCGCCGCTGTCATCATCCGGTGACCGTTTGACCCCAAATTGCGCCGGGTGACTCGTTTTGACACGCTGAGTCTGAATCCAGTAGTTGTTTCATTGGAAAATGTCCTATAACTCGCGAATCTCAATATAAACCTTTTGGTTTCTTTACTTTCGATCTCTTTTTCGTGGATTTCGAAGCACTTTCTGGCAACATGAAGGCTAGATTCGGGCTCAAGGGAGTGAGACGAAGTAACCAGTGAAATATGGGACCTAACGGCCGCCAGCGGCGGCAGCGAGTGGTGGCCAACGTACAATATGAATTTTCTTTTTTCTTTTAAATTATTTTTATATTAAATAATATTAAAAATTCAAAAATAATAATAAAATTTTCGTGAGTGACAAAAACGTTCAATGTATAAAGTTTAGTTATTAAATAGGAAAAATTAAAAGTTGAATGACCAAAATAAGAGTGAGAAGATTGTTAAGTGATGATCTGTACAATTTACCCTCTAAATTAAACTCAAAATAACAATTTATTTGTTCAATTTCCATATAATAAATATGGCTCAAAACGCAATTTAATATTTAAAATCAAAATATTAAGACATTTTATTTACTAATTAAATGTGTGATTAAATCTAAATACAACTTTTTATCATATAAACAATGACATAAAGGTTAAAATACACAAACTTTCATCATATAACATATTGTTTTTATCGTATAACAATATTATACGTAACTATGATTTATTTAATTATATATATATATATATTTGTTTTGATTCAGTTTTTATAAATCATTAAAGCAATTATTAACATGGCATCATTTTGTGTTTACACAAATAATTATATTTATTATTACGAAAATAAATGGATGAGTTTATTTTTTAAAATGTGTATAGTTAAATCAAAATTAAAATAAAGAAATTAAATCAAATCAAAATTGTATGTGTATATTTGAACCAAGTATCAATTTTTCATATGTATAATGACAACATCAAAATTTATGGATAACATTACACATTTGATAAAAGCAAATTTTATAATTGTTCCAATAAACAATACTTTAAATAATTGAAATACGATGTGACAATTGAACTCAATCGCACAAATGATAAGAAAAATTATAACAAAACATAACTAATTTTATCAAAAAAACAAGCATATTTCACCGGTTGACTAAGTCGTTCTTCCTTTTTATAGAGTTAATTTTATCCTTTCTAGATAAGATTAAGATTAAATTTAAAATTTGTAAAAAAAAAATAACAAAAAAGGAGACCATACATAAATGAACTCGACTAATACACGAATAAGATTTTTTTTTAATTTCTTTTTTGACAATGTTAACTAGATTTTATTAATAACCATGAAAAATATCTCAAATATATGGAGGTTTTTATTGAGGCGCGTGTGGGTGCTGGATTGTATAATTTTCCGATTAATAAAATCATACATGTTCGATAAAAAAAAACAAAGCCATCCAAAATAGAGAATAATGAGATCTCGTATACTAAGATCTCAAACAAACCCAAAAATGCAAAGAAAAATAAATGTTTTTATAGATATAGCTTACCGAAAAAATCCAAAAGTCTTTATGAATCTTCTTGTCTCTATTCAAACGAGACGTTTTACGATGTGAAAAATGAGTTGTGAGCGAATCAAACTATCAGACAAATTATTCCGCTACTCATGTCTGATTATATCGGCAAACAACCATCAATCGAGAGAGGATCTATCTTTTTTTGAACACCAATAAAATCAAAATCAGAAACTTGCACCGCGAAGATCTCCGTAAGAGCACCAAACGAATAGTAAAGTGTGCTAAAATCATACTAAATTGACAGATAAAATGAACCAAAAAATAAAGAAAAAACGTGCTACAAAGACAAAAGAAACACATGTTACAAGTACATAAATTCTTATTAAAAATCTAAAAAATAAAAAATAATGAAAATAATGAATCCGATGATGAATAACCAATAACAAAATTAGTTACTGTTCACCTGCCAATAACCAAAAATGAAAAACATGGCTGGGCAATGAAAACTAAAAACCTGATTTTTTTAAATTTCTATTTGATATCACTTTGGTTATTCATAACCCTCCAAATCTTTAATAAATTAAAAATAATTAAAGTGCTTAAATGTATCGAGTCTACTATAGAATACGAGGTTGAATCAAGAACTTCTAATTGCACATTTTAATACTCTGTCCCCACAAAAAAATTGCCTCTTATTAATTTTTTGGGTTAATTTTTTTATTCATAATTATTTAAAATTTCTTATTAATAAAAATATAAAAAATATATTTTAAAAAATTAATCAAGTAAGATTTAAATATATATTTTATAAATTTTAATTATTTAAAATAATTAAAAAAAATTTAAAAAATTGACAATTTTTGTGGGATGATGAAGCTATACGATTTTTGAGGATGGTATTCGTCAAATAAAAGATAATTTGTTCAATAACCTAAAACATGGTTTAATATTTAAAATTCGTAAAATGTTAGGATGCTTAACATATATACTAAATTTGAATATAACGTTTATTTCTGAAACAATTCGTCCAGTCAAACAACTTGGGAGACGTGGTGAACAAATTTAGGTTCAACCCCGGCGCAGAAAACAGAAAACATGGACTCCAAACAAAATACATAAACGATGAAGAAAAAACAATTTCAGTCATTCTTCATAAGGAATGTTAAGATCAAAATCCAGCATCTTCTTCGGACGAACTTCTTCGGGCATTGACCCAGGCAGCAGCATTTCGGTGACATACTCTTTTACTTCTCCACACGATTCCTGTTTACTTGTTTCCCACGCTAACTTCACCTTGAATGGATCCTTCACCCGATGAGAAGTTTTGTGGCCGCCGAGTGCCTGACCCTTCGCGAAAGTCTTGCCACATATATCACACTGATGCACACTTTTCACCGCCGATCTTCTTCCACCCCCGGACTTGTTAGAATCATGAGTTTCAAACCAATTCCCTATTTGCTCCACTATTGTGCTCTCACTATCAGCAGCAACTTCCTCCGTTGGTGTGTCTTCAATCTTCTTCTTGCTTGTTTCCATGTGAGGATATGCAGGTGCGTAATAAAACCTCAATGGCACTGCATCGTAAATTATAGTGTCGTCGCAAGCAGTTTTAGAGCTGGTTTCTCGAGACGGTTTCCGAGGCGCTTGACGATGGATTTTCATATGCTGGCACAACAACCGCGTCGATGAGAAACTTTCGTTGCAAACTAAACAACCGAAATATTCATCTTCTTCGGGAGGGCGTTTAGTTTCACGTTTCGGACTGTTGATGCGGAGAACCCTAGTTTTTGACCTAGCTTGAGTACTGTGAATCCGAAGATGGCCATACAAGGCCTTGCTTGACGTAAACTCTTTACGGCAATAGATACAGAGTTGAAGTCTTGACTCTTGCGGGGCTTCCATCACTTCAGCTTTGTGGGTGGTTGGAGCAGAGAAAACAAAGGAAACGGCGGCGGGATCACGACAGAATAGTAAAGAAAAAGATTAAACCTACACAGCCACAGCTGAGGAAAATAGACTGAGTGTGTGCTCTCGCTCTCTACACTACATATATATAGTGGTAGAATAAGGAAATCCCTAGTTCATGTAGGATTTGGAGATTATATGTTTTTTTTAGTGAAATTTATAGATACCTTGATTAGCAAGTAACAAACTAGGTAATTTCTTTTCCGTAAAAAAGATAAATATGATAGTTAAGGATCAAGAAACGCGGTTGATATGTGATAGTACATTGCGAGTTGACATCAGACATTGGTTATCGTCTTTTGCCACTCAGTCACTCACATAATTAAGGATTAACTCGCTTTAAATTATATGTTAATCATTAATTTTTATTTAAATATAATGCTAAACATTTATGTGTACAAGATTAAAACAGAAAAAAAAAAATTACTCCTGATAAGGGTATCTTCTTCTTCTTGCAGGCAGTAAAACATGGGAGGAACTCATGCGGTCATGCCCCTAAACTTGTATGGTTTGAATCTCTATAAATTTAAATATTAATTAAATCAAATGTTTGTCCTCTGAATTTCTTAATTTAAATACTTTTTAAATCTTCATATGATTTATTTTCTCAAGATTCAATAATAGCTTCTTCTTTTTTACATATTCGCAATAAATATAAAATTTAGTATCGATTAAGTTTGTATCAAGCTCGATTATTTATTTATATTTAGTTTAAATTAAACGCAAATAACATTTTATTTGTTCAATTTCCATATAATAAATATGGCTCAAAACGCGATTTAATATTTAAAATCAAAATATTAAGACATTTTATTTACAAATTAAATGTGTGATTAAATCTAAATACAACTTTGTATTATATAAACAATGAAATAAAGGTTAAAATTCACAAACTTTCATCATATAACATATTTTTTTTATCGTATAACAATATTATACGTAACTATGATTTATGTAATTGTATAGATATGTTTTTGTTTTGATTAGTTTTTATAAATCATTGAAACAATTATTAACATGGCATCATTTTGTGTTTACACAAATAATTATATTTATTATTACGAAAATAAATGGATGAGTTTATTTTTTAAAATGTGTATAGTTAAATCAAAATTAAAATAATGAAATTAAATCAAATCAAAATTGTATGTGTATATTTGAACCAAGTATCAAATTTTCTTATGTATAATGACAACATCAAAATTTATGGATAACATTACACATTTGATAAAAGCAAATTTTATATTTGTTCCAATAAACAATACTTTAAAGGAAATTACTTTAAATAATTGAAATATAATGTGACAATTGAACTCAATCGCACAAATGATAAGAAAATTTATAACAAAACATAACCAAATTTATCAACAAAAAAAAAGAGCAAGCATATTTCACCGGTTGACTAAGCTGCTCTTTTTAGATAAAATTAAAATTAAATTTAAAATTTGTAAAAAAAAATTAACAAAAGCGGAGACCATACATAAATGAACTCGACTAATAAACGAATAAGATTTTGACTGCACTAACTTCATCTTCAATGGATCCTTCACTCATCTCAATTAATGCACACTTATGTTATCAAATATACTTTTAGAATCCAAAAATTAAAAAGTATGAAATATCATATTTACATTTACCATCGACAATATATGATTTCTTGAACCAAATTGAATGTTGGGAATGTTAAGTTGCTCCTTTTGCAAGAAAAAAAAAATCAAGTCAAGCGACAATAAATTTCACAAACCATTAAATAATAATAATAATAATAATAATAATAATAATAATAATAATAATAATAATAATAAAAAATTAAGTTGCTCCTTTTTGTTCACGTGTGATGTGAATGCAAATCCTCACTGGTTTCTTCATTTTTGCACAAGTCACAGGACTTTCCGCAATGCGCTTCCTCTGTTGCCCAAAGATAAGGTTTTTCCCTAAGCTGAAATATCGACACTAGAAGATAGTCTAGGCAGTTTCTGTCAACTGAGTTCCGCTTCTCCCATTATATCTTCCGTCAGGTAATAGCAATTTCGCGTACACCAACACAAGTACTGGGGGATCGGTCCGTCTTCTCCCATAACCCAAGGATGCTCGGCTACGTCCTTCAAAGTCATCCTATGTTTTGGGTCTGAAAAAAATGTTCACATTTCCAGAACCACCAAGACCAGCACAACCACGTGAGAAACAAGTGGTGTGGAAATTGATGAACATTATGTTGGGTATTAAGGACCCCGAGCTCAGAGAGAACAATTTCACTAACCTTTGCAAAGAAGGCCTTCGATTAAGTTCCTCAACTCCAGGTTCATGTTATTTGGCAGAATTAGAGGGTTATTAACTATCTGCAGAAAGAAAACGAGCCATGTTGTTGTTGGCTGCAGGAGAGATAAAATAAAAAAAGAGCAACTAGAGAGTAAGTGTAAAACCTTGTCATATGTATCTTGTAGTGTTTCACCGAGAAATGGATATTGTCCAAGTACCATACAGTACAAAGTAACTCCTAGAGCCCACGTGTCTGCAGCTTTTCCATGATATGTTAATCCTGTTGATCCATTTCAAACATGCTAAAATCAAAGGCTTATTATGTTCTCAAATTATTTCTCCAAAACTAGAGCATAGTTTCAGCTAACAGCCCGAACACCGACCTAGACAACACTCAGGTGCAGTGAAAACAGGAGTCCCAGGAGAACGGCGAAGCTCATCATTATCATCCTGAAAATAAAATAATTGTAGAACTTACTTTCCAACCAAAAAACATCTAACTACTAACTAAAATAAATTCTGTTAAAAAATTCAACCAAACCATTTTATATGTGCATCAGCCACATGAACCTTTCATGAACTAAACTTATGAATGCAATTACAAGTAACCACCTATCAAGTACATGTGCATGACCTATTCAAGTGCAACTAACCTAGCTCACATACGAAAAAGAGCCTATTCATAAAATTTGTAGTTTAGATCATATTGTATAGACCTGGTAATTATACGATACGAACATGACACGGGAAAAATGATAATTAAAACAAAGAAAATAACATAGCACGGCACAAGAAAATAGCACAAATATACAAACAGTTGCAAAATCCATACAAACATAAACCTTAAACACGATTGTGACATGTTAAGAACAGAAAAATGACAGTTACATTAAATACTGGGTCTAATATTATATTTTAAATGATACAGTAAAAAAAAACAAGATAAAATGTGGCTCTTCCACGGAAAGGAGAAAGGTAATGTGTACATATGCAAATTTATAAGTGAAGTAGTATCATTACCTCAAACACCTGGCTGACACTAAAATCTCCTATCTTCACGGTACCCGTGCTGGTAATCAACAAATTATCAGGTTTTATATCACCATGCACAATGTTCTGTTTTTAAAAGAAAAGATCCAAGTAAGCACAACAACTACGAGATGATTTTATTGTCTACCAGAGGAAACAAGATACTGGATATAAAATGTAATCAAATAAATGGGAGCATGTGAAAACTTCCCATGTTAGTACTACTCAGGATAAAGAAGCAAAATTCTAGGAAAGGAAATTATACACCACACAGAATATTACAAGATTTCTGGATCAATAAATTTCCTCATTAAAACATCAAAAGACAGAGTATGAGACATGCTGCAATATACATCATAGATAACACAATTCACAAGCCAACTCTCTTCTTCAGGATGTTGCTTTAAACTGTCAACCTTGACTTGTAAGTATTGTGTTTGTGTTTACACAAACAAGGAACAACAGCACACAGAGGGATAAAAAATTATCTGAACAAGTTCAGAACAAAAAACTTTTATCATATTTATGTAAACATGAATTCAGCAGGGATATGGGAAAAATGAAAGAAGAAATGAAATGAAGCAAAAAATGGTTTTTAAACCATACATGAGCATGGAGGTACATAAGCCCAGATACTATATCTCGCACATACTTCCTAGCAGTATCCTCTCCAATGCCTCCTTGAGGACCAGAATCCTCACAAACGCATTTGCCTTCCACATACTCAAGAACTGGACAAAAAGAAATGATAATTCAACCCCTATTTTAAGCACATCACTAGCTAGAGAAAGAGAAGAAAAAAAGGAAATATAAATACCCATGTAGAAATGATCCATTGTTGGGTCATCAATCACCTCAATGAGATTAACTATATTGGGATGTTCCAAAATTTTCATGATTTGAACCTGTAAGGGAAATGGATAAGATAGATATGGCCACTCAGCCAAATAATAATAATAATAATAATTACTTTGCATGTCAACGGTAGATTATTAATGTAGCTCTCTTCACAAACAATCAAGCCAATACCTCGCGAAGAACATCAGTCATTGCAGTCTCTGATGGACCAACCCGCAACTTTAATAGCTGAGACTTATGAAATGCCTGTAATTCAATGAAAATGATTCATGAATGAAAGGTGAACTTATTTGGCATAGATTGTGCTAGATCCACAAAATACAACCAAATTTAACCTATAAGAACAAAATGAAACAAATCTATCTCGAATTTTAAAAACCTATGCGGTCAAACAACTAAATGCAACTGAATTGCCAGAAAGCGTTGTTCTCAATTGCTACAACCATTTTACCCTCAAAGGAAACACATTTCTCCACTGAAACAAGCTACTAACCTTAATAGCATAGTGTTTCCCATCTACATTGTTTCGATAAAGAACCTGCCACAAAAGCAAACAAAATAGTTAACATTGGAATCCTTTATGAAAATTATGTAAAAAATGAATTTCAACAATATCATTACCACTTTTCCATAGCTACCAGAACCAATCTTATATTCCCGCACATACTCATTAATCATCTTATTTCCATTTTCATCCTGAAAAATGAATAAAGTTTTTTCATACTTCATAAGCACAAGAGACGAAACAATGAAACGAAGATTACTTGTATAATCACAGAGTAAAGAAGCAGGAAAGATATTTCACATGCTGGAAACACATGCACAAAACAACAATATTAACATGCACAATAGCATTTAGTGACAATGAAGTGATAATTCATTTCAATGCTTGCCTCGGTGCGTATAATCATGTTGGTCTCCTTGACAGGAAACTGCCTGCAAGCAAATCCACTGTTAAGTTTAAATCTCAAAATCTCTTCAGATCGCATGCCACGGCCTAGACACTCAGCCTCATCTCCAAGAGCAGTGCAGGTAACATCACCATTAAATGAGCAATCATCATCATCTTCTTCTATTTCTTCATCTAACAAACATTCCTGGGACAGTTGAAAATTTGACCTGCAAGTGGGCCTGGCGGATTGTTTGGGCTTTGTTGTGAAGCCGAAGCAACCGAAGCAGCCCATTGCTCTAGCAAATGAAAAGCTGTTACTAAACATTAGAACACTTGAAACCTTGAAAGTAGTAAGTTACAAATGAAGAATGATTCTTAGCCCTGCAAAGAGAACATAAGCTAAAGATCAATAGAAATTTCAGGTTAACATTGAAACTAATTTAAACAAACATTCATACTACATTAAAAAGGTACAAAATAAAAGGGAAAATCGGTTAGAAAAAATTACCTGATTAGAAAATTAAAAAAAAGGAGGATGGAGGGCTTGAAGCCCTAATCAGCTTTACTATTCCAAAGGGTGCCATTCAGCCAAATGAAAGGAACAACTTTCAACATCAAAACCACAGCGATCGACGCCCAACATCGCAAAACCTCCAGTTTTTTACGTTGACCTTTTTCTCCCAATATTTCCCCCAAATAATTAAAAAATCATTAAGAAAAAACCTAATTTTGAATTCGATTCAATTCGTAAAGGATGGACAAAGAAGCCTCTGTAACAGGAAAAAGAAAATCACAAATTCCAAAGCCGAATTGAAAATTTGATTAACCCCAAGAATTTGAATCTTGATTCCCAGGGACGACTTGGGCCTCTGTTTTTCCAAATCAGAGCACGAATCCGAGAAGCCAGAACTTTGAATTCCTAAAGATTTCTTCTCCTTGCTTTTGCTTTTGGGGTTGAATTCAGAAAGTAAGACAAGGCGACGTGTATCGACAAAACAACAACAAGAACAACAGAAACGATTTCTTCGCTCTCTTTTTTTTTTTTAGTTTTTTACGTTTTCAATAAGGTTTTTTTGAGGGGTCTTTAGGGTAAAAACAAAAACTGTTTGATTACCCTAAACACCACCCGTTTAGGCTTAATTATGTCCGTCAATATACCGAATCGCGGTCTAATATTATGGGTAAACTACAACGAAAGTCACTTAATTATGGGTAAAGTTATATTTGGATCATTCAATTATTAAAAGTTATATTTGAATCATTTGTTTATGGGTAAGGTCGCATTTGGGTCACCAATTATTAAAGGTTACATTTAGATATACACGTGATTTCGAAAAAAAAATAACTAAATTGATGTACTTTTTTTGAATAAATGATCTCGATAAATTTTATTAAATGGATAATAAAACATAAAGTTACTGACACAAAACACGAGCTAAGAAAGCTCAAAAGCCGGGAAAAGAAGACTCTGGAACTCCTGATAGCTGAGAGAAAAGAAAACTTAAACCAGAGCAAAACAGAAAAAAGGGAAAACCACAAAATCCATGGCCAACACCTTCAAGTAGAACTCAATGAATCTCGATCGGCATGGAGTTTACCCAGAATTTTTGGCGGCGCGTCCTCTACTCAACGGAAGTCGCTAAATTGATGTACTTTTTTAAATATGAAAGGTGACTCAAACATAACTTTACCCATAATTGAGTGATTTAAATGTAACATTTAATAATTGGGTGACTCAAATATAACTTTACTTATAATTAAGTGACCCAAATGAAACTTTAAATAATTAGTGACTCAAATATAACCTTACTATAATTGAGTGACCTCTGTTGTAGTTTATCCTCAAATTATTTTTCTCTAAAGCCGAATAGCCAATGTATTATAATACGTTAAATGTAGGGTAGATCATTTGGTCTATACCCGATGGATTTTCACCCAATACGCTCATATAATGATAAATTTTTTTTTTAAAGGAATAAAGGCCTCGTTAAAAATCCCCACTATACCTAGCTTGGGGAAACAGAGTGCCCATGCATTTTATTAACCAAACCGCACAAATACAACTCAGCAACCAACTTTACAGCCTATCCGGGTTACAAGGGCACAAGGAAAGAAAGAAAAAATTGCAGAAACACCGCCCTTAGTACGCTACCTCACAGCGAATAGGGCATAACGAAGCAAAATAGATAGAAATTTTGGTTTAAGTTTGAGTTCAAATTAGTTTTTTTTAGGATGAGATCGTGACAAATTATATTCCGATTTAAGGTGAAAAATACATGACTTAACCTGACGCAGAATAATAATTTTATTTTATTTTAAATATTTAGTTATAATTGCTATAATACTCATTTCTTTATATATTTTTCAATTATCTCCTTATATTGTCTTTTTTTAATTAACTCTATATTTTATCAAATAAAAAAATATTTATGTTGGTCGGGTAGAGTTTTACTCTAAAATTGGGGTCGGATTCAGATTAAGTGCAACATCATAAAATATCAAATTTAGATGGAAGTGTTAAATTTTTAAGTTGAATACGGATCAGTTAAACACCCAACTCATAACCATCCATAGTTAAATGTAATTTATGAGATTTGATATTACGAAATTGTGTGTATGCATTTCAAATTTTATTTATTTATTTTTTTTAAAAAAATATTAAAATTATTACTGACGTAACAGAATTTTATATTTAAATGTTATATGTACAAAATAATTTTATTTATATGAACATAAATAGATGTATTTATGTGTACAATTTAATTAAAATTAATGTATAAATGAACCAAAATTCAAGTTTTATGCACATAATCCTATCAAATTCTAAACAATATATATATATATATCACATTATAATCATGATTAAGGTTCATGTATAATTCTGACGTGTATCTCTAAATAAACTTGTTTGAAATAAAGCATGGCAATCGAATTCATTTTTTTTCTTGAAAACGAGTATGTTTCGTTTTCAGAAAATATAAATTATTTTCGTGTTATTTTTTTACTGAAAAATGACATACAAGTCAAAAATAAAAAATAAATTTATAAAAATGTTATTTCTCTACTAAAAATAAGGTGAGATTGTTAGGGATCAAATCTGATACATAATTTCATTGATTTTTAGTAAACAGGATGGAAAGTTAGAAAAAAAAAAGTTATAAATTTATGCCTTTTAATTTTATATTAAATTAATAAAATAATTTTATTAGAGATTCACTAATTGGTTTAGTCAGTGGTCAAAAATACTCATATTATTATATTTTGTATGAATGATATTTACCTTAAAAATTAAATATCTATCTATTTAATAAAAATATAAAATAATTTTATTAGAAAAAAATTAAGCACTAAAAAGTATGAAAAATTCTTACTACAACACTTAAGTCTCATAATCGATTGAAATCGTTCTCAAATGATCGTGTTTCTCATCAAGCACAAAATATTTATGTAATTGTTCATATTTCATTTATTTTAAATCTCATTATATATGGATAATATATATTATTACTAGTTAATTTGTTTGATCTTTATAATATGTTTATTAAGTGTTAAGTTGGGTCAGGTTTAAGGTAGAAAATATCTGACATGACTCGAGATTAATTGTGTAATTTGTAATATTTTAGAGATAATTTTAATAATATTTCTCTTTATATATAGATATATTTATAATTAGGTCTTTAAAATTGAATTTTATTTACAATTTAATTCTTAAAATTATTTTATTACAATTAAGTCTCATAAAAATTATTTTTTACAGTTAAATCCTTAAAATTAACTTTTTTTCTATAAGTTAAGTCAAGTCGGGCGTAGAGTATTTATTTTCGGGTCGAGCTGAGTTCGATTTATTGTATTTATTTTCGGGTTAAGTTCGGATGGACCAAATACTTTACCCGACCCGTGCCCATCCTTATGCGTGGCAGGCGCCTTGCGCTTTCTATTTTAATTACTTTAATTTTAAAATTTAAATAAATTATTTTTTTGATTTTTTAATTTAAACATTTTTAGGTCTGTCAAATTTAAAATTATAAAAAATAAGTATTATTTTTTATTTTAAATATTTTTATCATAATTGTAGGAATTAGTATTAGACTCCCAATTTTATTTTAATTAATTATTTTGATGTAGCAGTGGGTGGTGGCGGTTGGTGGCAAATACGCAACGGCGCAATAGCCTCCAGTTTTCTTTTCTTTTTAGCTTTTTTTTCCGATTATGTTTTGATTGGTTAACATTTCGGCTGCTGAAGAGTTAAAATACAACCATAGAAAGAAAAAGGAAGACAACAATCCAATTGCTCGACGTCTCTGTTTCTCTCGTCCAGGAAAGAATCAAGCATGGGCGTCGTCGGGGTTTTGGCTTTACAGGGATCTTTCAACGAACACATAGCAGGCAACAACAATCTTTTAACCCTCATATTCCAAAGCCTTTTATTGATGACTTTTCGTGTTTCGCTGAAAACGTTATATTTTATTATTTGCTTTTTGCAGCGTTAAGGAGGTTAGGAGTGAAAGGAGTGGAGATAAGGAAGCCGGAGCAGCTTCAAAGTATCAGCTCTCTTATCATTCCTGGCGGAGAAAGCACCACCATGGCTAAACTTGCCGAGTTTCATAATCTTGTATATTCTCTCTTTTTAATTATATTTGTGTGTATGTTTTTGTTTTAGCTTTAGTTACAGTATAAGCGATTAACTTCTGATTCATTTCGAGAAAAAATGGGTTCTTTTTCTTTTCCCATAATTTTGGTTTTAAAAGCATGGAGACCCAGAACGCCGTTTTGGCTTGTTTTGTTGTTGCTTGCTTTTTGCTAGTAGTTCAAGCAAAAAACGAATACCAAGATTTGAGGTCATTTTGGCTGAGAACGAGTAAATAATTAGAAATTAGAATGAAGTAGTAATGCAAAAGGATTGAATGAGTTTGGCATTGTTAGATCTTTTGAAGGATATATAGCTGAGGGCTTTGCTCATGAATGAAATAATTGCTAATACTAACTCTGATTCGAGTTCTTAGTGTTCAAATGACTTATTTGCAAAGAGTAGCTGATCATACAGCTCCTTTTATTTCCTGTGTGTCATTATCAGCCAGTTTTCGTAGCATCCTCAGTTGAAAACGTCCACCATTGTCTCCTTTGCATTTGTTTGGTTAATATTTTTCATTTCTGGTCAGTTTCCAGCGCTGCGCGAGTTTGTGCAAATGGGGAAGCCGGTTTGGGGGACTTGTGCAGGTCTTATATTTTTGGCAAACAAAGCAGTTGGTATGTTTCTGTTCTTTGTCCACCCCCTTAGATTCTGCGTATTAACTTTGTAAAGTGTATATAGTTTGCACCAAGCAATTTTCCAAAATGAGATTATTCAAAAGGTTTTGAATTTGAAATTGTGCAACTTTTTCAGGACAGAAAGAAGGGGGGCAGGAACTAGTTGGGGGTCTGGATTGCACCGTCCATAGAAATTACTTTGGGAGTCAGGTAATTAATTACGTATACCTACTATGATGCTTATAAACTGTATACTGGTGTATTGCATTGAACTTGCCTCTCTCCAGAAGTTGTGTCGATATTAGTGCATAAAGAGAGATGGATTTAGTAGAATGGAAATCCGAAAAAATGCAAGTCTTCCATGTTTTCTAATCAGCATTTTAACATACAAGTATGTTAAATGGGTAGGGAATGATCCGAGGAGTCTAAACAAAGCTTGCTTTTACTAATTTCACTTGCCGAAATCAAATTTACAGTGATGAGGAAGATTTCAACGTCCCCATATCCTTGTTTCCCAATTTGTTTTAAGCTTCTAACAAACTAAATTGTTTTTTCTTTCTTTTTTAACAAACCAAATTTTACTTAGATCCAAAGCTTTGAGGCAGAGCTTGTAGTGCCAGAACTTGCATCCAAAGAAGGTGGCCCTGAGACATTTCGTGGTGTTTTCATCCGTGCTCCTGCCATCCTTGACGTAGGGCCAGAAGTTGAAGTGCTTGCTGATTATCCTATCCCGTCAAATAAGGTGCTATACTCGAGTTCAGCCGTTGAAATTCAAGAGGTATACTGACACTGTTTGTATTGAATTCTTCATCGCAGTAGTCAAAAACAAAACAATAAAATTTTATAGACATTTCTTCAACTAAAGGACTAGATTTGTTAATCATGCTTTCCTATAAATTTCCAAGTAATGGATTGCAGTCCCTCTGTTTCTGGATCTTCAACTTCAGCTGTGTCAATTCTTGTCATCTAAATTTTTGGGTATTTCAGGAGTCTGCTGTGCCTGAAAAGAAAGTGATAGTTGCCGTGAAGCAAGGGAAATTGCTAGGAACTGCATTCCACCCTGAGTTGACTGCAGACACCAGATGGTATAAAGATGTTAACCATCAATTAAGTTCTTCAGTTTTGCTTATGATCTTATCTGGTGTTTAAATGTGTCTCTTTTCCGTTGCTAAGCCAGGGTTGTAAATGATTTGTTTGTGCAGGCATAGTTACTTTCTAAAGATGGCATGCGACCTCGGAGATGAAACCTCGAATGCCATAGTTACAGTCAGTGAAGCGGCCTCAAGTTCCGACCCACAAACAATATATGATCTTCCTATATTTCGATAATCAATAGCGCCGAGGAGATAATTTCGAGTCTTTTTCAAGTTCTTTTTCTTTTCCTTTGCTCCTCATTTTGTTTTCTCCTCATCACTTGTAGTGTCTCCATGTTTGTGGACGTTTCATCATTTATTTCAAAGGTAAGTTCCTGTTTGACTAGTATTCTTTGCTCGTTTTAAGTGACATTTGCTCAAATGGCAGACCTATTTACACATTGCTATAAATACAAATGTTTTGTTTATTTTTATACAATGCCTAAATTACTCGCAATCTTTATCGGAAGCTGTAGCCTCCAAAATATTGTAGCAACAATGATGCCAATCGAATTATTGTCAAGATATGATTTTGTTTATATTTATGCGATACATACTCGTATATAGATATAAAATATATGATTTTTTTAAATATATAAAATAAAAATTTTATAAATCATTTTGGTTTGGACTTTGGATTGATTTGTAAACTGATATACACGCCTTCCTGAACAAGTAAGACGATAAAGTGAAGCAACTTTGATATCTTTAAGTTGTGGTTGTTTCTACGACAAGGCATGTGCTCTGCTAGAAGATACTATGCAGAAATGCCATTAACATTACACTAATCTTAATTTTTCTAGTGCTGGCATTGGCAAGGACACCCCCCTCTCCTTATGAGAAGAATCCTTTGTTGAAAAGCATATTTGATTTGAACAATTCCTGGGGGACAATGCTTCGCTTGCACCCAGTAATGCATGCTTATAGACATTTCTTTATGCACAAGAAACTTCTACTGCCAAGCTCTTCTTTACTCCCCTGCAAGGGTCACCGAACGTACTAGTTGATACACCGATACTGCAACTTGTCGAACCAACGCAAGCCTGTAAAGTTTTAACAATTGTCATGAATGAGAATGGTTTATCCGCAACAGAAAACTGGATAGTGAGCAAGATCGCACCTTGTGTATGATGGAGCGTGCTTTAGCGCTGCTACACCTGCCATGGCTAAAACTGCCACAAGTGCCGAGAGGAGTTCCATAGCTTGCAAATTTGATTGAAGAAATAACCTGATTCGACGGACAACTTAGGGATAGAGTAGAGTTTGAAGCCCTTCTTGTTTTTGAATCCAAACTCCACATATTTACGGGTAAAGGGTGCGTTTCAGATACATGTGAGCACAAACTTCCCATCTGTTTCGTTGCAAAAGCAAGCTGTGTCGGATCCCCACCAATTTCCTCAAACAAGACAAGAATGTTACCACTTGGTTGCAACCATGATCGGGGTACATGGTACCTGCGAGTGAGACAGATATAGCAGAATAAGAAATTTTAAAGTAGCAGCAATTTTCAAGCTTTCCCAGCGTAGACTCTTCGGCACTCACAATTGCTGAGATGGCTTCCCACAATTCTTGAGGCATTTGTTTGAATTGTAAGCTCCTCTATAATTACAAGTGTCAGTACAACCACCATTTGGAGCGATATAGGCCGGCCAATATCGTCCAATGCTCTGACCGTTCACCCATGCTTCACCCTTCCCCATCCCAGTGAAGTCTAAAGCAATTGGAGCATTCCCAGTTGGGGCATCAAAATTTGTCTGCATACAAAAGTTCGAGCACTAGTAGCTTAGATTCGAACTACCACAATACCAATAAAAGACCATAGACTAACTCGGATCATGGAAGTTCATGTTGGATCAAAATAGGTAAGTAGCAATATATACAAAAGATTATCTTCAAACAACTCATCAGAAATTGAAGGTTTAAAGATATATATACACACAGAGAAGATGGACTTCTTCCTGTGTGTGTATACATTCAGGACTAAAAAGAAAAATAAAGTATATAAAAGTAACCAATGCAAGAAGGATAGGCTAAATACCTTATCAAATATTTCATGCCTAATTTAAAGTTACCTTGTACCATATTAGGGGTTGATTCTTAGGCAAGCCGGATTGTGAGATCCATTGGGAAGAACTTCCACTTGGTAGACCTGAATCTTCTCCTTTAAGTCCAATCTATTTATCATGATTACAGAAACAAAGAAAGTTACAGTACTGTTGCAAAAATTTCTTTTAGGAGTTAACTTCGTTTTAGGTTTTGGTTCATCTTCCGCAAGAGTGTGGTTATGTTATATTAAGTGCCATCCCACCACAAATAATGTCTGAGTGCTTGATGTGGAAGAAAAAGAAAAAAGTTGCATTCACCATTGCACCGGATATCATTCAAATCCATTTCTTAGCTCCTGTTTTCTCAGTTTGTAGGTAATAAAGAAATGCAGTGTTTATCTGAGAATGATCAAAATTCACAGCATAGTGAAAGAAAGAGACACTGACCTGATATGTCCACTGCTGTGAGGAGAGATCAATGCTGCTACCATTGTTTAAACCATTTAATTTCACCGGACCGGTGACCCCAGCCCCCGATAGGTCAAAAAAGGCCCCATAGTTCTGAAATATGTCTCCAATTAGATGATACATTTATCGAATCATTTCTATTGCAACTGGTTTGTCCAATAGAAAACATATTCAACTTATAGATAAAGTAGTAACTTCATCACTACAATTTGGAGATAACTCTTTCCATTTTTCAGTTAATGATTATGTAAATATTAGTGAAGAGGAATTGAACCTGCAATCCTACAGTCAAACTCAGGAGATCGATTGTGTTCTTCCCAGGTACAACTGTGATGGGGATATCCACTTTAACCTTAACATTTCCGCCATTACCAGTTCCGCTCCCTGTTATAAGTTTAGAAAGACACTCAAACAATCAATATTTCATATCATCTGTAAGTCAAAATGTTAATCCTTTCATAAGTTTCATTCATCCCGTATCACTATAGAAACCTTGAAGGTACTTGATACTATATCGAAGCAGCAGAACTCTAGGACAAGTGAAAAGAGGAGACAAACTGCTATGAAAATGACCATAATATATATATATATATATATTATGCTTTGAAAAAATATATTGTTTCCAACTACCTGCAAGTTTCCCGTTTGTAAAAGCATGAAGAGAATGCCCAAGTGATTCAATATGGAGAACGGTTTGAGATCCATCTTGGAGGAAAGGCTCGTCTCCCTTGATATCCATGCTGCCAAAAGCAGTTTCATTTTAAATATATTGTGAATGGTATAAACTTGAAGGATAGCACTTATTCCCTTAGGAAACAACTTCTAAAATAAAGCACCAGGATACCTTAACGAATACCATAAGTAGTCACTTTTATCAGCAGTTGTGTTGATTTGCTCTAACAATCCAAGTTTACTAAATGCACTGTCCTTTGAGATGCCCACAGGTTCGTTTATCCAACTCCAGCCTGACCCGATTGAGTCAGTTGAGTCAGCATTGGTATTCAAAGATTCGTGCATGAAGCTCGGAATCACAGTCTGAGAATTAATCTGCCAGGTGAAGAATAAAACTACTAAGTTACTTGAAAGAACAAAATTTCAAGAAGAACAAATTGACATAATTGAGTAAATATAAATGCGAGCAATCCGTGGGAGTTTGCTTGTTAAATATGTATCCCCCCATTCCATTTCATCAAAGGTGAAAGCCGATTGAGATCGTAAAAGACTGGCCTAAAAATAATGACAACTTGAATTTCCAACTATGATCCTTTTGTAAGAAAAGATAGAAAAGACCAGTTTTACATAATTAAGTTATTCATTCAAATGTTTCAAAGAAACTTGTCAGCGAGAATCTCGACTGATGATGGCATGAAAATCTAGAACAAGCAAGAAGGTTAAGCTGCTAATGAAGCTAACCAAAACTTGGAGTGGGACTCGAATGTGCTAATGAACCATACCTTGGCAGTATTCAGAACTACATTCTTGCAGTCTGGTAAGATGCTGACAGACCATGCAGGTAAAAGGTATGAATTCCCATTGAATTTAACAGTTGCATCAGATTTACCGTCCACATTGGCAAGAAAAGCAGAACACACCGATCCTGTTTTATATACAGCAGCCTGGAAAGAAAAAGGAAATACATAGATGAACTGGTTAATATGAACAAGATCTGGCAGAAGAAACTGTTGGACCACTATTAATTGGTTCTCAACTATATCTTTCAATAATGATCTGAGCACATTTTGTGCTTAAACACCTTTCTTAGGATATGTGCGTGTGTATGTACGTATGTAAGTGTACAGCAGCCCTCGCTGAGTTCTTATTCATAACCAACATAGAAGCAAAGAAGTAAGGTTCTCTTTTAGAACGTGAAAGGAAGAGACAATAAATATGGAAAATACCTCCAAGTTTGGACCCAAGGAGGAAATAGTAGGATCAGTGGCTATCATTGCTTCTTCGCAAAGCTTTATAGCCTTATGAACATCTCTTAGGTGGCCCCACTTAGGTTGTCTAACATGTCCTGAGAAAAACAGTGAATTGGAAGACAATTGAAACTTAGAAGATGCCATTTACTAAATTATAAACCAAATAATCATGGTTATACCTATCTCATTCTATCATAATAACCACTAATACGTGCCAAGTTGCATACAGATGAATGATGATAACCTCAAGCATGTTGCAGGCACTTAGAGTTCAAGTAGATGCTAAGAAGTGCTAACAATTTTTATTTGATTGATTGAAGTCATACCGTACTCATCGATTGGAGCATCATAATCATAACTAGTAGCAATGAAGGGTCCACCTGTAGTCCTGCCAAAGTTTGTTCCACCATGGTACTGTTTTAAGAGAAACCAAAACAAATTTGGTCCGTGAGTTCGGTTCGAAATGAGACTGTGTACTTGATTCTAGGATTAAATTTTAGTACTATAAAAACCAATGCAGAAACACAGTTTAAACTCCAATTATCATTACCATATAATAGTTTTGGAAAGTTCCACCTCTTTGGTAAAACCGCGCTACAGCAAATGCAATGTCTTCTACAGGTCTGTAGGGAACGGCACCACCAAAAGAAAGGAACCTAGCATTCGAAATATATTGGGAAGTAATGAGGAAGAAATACTTTCTGATAAAAAGTTAAAGAAGCAAGCAATCAACATTGTGATGGAAACATTTAATCCACATAACCAAAACAGCTACTATGTAGTAATCAGATTGTAAAGTATATTAACGAGTTCGACGCCCTACCATCCGGTCCAATTCTCGGTCCACATTTTTGGTTTCTTATTAGAATTTGGGGTGAATTGGTCACAGTAGAATCCATTGCAGGTGTTAATCTGTCAATACCAAGATAAAAGAAGAAACAATGTATCAAAACCAATCAAAATACCCTGATTTTCAAAACAAACAAGAAACAATATGAAACCTCTTTCGACTAGAACAAGCAAAATCCGAGTGAAACGACTAACTATGATCGAAATTGCAAGTAAAAACATAAATCAAGAGAACCGAAACTTACAATGGGATCAGGAGCATCAGATTGCTGGCACATGACCCAGGGAACACCAGTATCCAATGAAACAGCCATATCAGCTGCCCATTTGATATATGGTTTTGCAGCTGCCCCATAAGCTGAATCAATGTTTCCATACTCATTTTCAATCTGTATAAATAAAAAACCAGAAACAAACAGGGAAACATAATAAGTTTTGTCTTCTAAAATAATAGCACCGACAAGAACATGAATTGTTTATAAGAAAATGTGGGAAGAAAAAGGTAGACCTGTGACAAAATAATGGGTCCTCCTTGTGATGCATACAGTTTCTCTTGCTTCATCATGTCCACAATCTTAGCCGTGAACCTCTGCATCTCTGCCTGAAAAATAAATAAATAAATTACAGTAGTTTTTAATCATTTCAGCAAACAGTTGTTCCAACAATTTCAGTAGAAGGAAATATAAACTAATAATATTTTTATGGTTAAATATATTACCTTAAATGGTTCGTTATCAGTTCGAAACTTGATCCCGGGTATATAATGCAACCAAAGAGGAAATCCACTGCAAATATTTTATCAACAAATAAGAGAAAATTAGACATACCCAGAAAAGAAAAGGAAATAGAAAGGAGAAGTGAAATAAAATTTTACCCATAATTCCATTCAGCACAAACATATGGTCCGATGCGCAGATGAACATAAAGACCAGCTTCTGCAACTAACTTTACAAATTTAACCAAATCGTTTCTTCCTTCGAAATTATACTGTAAATATCGATAATCCAAACCCAGAAAAAAAAACAATGGGGTTCATTTTTAGTTCATAACTTCAGAACAGTTTTAGTACAACAACTGAAAAGAAAAAAAGAAGAAGAAGAAGAAGACAGAACCTGGTTTCTAACTGGTTCGTGTAAATCCCAGAAAACGTAAGTTTCTATCACATCTAATCCTCCATCTTTGGATTTCTGTATAAGGTCTGGCCACATCTGACAACATTTAAAACATGAAATCACAATTGTGTACACTTTTTTCCCTGTTCCAAAAACAGGGAAAGGAAAAATGACAGAAAACTGAAGCTTACATCAGGGGTGCTGCGAGGGTAGTGAATGGAGCCAGAGACCAAAACGCGGCGTTTCCCGTCGATGACAATCGCTCGGTGATCGTACGTGACGGTGGACGCAAACGTCGTCGTTGCAGTAACCAAACAAAAAAACAACGCCAGAATCTCTGTTCTTCCCCTCATTGTGAAAAATTACAAGAACACAACCACACACGTAAAGTTCTCTTCTTTTTTTTGTCTTTGGGTCGATGCCCTTTTTCTACTTTACTTTCCGCCCCTTTGTTCTATAATGTTTGTTGCTTGGCCGCTTTGTATAACAAAATCAACACTTTAAGCTACCAGAGAACAGCACTGCACGCCACCGCTCATTTCATCATCATCATCTTGTTGTTGTTGTTGTTGTTTAGCTATAGCATTTTGATAATATCAGTTTTTTTTTGCTTTGGTTTCTCTTGAATGATAATAATGGCGCTTTTATAAGCTTTTTGCTGCAGTGGGGGAGCCGTGAAAACTAGTAGCCAGCAAGCAAAGCAGCTACCGGCAGTGAAGAGTGGTGAAGGAATGGAGAAAGATTTTAATCAAGTACTGCTGCATCATACTGTAAGGATGATGCACCTGCATTTCAATTAATGCCACGTGTTGATACATTTCCCGACACGTATATGAACACAATCAAATAGTCGGGACTTTGGGTTGAGGGTGACCTGCTAGGTAAACCAAAGATTCTTTCTTTCGCTCTGTGTTCAAATGTATACCGGGCGGTCGGAGTACGCTCACATGTTCTACTCCCTTCCTTTTAAGTTTTTAGTTTAAGATCTCTTAGAATGTTTGCTTTCACCTAAATTTTCTCCTTCTCTTCTAAATAGAAGTAGAATAAAATTTAAGAAAAAATCATGTAAAAAGTTACCATTTTATATGGAAATATCGCTATCGATTAAAATATCGCTATCGATTAAATAGAATAATAATCGTTCAAATAAATATACTTTATAGAAAATAAGCTAGGTAAGGGGTCCATGATATTTAAATTGGCAGGTGAGCAATTAACTCCTAATGGATAAAGTACCACGCTGTTCATATTCATGTTCTACGGCTACATCTTATTGCATTGTATGTGTTAATTGGACGGATAGAATTAGATCAATTTTATATTATCTATACTTGTTGTACATATGTTCTCGAGCCTTTTGTAAAGCCATCATAATCTAACGATTCTCGATTTAACACTTTGCTCGAAAGGCGTTAATATAATCACAAGAAGAGATCAAAAGCTCTTCAAATGAAAAAAAAAAAAACTAGACTCTAACACTCTCCTTCTCCCCTTCTCCTTTTAAAGAGATTTCATTTCATTTTCTTTTCCTTTTCTTTAATTTTAATTATCTGCTATTTTCTGTCTAAATCAGAATAGACGAACCTTGGGGCAATGTTGATTTGGGTGAATTTTTTAACGACAAAGGTCACGGTTGTACGTAACCTTGGGGCAAGCAAAGAGCATTTTGTCTTGTTCCGTAACCGTAGCGTGATTCCGAGGGGGGTGGGGGGATCATATGGTTAGTGTGAATTAGGCAAAAACTCCAAATTAGGTTCATCGTCGTCTTTTGTGGGAACTTCACGTGAATTGCGATCGATTACAATTTACAATCAATTCATATTAAGAAAATTATTACATTTTTGGCTAAGTATGATTTTAAGAAAATTATTACTTTTTTAAATGAAATTTTTTGGAACAATTCCTTCTAGGGAGAGGGGAAGGCAAAATTTGCTCCTAATAGGTCTATAACCTACAATGGGGGGGGGGGAGGTGTCAATTGTCAAGTGAGAGCTTTTAACTCCTTGCTCTAGAGATTAGGGGTGTGCAAAATCGGGTTCGGTTAAATATTGTTAAATTATTGCGGTTAACCGGTAAGTTTGTGTCACCCAATTCTCGACTCTAAATCGTAATCATTCAACCGGTTAACCGTTTATTCAGTTAATCGTAAAAATCGGTTCGATTCGAGTAACGATTTTTTGTTTTGTTTATTAAAAATATAAATTCTAATTATATGTTAGAAAAAGTATATACTTTTAAAATTCGTCACATGATATTAGTATCTTTTTTTAATACTAACAAGTTAAACACTTAAACTTCATAAAATGAATTTATAGTTTTACTTGTAGGGAACGAGAAAATAAAATAAAATCTAATTTTTTAAAGGGTAATTGTTCTATACACAAGCGCTTGTGGAAACTTTTTTACACAAGCGCCTTAGTTTTAGGGGTTAGGGACTTCGTTTAGGGTTTAAAATTTAGGGGTATAAGTGTAGTAGTTTTGAATTTAGAGATTGTTGATAGAATTTTGGGTTTAAGGTTAAAATTTAGGGTTTATAGGTTAAAACCTAAATCTCCACCCATATTACCCTAAAACTAAACCCTAACCCTAAACCCTAAATTCTAACCCTAATTCCTAAATTCTAAACATGAATCCTAAATTCTAAACCTTTACACTAAAACCCCTAAACTCTAAAACCTAAACACTAACCCTAAACCCTATAATTGAGGCGCTTGTAGAAATAAAAACTTTTCACCGCCAGTGTATAGGATATTAATCCTTTTTTTAAAATGACATATAAAATAATTATATATATGATATTGCCGGTCGGTTCGGTTATCCGGTTTGTCTCAAAACCATAAACTGTAACTAAACTGGTTTTTCTTTAAAAATCCGAATCGAAATCTAATTTTTGTACACCCATACTAGATAGAAATTGTTGACAAATAAAGAATATTTTTAATTGCTATATATAAATAATAAATATAATTCCTTTCTTCTATACGAGACATTTACTATATTTGTCTTTAGGATTTGGACCCAATTAACAGTAACTTACGTAATTATTATGGAAATAAAAATGGGATCTAATTGCAATTGCCATTTCATGCCTAACAAGAATAAGAACAATTAGAGTATTAGAAAGCATATTGTTTTACGAAAACGACTAACTTTTATAATTAAAATATGAACATCGAATTCTTTATTTGCTAATCATTTTGGTATGCGATAAACAACAAATTAATCATTTGTTTGATACCTTGTTTGGTAGTATACGATAAACTACAAAAAAATCTTTATTTGGTGATTTTTGTTGGTAGGTATATGACAATTTCTACGTATATACTAAATTTAATTACAGAGACAGAGTTAAGATCAAATATTGGAAAGATAGAGTTAAGATCAAACATTGGAAAGAAAAAATATATTAAGTCTCTAAATCTAAAATTCGAAGGCACGAATGTCTTAATTGATATATATTTAAATTAAAAATAGCCTAAAATATTATTATACTAAAATATGTTGGGAAAGAGCAACAACCCCTCCAATATTTATTGGTTGTTTAATTTATCAGTACTATATAGATTCATCATAGAAGATTCAATTCAATTTACTCCATTTATAATTACATAATTCTAACCTTAACGTTAAACTGATAAATTTATTTATCTTGTTATGAATTAATTTAAAATTTTCATTTATATATGTATTGAATTTTTTGAACATATATAAAATAATTACGATATCTTTTTAGTTTATATTCAATTTGGAACTATTCATATGCTTTATTATACGTAGAGCCGATGATAATAACCGGCGTGGTTTTTAGCCAAATCAGTTTTGGTGCGAAAGACGCATGTTTTGACAAGTAAACAGCATTGACAAGACTAGGGCAGCTCTCCTAATCTTTCACATTTGGTTTGCACAGCAGCTGTCGTAAATAGGCGATGAGAGAGAAAGCACAAAAATGAAATTATAACACGCCCATGTGAAGGCTGGACCATATGATTTTGTTGACCCTAGCTGCATGCGGTGGCCACTATTTGCTGCCTACTGCTGCTTTTCGGTTAGGTATGTTTTGGTCCTTGCCATTCACTTAATTTCTATTGGGGCGGTGGGTGCATTTCCACATTGTTATTACATGTGTGCTAATTGGTACATCCACCATGACTATACTACCACTATGTTTATTTTTTATTTCGTTTCATAAAGTGAAATTGTTGCATTTATATCTACTTTTATATTCACTCGACAAATACAGAAATGAATCAATCTTATATTATATTTGGATTTTGGACCTATCCGGCAGTTGTGAGATGGCAAACTATAATGCATGTAGTAGTGGTCAAGTTTGGTATTATGAAAGACGGTTCAACTCCCATAAAACTATAATTAATTCACATATGATTGTTTTGTTTGGAATATCCCCACGTCAATGCTACAAATTTAGGGGTGATAACGAGCCGAGTTGATTTCGAGTCTGGCCAGGCTCCGCTCAGCTCAGAAACAGAGTAATTGGACTTAGCTTGGGCTCGAGGCTCGCCGAGCTCAGAATTTTAGGCTCGAGCTCGGCTCGAAAACAATATTATTGGGTTCGGCTCAGGCTCGAAGCTCGTCAGGCTCGGCTCGAAATAAAAAATTTTGCTATAATTTTTTTATATAAAAGAATCGTTAAAAGTTCATTTCATAACCAACACTGAAACGAAATTCAATGACTGAAAAGGGGAAAATGCCAAAATTAGATTAATCCAAATAACCAATAAATATTCTTATAATACAAACACAAATTAAAGAAAATACAAAATCAAACAACAACCAACTAAAGAAAATGTCCAATTTATTTTAGTTAATTTACTTTTAGTATATTTTTTTCTAATTTATTTTATTATTTTTCTTTTGCTAAACATATTACTTTTAGTGCATATGTAGATTCCGAGCCTGTTACGAGCTTTTCGAGCCGAGCTTGGGTAGACTCGACTCTGCTTGTTAAGGTTTCGAGCCGATCCCGAGTCCAAATCGAGCTCACTCGAGCTGACTTTTGACAAAATTTTGACCGAGCTAAGCTCGAGTAGCTCACGAGCCGGCTAGACTCATTATCACCCATAGTTACAATTGTCGGTGAAACGGGGAAAAGGCAAAGAAATGGGTACATGTGTAGGATAAAATTCGTCTGTCCCTTTTCGGTGCCCCTACATATGCTCCAACACTAAAAAACACTACAAAATTAAAATCTAAGCCCTAACCCTAAATTCTAAATCCTAAACCCTACACCCTATACCCTAAAAAATACACCATGCCCTAAATTTCCTAAACCCTAACCACAACCCTAACCTAAAACCCTAAACCCTAAAATTAATTTTGAGCGTGGGGCATATGTAGGGGCACCGAAAAGGGGCAGATGAATTTCATCCACATGTGTATATCTGATATTAAAAAAAAAGCAAAATGGAGAGCAAAAAAAAAAAGAATTAAAGTTCATTGGTTAAAAGAAATAATTACGAATATTAAACCTAAAGTGTAAAATAAACATAAAAATCACTCGAATTTCTTGTGTATTAATTTACCCATCCATCTAAGGTTGGGAAAGATAGATCCCAACAAAAACTACAAAAGGACCAGAAATCAATCATATCAACTCCTAAAGAGTTTGGTGCGTACTCCACATCCACATGGATATTTGAAGAGATATTTTAACAAATAAAAGAGATATTTGTTTTTGAAGGAATTGAAAGATTTTTTTTTTAAAATTTTGTAATTAGACGGTCTAAACTTTAATGAATCATAAGAAAAGAAGGGATTTGATCAAAAGAATAAAGAAAAAAAAGAAGAGAAATGGATTTTTTTTTGAAAATGTATGATTATATTCATGAACAATCATACATTGGGGATATTAGTGTAAGTCTCGTTAAAAACTTCCCTAAGCTTAAATGGATAAAAGGAGTACCCATACTAATATTATACAACGAGCAAACCACAGAAACATCCACAAATAAACAAACAACTTAAAGATGCATAGCATCCACAAGTAACAACGAGTTAAACCAAACCGGTGAATCCGCATGAAATACCATCTCCAAATTTGGATAACTTGTATATAATTATATTTGTTAAAACCAATAAGATTCATTGGATTTATATTTTACTTTGAAAATTTGCATTAAATGCAAACTTGTATTGGTGTATATATTTTCCTTGCAAAAGAACTATCAAAATTAAAGAGGGTTGACATTTACGCTTAAGAAAAGGACAACAAAGTTAACATTGATGGGAAAGGGCCTGTTGGCCCAACTTACGAACCACCGGCCTTTCGAAACTTGTTTCTTAAGTTACGCAGCCCAAAACTCCAGACAAATTGGAAACGATGCTTTTGACTATTTTCTTTATAGAAAGGAACTTTCAGCCTTAATTAAAAAGGAAATGAAAAAAAATTAAAGGAAATGAAATCGGTAATTCTATTCATACAATAAAAACAAATTACACAAAGAAGTAAATAAAAAAACAACATAGAAATCTTTGTCCTCCAAACTCTAAAATTTGTCAAAATGTCATGAGAAAAATATATTATATGCTACACAAGGTGATACAAAATACACATATACCTTTATATACGCGTTCTTCTCTCGAATGAGAATTCTTTGGGCACGACGTTGATCGTATGATGTACGGGTTCACGTTCTTCACTTAAATTCAGCTCATTTACATTTGTATCAACACCTCCTTGAACTTGCTCCACCATGTTAGGATTGTGAGACGATGAACCATTGACATGATTGTGGTAGGTGGGGGATGGAGAATCCGTTTCCGATTGCTCAATATCGAAACTCAATCTCCCGGGAGAATTATGGATGCTGTCCATTTCGCTCCGATAGTGTTTCAGGAGGTGAATCGGGGATGTTTGGCGCGACGGGGTGTTGGGCATGCTAGATAAAGGGGTCGTTGTGACGGAACCTTTGTTGCTCTTGACGTGCTTTCTAGCGGTTTGGTGCCAATTCTTTAGAGCTGTGGCTACTCGCTCGTTAAATATAGTTGGTTTCATGTTTGAACCCATCTAATCATAAACAAAAATAAATAAATAAACTAATCAATTACATTACAATATTTGAAAATTTTCCCATTAGAGTATGATTTATATTTAAAGGTCAAAATATGTAGTTTTTAAATTACCTGAGTAACAAGGGCGTAAAGAGGAAGAGTGACATAACTGCAAAGAATTTGAACGACGATCCTATTCAAAAAATAATATAAAGTTAGAAGGCTATTAGAGCAATAATTCCAGTAATTTTACGCTGTCCATGATTGACTACAGGTAAGATAATATTTTACCCCATTGAAATTGAGATGACTAGATCTGCCACGTCCTCGTGAAAGCAAGAATTTATCCCAAATTCATACTGTAAAAAAAAGGAGTTCCATTAGAAAAATAATTATTATTTACGAAAAAAAAATCAAACCCTAATAACACAATCAAAACACGATTACGTACCCAAGTATATGCAAAGAATGCAAGCTGAAAGGCATTCTGCGAACAAAAAGATGTAAATAGAAGTTAAATTCGTGTGTCAAAAAATATTTATTATAAGTCGTGTTTTTAAATATTCATGTCGTACTCGTATCCAAACTAAAAGAGAAAATATTAAAATAATACCTGAAAAAGAACGAAATTGATGAGAAAGAGGAGGAGTCGGGGGCGATTGAACCAGAAAAGGTCGTCGCCGGGCTCAACGACGGGCACTCCCCTCACCACTTCTCCTCTCTTTTGAATTCTTAAAGCCATTTTCGTGATTATCACCTGAAGTTTTGTCCCTACTAACAATATCACCTGCATCATTTGTTATCACCGAATCGTAATAATTAGATCTCACTCGCTCTAACATATTATATAATTATATTTTTTTGATCCGTATTATATAATTATATTGTTAATTTAATGAGTAAAACTATATGCGCTTACTATCAAGGGGATAAATGGCAGCCACAGATAAGAGTGCCATCCTGCACCGTAAAATTAACAAACAAATAAATATATTAATTCTTGAAACAAGCTTAAAAAATCAACACTAGATTTTAATTCAATTTTCTTTATTTATTTTTTAATGACAATTTTTTATATAAATAAAATATACATGACATCATGATCATATATAACACACACTTACCATGAGGGTTGAAGAGTAGGAAGAGTACAGCACAAAACCATATTGGTGGACTGGAAAATTTAATTGAAAAATTGTGTTAAACTAAATTATATAAATCAAAATAGAGATGGGAAATGAAGTATATAAGGATAATAATTATGATATATAGAATTTTATATTTATAAAAAAATAAAAGAGAGGAAAAAGATAATTACCTGATGCCAACAACAACACTGAAATCTTCTTCCAATGATCTCTTTATGTATTTTTGAAAATTAAAATTGTTTTGGCTTTGGGGAGCCAGGTGTGCCTGTGAATTAATAAATAATTTGAAGATTGCTTATAATTAATTACTTGGTCTAGAAAATTAAAATTGAAAAAAGTAGGGATCTAAAAATGAATTGGAAATAATTTATATAAGAAAATAATAGGATAAAAGAAGAGAAAAAGTACCATGATAAATCCATGTCGGAGGGTCAAATAATCAACTTTAGGGACTGACCTAACAAATTGTCTAAAGAAACAAACCTGCAAAAATAATTATAAAGCGAGTATATGAGATTGAAAACCATCAATTGCAGTAAAGGGTTTTTTTTTTCTCGAGAATATAATTTTTGATAATTATTTTTTATATTTTTAATGTCAATTTTTACGGTTTATGGTGTACTATTACACCCAATATTTATTCTTTTTGATAAATAATATTTTTTATACTTTTTTTAATTTTTCTAAAAGAATATAGTTTGGTTAATAAAAAAATGTGTGGCCTTAATTATTTTCTATACAAATTAATTTTCCAAACATAATATGTGACACTGACCATGTTGCAAAATGCAAATGCCTTAATTATTGACTATTTGACTCGAATAGGATGGCCGGTTGGCGTTGGCGGCGGTTATCGTAAGTTACAATTTTTGTCCACATAATTTTTTTTGCCATGTGAAACTTAATTTCACTGAAAAAGGTCGGGGCTTAAGATTAATAATTCAAAGTTAGTTATAAGCAAAATTTTAATACAAAGTCAAACTTACACATGAATAATAATTTTTTTGAATATTCAGTGTATAATATTATCAAAATTTATCTCCGCTAAATTAAAAAATAGTGTACGTTTAAGTATGTTCGATTTCATATAATCTTATATATTATACCAATAACAATATCAATCAAGTTATACTCGATCGGTAATAATAATAAAAAACTAGGTACAAATCAATGAACAATGATTTGTTTGGATATAATAAAAATATATACTTTTTATGCCCTACTTATTTATTGACTTTTTATGATATTTTTTTTTGACTTAGACTTATTTATTATTTAAAACTTATTATTGATAAAATTTCGAAAAACATATTTTAAAAACTTTAATCAAATATTTTTTAAATACATATTTTATAAATTTTAATTATTTAAAATATTTACGTCAAAGCTTAAAAAGTTTGGCCATCAAAAGGTAATAAGTGACAAATTTAATGGAAGTATGGAGTGTGATTTTTTTTATAGAAGTAAAACAATTTTGGGTTTTTTAGATATTAAAAAACATATACATTAAACTGGTTTTAGTGACCGATACTCGGGTTTGAGCATAATGTGTGCACGGTGTATGTGCATTATTAAAAAATTAAAAAAATTGAACATATACTATCTTATAATAACACCAGCATATTAAAAAAACATATACATTAAAAGGGAAGGGTTAAAAGAAGTGCTTACAATCCACATTAAGATAGGGTTTTTGGTCCAAAAGCTTAAATGCCTTCTTCCAAATGATGTTTCCCTTGCAAATCTGAATCGTTCAGGATCTGTTCAATAACCCATCACTTCCATTAAATAACCAAAGCAATCTTTAATATATATACAAACTAATTTAGTTTATTTTAAACTTAATCCTCCGTTAAACAACTTCTCGCATTAATCTGTGTATCATATTATTGTATATAATGTGCACTAACCATGTGTGTACTGGTACTCGATTGTTCTTGTTTCCTTTTCCCATCTCTTCCACCTACTCATCTAAAAGAAGAAAAAAATATATACATACCAAAGAGTTCATATTGTGTTATACATAGCATTATATAAATTACAAGTAACCTGAGAATAATAATAATACCTTAGCTCTGCCCAATCCGAGTGTAAGAATGCAGTAAAGCACATGAACAATGGCTAGCACGAAGATGAAGTAATGGAGTTGGTCGATTGCATCATATGAAATAAATGGCACTTTACCCTGCAATGTAAATAATATTTTTAACTGTCTAATGCGATTACAATATAATATATGTTCATATCACAAATTGTACAAACAAACTACTCAAACTCGAATAATTTGTTGGGTTCAAACAAATAATTAATTTCAAGTAATTGAGAATAATAACGCGTTGTAGTTTTATCAAGAGTTTCAAAGATTAATATCAATGCATAAATTTCAAACCCCATAAAAGTGGTCAGTTTACGTAATTAAAGGACTAGGGGAAATGTATAATATACCTGATCAGCACATTTATCCCCTGAGCTTCCGGCCAATGAACGCCGGGAAACACGACCGGAACCGGATATCATAAGAAGCCTCCGGCGATTCTCGTTCTGGTTTTCCGATGTATCTTCATTCAAATTGTCTTCTCGGTTCTTAGGGCAGGGATGCCAAGTAGATCCAAGTCGCTCTGATATGCATATGCCCGTTATCGTACTCGATCCTACCGTTAGGAGCAACGATAGAAATCCCAGCAACATAAGCTCTGTCACACGAACAATAAAAAACGATTAGCTTGAGTGCGATCATACCGGCACTAATGCATCGGATCCCATCAGAAAAACGATTAGCTTTTCATAATCTTATAAATCAAGGTTTAAATTTTTTTAGGGTTTTAACTTTTACCTGACTTAACCTTTTCCAAAGCATCATAAAGTGCTCGTTTATGTTTCTTCTTTAGCCACTGTAAAAAAATGCAGACAAATGGTTAAGTAAAACACCAGCTGAATATCAACTTAAACAATAAAAAAATACACACATGCACAGTCCAGATGATACCTTTCCGATCATATGGATTATATGTTCGATGATTATCGAAATCACAATCAAGACAAAACAAACAACAGCAACAGCCCATGTCGGTGTTTCTTCCAATGATCTCGAAGGTGTTTCGCCTGCTGTCGACATGTTTTTGCTTTTGTTTTTCCTCCCAAGTCCCAACTTCAAATCTTATTTGGAAAAACCTCTTTTTCCCGTGAAAATCATTCACAGATTGAGTGAATTGTTTGTCAAGTAAAGAATATATGTAGTTAGTTCTGGAAAGACTAAAGAAGCAAATATTTATAATATAATACAAATGTCAACTCTGAATTGGCATGAACTTTGAACGTAAAACAGAAAGGTTTGTAATGAGTTTGACCGTCGTTTATTATCGTTAATTAGGTCAGGAAAAATCAAAGAAAGTTGCAGGAATTAATGGAGGAGAAAGAAGGAGGGAAGGGACAAGTTGGAAGACTTTGACTTGGAGATGATAAATAATTGGTTATATATGAGATGATCCAATTCAAACCAACACAAATCTTGGACCAAATTGAATACTATATTTTTTATTACTTCGTATTATTATATATCTGATTCCCATTTTTTCAAAACCGGAGAATGAAAAGTAATTACTGAATGTTTACGGTTTAGTATAATATAATAGGACCAAGCAACTTTTCAATTCGTTGGACGATTTTGTAAGCAAATGTGTAATATGATGGGTAGTTTCGTATTATACTGAATTAAACATCAGGACTGTTTGAATTCAGAGATGGACCCAAAAAGAGTTGGAGGCGTCGCCTCTAGAAATTAAATATTCATATATAATCAGTAAATTTTTTATTGAAAATTTATTTTTGTTCTACCTTAAAATTTTATAAGTTTCCCTAAAATTTTATAACTTCTCTCTTTTAACATAAAATTTTGTATCAGCTCCGTTTGAATTAATTAATTATTAAATTTCCACAATATGTGGACAACATTTGTTTTATTTATTTTTTAGTTAGGAAACGGTCTGCGGTCAAAATGGACATTTAGAACTTTTCAAATCCTATCATGTTTGTGTACTAACAAGTTACACGTATGTTGCATAGATACGTAAATGGATTATATAATTCAAGCGGATCATCCAAGCGTTAAGAATATGTATAACATGTTTATAATTTTTAATTTACTATAAAAGAAATTAAAATATAGTAAAACTATTAGTGGATTATATAATTCAAAGTGGATCGTCCATGATTTTTCATATTAGTTGGGTAAATATAAGCACAAAACAAAATATTAAACGTATTCAATTTTACATATAAATATGATACACGTTTTATTACAGATATTATTTTATGTGTTCAAAAATATTATTTTAAACTCATTGAGTGGAGAAATTATATCATAAATTTAGCTTACCACATCAACTATAGTCTCATCCAATAAAAGCTACTCACTTCACTATTATTTTCTCTGTCATTAATCCAATAATATTACAACTTTTAAAAAGTGCTTTTTAAATGACATGGAAAAACATCAGTGAAGATTCATTGGTTGGAAAAAATAATGGAGAAAAGTAATGGTGAAGTGAGTAGTTTTTATTGGATGAGATCATGGCTAATGTTATGAGCCAGACCCATGATATAATTTTTCCATTGAGTGATACTAGTGATAAAGGATGAGATGTTCTCCCTATGTGACATGCAGTGACAGATCTACACTTCGTATTAAATGAGTTAAAGAAAGTCAAAGTTAAACAAATTAACTGGGTTTAAATATATTTAATTTCCTCCTACCTTCAAACTTTTCTATTTTTACAATTATTCTCTAGAATCAAGTGGGTTCAATTGACTCCACCAAACTTTACTTAGATTCGCCCTTGGTGACATGAGTTTGAGCAACGTAGTCTATAAGACATTGCGGTTAAACCCGAATCTCTTAAAATGAACATCATCCGCTTTTGTACTGGAACCACTTGTTGGGTTCTAAGCTAAATAATTAAAAAATTGACTTTAACCATATAAAAAAGATATGGTTGCTCTCTCCTTGTGAAGTTTTAATTCTTAGGATGACCCGTCTAAATTTATTATTATTATTATTATTATTATTATTATTAATATTATTATTATTATAAAACCCAATTTCTTTCATAAATAAATTATTTTCGAACAAATTTCATAAATAAATTATTTATGTGAGTGATTTTGAAAAGTATGAACAATTTTAACATGATTAATATTTAATATATTGATTTAATACAATATCAATTAACCGGACTATGACACCTCACTAATGAGGTGTGGTTATTAAGCTAATTATGGTGTTTTAGGTGCTAATTTGCTAGCTTTAAGTTGCATGTGTTGTTTTTAAGCCGATAGACGTGTTGACGTTTAAATATGAATGCTCGTGCAAATGGCGGCTGAGTTAACTATGTGAATTTATCATAACAAATCATCTCCTTTAAAGGCTTGTCTTAAAGATGGGTATCTAAAGTATATTAACTTTTTTTATTTTAGTATCTAATATATTTTTTTTGTCAAAATAAATATTTAAATTATATATTTTTGATCAAAATAGGAATTCAAATTATTTTTTATTATCAAAATATGTACTTAAAGTATATATATATATATTATCTAGGTTCCTAAAAGTTGTCTTGTGGTATTGATTAAAAAATACATTAAGTATATATTTTGACAAAAAAAATACTTTAATCACCTAATTTGATGAAAAATATTTTAGGTGCTTAATTTGACTAAAAAATATACTTTAGGTACTTATTTTAACCAAAAAATATTTTAGACACATAAATAAAAAAATTAATATAGTTTAGATATTTATTTGTGATATAAGCCTTCTTTAAATGACATTTTTTAATTAAACCGATCTGTGTAGAATTCAAATGCATAGATGTTTTAACACGTAACGTTTTTTAAATAGGGTTGGAGATTATTCTCTAACTTGAATACTCTTTTTTTAGACACTTTAAAGTTCCCTCTGGTGGAGTTTTTTGGCTGCAAGGGTTGGTAAAAATTCCTAGTAATTTTATTTGGAGGATCAGTTTGATATTGTTTTTGAGAAGTACTTTTAAAAAAAATATTATTTAATTTTAAATAAGAATGTTTAGTATTAATGTCAAAAAAATATTTTTTTTCTCGGCAATAATTTTAATTTTATTGAAGTTAAGCAGATCATTAGAAAAATGTAGTTGCAAAAGACTCCCAACAAAGTCGTCTATCAAACAAAGGGTAAATAAATAAAGCATGACATCACATTCTCCAAATAAGATACAGAAGCAAAATCAAAACCCCAAATTCGCACCAGCTATTAGCGATAGCGATTAGCGAGGGCATCAACCATGTAATTGCAACACAGCAAAACACACGAATCCCCTTAAGGAATAACAAGAAAACTAGCCTTCGCGCTGCTAGGCATTTGGTTCAGAATACAAAATCAGAATTATGGGTTTAAAATTATCCGACCCGTCAATCTGCCGACCGATTAAAAATTACCAAGTATTTTAATGAAAATACTTGAATTTTTGGGCGGATACCTGACCCGTGATTTTTTTCCGAGTATGGGTCAAAAAGTTTTTATAATCAGGTACCCGACTCGATGCTTTTAATATGTATGTATGTATGTTTTAAATTTTATTGTTATTTTATGTTCTTAATATTTTTACCTTAAAACTAAATTTAAATCCTTAAATTCTTTTTATGCTTGTATTATATAAAGTTTAATTTTTAAAAATATTTATATTAATTTGTTAATACGAGATTCGAAAGGAAAAAATTACGACTAAAATTATTATTATTATTATTTGAATTACAAGAAGCCTACTAGGTAAGTTAGGTAAGTTTAGAAGGGGAACTAATATGGCTGTGAAGAGCAGCCAAATCCTGATCCAAAATAGGAGCAATAGCAGGGGAGGTTCCTCGAATATCATTGTATCAAAATAGGAGCAATATTGAGATTAATAATTTCAATATATTTTTTTCGGTGATAAACTTTAATATATATATACATGTATATATATAAATAGTTAGAATTTCAAAAAAATCTAAATATTTATTTTTTAAAATTAACTTTAATTCACTAATTTGTCTATTTAAATTATTAACTCTAAAATTTTAAATTTCATATATTTACTATGTGATTTTTTTTTAAATATTTAAATATAAAAATATTAAAAAATAAATCGATTACTCAATACCTAATTTTGCGGGTATCCGGTTATTATGAGCCGGGTCACGAGCTAAACTTTTAGTACCTAAAAATTCAGATACCCGAACATAAACACCTCTAATATGAATTATAACTTATAATACCCAAAAAAACCAACAAAAAGAATCATCAAACTAAAACCAAACAACCTTATAAAACACGTCTTTAACCTTCACAGATTCTATCGTCACGAACACCAGCAAAAAAGTATTTTTAAGTGGATAAAAGTTTATTTTAAATAGTGTTTCTAGAAATTTAAAAGAATTGAGGATATAAATGAAGATAAATGAGTAATTTAAATTCAAAAGTGTTTTTAAAAAAGTTAAAAGTCATACGCTTGGTTCTAAAAAATATATGTCATTTTCATTTTTTGAAAAATAGAAAACGTTAAAAAAACGTGTTTAGTTGTAAAATTCAAAAATATTTTTAAAAATAAAAATAAAAATGAGTGTTTTTATTGAAAATATTTTTGAGAAATAGAAAATATAAAAACAAAAGTTTAAAATTTTAACTCTGTCTAATACGTGTTTGAATCCTTCTAACGACAAATTTATAATTTTGATTTGCTTAATCATTTTTATTTTATGTTTGATTACTTGATATGTTGATTTCGTACAAAATATTCGGGGTATCTTTTTTCTTTAAAAAGTGTAACCCCCTCGTCCCGGTCTGGTCGGATGACCGGCCCGAGTGGGCCACACGGGGAAAACCGAAGCGAAACCCGTTAAGGCTTCCCCTCGGTTAACGACCCAGAAAAATTCTTTTTATTTTATCTTGTCTATATGCATAAATTAATCCTATGTGAAGCACAACAGCGGAAGATACAAACATTGCAACATACACCGACCAACCAAACATTAAACAGCTCATTTTAGACCTTTACAGCAGGCCGTTTCGAAACGCCCTTAGGGTGTTCCGAAACGCCTTGACTTAGTCAACAGGCCAGGGTCAACCATAAGGTGACCGTTCCGAAACAGTGGTGACCTGTATCGGAACGACCTTGACGGTCAATATCTCGTGGTCAACGAGATTTGACCGTTTCGAAACATGAAAGGCATGTTTCGGAACGCCTTTATCTCGTCAATTTCTCAAAATTCCAGTAGCAAAAATGTTCCGAAACGACCCTCATCCGTTCCGAAACGGCAGACCATTTGCAAAGGAACCGTATCGGAACAGGGGGACTCGTTCCGAAACGCCCCCTATTTGCAGACACATTTTGGCTGTTTTAAGGCACAAGGGTGCCCCAAAACATCACAAAAACACCCTATAACAACATAGCAATTCAACTTAAGGCTTACCAACTATATTAGCATGCTTCAACAAGATTTAGACAAGTCTAACACTAAGGCAAAACCTCACAAAACATGCATTCATTCAATCATCATCCAAACATAAAGATAGCCTCTAAGGCATATGGCCAACATTCAAAAGAGCAATTTAGGCATGAGTTAACATTCATCATGGCAACACAAACCATACAAAAGCAAGGCATCAAGGAGTCTAAACATGCTCCTAGCAACCAACAACTATCCAACAAAATAATACATGTCCCATTGCTCAAACCATTACATGTTCAACTTAAAAACTCATACTTGAAATACTCAAAGCTACAACCACACTTGGAGGCCCTCCACTTGCTCGAGCAACCCGCGAACTAAGGATCTGCAATGTTGAACAAAGAGAGCGTAAGCAGAGATGCTTAGTGAGGGTAAGCTCTAAAATCAAACCTCAACATTGCAGGGTCCGAGCACGATCTAGCCAAGGCATTTCACCAACGTACCAAGGATTCACAAGGGTCATGAGAATAAAATGCATGAGCAAGGTACATTATAAATGTCATGATCATAAGCTTAACTCCATAATACATGTAATCACATTTAAGCATCTCATCAAAGATCATCAACCTCAACACATCGACATACATATCAAACAACATTGGCACCTAACTAAGACCCGAATACGCGGATAGACATGTTGGAACTCACATCCAACAACCACATTACCTCACGGTGGGATTTCACTCATCACCGGTCTCGCGGAGGGGATTCCACTCATCCTCACGCCCCGTCGATGGGATTCCACTCATCACCGACTACATTTAAATATAATTCCGGGCGAACCCGTACTCCTCCTTGGTGACTCAACGCCACCAAGGCCACGCGCGACTTTAGACTCATGTGTACACACTAACATCCTAATGATCGATCATTTGTATTCAAGTAAACTAGTGCCAATATTTACTCATTTCACATTACTCATTTCAATAAATCTCGTGCTTAGCACGTACTCACCAACAACCATCATCATGATTCATGCATGTCTCAAGCATCACAAGTCATATCTCAACCCACATGTATAATACAATATACACAAGTATTCATACCACATTTTATACGAGACATACACAACCATATAATGAGTTCATCCAAGGGCTCTAGATCAAGCTTAGGATTAGGCTACCACCCTAATCCTAACTCTAGGTGGGTCTACCAAGCCCAACCTAGTCCATATACTCGAACCAACTATTTTAAAATCATTTAAAACAATTAACCACTCACCTAAACACCCAAGCTCCACGACCTAGCAAGCAACAACCTTCAACTTCCCGGATTCACTTCTGATGCTTCACCGATGCCCAAACTCGATTCTAATCAATCTCAAACACAAACAAAACATTCATAATCAATATCTCATCAACGGAATTAACCCGGATCAACATTTGCAAGCATCCAACACCCAAAACAAGTCCAAAATAGAATTTTCGAGCTGCCCCTAAAGCCCACCAAAATCTTCTATTTCAAGCACCCAAATAAGCATCAATTACACCCAAAGTGATCCTCATATATCATACTACCAACAGCCCCCAAAATCCAACATTAAACAACCCCAAACCCCACTTTAAAACCCTCCAAAAACCCTCTTAAAGCCCAATTCCGAAAATTCCCAAAATCACTTGAAATTCATATATGATATACTATTTGACTTCCTTATACCACAACTAAGTATATTAAATCAAAACACTTCATTTATCAACATAAAAATCTCATTTTTAATCAAAATATTCAAAACTTCCATTTTCTAAAAACTTCATGAAAATCAAAATAAAAGGTACTTTCATGGAGAGGGGAGTAAGGGGAAGTCAAAAATACTATTACCTTTCAATTTGGAGTTAAAATGTGGAGGCAATGTGATGGAATAGTGCACTACCATGGAGGGGAGGGGTTTGTCGTGGGTTTCTTGATGGGAGGGAGAGAAGATGAGTGAAATTTGGTATTTAGTTGTTTTGTTTTATTCTTTTAAAAATTAAAAGACTCATTTACCCTTAATGAATTTGGCTATTCACAAGGAGGGAAGATCCATGGTTAATTGGAGTTTTAAATCTTAAAACATGACTCATTCAAAATTAATTAATTTTGAAAACGAACTCGGAATATTATTTAGAGTATAAAACCGAACCCACATAATATTAAAATATTATTTTCATCTAACCCCTAAACCCGGGTGTTACAAAAAGTATTCAAGTCAAGTATTCAATCCGTTAATTTTCTTTTAAAAAATATTTATGTTTAATCTTATTGCCAAAGAAAAAAGGTTTGTGTCCTAGAATGTCACCTTGTTTTTCATGCATAGTCAAATTAAACAAATGAATATTGTGAAAACCCATAGCACTATGATTCTCTCGACGCACGATTTATAATAATCTGACCAATGAATTATCATCTATATTTGAACCTCATCCTTTTTTTCCAATGTATTACACAATCCCATCGGCTATATATTAGTGAACAAATCTAAGCTAAGATGCAATTATATCATAGAAAATTATACATGCCCTTTATTCTAGATATTTTTTTATTTAACTATCAACATCCAATCTATTAGCTGATTAATTCGGATCGAGTACTACAAACATTTGTTATTGGACGATCCTCTCAACCCAACTTGTTCTATTCACAAAGCTAGAATTTAAATTCTTGACTTCATTTACGAGATTTAATGACTCATCTCACTAAACAATTGGCTGATAATTTTAAATAATTTTTAATATTATATAATAATACCCTCTAAAGCTGTAGACTTTAATATGGGTATTGTTTTGGGATGAGTTACCTAGTGAAGGTTTGATATATATGGAGATGGATTCTAAATTGAGTAGGTAATTTAAAAAAATATAGATCAAGCAAGTCAACATCTTAATTGACCCAAATAATCAAAATTAAACCAAACAAATAAAGTAACCAGCAAATCTGACTTTGACAAAATTCAACATAAGATCTTGACTCAATAAATAAAAAATAATATAATCGATATCATTTTTAACATTATTTTATTAAGTTTTAAAGTTGTAATAAAAGCCTGACGAATTACAATCTAGATATGTTACTTTTGAAACCAAATAATTTTATAGGTTTTCATAATTGAATATATTTTGTAATAATTAGATAATAATTTAAAATGAACCGGTATGCGTCAAGTCGTGAAGTAAACTTAAACAAAAGGTTTCGAAGAGAAAAAAAAAAAGCTAGTGCGCCAAATCTCATAGATGCGACCTTCACCACTACAGGCGCATCTGGTTAGGTCCTTCGATTTTGACTTTGTCCCAAATTTTATTATAATATTAATTTTAAAAACCAAAACCCTGGAATAAATTTAGATAAAATAAAATAAATTAAAAAGACTACGCGGCTTCCAAAACCCGCCAAAGTCTCCCCCAACTTTGTAGCGTTGATATTACATTTATGTCTTCAATGTTGGGTCTTGGCCTCATTTATGTCTCTACTGCTTTTGATTAATCGCTCTTATCTTATCTGTTATAAATCACCGGCCCCCTCCATGCCTATCCAATTGCTGACGTGAAAGACCAACCAACCATGGCTGCCGGAGAAGAATCCCCCACCACTCGCTCTCTTGAAGATACTCCGACTTGGGCCGTCGCCACCGTTTGCCTCGTCTTCGTCTCCCTTTCCATTCTCATTGAATACTTGATCCACCTCATCTCAAACGTATCCAAACTAACCAATTTCTTCAGATATGTAATATTCGTCCACCGTTTGGGGATTAAGAAGTTGTTTAAACCATGTTTTGCAGTGGCTGAAGCGACGCAGGAAAACTGCACTCTATGACGCCGTCGAGAAGCTTAAATCAGGTAAATTCACAACTTAGAAGAATAAAATAGAATTAGAAAGAAAACTGCTTGTTGTTTTGATGATTTGGGTGTTGTTGTTACAGTGCTTATGGTTCTGGGTTTCATGTCTCTTGCGTTAACGGTGACTCGGGGCTTCATCTCCAGAATTTGCATACCTAATAAACTTGCAAATTCTATGCTTCCATGCCGGAAAACCCCTGAATCTATAAAAGCTAACAAAGACTTTGTTTATGAACAAAGAATATTAGCTGATGATAGTGAATCTTCAGATTACTGTCACTCCAAGGTTTGTTCTTGTTGGCAAATATATATAGATCAAACCGTATCTAAATAAAAAATTTAAAAAAAAGAGAGAAAAGTTATTATAGTGTAAGTAATTAGTAAGAAATGGAAATGGCAGGGAAAGACGTCTCTAATATCAGAGGAGGGGACGAACCAGCTGAGCATCTTCTTGTTTGTGTTGGCTGCTATGCAAATTGTGTATACTGTGCTCACCATGGCTTTAGGAAGGGCTAAGGTCCATCATTCATTCATTTTTATTTTAATTAATCATTTTTTGACAACTTCTTTAATTAACTAAATATGATTTCATAATTGTTAGATGCGGCGTTGGAAAGCTTGGGAGAAGGAGACGCAAACGGTGGAATATCAAGTTGCCAACGGTAAATTTATTACTATATATCGAATAAAAATCTTCAACCCATATTCAAATGAAATGAAAATCGTTTACCCCTAATTATGTCCTTATTAGTGCCTTCATTTTTAAAATAACAGGTTTAGAGTTTAAAATTTGAGGTTTAAGGTTGAGGCTTAGGGTGTAGGGAATTAGGGGTAAGGTGTATTTTTAGGGTCTAGGGTTTAGGATATGGAAATTAGGGTTAGGGCTTATAATTTAATTTTTTGGTGTTTTTTACTAGGGGCATATAAGAAGACATGGTTATGGGGCAGAAGATTTTTACTCTATTTAATGCTCCTATTTATGTCTCACATTAAAAAGTTAAGTTTAAGGTTTGGGTCTAAGGTTAAAGTTTAGAGAATTGAGAGTATGTTATATTTTTAAGAGTTTAAGAATTAAGGTGAGAGTTAGAATTTAGGGTTAATGTTTAAAATTTAAAATTTTAATATTAGGACATAAAAAAGCCACCGAAAAGGAGCAGAAAATTTTTATCCACATATAATACTTTTTTTAGTAAACATCGAAATTGCAACATATAAAATACATATATTAAAACCTATTTATTTTCGTTTAAATTTTAATATATTGTTTTATGTTATATTCATTTTAGATAAACATGCCAAAATAAATTAAATTAAAAATATTAATTTATAAAATATTAAAGAATATGTAAAAATTAATTGATTTTGCATTATTAACAATTAATTAAGAGGGGGAATAGAGGCTTTGAATATATTTTTTAATCAAAGAAAGGCTTTGAATCTTAAACCATATATGTATGCACAACTAGAATCTATCTTGATTCTTTTGAATTGTTTATTTATAACCTTATATCTTTTCCAATTAAACAATGCATCGAATTATTCTATGCATATGGAACAAAATAATAGTAAAAGATATTTAATTGTGTGGCTTTCCTTCAAATAATATAATCTATTCATAGTTGAAATCACTTTCTTCGTATACTTATTCATTTAAAGGTTTATTTTATTATATTAATAATTTATATATCTTAAAATTAATTTTTGATATAAATTAACTTAACTAAAATCAAATTAGAAATTTCTTTCCCAAAATCTGATTTATAAAGTGGTGTCCATCGATTTAAATAAATAACCCGACTTGTATAATAGAGCTGTCTCTATCTAATTAATTACGTTCACTTGCATGAGAATCACGGAGTTGGCAAGTTGTAACCCGTGTGGCCCCGGTCTCTCTTTCCTGTGTAAAAAATCCATCCCCTAATTAATCATTTTTGTAATATCGAAAACAATATGGTTGACGATTGGTTATTTAATAAATTTTAATTCCCTTTTCACCTAAAATAAATAAATTTTAATGCATGACCTATAAATATTATTTAATAATATATTGATTTTATTAAAAAAAATATTTTTAATAAACTTACAAAAAAATTATTATACATTTTTAATCTTTATTTTAAGACTCTTTATTATACAATGATTCAAAAAAGAAGAAGAAGAATTTATCATACTAAATATATGAACCATTTTATTAATTTCCACAACAAATTACTAACCCTATTTTTTAATTTTATTTCCAAAAAAAACTTTCAAAATATTAGATCCCAATCGCTTTAGGTTCACAAGACAAACGACTTTTGCACGTCGCCATATGAATTCATGCGCAGAGACATCAATCCTTCTGTGGACTGTAAGTTATTTTTTCATCAATTTTGATATTGATTTTTTTTTAAATTCCGGAGGGAGTAGAATTTGAATTCCAAACAAAAAAAAAAATTATTATTATTAAAACAATGAAATTATCAGTTAATTTTGAGATTGATACAATACAATTTCTACTTAGTGTATTTGATATTTTAATAGTGAATGATGAAAAATGTCAATTGGTGCAGAATTGCTTCTTCCGACAATTTTTCAACTCGGTGGCCAAAATTGACTATTTCACTCTACGCCACGGCTTCATCTCTGTTAGTACATCATTTGTCATAATTTTCATTTAAATGAAAATGGTTCTTGTCTTATTAACAACAAATAACATTTAAATTTAATTAATATTAATCTGTTTCTTTATTTTGCAGACTCATTTATCAACAAATACTTCCTTCAATTTCCAAAAGTACATACAACGATCATTGGACGACGATTTCAAAGTTTTAGTTGGCATCAGGTACTGAATCCGTCGTCGTTTTTGGTCCATTAGCATTTACAACCTACTGAAAATGATTTATTCTTTTTATTAGAACATAAAACAAATCCCAAAAATTTATGCTTTTCTCGGATCAATGCAGCCCTTTTATGTGGCTCTGGGTTGTTATCTTCCTGATGTTAGACGTACACGGTGAGTAGAAAGTTAAATCAATCAAGTTTTCATTTTTTTTAGTTTAAGGTCTAAGATTTACAGATAATACAAAAAATCGATTTTAATGTGTTCGAAACACGGTTTTTGCTATATGAATTTCAACAGGTTGGAATGTGTATCTGTGGGTATCATTTCTACCATTGACAGTAAGCACCAAGCCATTTTACATTGTCGTGCTAAGATTTCATGAACATCTTACCAAGTGAATTGGTCCACCAGATAACGTTGATTTTGGGAACCAAACTGCAAGTAATAATGGCAAAAATGGCACATCGGGTGAAAGATGAAAGCAATGTAATCCATGGAGCTCCGTTGGTGCAACCAAACGACAACTTGTTCTGGTTCAACCGCCCCGAATTTGTTTTGACCCTTTTACATTATACTTTATTTATGGTTAATAATCCTTCCTTTTCATGACAATTTTATTTGAAAACTGTTGTTTTTTTCCTACTATTTGTTAACTGAAATTTTGGCTGCTGTCTTTCTCAGAATGCGTTTGAAGTAGCATTCTTCGTCTGGACCACGGTATTCACACTTTTTTATCTTTTAAGATATGAAATTTTATTAGAAAAAGAGCTTCAAGTTTTTTTTTCTTAATTTGCAGACACAATATGGAGTAGAGTCCTGCTACCATGAGCACAGAGAAATAATTGTCACGAGGGTGGTGTTGGCGTAAGCTCCGGTTTCGTTATGTTTGTCCAATTCGTTCGATTTCCGGACAGTTTAAACCGTTGGGATGTTTGGTTTTGGTTGCAGGGTGACGGTTCAAGTCATATGCAGTTACGTTACTCTCCCCCTCTATGCTCTTGTGACACAGGTAATGTTTTATTTATGTTCTTTCATGTTTCCCCTGCCTAGTCTTAGCTATAACTATGTAAGCAAAAATGCTTATGATTTGGATTTGTAGATGGGGTCGAATTTCAAGAGAGCAGTGCTGGAGGAGCAAACAGCGAATGCAATTAAACAATGGCACGCCGGGGTGAAATCGAAACGGAAAAAGCAACGACAATCTTCGCCTGCCGATGATTCTCCGAGCAGGAACATCGGTGTTTCCACCTCGGCTCATCAGCATCGAACGCCGGCTTCCTTGGAAATTGCTAGCTTTACTGAGATAAAAGAAGAAGCTGCCCCTGCTGTGGCTACTTCCATTGCAGTGGATATACAGAGAAGTCCGTGACAAGAAATTAGAGAATGATTTACCTGGTTTTCTGACCAATTCCAAAGCCATTTTTGTTTACTTTGTATAGGATTTGGTAGATAATCTTTGAAAATTTGATTCAATTAAAATCATTAGCGGAATTTTAACTTATGAGTGACGATTTTATCCGTCACTATTAAATATTTGTTCATATAAAGAGAGGGAAAGTACATGAAATTGAAGAAATAACAGTCCAGCCGTTCTATCAGTCCGTAAACATGATATGTTAGATAATGGACAGCGACATTACACTTGAGACCAAGACAAAAAATTATTTACAAAGAACACGGGGGAAAGAAAGACAGTTCGTGTAATAGTTATTGATGATAAACGTTTGAATCAATTTTGAATATCTATATATATGTTTTTTTAAAAAGTTTCATAACTGAATTAGATACCAAATACACTTTTTATATGATTTTTCCCGAATTTTTTCCATTGATTTAAAAATAAAATAATTTATATAAACCAAAAATGAAAGGCGGAAGGTCCACTATTAAATGGAAAACACGTCGGTCCATTTGGGCTCGGGGTGGTTTACAACTAAACCATTTCGGGAGCAGGTTTTACATTTTATACCGACCAGAGAGAGGAAGCCCGATTCGAGAAAACATCAGTGCCCACGTTGGCCCAATAATAGTAGTTACTTTATTAAATAAAAAAAATGTAAGGTTATAATCTTTATAAAGAAGATCCTACAAAATCCAAAGGATACTACAGAAAAATTGAAACTAGTCAAACTGAAAATCGATTAACTGTTCAAAAATTAAAAATCGAACCGTATACAATTATTTTTAAAATGGTCTAAAAGTAATTATAAGATAACTATATACATTTATGAGATTTGTATAATAATAATAATAATAATAATAATAATAATAATAATAATAATAATAATAAGGTAATTATTTGATACACTGGCAGTGAAAATTAAAAGTATCCACAAGCGCTTTAGTTTTAGGGTCTATAGACTTAATTTAGGGTGTATGGTTTAGAAGTTTAGGTGTATGAGTTTTGAATTTAGGGATAGTGGTTGAAATTTACAATTTAAAGTTTATAGATTAAAACCTAAATCCTCAGCATATTACCCTAAAAACTTAATCCTAACCTCTAAACCCTAAATTCTAACAACTATCACTAAATTATAAATCCCTCCACATAAACCCTTAAATCATATACCCTAAATTAAGCCTCTAAACTTTTAGTTTCCACCGCCAGTATATATATATATATATATATAATAATAATAATAATAATAATAATAATAATAATAATAATAATAATAATAATAATAATAGCACACACGCTTGTGGAAATTTTGTTTGCACATGTGCCTTAGTTTTAGAGTTTAGAGACTCTGTTTAGGGTTTAAGAATTAGAGGTTTAAGTGTAGTAGTTTTCAATTTAGGGACAATTTATAGAATTTTGAGTTTATGATTAAATTTTAGGGTTTATGGGTTAAAACTTAAATCCTTAACTATATTATCCCAAAAACTAAACCTTAACCCTAAACTTTAAATTTTAACTATGAACCATAAATTTTAAACTCATGAACTAAAAACTCTAAATCTTAAAATTAATACACTTATAAAAACAAATAATTTCAACCGCCTATTTATGAAATAATAATCAATAATGGAGATAATAATCCATAATAATAATAATAATAATAATAATAATAATAATAATAATAATAAATATGAGATTTATAGTAAAATTAATCATACTTGTCAAAAAAGAGTTTCAACTACCTGTACATGCTATGGATGGAAATCATCTATCCTTTTTCGGTGGCCCTACATATACCCTTACGCTTAAAATTAATTTTAGTGTTTAAGGTTTTAAGTTAGGGGTGTAGTTATGGTTTAGAGAATTTAGGGTAGAGTGTGTTTTTTAGGGTATAGAGTGTAGTGTTTAAGATTTAAAATTTAGAATTAGAGTTTAAAATTTAATTTTGTAGTGTTTTTTAATATTGGTAGAGGAATTTTATCAACATGCTATAGTTATCCATGTAATAAATTTGTAAATAAAGGGGGAATGACAGAACTCAGAAGAGAGTTGGCAGTTGAGTGAGGGTGGGGGCCCTGCGCCCCTGCCCTGATGCAGCGGCAAAGGCGCAGGCCATCCCATGCCATCACTTTCTCTGCTCGCTTACTCGCTCCTTTCATGCATGTCTCCTTCTTTTACTTTATTTTTATTCTTTTTGAGAACCCTTACCAAATCCAAAACACTGAAAATTAAAATAAAAAAAATCACGAGCTGAATAATGTTACGATACGAACAACATAAATAAATAAAAAAGTGAAGATAGAGAGAGAGGGGGGGGATGACAAGACTAGAGAGTAGAGATTACCCCCCAAAAAAAGTGAAGTGCTGATGCTGCAGACTGCAGTCTGTCTGATTCACTGACTCCTAACAACTAACAACCACGCCCACCATACTTGCTGCCAAAAGCTCCTCCTTCCCCACTTGGCTTGGCCCCATCTCCCTTTACTCTTAGTATCTTACATTCACAACTCTCTCATCATATTCTTGTTTCACCATCGCTTAGTATTAATCATCATACTAATTACTAATTAATGTGATTCTATTACTTTGGAGAAACATTAGATATTCTATTTCCTCAAACACACTTTTCTCTTTTAAGTCCAAAAGCCACTGCCCGCATTGCCTTTTTCTTTGCTTTTGTTTCCTGTGCTTACTGTGTGTCTGTGTCTGTAAGCAACTGTCTACGTCTGCTGTGCTGCTTCCCCTTCTTCTCAGCAACTGGAATCATGCTTTGTATTCCTTCTTCTTATTATTTGACACCCTTTTTCATCTCTCTCTCTCTATCCTCTTTCAAAAACTCCACTTTCTTCTTCTTTTTCTATATCCTTCATCTTCTTCCATTCTTCTCATGTTTAGCTTTGCGGATGTTTTGACTTCATTTCCCAGGTTTTTCATCTCTCTGGGGGTACCCTTTTCTTGAATTACTCGCATTCTAATCTTTTTTTTTTCTTAAATTTTCCTGTTACTTTTTTATTGGTGGAGGTGGTTGGTTATTCGTTTGTACTTGCACTGACTGAGGAGGAAAGAATAAAGTAAAACTTGGGTTGTTCATGGAAATTGATCTGAACCATGCGGTGGATGAGGTGGAGAAGACTGTACTTTGCAATGGGGGCTGTGTAAAAGCTACTGCTTGCATTTACTGTTTGTCTTCTTCATCTTCATCAACACCCTCATGTTCTTCAACCTCAGCTTCACCTGCTCCTTGTTCATCTTCCACTTATTTGGAGCTTTGGCATGCTTGTGCTGGTCCTCTCACTTCACTTCCCCAAAAGGGGAATGTTGTTGTTTATTTCCCTCAAGGTCACTTGGAACAACTTGCCCTTGCCTCTCCCTTCAAAACCTTTCATCTTCCTCCCCAAATCTTTTGCAAAGTGATGAATGTCCAACTTCTAGTAAGTAACTCAATTCTTCTTCTTTTCTACATTCAAGTGTCTTTGCGTTCTTCCTAATTACTATAACTTTTACTTTTCCTCCAAATTTGATTGATTAATTTGAACCCTCCTTTTGTTTTCTGTCATTAAGGCCAATAAGGAGAATGATGAGGTGTATACGCAGGTCACCTTACTTCCTCAACCGGAGGTATTATAATTCTTAACTTAAACCATAGCTGATGCTCTTTAAGTGTTGTTTACTTGTATGTTAAGTATTACTTTTATGACGAAATGGGGTTTCACAGTGCAACTTGTTAGCATTTTAGTGAATGAATAATTTCCTGTCAGCATAAAGATAAGGGTAAACAATTCTATAACTTTGGTGATTTCCAATTTGGGATTTTCTGCAGTTGGGAGGGCCTAATTTGGAGAGCAAGCAGTCAGATGAGCTAGGTGTGGATGACCATGCTGATGGACCGCCTCCCAAACCAACTCCTCACATGTTTTGCAAGACATTAACAGCTTCGGACACTAGCACCCATGGAGGGTTTTCTGTTCCTCGTAGAGCTGCCGAAGACTGTTTTCCTCGGCTGGTGCAATTCTATACTTATAAACCCTCATGTAATATTCATCATGCTGTTTATTTTTCCTAGAGACCTCTTGTTGCCTTAATTTCAGGATTATAAACAGACAAGGCCCTCACAAGAGCTTGTTGCCAAAGATCTCCATGGAGTTGAGTGGAGGTTTCGCCATATATATAGGGGTAATTGTAATTTGTAGCAGAGTTTTACATTTCTGAGAGTATTTAGAATGTTCTGTTAATGTTTACTATTATTTTAGGTCAACCGAGGCGACATCTCCTTACTACCGGCTGGAGCATTTTCGTGAGTCAAAAGAAACTTATTGCTGGGGATGCAGTGCTCTTTCTGAGGTATGTATAGCTTTTACCATTAAACATATCAAATGATGCATATGAAACAGTTTGGAGAGCAGAACACCAGATTGATAGTAAGAAATTGGTATAAAAAAGGGAAGTTTATAAAAGGAAGTTGGATTCCTCATTCAAATAGTACAGCCATCATAGACTGAAATACATTATGATACTCGAGAATCATATATACATATTTACACAGGGAATATAATGGGAGTTTTTATAGTTCTGATGCTCTGCCATGTCTTCCCATGGCCTAGTTGTTTGAAGTTCGCTGATGTGTTCTCGACATTGTAGGGGTGAAGATGGGGAGCTGAGGCTGGGAATCAGAAGAGCTGTTCAACCAAGAAACGGTCTTCCTGATTCGATTATTGCAGAACAGAATTCATATACAAATGTTCTTTATCGGGTGACCAATGCAATATCCACCAAAAGCATGTTTCATGTCTACTACAGTCCAAGGTAAGTGACTGTTACCTTTGAGGTCGAGGCAGTGGCTGACAATTTGGCCAAAAAAATAAAGAAAAGAAATAAGGCTGGTAAGTGATTTAATCAAAATGTAAGACTCACCTAACAAAATCTAGAATTAATAGTATTCTTTATTAGGTTAGAATTTTTAATGCACATGCTCTTTATTCTTTACAGTTAGTGAATGGTTCATTTGAAAAAATTGAGGCTATTTTCAATCTGATTGCTAAGCATCTCTTAATGTTAGACTTTAGATATAAGTAGCTCTAGGTTCGTTTCCAATATCTCATGTTCGAATGTGATTAAGTTCTTGTGCTGCGAAGCTTGTAAGCCTACTTAAAATACCGACCTGGTGAGGCATTTGATGTGAAATGGAATGGTAAGGCTGTTCAATTTTCTGTAATGCAGAGCCAGTCATGCAGAGTTTGTCATACCCTTCCAAAAGTATGTGAAAAGCATCATAAATCCAGTGTGCACCGGAACAAGATTCAGAATGAGATTTGAAATGGATGATTTGCCAGAGAGAAGGTGTTGTTTAATTAGTTGCAGATCATGACAAAGATCAATTGCTTTCTTTGTTTCTTTTCCCTTTTGCCATTTAATGGTTTTATTTTCAGAATGTAATATGGTGCTGCTGTTATATAGGTGTAATGGTGTCGTGACAGGAATAGGGGACTTGGATCCTTATAAATGGCCTAACTCAAATTGGAGATGCTTGATGGTGAGTCCCTAATATGGAGCCTGTGTTGCTCTGAGTTTTCATTTTTCTTAACATACTCGGGTCTATGCATATCCAAACTCGGGTATAGTAGAGATATGATCCTCCAAAGATCTTCCAAATACATGAAAATCTTGGAAAAGAAAATTGAACATACCCGTGTCCGACACACCCGAGTCATAAGTGTAGTCTTTATCAGAAACATTTATGTTCTTTTTATCAACCTACTTTACATGTGTGCATATACTTTATGCTGAACATGATGAATGGTGATAAATTATTTTTCAGAATGAAAAGTTATTGATAAAACAAAACAACTAGGAAGGTGTCCTGATTCAGCTATCTTTGAATTGTTTGATAAAATATACCTTTGTACCTTCATTCATACTGAGTTATTTTACCTGTCATTGCAAAAATCTCATTTTCATATCCAACTCGGCTCTTATGTGGGTTCATTTCAGGATATCAATATTAAAATGTTCATATCATCAGACATTGAAGCCTTTATTTTTACTATATACATATGCAGACATATTCTTTTTCCTGTTATTTGTGTTAATACTTGACAGAAGAAAAATCCAAAGCTATTGAATGGATATTGCATGGCACTCTTTAGTATTAAATATTTATTACGACATTTAACAGGTCCGGTGGGACGATGATATCGCAAGTGATCACCAAGAGAGGGTTTCTCCTTGGGAAATTGATCCTTCTGTTTCTCTTCCACCCTTGAGCATTCAATCCTCATCAAGGTTGAAGAAACTGCGGACAGGTCTGCAGACTTCTGCACTGAACTCCCCTATCATCACTGGTACAAATCGTTCCACTAGAACAGTAATATTGTTGTATTTTTATACTTTGATTAATGTACATGCCTTGAAATGTTCTTTTATTCAGGTGGGGTTGGATTTTTGGACTTTGAGGAATCGGTAAGATCCCCCAAGGTCTTGCAAGGTCAAGAAAATGTAGGTTTCGTATCACCCGTATATGGATGTGATACTGTAAACCAACCACTCAACGTTGAGATGCAATCTGCGGCACATCAAAGTCTTGCATCAACAGGAATTGGAAAGAGTAATCATAGTGAGTTTATGAAGGCTCACTCCACTTGTTACACAGGCTTTGCGGAATCTAATAGGTTTCCGAAGGTCTTGCAAGGTCAAGAAATTTGCTCATGGAGGTCCCTGACACACAAGGCTCGTCTCAACCTTGGTGTTTGGGCAAAAGCAAATCTTGGATACAATTCTTTCAACATGAATCAAGCATCCAACACCAATTGCTATCCCCTAGCATCTGAAGGCCTTGGAAATATGTATTTGCCTTTTACCAAGTTCTATAAAGTTGGCCAGGAACCTACAATGTACTCTTGTGCATCTACACTTCCGAGATGCAATGTCTTTTTTGATGCTTCCTCAATTAAGCCCGGGGTTATTGTGGACAGCCTCAGGAAACTGAATGACCATAAGCCAACGGAGAATATTAACAGCCCCGGCTGCAAAAGAAATGTGGCCGGATGTAAACTCTTCGGTTTCTCCTTGACTGCAGAATCACCTACTCTGAACTCACAAAATTCTGGTAAGTTATCTTAGGATCAACGTTAAATTTAACCCTCACTTCCAACTACTCACTCTCCTACTGACTTTAACTCAACTGACTGAAGGTTTACAAGCAGGGCAACTTGGTTGGAAGAGCCATTGATCTCTCAAGACTCTATGGATATAAAGACTTGGACGACTGAACTAGAACATCTTTTAAGTATGGAAGGTCTTCTAAGCGACCCCGATAAAGGGTGGCGGGTTTTGTACACCGACAGTGAGAATGATGTAATGGTGGTGGGAGATGATCAATGGAAGTAAGTCTCACTCTCCTTGCTATAGGCTATCAAGCTTGTTTGCATCATAGAAATTGTGCACATGCAACATCTTGGTGGCAATGTGCATTAAAATATCTTGCTGCTATGATGAAATTTTCTTTGTGTTTGCAGTGAATTTTGCAATGCGGTATAGAAGATCCACATATACACTCAAGAAGTGGAGAAGATCAGTGTTTTGCTTTTAGTGTTATTGAATCCTAAAGCTATGTATCAAGTACTTGTATTCAAAGCTAAAAGGTGACCTTTCTGGTCTTGTGGTTTTTGACAATTGAAGTTGATTCAAGTCTGGTGATGTTTAGTCATCAACAATGTCTGCCATCATTCATGCATTCTCTTATTGGGTCATTTCAAAAAGCCAGAAATGTGGAGATAATCCACTTATTATGCTTAGTGTTCTATATCCTTGATGATACATTTAGGAAGTTTTCTATATTGGATAATAAATTTAGATCATGGAAATCAACCAGGGAAAATTTCATAAATGTATCATCAACTAAATCAACTAGACCTGAATAAACAGCAGCTCTACCGCTACAACATTCTTCAACAACGAACAAAAAAGTAATACAATGTCCACTGAGCAACAATAAGAAAACCAGAGAACAGTGAGAATACTTCAGCTCTTTTTTTTTTCTTTCATTTTTACAAACGGAGCTGCAAGTAATACAAGAGAAGACGACAAAATGATTTAGGATTCAAACCAAGTCTACTAGATGCCGCCTCTAACCTCTTAGCGATGGCTACATGAGCCAAGTGCACCATTCCAGGGTCTACGGTTTCTCCCCTTTAGCTCCTCGTTCTCCTCGCTAAGCAAATCTATTTTTGATTGGAGAATGCTAACCATTGCTTGAGCACTCATCAGTTCAAGCTTCAATGTCTCCCTCTCAGCAGAAATCTTGCGAACCTCATTCTGCAATTCATTTATAAGTTTCATGCAGCCAGGAGGGACCATCGAATCCAGATTAGCATTTTCATATATTGGTGGTGGAACACGGGGTGGCTTCTTCTCTATGGGTTCTCTAGATTCCATTAAAGAAAATTCCAAGAGTGCAGAAACTGCTGTTGTTGTATCCGATGATGGTGATGCTGTGGTTGTAGCTGCTGTTGTTGTAGATGAACAATGATCCTGAATCATTCTAATTGAGTTCTCAGAAACATTTGGACGGTTAGTTCCCCAATCATTTTGTCTTCTTCTCTTGTAATGAATTAGCGGTAAGGGTGCTTCTCTATTAACCAAGCATAAAGAAGGACCTTTATCCGGTCTCTCAATCTTGCATGGAGGTAATGAAGTACAGTCATCTGTTCTCTCATTCGGTGACTTCCTCAGAACTTCGTCATCAGCATTTTGAATCTCCTGCGTGTAAAAGAAGTTTCAGAAGTAATTCTTCAATCCAGACTTAAAATAGACGGGGCACATGACAATTGAGTTTAATTTATCTGTTACTATCATCCAAAATATAGGTAGAGACAATTACTAAACCGATAACGTGTCTTAACTATCTGCAACAATGGAATATTATTGTTTGAACATTACATTTGATTGCAAATAAAACATCTTAATGCACATAAAACCTTTAATAAATCTTTCAGCACTAGGAGAAACAAAAATATAATGATGACAATCATATTAATAGTAGAATCACAAGCAAACAACATTCACAGTTTCAAGTACAAAAACAAAATGACAAGAAAACATGGTACACAACACATGAAGCGGTGTAGAACCAAAGCAGTTCGGTTTAAACAACGCCAATCACATAATTTATTGTCAAGATGCTTCTTAGTATCATACTATTACTCTGGAAATTTCGGTACGTGTAATATAGAGTCCGTCACTCTGTCTTCTTCGAGATACAACACAGTAAAAAAGGCAGCAGCATCACTGCATGCACATGACTCTTTCTAAAGTGGAAAACCATGCCAAGATTACGACACATGACAATTAAAATTTACTAGCTATTTGGGACCAAACTACTTAAGTGGCTTTAGTCTGTAGCCTGGTTGTAAATTTACTCAAAAGAATCACAATTCAATTAGCTTAATAATAAAGTAAAAGGCCTAACCATAAATAGTTTTGCAGAATTAGTGGGTTACATTTCCCTAGTAAGTTAAATAATTGTGATACCCGGAGTTTGAAAGTTAAATGCTTATGATATCAGTTTGGTATCAATACTAATACCAGGGTGCAAATGATCATCTGTTACTAATTTATCTCACATCATAGGAGCTATTAGTCCACCAAGAGTATTTAAGCAGAACCAATTTTGTAATTTTATTACTCTTGAAACACAAGGAAATTGTATAAGCTACCACAGGATGTAAAATTTTGACAAATTTATTCTCCAAGACCTTGTCAGTGAAGCTAACAAATCCTACAATTTGAAAATGTTAAGCGGTGTTATACCAAATGTATTGAATTTTCACGTTTGATTATTAAAGTTGCTTTTATAAAAGTATCCTTGTAGGTGATAGCTTAGCAGGCTAGGCATAGAATCTTTCATATAACGAAAAAGTCAAATAAGCATAATATTACCCAATTCTTTCAGCACACACAATCAATTGGTGAAAATATTATATGATGCTTCAAAGATTAATGTGAAGTCATCAAAGCAAAAAACTATATTAACTTTCAGCACTGAAAAATAAGAGCACCTACAATACAGTTCGATAAAAAAAGATGCAGTAGCAATAGAAATAAAGACAAACCTGCTCTAAACTAATCCTTTGAGCGCCATTGCTTGCAATCACAGCATTCTTAGCTGCTGCCACTTCCTTCCCATCTATCAAATTATTTCCACCAACAACGCCATCCTCAACATCTACTCCTGGAATCAATGCTTCCGAACCATCATCCCATTCTGCCTCATTAAAAGGGGCATACCGGTTTCCATTGGGTGGTCCAATATTATTCTTATGAAATACTCTACATAGCACGTACCCCTTCCACACCAAAAGGAGAGAAAGAAAAAGAAGAGAAAGGAAAATAAATAATTCTTATAAGATTAGTTTCCATAATTGTACAAAAGTAAAGTTTGGATTAGAGAAAATTCTTGGACTTCTAAAGTTAAAGTTTCAAAATACTTGCGGCTCTACAGAATAGAGTCTGAACTACCTACATCAAGTAAGGTGCACATGCATGTTTACTGTATCAAATGAAACATCATAATGCATGAAAACCGGAAACACATTTATCATTCATTTTCTAAATTTCTCAGAAACCGCATTGTGATGAAATCAAAGCAGCCGAAATACAAACAGTTCATCTCATCATACCCCAAATGTCATATGTTCTACATACAGAAAAATGTGTTCCCAGTATGTGAGTTCTTCACTATAATCAGACCAGTGCAGAACAATCCATCACAGAAGGCATAGTGTACTTAAGTATTTCATGTTAAATTTCTATATGTTCATGTCACCACCAAGATCAAGATCAAATTAAAAGATTTCAGACCTGCAATGCTCCAATTCTTTCCAATTCTTCTTCAACAAGCCGATACTCGTGCATAACCCAATTGGTCCGCAACCCATCTGGAGCTCTACCACTATGAAATACTAGAGTCTTTTTCATCCCAATAAGCTGTTCATTGTGGCGGACCTCCCGGTCCTTCCCTGTGGCCTTCCAATACCCTTGGTTTGTGGCCCTATTCATTCTTCCTCCATTCCCATACTTCTTGTCCAATAAACTGAAAAAATACCACTCCTGGTCTCTGGTTTTCAACCTTGACTTGTCTATAAATGAACCACCAGAAAAAATACCTTAGCTTAAAATTAACTATATACACCAGCAAAACAGTAAAGAAGATATTCAAGCACTTACAACAACAAAAGAGAGAAGAAAAATAAATAAAAGTAAACAGAAATCCACCAGTATACAACAACATACAAATTGAACAAACACTACAAAAGTGAACTGATAACAATACAAAAGATACTGCATTTAACTAGTAAAGCCACTGCATTTGCTATTGTCATAGCTTCTTGAAAAAATTGAACAGAAAATCTTTTAATAAAAATCAACGATACTGAACCCAATAAAGAAATGTTCAAACATGCAAATAAAAAGAAATTCACTGTATTCTCAAATTTTCGACTAAAAAACCTTCCAAAAAAACTTCTAAAACGCAGCTTTAGCAAAGATAGTACTTTCAAAAGCAAAATCCTCTAAAATTTCAGAGAATTTCAGCAAACTATTTATATAAACACAGAATAAAAGAATAAATAAAAAACCCAAAAAAATCAACCTGAAAGGTCCCAAGGCTCATGCTTGTAAATATCAACTTCAGCAATAGCGTTAAATCTGACTGGCTTGTTTGAAACTTTTCTTTTCAAGTAATAGCTAACCAACTCTTCATCTGTTGGGTGGAAACGAAACCCAGGTGCTAACGCAGTCGCTGAACCTCTAGAATCCGCCGCAGTTGGTGCTGTAACTATGGCTAAAGATTTTTCACCACGCATCTTTTGGGGGGAAATGGAGAAATGATTTTCGTGGGCGAGAGGGAGGAGTTGAAGGAGAAATGAAGAAAAAAAAGGCTTTTTTGACTGATGATGAAGCAAGAAGGTGCCGTCGATTGCAAGAAAATTTCAAGAGAACATTTTTGGGGTTAGCAGAGCGAGTATAGGAAATTTTATTAGTATTAGGGTAAACTCTTAAAAAGATCATTTATGTTTCATAAGTAATAACATTGGATCATTCATTTGAAAAAATTATATGTTGGTCACTTATGTTATCAATTTATTACATTTTGGCCACTGAATTTTAACTCGTCACACGTTACAAAAACAGTTTATTGAAGCTTTTGAACATTTGGGCATCTATCCCAAATGGAGATGTGGCATGATTGTCTTAGATAGCGGTTTTCTTCAGTTATGCTAAATCCTCTTCAATTCCCTCATTTATGCCATTAGATTCCGGTTATGATATGAAGTAGTGTGAGAGCTGATTATACAGTTCAAAGAATTCGAGGTATTTAGAAACTCGAAATCTTCTTCTTTATGCTTAGTGTATGTTGTAGAACTTAACATTTAGTGTACATAAATTGTCGAGTCATCGTATCGAAAATACAGATCAATGCAGAGAGGCTATGTTATGGGGATAAAAATTATCTGCCTCTTTTTAATAATGTCCTTTTTTATGTCATAATCTTAAATTCTAAATTTTAAACCCTAAACCCTAAAGTGCACTCAAATTTGATTTCTTTAAACTCTAAATATAAACTCTAACCTTAATAATAACTCTAAACCCTAAACTTATTTTTTAAAATATTGTTACATAGAAAAGAGCAAAGGATTTCTATCCCATCTGGATGATGGAAAATATATTTAACTTGTATGAGTTGCCATTTGATATTTTCAGGGGAGAGATTCTATATTGCGGTTGTGCCATAGAATAAAGGTTGAATACGAAGGCATAGTTCGGGGAATCCACCCTTGTTCTTCTGCCTTGAATATTCTCCCACTACTTTATCCTCTAACTCAAGCCTGACTTACGTCAGGGAATACCTTACAGGTTTTGCCCCTGTTTTCACTTCACTAATCGGTTTCAAGGATTTGCAAGTCGGAAACAAGTAGCTTGTCTGTTCAGACTTTTGCCTGTTGCTGTCGCAATGTATGAACAAAGATCACCCCTGAGAAGCTGACCATCGACTTCTTTCAGTAGTTTTCTGGTTAAAGATTTATCATACAAACAAGTCAGACCAGCAATTGCCCGGGAAATCAGTCGGGGGCAAAAGGGAATCAGTTCGATAAAAATGTCATCTCTATAAATAAACTGGAATTTAAGTCTCAAGCTACATGCTATTTGATCCAGGCATCTTAAAACAAAGAGGCAAGATGGTGGATCTTTGTATCCAAAGGGTTTTGAACCATCGGATCAAAATTCCATTTTTTTCAGACTAAATCACAAACTGTACAATGTGGAACCTGGTGATCTGTGCACTGTGGGTGAAACAGAGGGTAACAACCCTGATACAGGGCAATGGTAACAGGAAAAAAAAAGCCTCATGCTCACCATTTAAATTAAAAAAAACAAATTCGCCAGCTCAAACTGTAGCAGAGCTTCCCTGTAGCCATCTTTGTTTGCTTTGAGCTGGGCTTTCCTTCTGAAAATTTGCATTTCATGTTAACTGAAATGCCAGAACTTTCTTCACGAGTGATCACCACAGTTCTTCATAAGCTGATTTATAAGGGAGGGCCAGTGTCCGGCAAACTGGTGCAATTACTCAGAATCCGAGTCAATAGAAAGATATAATCTCGGTCTTACAGAACGTTTTTGCCGAGGAAATAAGAAAGGGCTCTCTGATCTTTGCCTACTTGACTTCTCAGATCTACTGTTGTTCATGCCTAGTAACAGAGAAGCTGCAGAAGGAACAGAGAATGCCAGATCATAAACAACAGATTGAGCTAGGCAATGCGAATTAATCACATCACTTAACCTCAAGAAATATCTTATTATAGAAGTTGCTAAGAATGCAAGGTCAAAAGTATTACAACTATTTACATTTTGGTTAATGATTTTTATTAAACTTTAACTATATAATTAACGTTGTGGCATTAGGATGTTCCCTAAGCAATAAAAATATCACACCATTAACCAAATTCAGAATTAAACGGTTTAACAATGCTAGAATAGATTCATCACTAACCAAATTCAACCGTATACCATCATATCCAAGAATCACACATTCTGCAAGTAACAAGCTTGAAGCCTTTTCCTATTCGCCGGCTGTTATATGGAAATTTTCAAACATAAGCTACAGCACTTGAGCTCTTCAAAAGAACAAGGAAACTAACCAGTGTCGGACAAAGAATCCATGGCATCATCTCTAGAAGGAATTTGCTGCACTGAATTCAATCCATTCACAGTGACTGAATCCCTGTGACATCCACTGGCACCACCTCCAAGCCTAAGTGAAATCCAATCATCTGTACGGAGGCCGTTTGACGCATCAGCTTGATCTCTCAAATCTAACTGTGGTGATACACCTGAAGGATGTGTTGGAAGAAATATCTGGAGAGAGGGGTCTTCTCCACCAAATAAGGTATTGTCAACCAAGCCATCATTCATATCCATATCAGGCTGACCAATGGAAGAACCAGGAATAAGAGTTGCAGATCCCATTGTTGTCTCAGGAGCCATTGCATAGCCATTCATTGACGAAGGGCAATTGAGAGAATTATGCTGCAGACCAACCAAGGCATCTGAGACGTCTGTATCTGTACTAAATAGTTGAAACCCAGAGCCTTCTTGGGTTCCTGGAGGTAAGGACCATAGAGGCATGTCAAATTCATCATTAGGATTAAAAAGACCTAAACTACCAGCAGGACCGAGAGATGGATCTTCTGAATACTGATGAGAAATTCCAGGAGGAGCAACTGGAAAATTAAGTCCAGCAATATCATTATGATTATTCTTATAGGAAGTAGCAGGAGATATCACTATTTCATTCTCTTCATCTGAATCACTAAGAACAATAACTTCTGCATTTCCAGCTGGTCCAGATGGATTTCGGTCGGTAAACTCATATGTTGAGTCTATGTTGGGAGGCAGGGAATCAAGTTCAATTCCATTGCTTGTGAAGTCATAAGTTCCACCACCATCCTGATTTACACTGGGATCTTCACCATCCTTACCACTTCCAGTAGCACTGCTGCTCATGGGGATAATTTTTTGTTCATTTTGTTCAATCCTTTCTTGTAATCTACTACCCGAAGAGGTGTTCAAATCTCCATGCTTGCTAACTTCCCAGAACCCATTGCGATTTTTCCTGATTCCAAGTTTCAAACCTGTATGACCTTCAGAAGCACCTTCAAGTTTGACCTGCTTCAACGTTTCAGCTCTTGGCTTGACCTCAAAACTGCCAGATCCACACAAGGTGCCATCAGGAGAGTGCCATTGTGCAAGATCACCGAGTTCTCTACGCTCGCTTTCACTTTTAGCCTTTGTACGCCAAGAACCATCAGGCTTGACCTCAATCTCTGTAATATCTTCTCCACAATTTCTCATCTGCATCAGAGTTAATAGATCATTATCACATAGATGTCATCTGCATAAGTAGAGGAGAACCAGAAGGCACTCACCTTGGATGTGATGCGATTAAAATAAGGGTCAATTATAATATCATCCAACGTGTAGTTCTTCAGACAAATGGGGCACTGCCACTGCAATCACATTAACATACAAATGCTAGTCAAAAGACTGAAATAGTTATAACTGGAAATGAACATGTTATAATAGTTGCTTGCCTTTCTAGAACGTTGGTTCAGCTCTACAAAAACTTCAAGATCAAAACAACCCATGTGAACACAGGGTTTAAACCTTCCTGCCATCTTCATTCTTGAACCACTCATCTGTCACAGGTAAAGAAATAAAAAAGAAAGTTTGATATAATTAGAGCAACTTCAAGAAGGGTGCAGTACTGAAATATTATATTCCAATCCCATTAACACTCATCATTGTAGAAGAAAAAGAGAGGTAGGAGAATTATCCCCTCTTACATGATAAAGACACCAATAGAACATTAAAAAAGCAGGTCATAGGATAAGCACACAAATATATGGAACCCAAATGGTACCATGATAAAGTTAAGTTCTTTCTGGAACAAACCAAAAGAATATGACAGCACATATTATCCATGTAGACTAACAAATCTGTCAAATAGGTCCATGAACTTCGCCAAAACAAGCCTATTACAGTATTGGCTCCAATTAGGGGTGTTCATGGTTAACCGTTGGTTAACCATTAAGAATGAGTCTCTAATTTTCTATGCATTCTTAGATACATTCTCTATGCAGTTTTCCTCTAATTACATTAAGAATATATAACTTTTGCACTAAGAACATAACTTATAGGTTAACCGTTATAGTATTTTGGTTAACCGCGAACACCCCTAGCTCCAATGGTTGAAAGGGAACACATGCAACTTTACAACAACAAGCAAGATAAATAGCACCAGCACCTCAATAAAGAATGAACAGCATTTTTTGACATTATAGCCTCAGCTAGAATATGCTGCAAAACAAACATAACCTTAGATACTTCCCCTTTAGACAATAGACATCGTCTAGCAACTATGCTGGTTCAAAAGTGATACTTAGAAGCATTTGATCCGTGAATATCACAAGGCACAATAACCATTTCTCTTCTAGGCATGCTTTACAAGATGAACTAATCAAGTATTTCAAGAATGATGCCCATGAATTAAACATGAAATATCCATAGCATAAGAAAGATGGCGCATAGCTGCTCAAATTTATAGGAAAGAGATTGCTAGCAAACTACTTATAACTCACAGGGCAACGTAAGTTGACTCCAAAAAAATCTGCAACAACTTCTAGATCACTGTCACTATCACCATTGTCTGCTGCTGTTCCACCACCAATACAACGGCAAACCCGAGCAAGAGCATCCTCGAAACGTTCACCTTCAGTCTCCTTCGGAATCATGTTGAGTATCTAGGCCAGGCCACAAGAAATATAAAATGATCATAAAGGACGCCAAATATAGATATATAGAAAGGTAAGTTTCAGTTGCATAGAAATGGAGGAATTTTCTTTTCAAATTAAAGAACATACTTAATACTATTGTTAGTAGTTCAACTATCTTTTATCTCAACTTAAAACTTGATATTAGTGTATGAAAATTCTAGGGTAAATCTCCAAGATATTTGAAGCTTTCATCAAACCTGTTGAAGAGTTCGGCGTTTAACAATTCTAACTCCAAAACAGAAAACACGAGCATCGCATCCGGTCAAAGTTATCTTATTAATTCCATCTTTAGTACATGGAGTTATCTGACAAAACACAGACAATGAAACAAGTGTTTAGATTGATGTTTCTTAACAGATAAATATATTAACAGGATTAAACAGAACGTGCAATAATCTGGCCAGCAAGCGTCCCACCCATACCGATCACATGCATGTACATGTAAAGGTTAATTCAATAATTCTATGGAAAATATGATCCCATATACATCAAGAACAAAAAGTAAAACCAAAATTCATCTTGTTCATAGAAGGAAAAGAAACTCACAATTGGACCATCATCACGGCCATTAGCCCCAAGCAACTGTGAGCCAGGTCTATTAATAGCACGAACAGCTACACCTGTTTAAAAAGCCTGTCACTTGTAGACTCAATTTAAATCGAAAAATAAACGTGCATAGAAAATACTCAAGGACAAGATGTCAGCAACAATGTTTCAATTAGAAGGCAAAAAAGCTAAGCAAGCTGCTATCTTTTTTCCTTCTTTTGGTTAGATCCAAGCATGCATATCAATGAGAAGAATTTCAATAAACAGTAACCAGCAATTAAACTGTAAAAGGTTTGATTAACTGTTAAGAAGTAAAACCAAATATTAATAACCATACCATTGACCTGTAAATCTGCATATTGAGGCCACTGCATCCGGAATGGAACTTTGTCATTCAGAAGCATGCACCATGCCTATTTGACAAGATGAGAAACAAAAACTTCATGATAGATAACCAAAAACAATACCATCAAACTCTTACATATTTTTTATACTAACCAACCTGGACATCATAATCTTGTTTTGTCAATAAGTCCTTGTCTGCTCTGGTAATTTGGAATGTTTTCTCCACACTTTGCATTGGATTTGTACTGTAAAATGGTGGATCTGAATTACTAAACTAACAAACTAATAAGGGAAAAGTCACAAAGCATCACCACATAAAGCATAAAGAGTTAATACAAATGAATTGGAAATTTATGGGGGTCGGGGGAAGAAAGAATTTACTATTTCCCATATAGTTCACTCACCCATCAGTTGGGATACTTGTAATAGCCAACTTCACTGGATATAAAGGGTTTGCAATAGTAAGCCAAAAACTGCAATTGGGAAAGACATCTTGAATTAAAATAATGTAACATTAAATTTCCAATAAATATCAAGGTCTAACAGATTGAACAAAATTTGAGAACCCATCAAAGTTATGTCCAGTAAAAGATTCCCTAGATGCATCCATATAATCATACGAAGTAGTGAAGTACAATGCAAACACAAAGAATAGTTACATGATGTAATGATTGCTATAGAAAAATATATATTGATCCAGTTAGCATTAAAATACTAGATAATGATTCTTCAGTAGTAGAGCAATTTAGCATTACCTTTTTAAACATCTTATAGCTACAAGTCACAATATTTTGATTTTAAAAGAATCCATAATGGGATATCATAAGCTCTTGTATATACCTCCCATCACAATTCCTAATCTTTACTGGATCACAATTCCTAATGGGATACCAAAAGCTTCACCGTCAATTTGAAGTAATCATGTGCACACATGCAAACAATAACATACATAAACAGAGAGAGACATACGGATCCGCTCGACTTAGTCGACAAATCTCACAATAAAATAAATCAGGAACTGGTGGATTTCCCTCCATAGGCTTCTCTGGGATTAAAACACAACCAATATGCTGCCACACTTGGCATCTTCGATCTTCGCACTGTTGTCAGAACAAGGCAGAAACAGAAAAAAATCAGCAAGTCAATTTGAGGTGGAAGAAAGGGCAAATGATGTAGTGGATAACCAAAATTAAGAACAAAAATAATATGTTCCGACCACAAATATATGATTTTATAACATCACTAATTCACTATAGCAATGGTCACTAAAAAAATGCAGCACTATAACAAGAAGTTAAAAAGCAGTGTAGCTCACACAACTCCATCAGCGCAAGATTCATATGGAAGTGCACAAGCATAAAAGGCTGCATTAATCAGCGGATATGGAGTCAAGGACATTCAAATGCTTCAACATTTTCCGAAACAAGGATTCATAATTTCATATGATACCTATTGTTGCAGAAGGCAACTGGAAAAGATGTCTAGTTGTTATGGTAGATACCAACTATAGGAACTGAATCGCTCCACAAGAATCTTAAGGTAAAGAAAATCCAGTAGAAATTTAATGTGCCTGAATCTATACACTCTTATTCAAAATCAGGGCTTCCTAACTAATCCAACAATGCCATTGCCAACTGATCTAACTATTTCCATCTTTTTATTGCCTGAGATCAATCTATAAATTTTACAGTACAGTTTCCCAAAGCCAAACATTTACCAGATTCATTAGGATAAATGGAAATATGAGAACTTGGCATCAAACTGTACAAATCAAGGAGGAATAAAAACCACAACCATAAGATCATACCAGAAAATTTTAGAAATATAGCAACATGACATTGAAACTAAAAACAGTAGACCCACCCAACACTTCAATCACACACTTTTGACATCAATTATCATTAACATAAAATATCGAGGCAAAAAACATCAAGTTCATTATAATCACCCTGATAATATTCTCAGTCTCCAATGAACTTCCACATGGACAGCGAACTTTCATATCTGATTTAAAGGGATCATCTATTTCCCCTTTAACTTTAACATTACTGCTGTCTGATGCACCCTCTCCCTTTGATGCCAATTCAGTGGCTCCAGAAACCTGCATCTTCCTGAGGACAAGAAATACATTTAAGAAATTAAAATGCAGAAACACACTTTAGAGAGGCAATAAAAGTAATACAAAACTTAGAATAATCTTAAGTGGATAAATAGATACATTAGCATCATCTTATCTCAATGGTAAGTCATAACTTTTTCACATGGAAAAGAAAAGGAAAAATTAATTCCACTGGAAGTGTTTCTATCAAAACCTTCAGCAGAGATAAATCATAAATGTAAAAGTAAACCTGTAAATGTCATCAACAAGTTTTGCCACATCTTCCTTCCCTACAGGACCCCTCTTTTCCCACATCTTCGCAACTGGGAAAGAACAAATCCAACATTATTATACTTAGTTTCTGAACATATTAAACAGATTCATAAGGGACAATTTTGAACTATCGAGAATCTAATGACAATAAAAGTCAGGAAATAGTACAATTCTACTGACAACATACTGAAGGCAACACCCTCCCTCACCTAAACACTGCACTAATAAAACACTAATAAAGAAGGTTGAAAGTTTATAATGCCATTGGAAGCACCGCCAACAAATCATATCATAATGATATTAATGGATAAAAAAGTAAGTACTATAATATCAAGAATCCAGCAAATCTACATCGGAATCAAGCAGGAAAACTGCTTCATAATTGCTTTCGTCCATTTAAAAAAAATTGACTAATATTAATTCTACTACTAACTGCTGAAACTCATAACACTGTACAGCCTTCTAACAATGTATATCAATATTCAATGTCTGACTATAACTCTGAGTATGTTGCATACACAAGCATATCAACAGCTAAATATCGGCACTCTAACAAACTACATCTCAGTCTAGCAGAGTGATACCAGAAATAAAGAATGATTGACGGATAAAGCAGCCCATGAAATGACTTTGGTAGTTATATGTTTTCAATTTAAACAAGAGATGAGAGGAAGAAATTTTTACCTTGTTCATTAGAAAGGGCACCTAATATCCTCTCGACAAGGTCCTACAATGAAATTATACAAGGTCAAAATAATCCTACAGCATGAAGGTGCAAGTTGTAATAAAAATGCAGATAACTGAAAGCAAACTACAATGCGTTATCTCTAGCTACCAACCTGCTTTTTCCCCTGCTTTGAGAGGCCCAATTGAGTTAGAACACCTTTGAGTTCTTTTATCCGGAAATATGCCAACTTATCCTACAACGGCAAATCATTTTGAATAAGCTCTCAACAAATAAATAGGGGAAAGCATCAACAGGTTGGCATAATCATAACAAGAAGCAACTAAAAACATACAACTTTATCTACTAAAAGCATCAACAAGAAGCTGAAACCAGCAAAAGCATCCAATAGTAAGCTTAACTTACTTACAAACTCAAAACTAGGTTGACAAAGCCACCTAAGCCGTACCAGATGTTGCACAAGAGTGAATTTCCTTGTACAATTACCAGCAGTCCAACAATGAAAATTACGTTGCTAAAAAAAAGTACGATAACGGACAATAGTTGACCTAGTTTATTAAAATTGATAAAGAAATCCCAAAAAAGGCATGCATAAATGTTCTCTTCGCGGACATTTTTCAAGAGTTAATCGTATATAATTACATGCCATTTCAGAAGCAGCCGGGGGGAACTACAGGACCACTCAAAATAGTTAAAAAAAAAATAAACCTGAACATTTAGATAAAAATAAAAGGTTAAATACCTTGCAACTGGCAACCAAATCCATGTTCAGTTTACAGTCTGCAGCCAAGCAAAAAACAGTAATAAAAAACTTAAACACTCAAAAAATACCAATCGATCTCATAAGAAACAACATAACCAAAACCAAAATTTATTTAAATTGATCAATCAATCAATCCACAAAGAAAGAGAATCAAAATGATCAGATTAAACGAACTTACGAAGCTTCCGATGCTGAGTAAAAAAGATGAAAATTTGATGAATTGAAAAGAAAACTGGGGAAATAGGGTTCAGAGTGTGGAAGACGCCGACCTCTCCCCCTTGACGAAGGAGTCCCAACCTGAACGAAGAAACCTTTTCAAAGAAAATAAATTTACAAAAGTGACCGGACTTATCGCCGGTTATCAAATCCGATTTTTTGACGGGGAACACGTCCGGGTTTAGTTTCAGTGAAGTTGCGTGTTGCCGCGTTCATTTTGTTACTCACGCCCTCTTTTTCCTTTTCTTTTTCTTTATGCAATAATATTATTTTATTATGGGTAAACTACACGAATAGTTTTTCGACTATGCTTCAATTATCTTTTGAGTCCTTCAATTATCAAAAATTATAAACTGATCTCTCAACTTAAAGAAGTAACAAATTAGTCCAACGCCGTTAAAAATTCTAACGGTTGACGACGTGGATGTTAATATAAATTGATATATTACATAATTAGCCCTTTGTATTCTTCTCTCTTCCATTCTCTTCCTCCTTCCAAACCTATCACCCAATCCACCATCTCTTTAACTTTTTTTACATTCGTTGGCTCTATTAGCTTGGAAAACCATCAGCTTCTCCACTTGGTCCCTTCGGGTTAACCCAGCAGCGGCAATTTGCACCCCACTAAGGCTTACTTCATTACTCCGCCTATTGAATATTTCTTCGATGCTTTTTTTTTCACTATGCTTTCAAAGAACGCTCTCTTGAGCTTCGAGCCACAATCCTTTGTGGGTTTTCCCCAAATTATTCCCTAATAATTTATTTTTTATTAGGATTTCTTCTATTTTCTGGTGGGAAGCATGAAAATACGGAGGACGCGTGTTTCGGTACTACAACCACGATGTGGGTCATGCAATTGGAGCTATTGCAATGGCTGCCACGACGCTTGGCTGGGACATTAAGCTTCTTGATGGGTTTGGATATAAAGATTTGGAGAAACTAATGGGGCTTCAGATTTTTTCTGACTTTAAAATCCCATCAAAATCGATCAAAGGCAAGTTACTTGTTATTGAATTTGAGCACCCATATTGTTTGGTTCTTGTTTTTCTCAATGGGTGTAATCAATTCGATGTAAATTACAAGGAATTGAGTTATGTATAAATGAATTTTTAAATTTAGAGTGGAAATGAAAGCCAAATTCTCTTAGCAAGGAATTATCGAGAGCTTCTCAAATTCTTGTCAAAAGTTTAGATTTTGTTTTTTATTTTTGCCACATCAGCATTTTACTTTTAACGCTTTCGTCAGTCAACGTTACCCAATTGACTAATTTGCTGCAATGTGCGAACTGAAGGATCTAATTGAACGTGTTTTCACGCGATGGACAACTTTACTAATTTGAGTCTAACTCAGGAGCAAAATAAACTTTTTAACTTTTTTTTAAATTACTATTTTAAAATAATTTCGACATATTTTAACAAGACAAAAGGATCATCAATGGGAGTACAAATATTAATATAATTTTATATAATTATCAATTTGATATATTAATTTTGTACTATAAAAATTTATTATGAAATTATTTTTTAATCTAATGATTATGTTCATAAACCTTATTTAAAAGATATTTAAATAGTTGTAATATGTTACGCATGAGAGAAAAGGTAAAAGTTATTTTTTTTTCTCTTATGCCATGTGCTGAAATTTGTCCTTTTCTCTCTTTTTCTTCTTTCATGCAAATTTTTCTTAAATTCCACTCAAACTTCTCCTTTTATTTCTGACAGAAGACAAAGTTTTCCCCTAAGCAATTTCCTGGAAACTGTTTGCAATGTTTTCTTAAACTAAGTATCCTACTGTTCATTCTTTGATTTGTCGTCATGCTGTACACGGATCGGTTCGGTCGATTTTTATTGGTCAATCCGAATCTAATTCTAAAATATAACTGTTCACTTGAATTCGACCTTATTTGACATGTGTAATTTATAATCCAACCAAAATTCTAAAATTAAAATTCGACCTCAACCGGCCGACCCAAAAGAAATAAAAATATAGTATTTTTATTAAAAATAAATAGAACCATATAAACAAATATAAAAGAAGGGTATTTATAGTAATCATCTCCATTCTTTTTTTTCTAATTGAAAAGGGTAGAGGCTGGCGGATTGGTAATGGACAACACATTAATATTTGGAGTGAACCGTGGCTACCTAGTCCTAGTGAAGGGTTTCTTAAAGACTAATCTATAAATTATAATTATACCCTTGTGTCGGATTTAATTGATAATGCCTCTGGTACATGGAAGATTGCAAACTTAGAGCTTCTTTTCGATGAAGAGCATGTGAGGAAAATTTGTGCTACCCCTTTGGCCCAGATTAGGTTATCTGATGAGGTTATTTAGAGACATGATGGATCAGGTTCATACACAGTAAAAAGTGGATATAGATTGCTGCGATCAGATTATTCCAGTGCATCGAGTATGCCTGTATATAATCCGTTAAGTTTATCTCGCTTTTATTCAGAAATGTGGGCACTTAATTTACCACCGAACATTAAGATCAATTGTTGGAAGGTTGTTAATAATTATTTGCCAACTTTGTCTAATCTACAAGTGAGAAGATTGAATGTGGATAATTGTTGCCCTTTGTGTCTGAATCCGAAGCTATTGAACATGTTATGAGGGACTGTGAGTTCATGAAGCAGGTTCATGATGCTCAGGGTATACAATATAATATTTCTTGCCATAGCCTTGAGTAGAAGGAGTGGTTGGCTCAAGCATTCTCTTCAGTGAGTAAAGGGCACTGAAAGGCTTTCATTGTCACTTTGTGGGCTGTATGGTGTGTTTGCAACAAGGTGGTACATGGTGAGATTACCCCATCTGTAGTACATACTGTCTCTTTCATTGTGACTTTCCTGCGAGAGAATGAATGCATTCATCATCAAGAATGTCAGCAATCAGCCAGGACTCGAGAAACATGGCAGTCACCATCACCTAATGTGTTTAAACTGAATTTTGATGCATCATATGATTCTGTTTCTATGAAGTCTACAACTGGGGTGATTTGTCGGGATAATGATAGATTTATTTTGGCAGCTTGTTCTATTCCACATTTAAGTGTTGCGGATCTGTTCCTTGCTGAAGCATTTGTTTGTTTAGACGCAGTTAAATTTGCATGAGACCTGGGCTTCACTATGAAGACTATTGAAGGGAATTTTTTTACGGTAATAAAGAAGTGTTGCTTAGAGACAACTCATGTTTCTTTACTTAGTCCAGTAATAGTTGATATTAAGAAGGTGGCAAAAGTATTTGTAAGTGCTTGCTTTCGATTTGTTAACCGCGAGGCAAACGAGGCTGCTCATGTTTTGGCGCAGAAAGGAAAGGTGTTTGCTAATCCCATGTATTGGATAAAAGAAGCTCCAACAAGAACGACAATGGTTGCTGCAAAGGATCGGGAAAAGCTTGTGTATGGCTAGTGATAATGACAATCTGGCAATGTGTTTTTCATTTAAGCATGACGCACATTCTCAGATTTATTTTGATTCGCATGAGAAGATGCATTATGAGGCGTTTATTTGTTTTAGCTGGTTCTATTGATGCTATCGTTTTAGTGTGGTCTTAGGAATGCTTGTTTGTGATTAATGGCTTGCTTTGCACTGTTAGGTGCTTTGTTGTATTGACTTTTATTCCTATATATATATATATATATATATATATATATATATATATAAACCAACTTTTCAAAAAAAAAATGTATTTGAAAAAATATATAAAAAGATGAATATTATAATAATTATCCCTAAATACATAAAAGAATAATATAAATACATCAGGTTGGACATTTTTACCCTAAATCTAAACTAACCCGACATAGATTGAACCTATTTTTTTTATTTAGAAAAATTGATATGATCAAGTCGGAACCCGTCAGATACGGATCCATGCTTATCCCTATTTATCATCCGTGGGATATTCATGTAGGGGAGAGTTAAAATGGGTTTCGACTAATTCGAAAAAAATAGCTTTTAGAGTTCGGTTATTGACGTATCAAAAATATATAAATAGTTTTATTTCTTTTTCCTCACATAATCACCTTAAAAACAATTCAAAAAAATAATGTAAATAGTTGAAATATATTGTTTTTACACGGTTTGGCATATGTAAGTGAAATGTAACAAAAACGTATTAATGGAATAAAATACATTCTGTCTCGTCAAACAAATATAGTAGTAATTTCATCGTACATCCCAATGCGGTTTATAGAATTTGTCACGGACGGAATCAATACGAAATTATGATAAAAAAAAAGAATCAATACGAAATTATGAGAACAAATTGTTTAATATTAGAATTAGTAACATCTTATAAAGTAATTAAATTATAAAAGTGAAGTTAGAAATTAATTTTGTAAATTTTGAAATTAACATGTTTTTAGAAGTAATTAAATCTAAAAATTAAAACCATAACCTATTTTCATTAATTTTAAAACCGATCTGATCTTAAAAGTAATTAAATCAAAAGGAAGAGAAAAGAGCTGAAACTTATTTTCAATAATTACATAAATATTAAGGTGTTGAGGTGCAATTGGGCCATAAAAGTTAGGAGGGCTATAATGTAGTTCTGCTCTGGGACTTGCTTTCGTGGGCTATTATCAGGAATGTTACTCAATATTATTCTATACACAATTGTCAATAATATCTATAAAAAAAGTAATTGTATAACATTATGCAAATGAACTTTCAAAATACTTTTCATTCGATTAATATTCAACACATTAGAGTTTTGAATTAATTTCGACTTCAGATCAATTGGTTAACATTATCTATTCTAGAAGTTGTTTTTGTAAACATGATCCAAATTTCAAGTGACAGGTGTGATTATTTTCACAAATTGGTCGGTTAACACTTACTCAAGAAGGAATCGAAGTTTCATTTTTATTTTAAGTGTAAAAAACATAATTTTTTTAGCAAACAACTCTTAACTTTTCAATTTAGTTTACATATACGTTTGTTGAATGAAAACTGTCAATCAATTGACGATCAACGGTTAATGTTGATTGAAATTGCCATATGTTAAGATCTATCGATATATCAGTATCATATTCACAACGTGTCAACATTATATTCGGTATTGTGTCAGCGTGATAGTCAGCCACGTGGCACCATAAGAAAGGTTTAACAACATAATTTTTTAACAAATTTGTCGTGACATATGCTACGTCAGTCGATCTTAACGCGTGATAAGTTCAGTCAAAAATTAAAATCAAATATTACCGTCAGTTGACTAACAATTTTCATTTAACAAGGGCATATTTAAACTAAATTAAAACGTTAAGAGTTATTTGTTTCAGAAAAAGAATAGAGAGCTAAATGATCAAATATACAAACTTTAGATAGTCTTTTGTCATTTTACCAAATTAAGTGACGTTATTATTAGTGAAATATAAAGGAAGTTGTACAATCAAACATATTTAAATATATATTTTTGAACTATAAACATATTTAAATATAGATTTAAGGGTGGGTTGCCTTGTATCGAAAAAGAAGAAGAAATCAAACTGCAAATCTGAAGCAACAACCAAGTTTAATGTTCCAAATCCAACGGTCATTTCCCCGCAAAAAACTCATCGTGTCCAAAACAAACAATGACTGAGTCGCCTCAAAACACTTCGCATTCAGATTCCCAACCAGAAACGATTCCTAGCGTTCCAATCGAGTTCGTGAGTGAAGAAGAGATGGCTCTGATTGAAGCAGCTTATGCCGCAACTCGTTCTTCTCTATCTTCCGCCTCCATTTGTTCATCAATTTGTCCACCCAGGTCCCGCTTTCAAACCAACACGAGAACCATCCAGTCGATTACCCTCTTATCTAAACGAGCTTTAAATGCTTCCAGCGAGCTTGATATAGAGGATTCCGACAGTTCTAAGAATACCCAGAAGAGGATTAGAGTTGCTCAGCCCTTCTTGCATCGGTTTAGAAGGAAACGGGCACTATCGGTTACTGATATTACTGCCACGGTATTGAATTTTGCTTTACTTTTTCAAGGATTTTTGGACTATGGGTTTGGTTTGGTTTCGAAATTTAGTTTGTAATTGAATTGAAATCTTTCATAGGAATGGTGTGAAAAGCAAATGGAATTTTCCCTCCTCTTTGGCAAAGGAAAAGTAAGTAAAGCTATGAAAGCTGGTAGGGCTCGCCATGTGAAACTTGAAGAAGAGGTATTCTTTTAAGCTCCTGAATTTTCAAATTTCCTTCAAATATGAATGCTTTTTTCATGTTTGTCAATTGTCTAGCTTACTTGACAGATCTCAGTTAGGTTCATTTTAGTTTTTTTTTTTTTGCATTTACTTCATATTCTCAAACTTGGGTTAGATTTTCTCTTCAATTTAATAGTTAATTTTGTTTCCTTATAGTGTGTATTGTATATCAAATGCTGCGTTGTTTTCGAATCATTTCGACACTCATTCAATACGTAGATATGATATATGATCCTTTGAAAACTAAGAAAAAAGTTGAACATACACAATATATGGAACTTGCTCCAAGTCCAGGTAACGTAGGCCAAACGTTCGCCTTCTCCTTGATTTGTCCTGGTTAATTGTGAAATTGAATAACAAAACTTGGGTTGAATGGAATTCTGCCAACACATGGCTCTGCGTTTACTTTCATTCATTTTGGTAACCAGCTCTCGAACTTCATTGTCAACCATTTTTTCCTTTAGGTACACTTAGCGTAAGTACTTGACATTACTAGTGTTCCTTTGCAGGTTATCAAAAAGGTAAAAGTTCGTGTGGAGTCAGTCGAAGATAGCTGGGCATTAAAGTTCATTAACTTCATAACTTGTGCAAATCAATTACTATTTGAAGGGCTAACACGTGAGCTACCACTGTAAGTTCAAGTCTTTATGTTATCTCCAATTTCAAAATCCATCTCTGGCTTGTCATGATTCAGATAACTCTTGGCCTTAGAAAAAAAATTACTGTGCATGTAAGAGCTACGGGTTCTGCTTGAGCTCTAGGTTATTACATTTTTTTTTGACAAATTGAGTCTAAGGTAGTTTTAAGAACTTACCAAGAGTTTGTTTCTAGTTCCTATGTTACTTGAACTCAGGTATATATGTTTAATTTGTTTAAAAGTTTTTCTATGCATACGAGAAGCCCTTTGATGGTCATGTTCCTATTCTCATGATTGGATACGTGTTAAACACGGATACTTAAAGAAAACTAAAGAGTCAAAGCAACAAAGTTTGTCCTTATTTCCAGATTTCCATATTCTGATTAGCTGATTCTTTTTTCTCTTAAGCATGCACCAATGGGCAGTCTAGATCAAAACCTTTGTAAAACTCAAATCTTATGAAATTTGGCTATTGATTTCCATTTTAATTTCCCTAGTAACGGACTTCGTTGCTTATATAACATCAGAGTGGGTTTTGTGGAAGGCGTATGGTTAGTCGGAATTATCGATGAGCTGCGAATGCCTGAAAGTGGAAGTGATGGGAAACCAATATTAGTCGACACAAAGACTCGTGTACGAGACTCTCTTCCTGCTGAACCACAAAGGAGAAATGGAAGGCATGAATATTTTACAATAACTAGCTGTTAACAATTTTATCCACTTTTATTAAATTGCTTCTATCAAGTTTCTCAAGATTTCATGAATCTAAGCATCTAGCCTATTTTCTTCCACAGGCTTCAATTAATGTGCTACAAGTATTTGTGGGATACCTTGGTTGCAGATAGCTTCCCTTCCGGACAGTTTTTCGATTTCTTTTCGTTGAACCGTAACTACATATTATCAGAGGATATCAGAGAGAGAACTGCTAGTTCAGGTTTTCCAGCTAAGGTAACTTTATATATCTTCTTATCCAAGTATTTTGTTTTTTCCATTCGATCTGCAATAACCAGGGTATTTATAGGCTGATGTACCGTCATTGTGATTCCCAAATCTACAATACTTTCTATTCATATCTTTTTGTTCTGGAGTCTTACACTCCTATTCACCGAGTTAAGCTCCGAGTTTGATGATGGGTTAATTTGCTGCGCACAAATAAATGTAACAATTTTGTGCATCATGGTGAAGGGTGAGGTGAAACGGAGAGTTACAAATAATCAAGGTAACTAGTATATCTTCATGTCATCAAATCTGATCCAAATGGTTGCTTTTTGCCCTTCAATTGCTGTGCAGACACTTGATGACATGATTCAATACTACATAAATACATGTAGCATGCTCCCCTCCTCTCACGACCAGCTATTATTGAGGAAAGTGGAAAATAAAATTGCCTGTATGTATATAGTTTGTTTACCTATGGTAGTTGAATATTTTTGTTTTACCAATACATGAGGGCCAACATTTATGACATGATAGTTTTTCTGGACTTAATTTGAAAATATCGAAGAGGCTTGAATCAGTTTAGTAAATATGTGTGGCCTGTTATCGTAAGAGACATTATAATTGCTTTAATGAACTTGGTATCCAGGGAACTTCGTTGCATTTATTGTATAAAATGTATTCTTTTTGTTGCAAAGTAGTTCATTTTTTGTTGAAAATATCGAACGGCGTTATGTGGTTGCTTTGAAGCAGATATGAACTACAAAAAGATCAGTCAGTACTGGGTGAAGATCAATTTGCATATGATCCAGACTGGCTCAAAACTCAAATTCAAAGGAATCTCGAGCTCTGGTTAGGTGAACGAGAAGCCAGCTACACTCCGGAGGAAGAACGTTGGAAATGCCGGCATTGTCAGTTTGCTTCAGTTTGCCCTGGAAACCCGAATCCTAATAGCCCACGCAGCTCCTCTTTGAGCTCTGATCATAACAGTTCTTCAAGCTAGAGATGATATTTTCTGAGAGTTCCTAATAAGTTGTTTAGACTGCTTCTTTCTGCATTTTTTCTTATTTACTGCGCAAGTTTAACCATTTCTGTAAAATTTTGCTCCAATGTACGTAGGACTAGGTGAATAATTGTTGTAATTGGCACAGTTAATTATTTTTGTGAATAATAACTTTCACATTAAATAGAACTCTTGAATAGAAAACAAAGATTATTGCACATGTAAGACTTACATGAACAATTCAAAATAAATTCATCAAATAAGACTAAAACTGATTCATATTCTAACATATTTTAAGATTTATTAAACGTAAGCATACAATTAAAATTTTGTTCAGAAAACAAATGTAATCTGTTTTAAACAAACATATTTATACATACAAAACAATTATATTATTAATAAATAAAACATAATTAAATATTATATTATAACATTTAAAAAGGATATAAATTGAATAATAAAATGCTTAGATATGTAACACTCATAATTTTTTTTCTTTCAGATTCATGGATTTATTAGATATTTATTTAACAATGAATTTGAAATTCCTACAAGTCCATATCTGAAATTCCAAGTTCAAGATTTGAATGCTCAGACAACTGAAAGCAGTAGGATTTTGAAATGGCATATTCCCAGTAGCATTTTACTTTCATTATGGAGACAATAAAGACGATCAAACTGTAGCCATGAATTCTATGATATTTAATCGATTTGTACGGCTCAAAAAGTTCCCAAGGTTTTGAAAAATATATTCCTTTGATTATAATATGAATATAAATGTATGCTTAGTCATGAATATTTGAACACTGCAAATTATTCAACACACAAAAAAAACAATTAATCATGATATAAGAAAAATAACATCAACATCAGACAAAAGCATGATCACGTCCCGTGAACACAAATTATTAATGTGTCAAAATCTATAAGTATAAATCCTAAATATAATATCTAATACAATTATGACACGTTAAAATAACATGAACACGAAAATATGTGGTGAACTACAGCCGCACCATTTCCTTCCCATGCCAAAATTTGTACAAGAATTTAACTGGTTATGAACACCAAGTTTATTAGAAGCAAAAATTCAGTTGAACAAAAATGTGGCACTGCACTAGGTACATTCCTCTTTATTGTGTACCCGTAAAAACTCATGAGATGGGAACTTGGACTAAGCAATTCTATTTCATTTTTGTACACCGAATTCGATCCAATTCCAGTCCGATCCATGAGCTAATGAAGAAAAGGTTATAAAGAGTTCTTCAGTAAAATTCCACTGTACCTGATATGGTGATGGGTGGGTTGATTTCAACAACACTTGCCTTCCCTTCCGAGACCAATTGTGGTAATGTGTTGGCCTCCTTGGGCGGCACTCCTTCCCCAGTCCATATGGTAACATGGGGCCATGCATTTTTCGAGACTATCTTTTCGTCATCAATGGAACCAAGTTGTGCTTGCAATGCAGCCATTTTATCAGTGAACAGAAGAGCCGTCAGTTCCACAGGAACCTGACGATGAAGGTAAAGACTGTAACTAGCCACAGATGTGACACCATGACTTCTCTTGTGAGCAAGAGTCACATGAGCCTTCTTGAGGAAGTCGTCCATATTTTTGTCCTTGAGGAATGCCTCCACGTTGGTGTTCATACCAGACAACTGCTCCATTCATCGAAACTTCTGTTAATCAGATTTCTGTTCAAGGAACTCAGAGAAGTTTGAGGACAAAAAATTTTACTCACCTTGTCAAGGAGGCCCTTGATTTCTGCAACAGGCAAATTGACAGCAGCGAAAATAACAGTTCCAAGCTTCCTCTTCTCAGTACTTGGTGCGGTGTAGTCACCCTTTGCTATCTTTCTCAGTTGTTCTAATACCTGCTGAACTGCAAACTCAAATGGAACCTGACAAGAGACCAACCAAAGAAATTCAGCACGTGGGTAAGGACCAAGTCCATAAGAGGTAGTAAGAGCTGCCGGAAAATGTAATCATACAAACTACCCAACAGTACTATTGTGAGACAACCATAAACTAAGAATTTTCAAGAAAATAGAGGTGAAGAAAACCTCCCCTTTTGCTTAAAAAACATGCATGCTAGTAGTAGTAGATGATGACGATGATAATGTTGACCTGAATAGAATTAAGATATTCAGCATTGGCTGATAAAATGTCCCTTAATTTCTTCTCCCATTTAAACCACTCCAGTGCGTATGAACCTTTATTTGACTCCAATCTAAGTGAAACAACAAGAAAAAAAGTCAATATATCCATCAAAGTTAGAGCACTAGCAAATAATAATAGTGCCACCAATAAAAGAAGCCATGTAATAGAAATCAACAAAACTAGAATCAGTTGAGGGACCACTTAGTAGGAAACCAATTTTCACAACCTGCATCTGTCTTTTTGATCCACTAGTTTTGTTCACTGGTATATTGGAAAAGACTGCTTGTTAGAGGAAACAATACTTTTTTCTACCCACCTTCCATGTCTTTTGGTGTGAAGATTGTATAGATTAATTCCCTCTTCCAACACTGATACCAAAGAAGCAGGTAGGGGACTCCTGCAGTTAGAATAAGTATACAAAACATTAGTCTAATAAATAAGCGATAAACAAATGCCATTCAGTTTCAAGAATTTTTATCATAGATTGGGTGAAGGGAAGGATGGTACAATCAAACAGGTCAAATAGGATGGTTGCCACCACTTTTATATTGTTCTTTTCCTATTCTCTTTACATGTTTTATTTTCTTTTTAATTACTTTTTCTTGGCTTCTCTTAATATTCAAATAGATATCCTTGTTATTAATATTCCCTTTATTTCGCCTCATTCTTTTTTAAGGTTCCTTCGTATGTTAGAATAAAATAATTATTGAAATAGCTAAGTAGTTGGTGCCAATATTCTCACCTGTCAGGTTTCAGCAACGGCATCTTGACAACAGAGCCAAAACGTTCAACCAATTCATCCTCAAAATATTTGCGACTCTAAATATTTGAGCAGTTGTTAGAAATGATTTAAGTGAAAGAGAACTGAGACCAAAGTTGGGACAGCATAAAGTACCTTTCCATCATAAAGGTGATAAAACATTAGCATGACATAGCCAACGTTTGGAGATGACTTGTCAAGATTGCCCTAAAATTTAAAGAATTGAGGATTAGCTAGATAATAACAATTGTCAGCGCAATGTTTACTAAACAATTAAGCTTAAAAGAAAGACAATTGAGTACCGGATGATTGACTCGTTGAATCACACGAAACATGAAAACAGCTAATGCATCAAGAGCAAATGGGTTTGAGTCGGTCCCTGCAATTTGATGGAGAAATTCATCTAAGCCGAGATAATTTGTTTTTTCCTTTCGGAGAAAGTTAGGTTACACAAACAAAAAAAAATGATAATAATAGTAACTAAAATATTTCTTATATAACTGTTTGACATCCATATTTGGCACCCTAAATAGTGAAATTTAGAACTAAAACCAGAGAGTGAGAGTTAAAAGGACTTAATTTCACATTTTTTATAACTAACCCAAACAGTTCAATGAATATAATAATCTTCTAAAACTTCAATTTACCGGTCCTATGTAAAACCTCATGTTCACTTCATTTTATATACCAAGTAACTTAGGCACAACGATCATTTAATATATATCAATATAAGGACATTAAGTCAGACTCGAGTAAACATTTTTCTTAAGGGAAGAAGAATCAAAGCAAGATGTAACAACATGCCTTACAAGTAGCAGAAATGACCCAAATCTAAAAACTTTGAGACATTCCTTTCCTGGGAAGGGGAAGCTATCTGATATGATTGAATTACCCAAGACCCAACCTATGCAAAACAACTTGAATGATGAAATGACCCAAATTCTAAATCATTTGTTTTCCCCTTAGGCCCAACAAAAGAAACGGACTAGTTTATCTGAATACCACTCTAAATTGAAAGATTGATTTGAAATAGCAAGGACAATTTTAAGACAACCATACGCATACAAAATATATCAGACTAGCAAACAAAAGATGAAATGCACCCAGAGGATTTAACTTTTACAACAAATAGGGGGGGGGGGGGGGGGGGGATTTATTGACATAAGATACAACCTTCAGAATCAGGTATGATAGGAACAGCTGAAGCTCTGGTGCTATAGCACATGTTTTCAATCTGGCATATACAAAAAGGACCATCAAATAAATTTTTTGTAAAGTCCTAAAAAAATTAACTCTTAGGTATATTTCTTTTATCTTATAAAAGACAATATTAAAATGTAATCCCTTTGAGGGACCTAATCTTTCAAACTATGTGTCAACTTCATCCATATAAACCCTTTGATCATCAATATAAGAATCAAGATATACCATCATTTGCATTTGCATATATAGGGTACATGAATATCAAGGCTTTGCTTGGTGTGAGGGATGGAAATGGTTGAGGATAGAATTTTTTTTAATCTAATGGTTAAGCTTTAAAATAAGAAAATGACTGAATATCAACCATTTGATTGACAAGTTTTATATCCTTACTCTCTCTATCCTTCATACCAAGGAAATCCTAAAAGTAGACAACTTAGAATTTTTGTAGTGCGGCTATCAAAAGTTGACAATACAGTACTAAAGCAGCTGTTGTCAGTCCAAACCCACGTCATGTTTTATTAATTCCATTGAAAACGTGCACAGTAAAAATGTGTCAAAAAATGACTTACCTGTTTCCAAACTTCTTCATTTGGTGCATTCTTATCAGCAAGTATTATAGAATATGGCTTTTTCCTGCGCACATCAGCAATTTTGGGCCAATATCTTCCTGTTAATACAAATAAGCATAGCCTCAATTAGTAATTACATCAAGTAATTCCTAACAAACCAAACACATCATCTAATCCATGTACTTTGATTAAACTCCCAAATAAAGCAATCCCTTCATTTTGAAGCACCAATGTAACTTGTCAAAATCAGAAAAAGCATAACATACAGTTTTTTTATCAAGCAGAATTTTCTCAAAAGTAAAGCATCTAATTTATATCCCACACAAACACAAAAATGCTAAAGAGATCCCAACTTTTGCCAGTTTATTACCAGTTAATGTTAAAAATTGTAATTCTACGCAATAGTTGATAAAACATATGGAATAGATAATGTTAACCAAATTGATCTAAACTTGGGCATTCATGCTCCAAATGACTAAATATATTTTTGTTAGATTTCAGTATATCAACTATGTGATAAAAAATTCCGACAATTTAGATAACTTTTTGCTGAAATATTTGATAAACTGTACCATATAAACTGCTGCTATAATATACCTTTGATAAGGTCACCCATCAAACTCTGAACTGGTCGATCGTCTCCAAGTCCTCCTGCGGTATTTAATAGTTCTCTGCAAAGTGCTGACTTTGCGCAACCTGGTATGCCTGAAAATAGCAATTATATTAAGATCAATGCACAAACACAAACAGCAAATACTAAAAAAAACCGTAAAATCTTAAAACATACATGAGAAAATGCAATATTAATATTAACTAGGTGAGCTACGAATTGATGCGCATATTCATTAATATAAGCCTAAAAAATTGCAAACCATTTCGAAAGTGGTATTAGGCAGATTTCCCATGAGATATGTGCGTGGAAAACCATATAAATTTTGGCCGACATGGAACAAGCCATATGATTTTACATGATTTGGAAAACTAAATCAAGAGGACCCCACTTTGGTCCTAATTCATTATCTTTTAGAAATATCGTGAAAACAAATTTGATTACACAAATTTATGCCACTATATAGTCGATCAAGTTTAAGGTGCAAGTTGGGTAGCTAAAGCACCTTGTTGCGGTACATCAATAAGCTAATTAGAAAGAAAGATTTAATTCTTCTAAGAATGCAACTTTTGGCAACTCTTAACAAATCCCAGGGTCCTATGATCTGTTCTCAAATCCCTGTTTGCCTTCAACACCTTTAGGTGGTGCCAACTTTTAGCAACCAAAAAAAAAAAAGAAATATCATAGAACTGCATAAATAACAGTAAAAAGTATTATCAATGAAAAAGAAAAGTGAGCTTCAGCCAATTGGAAAATCAATATTACCTGGGAAAAATACAATCAAACCCTCTTTTTTCTGAATAGTGTCTTTGACCGAGGGACTAAGACTTTCTGGTGCTGCCTCCCGTTCAGTTGCAAGATCACCCTCTTCATCCATGCCTCCTTCAATAACTGCCAAGAAATCTTCGGTCCTTACCAAGTTCCCAGCAGATCCAATTAGAGCCTGATTCTCTGGACTGCGTTTTGCATACTGTTCAAGAAAGGGTTCTGCTTCAGAAAGATATATTGCTGATGATAATTGTCTGTTCCCACATTTCCTTCGAATGTACACAGCCCTAGAATAAAAACAGGGAATACAAATAAAAGCTTAAGGGAAGTACTGGAGAATGAAATCACATCAAAGTTACACCAAATTGAACTTTCAACAATACCATTCATCAAGCATCTTGCTGAGTGCTCTCTGCTTTCCTGCTGAAGTGCCCCAAATCTTCATTTGCCTAGATATCAGAAAGGAACAAAGTTTTCCATAAACGGTCTTAATTGAGGTCTACTATACAGATCTAATTGATTTATTTGATAGCATGCATGAAATTAGAGAGGGGGAAATTTTAATACTTAACATGGGAGAGAGAGATCTCAACATCTAACCATGATTACCATCTAAAACCAAGAACCAACGACTCATAAATCATTACATCATTTCCCCAACCAAAAAAAAGGAAAAGAAAAAGATTGCTACTTACTGTAATTCACTAAACAGAAGAGCATCATACTACTTTCCTTTCAAAACCTACCTCAGGTAGTAAGCCTTGTAAGCAGCTGGACCATCCTTGAAAAGAATGGACAACCCATTGCGGATCAGAAATGTTCTCAACTGAAAAGGGAAAAGCATGATGAAAATCAAACTTAAAATGAATAAAGCTTTCTTGAAACAAATGTTCATCCTCTAGCAATCTCTCTCATACAAATTATGGCCAAGAAATTTCTATAGAGGAATACGTCAAATAATGCTAAAAATGCTAGAGTCATGCAGCAAACATAATAATCAAATGCAAAGGCTAATTAACTGGAACTCTATAAGCCTTGTATTCATTACAACAACCTTCAAACTGCAATTCTGAGCTAGGAAAAGATACCACTTTCAATTAATACGACGAAGAATCATGACACCCTATCTCTATAATAATTAAACAAAAGCTCATTGCATCAAGAGGTTTATAAAGTATACCTTATATGTAAGGAACTTCAGTTTAATCATTAGATTTGCATCTTCATTGGCTAAACCATCTACTGTGGATGTGCTACTGCCATTATTTACATGTCCTACTACATCATTGTTGCTTTTTGCAATTTCAGCAGCTCGTTCCTTGTTCGCCTTGAACAAATTAATATCAAGAAAAAAACCTGAGAATAAACAAAGAGCATGAGGATAACAAACTTTTATTTAACTCAGGGTAGTATGTTTCTTCAATGCTTTTAGAGGAAAAAAGAAAATGGGAAGTAACATCACCACACAGGAAAAAGAATTGACATCAACATATCTGTCATTTCAGTAAAAGTCGGTACTGTCTTGTTCTTAGCCCTTGATGGTCAGTATTCTCAATTATTTTGGCTTTTTCCACCATTGAAATCCGACACTTATCTAGGATTCCCATGGTAAACAAGTACATAGTTCAAATGAGGACTAACAACAACAATGTTTAGAGCAAAATCAATCAATTTCAACCTCAAGTATTACCCATCAGTCCGTTGCAATTTGTATGATACAAATCATACAAGCTGAAGTTGCAAAAATTATTTGATTTTTTAAGGAACTTACAAGAAATAACTTATATTAGAAACAGAAGAAAAAACTCATGAAGCGCGAACAAGATGAAAACAAAATGCTTCAAAAATCAAAACAACATTATCAATTAATTTTAGGAGCATCAAATACTCATAAATCACAACCATGTTCCTAAAGACTTGAACATGAATCTATTTCTGAAAGAATAGTCCAGGTATCTAGATAAAATATTTTTACCTCGATATAGAGGCCACAACCCTGGCTTGTGCCTGAAACATTAAGATTTTTTGTTCAATAAGAAAATGCAAAAGAACATGAATTTTAAGTTCCTATACAAAAGAACAGAAAAAAGATGGGTCATATATAAGGAAACTAAGGATTCAATAAATACCTCATCTCCTTCTGATAACGCCTAAATGCTGAGTCACTATGAACATGAATGACCATTTTATAGAAAAGGTTATCACTTGATACAGATTCAGCTTTGTGGAAGTTATGATAACATTTGAATGCAGCTGGAAAACGTTTTTCTTTCATCAGACGAATCATTTCCTGATTTAACAAAGAAATCAAATTACCACTCCGCATGTAAATTAATTTGGAAACAGGTTTAAAAACCAAACTTCAATTAATGAAGGAAGCTAAATTGGCTACTTAAAGGGAGGGCTCGTTGCCACCACAAGAATTGGTGCCATAGGGGTTGGTTCGTAAGCAAAGATGGTAACAGCTTTTTTCTGCTCTCACTTAGAAGAGTATGAAAGGAGGATATAGACAAATTGGTCACTTTAGCTCAGGAAGAAATTGCTTCATTTCAGGTTTAGGTTGTTGAGTGTTGACTATTGGGTCAAGTCACTAAATGTAGGAGGTTGATAGTTCATGCAGTCCATTTTTGAGGTTATTCAGGGTTTAATTTCAGGCAGGTTGAATAAGCACAAGCTGTATATGTGGAAGAAAAGGAGAAGGGAGAGTAGCATACCTGCAACTTCGCCGTTGAATAATCCACAGGATGAGCTTGCAAAAATTTAGAAAGTACAGATCTGTCTGCATTTCTTGAATGTGAATCACACCAGTCTGAATGATCAGGACAGAAGGAAGAACCAACACTATGAAGGAGAGCCTTTATTTGCTGCAGTGGTTTCAATAAAAGAAAATTGTTTACAATTAAAAAATACATCCTAATTGATAAGAATGTATTAGTCAAAAGTGTAAAAAAATAACCAGAAGACAAGTATAGCATTCCATAAAGGAAACTCCACGTCACCTGTTTTTCATCAGACCTATTTGCAGCACAAATTTCCCTTAGACTTAATCCCAAATCTATGCCAGCTGAAAGAAGCAGGGAAATTCCATAATTCAAAAGCAGAGAATATGATGGTTTAAGAATGACACCATAGTTGAGAATAATAATTCACGACAAAACAACAAACTCGAAAGGGAGAGAGAAAGCGACATTCATATAACCATGCAAAGAATTTTTGTAAAAAATGAAATGAATGACACCATAGTTGAGAATAATAATTCACAGGTTATGCTTGAAGCTAAGGAATCAACAAATGAAGGAATATGATGATTTAAGAAGATTGCTCATGTAGGCATAGGTAAGTGTGTTTGTGAAATCAGGGTTCAACCCAGTAGGTTCATACAACCACCCTTAAAAGGTGGCATCTCGCAGATCTGAGGCTAATTCTCAGCACTGACAGCCCCTTCTATATCCCCAGGTTACAGCCTCCTTTGTACAAAAAAAAGGCACGTCCGTAAAGGTGCTTGTGCATATGGACAAGGAACTATACATTTATACTATCTGGACCTGGTCGAACCATATTAGTCATCTTGGGCTTTCTAGATAGTTCATTCTGCTTCTAACTATAAATCAAGTTCTCCTCTTCAGAACATGTAAGAGTGATTTAAGAAAAAAACTTGATGAAAGACAGATGTCTTCAGAGAAAATTACTTGAGCAACAAAGAAATTAACAAAATGCAGGAAAAGATACGCCATTATACCTCCGTCAGTTGGTGGAGGAGGATGATCTTTCAAGACCTCCTCCATGTGTTTTGAGCTCTCATGACTTACAATACGAGCTACAAGACCCTCCAAGATTTCTCCCTGCACCTTAATATGATCTTTTGAACCTGCATGTCAATAAAACAGTGATCAAATGCTGCTCAATTACTTCAATAAATTCAGTTGAAGTTCCAAGAGAAAAGAAGTATAAATGTATAAATGTACAAAAATATGCTCAAAAGAGATTTTTGAAGAATGTATAAATGTACAAAAATATGCTCACCACATTTAAGTAAGCCACAAATTATGAAAAATAATTTATATCTATAACAAGGTAATTCTATGTATCATGTCTAGAAAGTTCAAAGGATATGATCGATTAATGACATTAAAGGGTTCACTACATGCTAAATGTATTTCAGAGATCAACATTAAATACTAGCACAATTAAGCAAAAGTCATCATTAAATACTAGCACAATCCGAACAAAGAAATTAAAGGGACACTCAAACATGCCTTCTAGACGCATTTTGCCTTTTGATTACATTTAGTACATTAAATACCCTCTATTCTTTCATCCTACCTTCTCATTTCAACAACTCCCTCTGGGTGGTAATAGATGGACTTGTTCTACATTATGTGAAATTAATTGTTCATGTGATTCCTTGATAGTAAAAGGAAAAATAAGAGAGAAAGAGAGGGGGCACGTTGCTGCCATTTTTGAAATGTAAAACCACCTCAGTAACTGGCAATACATCCAGTATAACTGGATTAGTTGAAGAAACTGAAAGACATTTCAAGTAAAAAAAATTCTTACCAGGTACAGATATATCCGCAACTTCATCAAGAGCCCTACATACAGAAGTTGCTGTTCCTTCTTCATATAGCAGATCATAAGCAGCAAAAAACGATGTAACTGACTTCCTACATTTATAGACGAATAATCAGAAGCCATAAATTGCAGTTTCATAATCTATATGCATCTAAGAGCAGAACACACTACATAAGGGCTCCCAAAATCAAGAAATTATACTTAAAAATAATAAAGAATAATGCATTTGTACAAAGAATATGTTGTTGTTTGGGGGTGGAGTGGGGGTGATGATCCTGAAGAATGGAAAATAAGCTAGTACTGCCACAAGCTTGCAATGAGAAATGTTAAGAAACTCTAAACTTTCAAGTCAAAGCACATATAAGATTCACTCCAAGTATACACTAAAGCACAAATGTGAATCTATTCCAAGTATAACAAATAGAAATTTGAGATTATAAAAAAACTAAGGTAAAAAACATGATTCTAAAAACTAATAGAAATCCTAGCACACATATCCGGTCCTCAGTCATGACTGTAACAGAACCTCTCGAGACCACAAATTTTAGGACATATAGATCTAAGACAAATAATCAGATCACGTCTTGAATTGTGGTAACTAAAAGAATCCTATACCATCACCTTGTTGAGAACAACCAAATGTGATTGGTTGGTAGACGCCATTTACGACAAAAGCCAATCACTTCAGGAGTGGAGTAGAACTTTGGCTTTCCATTGCCCAATTCAGTGACAGCTGTTACTACCGCTGAAGGAAGCAATAGTGTGTAAACATTAGCATAAAGCAAACAATTTTAAGTCATGGTGCATGTTAACTAAGATGAAACAAAAACCAGTATTTACTAAGATGAAAATGCTATTTTATTCTGACTTGTTATTTTTACTCAAGTACCCATGTCTGACACATGTCCAAATATGGCCAAATTTCAAAATCTTGTACAAACATTGTACATGTGTCGGACACTTATGCATATCCAAAACTCACAACCAACTCCAAGAAACATAGGAATAAAAATACTCTCATAGGCCCCCATATAGTGGACAAAACACTTCAAAAATAATACGAGACAAACACTTAACCATAGTCTTCTCGAGGACGCTGTCCATGGTCTCCAAGAACTGCAGTTACCAACTCCATTGATATTGAAATACGATTCCGCTGAAAGAAATACCAAAGAAAATAAAACTGTCAATTAAGAAGCCTAAATAAATTTTAATCAAAGAATCAAATCAATAATCACAATCTTCTTTCATGAGCCTTTAAATTAAATCAATAATCACAGTCCTCTTTCACGAGCCTTTAAATTAAACCATCACCATGTCATCAACCTCCACCACATTAGCAATAAATGAAAAGCAAATATAACATGCAACAGAAGACAAAGATCATGCGAACTCTAATCAGCTAGAATGCCATGAATTAATAATATTTTCATTTGCAGATATTCTTAGCAGTTTATGTTCATCCACACTAGTTACTTAGAATGATACCTCAATGAAATCATTGAAACGCTGAAATGAGATACAAGAGATATAGATCAAGCAAACTCTACTTAGCTAGAATGATATGAATTAAAAATATTTTCATTTTGTGGATTTCCTTTGCACTTTATGTTCATCTACACTTGTTGATTAGAATGCTACCTCAATGAAATCATTGAATTGAGCTTGCATCTCTCCAGCTTTACTTCCCCAAGCCTCGCGAAACATGCGCCCAAGAACAAAAACACCAACAGCAGTGTAACTGCAGCGAACGAGTAAATTCATCAGCTGGGGAACAACAGAAGAAACGATAACAGAAAGGGAGAAAACTAATATGCAGATTTTACTCAAGAAAATACCTACTCAGACCCAGGTGCTAATTTCAGCTGTTTCAACCTTCAAGATTATAGATGCCCCAACCCCCTAAAAAAAGGTAAAGTGCCTTTACCGAGGAAGGGAAACACCTACGCTAAGCATCCTATTTTTAGAGGAGAGAAATGCATAAAAGGAACATCTCATCAACACATCCTCATATGCAATTTTTATATTTCAAAAATTGAAATTTGCAAAAAGGTGGCATGCCTATCTCTCTGTGGTCTATGGTATAACTACTGGAAAGAAAAAGCAAAGTATACATATGTCAATGCATAATAATACCACACCCACTGGTTAACTGAAATATCTATAAGTGCTTAAAATCATTAAATTAGAGAAACAAAAGAATGACTGAAAAAGTAGATTTTAAAATTAAGAGAGAGAGAGAGAAGAGAATTCAGGATTATTTGAGCATACATGTTTCCATAGCTGTTTTTAGCATATGCTCCACCCTCATTACCCGCATACATGAAAAGAGATCCAGAGTGTTTAAGTGAAACCTGCAGTAGTTTCAAATGTATAAATAAAATTCTATTTTCAGAATAAAAATACTAACATTCCGTTTAGTTGTCACTTTCTACTTGCTGCTTTTGGAAAATTTGAACTAAAATCTTGAGAATAAAAGGTGAAATTAATTTTATGTAGACCTAATGTAGTTTATATACTTAAATTAATAAGCATTTGCTCATTTTTTAACAAATAGTATGATTCTGTATTTTGTTTCCTACTCTATCCATTTCCTTTTTAGTAACTTTACAGGGAAGCAGCAAAATTAACACCAAGAGGAACTTAAAAGAAACCATCTTAAAGTTATCATGTCAGTAGCCTTTTTGAAATGGTGTACAAACCCATTGAGCTAAAAGAAGCATAAGCTTCTGAGTAAAGAACATCCACCACTATTCCCTTTTATTTTTCTTTTCTTTTTCAAAAGAAAGTAAAGAGTTGTGTGATCCATACCTCCAAAGTGGCCAAACCTTTAGACACCATCTCGATCATCCGTATCCTAATCTAAACACAATATATAACAATAATCAAAACCAGTAAAGACAGAAAAATAAAGTTCAAATCGCTTAGTTACCCAAAAAGAGGAATTTTTTTAAGAAACGGTTTACCTCTTGATCAGACTTTTCGTTTTCAAATTTCGGATAAAAAGTAGCTCTGATTTGTGCAAGTGAATAAGTTGAATTATCAACTCTGAAGTTTTCTATCGAATTAGACTTCAAAAAGATTTTACTCAAATCAACACTTCTCTTCTCGGTTTGGAGATCAACAGTGGTAGTGGTAGCTGTAGCTGTAGCAGTAGCAGTAGTGGCATTGGATCCAGTCACCGTACTGTATGACTTCGGCTTCCAAATTTGCCCCTCAGAGATACTCAGCCCACCCAGTTTGGCAGTAACAGCTTCATCGACCGATGCAGAAGCAGATGTAATGGCTTTCGGCTTTGACTTGGGTTTCCATTGTTGTTCTCTATTTCCACCGCCCCTTCGCTGCATAAAAAAATCAGAAACATAAATTTGTTTTCAGCAAAACAAGTGAAACAAACACTACTTCCTTTTTTTCTCAGTCGGAATTAGATTTATTAATAAAGAGAAAATCGCTAACAACAGTAGCATTACATGATAAGGAGAAGACCTAAACTTAAACATAAATCCGCAAAACACCTGGCACTCAAACACTCATACAAGAACAGATAATTAAAATTCAGTTCAATACTGGCTGAATCAGGCTGAAACACGTAAAGAACGACATCAAATGATCTACTCCACTGAAAGGACAATGCGAAACATCGACTCAAAGCTGCACATACAAACGGCAACAGACGAGCATATCCCAAACAGAGCCTCCCAAATGACTAAAAGGAAAGCTCACATAATCAGACCCAAAAACAACCAAAACTTCAATCACTGAAGCCGCTTGAAAATCAACAACCAAACTTCAATCATCGAAATCAATATCACTCTAAAACCCCCAATTCAGCAGAAACAGGTTGAGCTCGTACAACAAGAACGACAAGCACTAGTTAAATTCAAATGAAAGTTGTATTACCTGATTTTGGGACATGATTAGAGCAGAGAACTTGCGATAGCGTGAGAAAGGGAAGTAATAGAAAGAAAATAGAGTGGGTTTATGAAGAGATGAATGGGAGAGAGTGCAGAGGAATCTCTGCGAGGCCGACATTCAATATTTGGAGAAATGGTGTGTTTGTTAAATATATATTATGCGTAAGCTATTGTATTCGGTTACACCAAACTCTCTAGAAACAGCAGCTCTCGCGAAATATCGTAGGAGAGAGAAACATAGAGGGGACCGAGTCACCCGTTGAACCGGGGAGGAGGTGGAGGTGGAGTAGGGCTGATTTGGTGTGGCGCTGGCACTGTCTAATGTAATAGGCTTGATTCAAATTCGTTGAGTCGGGTCGGGTATATTTTTAATGTAAGTCAACTCAATCACCGTTACTCTTCATTTAATTAAAATATATAGTAAACTAATTTATTGTCTACCATATTTTTTATAAAGTTGCGATTTGATCATATTTTTTTTTTTGAAGTAATTAAACAACTAAATTATTTAAATAGTATCAATATAATCATCAGTGTTAGAGTTTAATGGAAGGGTGATGTGACAGTTAAAAAAATAGGGATATAATTACACATTTAGTCATCATTACTTGTATACTCTATCAATTTGGTCCTAATTTTAATTTAATAAAAAATTAATTATTTAATAAGTTGGTGACACGTGTTACCACCTTATTGGAGGACTTTAATTATTTTTATTAATACCATTTAAATAATTTGGTGGTTTAATTACTTCAGAAAAAAAAGTAATATGCTCAAATCTCAACTTTATTAAAAGTATGGTGGTCAATGAAGTAATTTATCCAAATATATATTATTAAGACCGTATTGTATTTTATTTGATCCCATCTATCATAGATATTCACAGGCCCAATTCCAAAACCTAACAAAGTCCAATTGACCGAATGAAGTTAACATCGGAGACTTGCCGGACAATGAAATAAGACCAAGACGACAACAGCAGCAAGAGAATCAAATCCGTCCAAATTGATAGATGTATAAGTAACAATGACTAAATATGTAATTATTTAAATTTTTACTAACTGTCTCATTACAGTTGTGGTCACATTGAGACTACTTACATAGTTGAGTGGTATAGTAGTCAAATCAATATTAATCCCATAGTCGAGTGGTCATTTGAATAGTTTACCCTTTATATTTTATTAAGTAGATAGATATTACAATCTGAATACAGAATGTCAACATTTGAACTTACGCAGTTACGCATTGTGAAATAATATGAATATTTTTAACTACTCGATCAATTAATGCATCTCAAACTACTTTATCTTTTTTTGAATAAATGTTGTTTTATTCATCCGAAGAAACCAACTATAATACTATCCAATACAAAACTCAACCAATAAAAAAAACTAATTACAGATCAGACCTCATCTATTAACTAAGAAAGAAGAACAATTTATAAGTTTAGTAAAGCCAACTAATTTCATACTAATATATTTCTTGATACGTAAGAACAGAGTATCAATTGTTTGGGGGAGTTCTCCCATGTAATCTTGAACTCCTTTCTTATTATAGTAAATAAATAAAACAACACCAGATAAATCTCAAGGTGAATGACATCAAAGCTTTACCTCTACCCTTCAACTGCAACTAAATTTACAACTCAACCTAAGAATTGTAGTTATATAAAATACCACAATGCGCCAAAATTATGTCAAACAATTATTAAACAAACTAACATTCAACAAAAATATGATCCCTCAATTCCTTTCTCTCACCACGTAATAAGTATAAGAGATCTACTTCACAGCCCATGCGCTCAACCAACTGGGCCACATACTTTATTTTTTATTAATATATGTAAGCATTAAATTTTAACTGGGCCACATATTTAGTCCGTGTTAAGTGATACGTTTTTCTTTTAAACTTGAAAACCACTCGTTCAACCAACTCTTAAAATATCTCTAACGGTCAACTACTTAACCTAACAAACACCTCAAAGCTTCTCTATTTAATTCTCAATTTAGATTCAGTTAAAAAATAGAGAATTTAAAAGAAAGACTAAAAAGAGAATTGAAAGAGAAGCTACTGTTAACAAGAGGCAGTGAAGCTTACCGTTTGGTATAATTTGCGAGTTCGATATATTTTTCATGAAAAACGATAAAATTATCTTTAAATTATTATTATTATTATTATTATTATTATTATTATTGCACTTGGCTGAGAAAATAAAAACTTCGAGAGGAACCGATAAGTGATTCTGGCAATAAAGGTTGATTTGTTCTACTTAAATAATACATGTTCGAGCAGTTTAGTTTGTAAATGTACATAAATTTATTTAAATTTAAAATTATATACAATCACTAAATTATACTAAAATAAAATGATTAAAAAAAACTTCTATGATATCCCCTGTCTGAAAATAATAAACAATCTTTTTTTTATCGAAATAATAAGGGGTAAACTATAAAGGAGGTCACTCAATCATGAGTAAGGTTACATTTGGGTCCTTAATTATTAAAAGTTACATTTGAGTCCCTCAATTATGGGTAAGGTTACATTTGGGTCACCCTTCAAATTTTTAAATATATATCAATTTTGTATTAGATAAATTAATGATTTCAAATAAAATACTCTAGTATTAACGAGAGTATACAAGTGATATGGAATAAAAATGACTAAATTAATATTTTTTAATATGAAGGGTGACCCAAATGTAACCTTACACATAATTGAGTGACCCAAATGTAACTTTACACATAACTGAGTGACCCAAATATAACCTTACCCATAATTCAGTGACTCAAATGTAACATTTAATAATTTAGTGATTCAAATATAACATTACCCATAATTGAATGACCTCAGTTTTAGTTTACCCAATAATAAACGATCTTACGTTCGTACGAAAATACTTTCCATATTTAGTCACTTTCTAAATCAAGTCAAATCCGAGCAAAACACACAACCCCCAAGTCAGCGGTCGGCATGGCATCGATTCTACGTTGCACTTCCCTCGTTTCCTGGTGAAACCGGACGCCATTTATTTTTCATAGATTTTAAAATTAGAAAACCCAAAGTAGAAGATGGAAAGGCAAGGTGTCCACGCCGTAATCCACACCACACGCTATATTTCGCTGGCCATTCGCTTACATGTATTCTCGACGCCATCAGAATTTAATTGTCTTCCTTGACCCGAACCATTTATCTTCTTTTAATTATTCACCTCCTCCATCTGCTGTTTTCCCAGGGGAAAGAAAACCCATATTGTTTCTTGTTGTTCTTTGAATCTGTCTACAACTAGCCGAGGAGGTTGATAATCGAAGGAAAATGGTTCAAGTCAAGGAATTGTATGTATTTTCCTAACATGGGCTTCCCTTTAGTTTTCTGGGTTTGTTTTCTTGTTTTGCCATGAACTGATGAATTTTATTTTCTTTCCTTTGAAGCCGAATTGTGATGCCTATTTCATTGGAAGAGGTAAATTTTAGCTAAAAAGTTTCAAAATTTGTGATTGAAACAAGATGCTGAATTCTGGGGTTTTCTTACTTTCCCTTTGTTTTGCAGTATCGAGTGGCTCAATCGTACATGGTATTGAAGATGCAGCAGCAGAGTAAAAATGAAGCTGAAGGCGTCGAAGTTTTGGAGAATAGACCTTTTGAAGATGATGTATATGGAAAAGGTCAATACACTTCCAAACTATACCGTTTGCAGAGGTAATTCTTCATCACAAAATATAGGTTTCTTAATCCCCTGGTGTTGCTCTACATTGCTACATTATATTGATAAATTATGTACATTCCTATGCATGTATGTACGTATGTATGTATAACTTATGGCCTTTGTTTTATCTGTTTACCATTCATTGAGGTGGAATACTGTAATATTTTGTTATCTATATGATTTCTTATTTGTTGCACTAATTTATACAGCAAAGCACCTTCTTGGCTTACGACTCTAGCACCGAAAGACGCTCTCGTCATGAAAGAGGAATCTTGGAATGCATACCCAAGATGTAAAACAGGTTTGCCATGCCGTTGCACTCATTTCCTCCCCTTCTCGTTGCTTGAGTTTGTTGTATAAGTTATATTAACATTTATCTTTCTTCTGTTGTTTACAAAATGGATATCATACTTCTCAGTAATCAAGGTAACTATTCGGTTTTCCTCGGACATATTTTCTGGATATTTCTGTCAAATGTTGTGATTTCCTGTCAAAGCATGCTCATATGTCTCAAAAAATCATGCAGTGCCCTTACTTTTCCAAGCTTTGTGTCACAATCGAAACGGTCCACCTGGAAGACAATGGCAAATCCGAAAATGTAAGTTTCTATGGAAGTTATTTTAATTATATTTTCTGTGAGGTTCATTGGAATGTTTTGAGGGTGATAATTTGAGGGAAAGTTGCATGGTGTCCTTTTGTCTGCAATTTTGCATCTCTTAACTGTGAGGTTTGCAAACAGGTGCATGGTTTAAATAAAGAACAGCTGAAAGCTAGAGAGGTAGAATTCATCGATATCACTTTGCCGACAACAGGTTGCTGGAGTTATGCAGTTGGAAGTAGAGATTTTGACTTTACCAAATTCAAATCTGAAAAAACCGGCCGCGGTCCACTTTTGGAAGGATGGCAGGTTGGTATTTTATCTGCTGTAAGTTAACCATCTAATAAATACATGCATATATAGATGAAGCAACTCAAGGCATCTTTCTGCCTCCAATACTTTCAATAGCAGTGCTGCTTGATGACATGTAAGCTTATTCCCATGTATCATAGCTTTTGCTTGAATTCCAATCATCACTTCACGGAATTTATGTTCGTCTCCGCTCCCTCTTTCTCCTTTCTCGTCCTCCTCCTAAAGCCCCAGTCACTAACCTTGAATGGTATTGTAAATAGTATTCATGTGATATTTGATATAGTTCTGTGTAGACAATACATTCAGCCTTGATGCGATAATGGATCGAATTGACCAAATCTTTCTGGTGATATCTAATTATCTATTACATCTTCAACCAAAATTTAGTTTGTCAATGATCACTTGTGATCTTGATATTTGCAGGACAAATGTGCTCCGGTAATGACCGCATATAAATTGGTTACAATAAATGCTCCATATTGGGGATTTGGTTCTAAGCTTGAGCAAGCTTTGCTAGCGGTAAATTTCTTGGACTTCGATCTTTAGATGTATTATTCGGTGAATTTCTACATTAGTCATAAATTTCAGGGTGCATTTTTTTGGCATATAATCATGGCAATCTCGATTATCATTTTACTAGAAAATTATTGAAGGAGAATCAAATGTTGGAAACATTGAGCATATCCACCAAGTCTAATGAGCATATGCATCCATAGTCCATACGCATCTCACTCGCTTATATGTAAAGCCGGTAGTAATTTTGTATCGTGTAGGGTGAAAGAGCTCTGTTCGTGGAAAGTCACCGGAATTGTTTTGCTTGGATTGATGAATGGTTTGGGATGACAATTGAACAATTAGGTGAACTTGAAGAACAAGGCGGTTGCTTACTAAATCAGGTAAGACTCCTCTATTTTAAGGTGCTCAGCTTTTTGGATTCATGAGGAAACATGTGAAGGAAATAAACTCTTAAACAAATTTCAAGTGCTGGTATCCTTTGCATTTAAACAGAAAATTGGCAAGCCGGTTTTGGTGAGTGACACCGAGGATCGCGAGTCTATGTTTCCCGATAACAGCAAAACTCATTTACAGCAAGTGGTAAAGACATGACTTTGAAAGCAGATAGCGTGTTCTTTTGTTGAGAGGTACATGAAGGATTAAAGGACAACCATATACAGAAACCCAAAACCGGGGTTCTTACATTGTGATTGTTTACATTTTTTTTTCAAAGTTTTACATTAGATTTTGCGGAAATATATGTTTCATTTGTATTTTTTTCTTATCATTAGAAATTATACCAATTTTAATATTATTTATGAAAAGCTATCAAAAATCATTAATTTATGCAAATTTTATCATACATTAGATGGAAACATCTGATACATGGATTGCCAATCAGCAGTCAGAAGCTTCTGTTATGCATCAAAACATACATGCATACCTACGAATACGTACATACATGCATATATTTAAGCCTATCAGAATTCGGATAATATTAAACATGTAATACTTGAAAGCCAACAAAAAAAGAACCACTTTTAAAACCCAAATCAAATCAAAGTTCACTTGTCAAACACAAGCCTAAAATGGGATTCTAAAACCTAAAAACCATGCACAAATGCAAACTCATTTCAAAACGGATGTAAAATGGATATATAGTGACTTAAATGCAAAGAAAAGTCCCCCAAGTAATACTCCAAGTAACCTTTCTTCATCACCGGCCGGCCGGACCCTTAATCAGTCACGGCGTAGGCAAAGATTATGAACCCGATAAGTGCAGTGATGATGAAGAACATGAGGAAGAGGTAAAGCCACAACAAGAAGGGGTTCCTCTAACACGCGCCGGCGAAACCCGCCAAGGAAACCACCATGATGGAGGCTCCGATGAGTATGAATGGCCAGTGCAAGAACTTGAGACAGTCAGTGTTGTTGGCTCTGCTGCTTAGCCATATTCCACCACCCAAGATTACTACACGTTAAGAAGCATGGGTGATTCTGGACATGTAATCAAACTACACGTGGTATCAGTGACGGGCCCACCCTGAACTTTTTAAAGTTTATACATTTAGCTTTAAATTTCTTAATTTTTATGAGTTAGTCCTTAAATTTTTTTAATTTTAAAGACTTGTGCCACCCTGAAATTTTGAAATTTGTATGACTTGCGCCCACCTTCCAAAAATTGTGATTTGTGCTCACCCTCAAAAATATTTCTGGATCCGTTAGTTTGTTCTATTCTCCGGGATTCCCCAAAAAATGTTGTAAAGAGAGAGAAAACTATTTTCCATTGTCTGTTTCAAGTGAAAGTTTTTTTCTGTTGGGTTTTTTTCTTCTCCTTTTTAGGGTAATGATGCTACTTTTGAAACTGGTTAAACAAAAGGGTTATTTTTTTTACGTTGGTACGAACTTTAGCATTGTGTTCAATTCAGGACTCAGGAGCTTTGTAATGGCAGACTTTATAAAGGAAATCGAATCTCAAAAAGGTTTACAATTACTGCTTAACATTTCATATTTGTGTTATTGGCCAGCACTTGCAAAATTGAAATCATTCCTTTCTTACTTTTCTAGTGTACACGTTTCACGGCATCAATGGAGGAAAAAAGATAAAAATTGTCTGCCATTTTTTCGGTGTCTCTACTTATTCTCAACACTAAAACACTACAAAATTACATTTTAAGCACTAACCCTAAATCCTAAACCCTACCCCCTATATCCTACAAATACACCCTACCCTAAATTTCTTAAATCCTAACCACAACCTTTAACCTAAAACCCTAAATGTAATTTTGAGCTAAGTCATAAGTAAGGGCATCGAAAAAGTACAGAGAATTTCTATCCCGAAGAAAGTCACTTTCACAGAGATGACAATTAATAACCCTTTGTAGCATTTACTATAGTTAGTTAAGAAACCATGAAAAGGAGGCTGCTTTAATGGAATTTCAACTGTTCCCATAACTGTTGGGCACTTGTGACCATAATAATGTCATATCCATGTCGAAATAATAATGTCGTATGGACCATGAACCAAGGTAGCATTGAATGTTGTAAAGAAAATAAGAGTTGCTGTTAATATCTGGTTGAATGAACAGCCTTCTAGTCTGACCTTTTATATAATGTTATTTTACAGCTAGTTTGATTTCTGTAACATCCTTGTAAAAATAAATTTGTGATTAAAAATTCAGATGTGAGTGTCATATACGAATATATATATTTAAAAAAATCATATCCGAAATCGGTGAACATTGGATTCTTCTGTCTGAGCTTGTGATCTTTTCCAGACCTTGTGGGTCAGGTCAGGGAAGCATCCAAGTTGTGAAGGATAAATAAACTTGGTATTTCAGCTTAGAGATAAGAGTCATTAATTATGCAGACATCAAAAGCAAGGTAACTTCAATTGTCTTTTAAGTTTTATGACTGTTCATTCTCCCTTATTACAGGTTTCTTTAGAAAGTAAGCTTTAGTCGGTGGTTCTGTTCTGCCATTTATATGTAATGCATATAGTTGCAATGCTTCCAGCTAGTTATTTCTTGCCATATATAATCTGGCTTGTCTGAGATTTAACCAATGCCTGAGAGTGCACAATGAAGATCGGTTCCGGAGTTTATGCGAGTGGGGTTATCTTCTTTTTGGTTACTTCTTCATGCTTCCAAAACAAAACTTGTGATTTATCATCTGTTTGAGAACATTGTCGGATCTATTCATTCGGTTTTGTGTATTCTCGATGATTTGCTTGTTTCACAAGGAACATGCTCGGTATAACTTAAGCTTTTGTAGTCTTGCTCAGGTTTAAGATACTGGTGAGTGGTGACCGAAGCTATTTGCTATGGTAGATTTACATACAAAGTGTGTAGATCACTAAGAAAACATGAGATTTCAGGGGACTCATCTGTTACTGTTAGTTAACCGTCCTAAACTCGGAGAAGGCTAAATGTGTACTTGAAGTTTTTGTTCTTTTTCTTACTATGCTCTTTCATTTGTACCGAACAATTGATTAACCAATGTTTAACAGGAACGGATCTTTGGAAGTGTTGCAGAGGGTCTCTCCTCGAGCTGTTCGTCAACTCAAGCCAACTGAACTCGATACTGAAGCGGTTTCTACTTCGAATCGGTCGAATAGAACTTTGAAGGAGAAAAGCCCCAAAGTTGTTGAGCGTTATTCACCTAGAAGCCTAGTCTCCGAGGTATGTAAATGGAAAATAACATTATAGAAACGGTTCATTTCTAAGTTCATATAATGATGATGGGATGATTCTTTCCAATTTTGTTGTCGATGCAAATGCATTAGCCTCCTATGCATTGTTTTTGAAATAGAAATTCGAGTTTAGCATTTAGAATGATGGCTCTTTTGATCCTATGCAAATCAGAATATTTAATCTTATGTGCTTTTCTTGCATCAGAAGAAACGCCCCAGCAGAGTATCAGAATTGGAGTTACAGAATTCAGAGCTTCAAGAAGAACTGAAGAAGGTGAAGGATCGGTTAAACTCATCCGAATCATGCAAGAATCAAGCTCTGCAAGATGCCAAGGAGTTCAAGAAGCAACTGCTGGCCATGTCTGCAACGCTCGAAATGTGTCGAAAGCCACTTATGGAGCCTGAATCTGAGCTTGAAGCTATCCAAAAGCAGCAGTCTTTTGACTTAGCTGTGAATGAAATTAAGCGACTTAAGGATCATCTTGAAATGGTGGCTGAATCTGAGGCTAAACACACCAAGCAAGCGGAATCAGCGCATTTGGATCTCGAGAACTTGAAAGGAAACCTTGTTGAAACTCTGTCTCTTGTATCGAACATGAAAAACCGGCTAATGGATGGCACAGAATTAGAAGCTCAGGCCGAAGTATTGGCTAGTGAAACTCTTCTACAACTTGAAGCTGCGAAAAAGACTGTCGAGGCGCTTCGATCCAAAGGCTTGAAGGCCGCTGAAGCTTACAATTCCATCGCTTCAGACTTAGATCAATCAAAGGAACGTGTTCATTCACTGGAAAGTGTTTTCAACAAACTTAAGGCAGACTCGACTGATGCTGGTGGCAGCATTGTTGAGCATCGAACTCGAGAAAATGAGCAATCTGAGGACTCTCACCAGCAAGAAGCAGATATTTCTTCTTTAAGATCAGCTCTTGAAACTGCTGAGATTAAACGCCATGAAGAAAAAATCCAAAGCATGATACAGATAAAGAGTGCTCATGAACTGATGGACCGGATAAAATCGGAAGCAAACTCGAGAGAGGCCGAGTTGTTAGCTGAACTTGAGAAAGCAAACTTTTATATTACTAACTTGAAGGCAAATCTGATGGATAAGGAAACTGAGTTGCAGGGCATTTCAGACGAAAATGAAGAGCTAAACATGAAGCTTGAGGAAAAAGTAAAACCATCATGCCAACGAGAATCGGAACTCGAAAACGAGCTCAAGGCATTGAAGGAAACTGTTGCTGACATGAAGGCAAATATGATGGATAAGGAGACAGAACTTCAACATATAGCAGAAGAGAACAAGATGCTCCGGTCGGAAATCTGTAAAAGGGACATGGCCATAGGCAAATCAAACGATAAAGTGGCTGCTGAGCTAGAGTTGGCAAAGGCTGCAAAGCAAGAAGCTATTATGAAGCTTGGACTTGCAATGGAGGAAGCAGATAAGAATAATAGCAGAGCAGCCATGGTGGCTGAACAGCTTGAGGCCGCACAGGCTGAGTTGAGAAGAGTGAAGGTGCAATCAGAGCAGTGGCGCAAGGCTGCGGAATTAGCCGCTGCAATGCTCACGGCAGGTAATAGTGGGAAGAGGTTGATAGAGAGAACTGGCTCACTGGATAGCAACTACAATCCAAGGATTAGCTCGCCTTATACTGAAGATATGGAAGATGATTTTCTGAAGAAGAAAAATGCAAACATGCTGAAGAAGATTGGGGTCTTATGGAAGAAACAACACAAATAAAACACCTATATATATATACACGTGTGTGTGTTTTGCCAAAATTGCATGGAATCTATGTTTTTCTCTCTTTTGCCACGTTTTGCTGCGGATGTTTTGAATGTGGGTGTCATTGCTTTGTGCTAACAGCTGAAAATGCAATTTGTGGTGATGTTGGATTCGGATTCCATTGTTGTTTCAACTAAGCTGCTTGCTTAATTTCTTCCATCATTTAATCAGCTGCTGAGTTCTGAGAACCGAGTTCTGAATGATATGAGTTATCATTTTACCAAAGTCTTATAACCATAAGTATGCATATATCACGCATAATTCTTTTACATAATTTAAATTTTAAAATTTTAAAAATAAGGTTGTCATTATTTTTTTATCGATTGCCTTTAGTCAAGCCTTAATATTTTTTCAATAGGTTTAAGGTGACTATAATATGAAAAAAATTATATGTTTTTTTTTTCAGTGACCCTTTCATACCTCAACACTAGTAAATTAAATTATAAGTTTTAACCTTAAATTTTAAAAAATATGTCCTACCCTAATTTTCTAAACCAGAAACTTAAACCATAACATTAATCCTAAGCCTTTTTTTACAAATAATCATAACCCTTAAACCTAACTTTTTTGTGTGGGGCATAAATAAGGGCATCGAAAAGAGTTAAAGATTTCTATTTGTTATAATATAGCATATGTTCATATTTTTTTAAATAGATTAAAATCGGGTATAGGTTAAAGGGTAATTGTTCCATGCACAAACGCTTGCGAAAACTTTGTTTACACGTGTCCTTAGTTTTAGGGTTTAAGGACTTTGGTTAGGGCTTATGATTTAGGGGTTTTAAGTGTAGTAGTTTTGAATTTCCGGGTTAGTGATAGAATTTTATCACTACAGCAAAACAGTTCTTTCGCGGCGTTTTTTTAGCCCTATAGCGGCGCTTTTTAGTGCCGCTAAAAACTTTCCCGGTGCTTAGAAAAACGCCGCAAGAAGCGCCGGTGAAACCTGCGCCGCAATAGTTCGCGGCGTTTTTGGGCAAGAAACGCCACAAAAAGTCAAGATCTATGGCGGCGTTTGTATTTACAAACGCCGCACAAACGCCGCGAATAATTGTTCTTTAGTGGCGTTTGATTTTACAAACGCCGCAAAAAACCTGGCGAAAAATTATTCTGTAGTGGCGTTTTTATTTACAAACGCCGCGAATAAAACCATGCTTTCAAAAAAAAACTCAAATAAAAATAATACTATTTTTGAATAGTAAAAATAATACCATTATTTGGACATGTTAAATTAACAAATGTTGCACCAAGTTAAGTTATTTCGACATCCAAAGAAAAAGAATTGAAATGTGAAGGGAGTACATCATGGTTCCTTACTTTAATCTTTTTACATGACTACGAGGGATGTACTTCCCACTAAGCAGATCGAAAAGAATAGTGTCAAAGCTGTAAATAATTTTTTTCTGGGGCGGCTCTCTCTAGTCCCTACAAGAAAGTATAGTTTCAAGAAAATTCAATGAAAATGATCACTCAATTTGAAACTAAATGCATTAAACTGCATCATATGCTAGCCATTAGTTACTTGGAATTCCTGTAATAACTCATTTAAAGAGAACAATGATACTGTATTTCTATATTTATCACATGCCAGGCCAACACAAACTATTAGTTACTTGGAATTTCTGTCATAACTCATAATACTCGTCCTTGAAATTGGATCATATGCTAGCCATTCCAGTCATAGCATTCATCCTTTAAGTAAAATCACAATTATCTGTTTTTCCATTTCCCCCACCCTGAATATACAATCATCTCTTTTGATGCGCATTACGCACTTTATATATGTCTTGTCTTATCAAAATTTTAAACAGAAGCATAGACGACACATGCCTATATCCAGTTCAGATTACAACGAAGGACTATAACATCTTTTAAGCCAGATATATTAACTGAGTCTGCATTTGCTCTAATAAAAAGTAATTTCTACCCGAAAATATTGAACTTTTGTTTAATACCGTCAGTGAACATGAACAAAAAAGTGCTAGCTCAATCAAATCTCAACTTCTTTTAATTAAAATAGTAACAATGACTGAATGGAAGAAGAAAATATGAGATTACCTGGTAATGTTCTCCGTGTCCTGCTTGGATAATGTCCCTTACACCGATTTTAAATTCTATGCATCCGAGCATCAGTCATCTGCTTTCATAGTAATAGAACAACCAGTGAGCGCATGTCAGCCACATTAACAAAAAGGTCATTAAATTCTATGTTTAACAAAATTAGTAGAGAGAAGTGACATGCATGTGCTCTGACTCATCAGGCTCTTTTTTAGCCGTCTCCTCTGCAGTTAAACTCTCCTATAGTTGAAATCATTAGTATAGATTTTTCCACTCACAACAAACCAAATTCCTAGTGTAATAAATGCAATAAAGTGGTGGGGAGTAATAGTTACATGCCATTGTTCTGAAAATTTTTGAAAAAAATGGAACACACACGCACACAAATACTTAAAATTTGGGAGTACAAATAACTACCAAGGAGGCCAAAATATTTTACTAATAAGGTTATATGATAATAAAAAGAGGACTTTTAAATCCGCATCTATGTAGAAAAGATCATGTCAAAATCCTACTCTCTTGTAAAAGGTATATTTTATCACATTCCTCATTCTTCTAAATATAAGAGAAATTAACACCTAACAGATAACCAAATTATGTTTATTGTGTTCAAGAGTCATCAGATTCAGCACATTAAACATTTCCACCAACAAAAAGTATCAATCAGTCTATCACCCTCTCAAACAAACTCGGACTATACCTTTAACTCTTTTGGTGACATGTTTAGTATTGTTGAAGGTTCCAATTCTCCATTTAGTAGACGCCGAGCTAGCAATGGGTTGTTCTGCCAAAAAGAAACAAGAATTAACATCATACTAAATGCAAATAAAGCAAGCTAGCTGTAAAAGTTTACAAGCACAAAGCACTCTACCTTCAGATTAAACTCAAGCTTCCGTGACTTCTGATTATATTTTTGGAAATCAAAAGAATGTGCATCATGCGAGACCTTCTCAAGTGCAGTTACAGCAGGAACAGCAGCATCCGGCCATGTAAAAGATTTTCTCCTCTGCAAAGTGAGAAAGATAAAATTTGGGATTTGAAACTACTAGGAATCAAACCCAAGCTTGATGGTTGGAGGCATAACACCTAACCACAAGCTAAACCACTAACTTGTTAATTCTTTATTAGATATTTTATTTATCACATGCAAATAAAACAAATATGATCCCACAGCGAAACCTGTAATTTAAACTCCATTTTAATTTCAATTAACACTTTTAGAATCTGTAATCTCCTCCTCCTCTTCTAATTTTAATGTTTTCCAACAAGAAACAACAGTTGAAAATCATATTTTCAGTCAATTTAGGTTGTTGAATTCTCAAACACGAACAACTTTAGAAACTTTCTCTAGTACTATTATAAATCCCTTCCAATCCTAAATTTTAACATGAATTTATCAAAATAGACCAATTAAGTCAACTAAAAAAACAAACCAGATTCTGATAACAAGAGAAAGTAAAAGAGTAAGAGCACTCTAACAATCAAGAATAGTCTAAATTTCAAATATCTAATCAAAGCACAATTGTTTTAGACAAAGTTTAATCAATCTATGTGGTGAAACAATAACTAGATGTAAAACATGTACATTAAGTACGAAATCAGTCAAGCATCAACTACCTTCAGTTCTCTTCAAACAGTCCAAACACAGTTTACAAGTGCATTTATTAGCCCCAAAACAAAGTGTGTAACTATCCATCTATACTTATACGTATAGCAGTCCCAATTCTTTCAAAACAGCCCATGGAAACATCATTTTGAGGCTATACATTGTTCTCGAAACAAAGCATGTATAGGAACTATTTGCTTAAATAAATTTTGGGCCAATCTACATTGTATATCCTTAATTCATTTCCAGCATTACTTATGAATCTTTTAAGGAGGTTATTCTAATATTCAACCCAACAAAGCAACCAAAATTCCCGTAATCAATCAATGATACTCAAATTTAAGCTCACAAACATGATTTAGCCATGCTAAGACCCAATCGACAGAATAATTTTTCAGAATTCTACATTAATTATTGAGGGGTTTTACTTATTACACTGTCAAATTCCGAAATATTTTTCAGAATAATTTTTTAACTACCATAAAAAAGGAACATATAGATTATAGACCTTAAAACGAATAATGTGAGAACATTAAGCTTAGCAATTTCATAAGAGAACTTGCGTTGCGATTGTAACAGTGCATTCATAATGTAACATTTAAAGCAAATAAGTTCTGAGGGAAAAACATGATTAAATGAGAATTCATTTTAAAAAAAAATTATAACAGATTAAATTTTGATGTTGCGGAAAGAGGGTGTCACGATGGAAGGAAAAACAGAGAAATCGATCGAATTAGGGCTCGGAATTGGGGAAAAAGGAACTAAAGCAAACGGCAGCGTTCTGGGGAAAGTAATATTACAAGCAACAACAGCGTTTTGAAGTCACCCGTTGCTGAAGGAAACGACGCCGTAGCACTCGAGACTCTTAATACGGGCACGTGAGCCGCAATCTTCTCTGGCAGGCCGTTGGAGGGAATATTGCAAGAATGACAGCTGTCCTGCAGACATTGTTGTGTGTGTGTGCAGCTTTATTACCGTTGTAATCAGCACCCTTTTGTTTTTATTGTGAAACAAATATTTTAATTTTGATATAACTAAAAACCTAAGGACTAAATTGAAAAAGTCAAAACGAATTTTAAGTCCTTAAAATATCCCCATATAATTTTAGTATTATGCCCAAGTTAAAAACATACATTTTCAAATAATTTTTCTAAGTGTTTCAAGCCAAAGCAGTGTTTTTCAAGTACCCGTTTCGAAACGGCCCTAAGGCGTTTCGAAACATTTTCACCTCTGTCGACCACCGTTCCGAAACGTGTATCGAAACACTTGAAACCGTTTCGAAACGGAACAACTCGTTTCGAAACTGTTCTTCATGTTGGATTTAAAAAGGGTTAAATTATTTCAAATAATTCAGATTTTTAAATATAAAAGGGGTGTTTCGAAACGGATCAAGTCCGTTCCGAAACGACCCTTTGACAGTAGCCATTTCGTTTCGAAACGGATCAATCCCGTTCCGAAACAAGGGCTAGGTTTTAGTTTGAAAAATATGACCGTTGTATGTTTTAACTGATTTTCTGAAAACCGTTAAGGCGTTTCGAAACGGGCTAGGACCGTTCCGAAACGATCCTTTACAGTGGCAAAACCGTTCCGAAACGGCCCTAAGGCGTTTCGAAACGGGCTCTTAAATGCACCCCAACGGCTCTTTCTATTTTAGTCCGTTCCAAAACAGGTTTCCCGTGTTCCGAAACGGGTTGGTGCATACTGCATTTATGGTGGCAAGAGAGGGTTCCAACGACTCCATTTATGTTCCCAACCACCCAAACGGCTAGAAATCAATGAGAAAGTATAAAAGGGACATCCAAAAGCATCAGCAACAACTATTGAACTTCAAGCAAACATCCAAACATCAAATTCAAGCATTTGAGCAAAAATCCCAACTTGTGTAAAATCCCAATTTGTGTTCTTCATTCTTACTTTGTAAAATTGGGTTGAGTGCTTGTATTGGGGCTATCATTTGTATTGAGAGATACCTAATTAGCCTTCAAATTTCTTTGTTCTATTGAGAGAGGGTTGGGTTGATTTTTGGGTAGAAAAATCAACCGATATTGTAAAGGGTTGCCTCCTTGTCCTAGAAAAGGGGAAGATCAATTTAGTGAAATTGTTGCAAATCCTTAGTGAGACTAAGGTAGTGGATGTAGAGTTCATTTGGAACTTGAACCACTCTAAATCCCTTGTTCATCATTTTTAATTTGCCAATTTCCACTCACAATCCTTTAAAATTCCAATTCACCCCCCCTCTTGGTAATTATCGATCTTTCGATCCACTCAACAATTGGTATCAGAGCTTAACTCTTTGAGGATTAACAACCACAAGAGGAGATCCTTGGAAGAGTGTGATCATCAAATTATCAAGAGATTGCTTCAACCTCCGGTTCTGGCATGTACGAGTCACAATCAACCACCAAGCCTCCTTTCTTCAATGGTGACAACTACTCTTTTTGGAAGAACAAAATGAGGCTATTCATCAAGTCAAGTGACTATCTTGTATGGGATGTCATTGAGGATGGGCCATACATTCCATTGAAGCAAGATGGTGAAGGCAAGATGGTGTTGAAGAAGAAAGCCGAAATGAGTGAAGAGGAGAGGAAGAAGATTCAAGTCAACGATAAAGCTCTCCACATGCTATTTTGTGCTTTCGGTCCGGACATCTACTCGAAGGTCTCATCAATTGAAAGTGCCAAGGAAGTGTGGGACACTCTTGAAACCACCTATGAAGGCACCAATGATGTCAAAGAAACTAAGATTGGACTTCTCAATCTTAGTTATGAAAACTTCAAGATGGAGCCCGATGAGACGGTGTCAAAGATGTTTGATAGATTCTCCACAATCGTCAACGGTCTAAAGGGATATGGAGAAATCATACCGGAAGACAAGCTTGTCCGGAAGCTACTCTATTCACTTCCCGAAGCTTGGGATGGGAAGAGAACCACTATCATCGAAGCAAAGAACTTGAAGACATTAAAGCTTGATGAGCTTGTGGGTTCTCTCCTTACTCATGAGATCATGAAGCAAGGAAGGAAAGATGAGAAAAAGAAGGAAGAGAAAAGAGTAGAGAAGCTCGAGGTTGAAAAGAAGAAGAAGATGGGAATAGCTCTCAAGGCTAAAGCTTCACAACTTGATGAGAGCTCATCTAGTGATGAGGACGAACTTGAAGAATTGGCTATGATAGCCAAACGGTTCTCACGATTCATGAGGTCCAACCGGGGTAGAAAAATCCAAAGAAAAATGGACTTCAAGAGCAAGAACAAAGAAGAAGGAAAGGATCCCATCATTTGCTATGAGTGCAAACAACCCGGCCACATCCGTTCGGAGTGCCCTCAACTCAAGAAGAAGAGCTTTGAGAAGAAGAAGAAACTCAAAGCCAAACTTGCTACTTGGAGTGATGATGAGTCATCGGAGGATGACGAACAAGAAGTGGCTAACCTTTGTCTCATGGCACTTGAGGAAGATTCCTCCTTGGTAACCTCTAACTCATCTACTTTAGATTTTTCATATGAAGAGTTAAATGATGCATATGATGAGTTACAAGAGGTATATGATGAACTAGTTGAGAAGTTTAAGGAGTCGGTCATTAAAAACAAGAAAATCATTTTAGAGCTAAATGAGAAAAATGACTCACTCACTCTAGCTAATTCTAAATTTGAGAAAAAGATTTTAGGATTAAAAGATGAACTTAAATTCTTTCAAGATGAAAATGTTGATCTTAATAATCTTTTATCTCAATGCAATAGTGAACACCAAAAGGTGTTAGGTGAGCTAAATGAGCTCAAAAAGTCCTTAAAAAATGTTGGAAGTGTCAAGCATGAAGTAGGAGAATCATCTAGAACACACCAACCTAAGAAAAGGACTAATTACTACAAACAAGGTAGCTACCCTAGACATAGTAAAGCTAAAAGGATTAGAAGTGTATGGGTTCCTAAGGAACTTGTAAAATCTAATAATATTATTGCTATGTCATCTTGGATTCCTAAGGGAACCAAGGTTTTGGGAGCTAACACTCATGGACCCAAAATGATTTGGGTACCAAAAACCAAGGTTTAATATCTTTGTTTGTAGGGGGGCATTGCTTCAAGGCCAAAGCACAAAGTCAAAACTCATGGTACCTTGATAGTGGATGCTCGAGACACATGACCGGAGACAAGAGTCGATTCATGGATTTAAAGCCAAAAAGTGGAGGAGTAGTAACATTTGGTGACAACTCCAAAGGCCACATTAAAGGTATTGGCTCCATAGGTAATCACTCTACCATTCTCATTGAAAATGTCTTGTATGTCGATGGTCTTAAACATAATTTATTGAGCATAAGTCAATTGTGTGATAAAGGATTTAATGTTCTTTTTGATAAAAATGGATGTAAAATTGTAGACATTAAATCAAATAGTATTATGCTCATAGGTCATCGCATAGGAAATATATACATGGTGCATTTAGATGACATTCATACATCCCATGCATGTTTAGTTGCTCAAAATGAAAATGATGCATGGTTGTGGCATAGGAAGTTAGGACATGCTAGCATTAGTGTTTTGGAAAAACTAGTCTCTCTAAATCTAGTTAGAGGTTTGCCCAAAATAAAATTTTCAAATGATAAAATTTGTGATGCATGCTCAAAGGGTAAACAACATAAGTCTTCCTTTAAATCCATTAATGATGTTTCTACTAGTAGATGCTTACAATTAATTCACATGGATTTATTTGGGCCAATTAGGACTATGAGCTTGGGTGGTAAATCGTATACTTTTGTGCTAGTTGATGATTTTTCTAGATTTACTTGGGTTCTCTTTTTAAGTACTAAAGATGAGGCTTTGGAAAAATTCATCACATTTTCAAAATTAACCCAAAATGATCTTGAACTTAGAATTTCACACATTAGAAGTGATCATGGAACCGAGTTTCAAAATTTAGGGTTTGAAGAATTTTTAAATGAAAATGGTATTAGCCATAATTTTTCGACTCCTCGAACTCCTCAACAAAATGGGGTAGTTGAGAGGAAAAATAGAACTTTACAAGAAATGGCTAGAACTATGCTTTGTGAAAATAATTTACCTAAATATTTTTGGGCGGAAGCCACAAACACCGCTTGTTATATTGTAAATCGAGTTATGATTAGGCCAATTTTAAAGAAAACACCTTATGAGATTTTAAAATCTAAAAAGCCTAACATTAGCTATTTTCACCCTTTTGGGTGCAAGTGTTTTGTTTTAAATAATGGAAAAGATAACTTAGGTAAATTTGATGCAAAAAGTGATGAAGCCATTTTTATAGGTTACTCTTTAACCTCTAAAGCCTATCGAGTATTTAACAAAAGAACTTTAGTAGTAGAAGAATCTATTCATGTTGTTTTCGATGATAACCTCCTTCCTAGGAAGGATTCTTGTGATGATGATGATGTAGGAATCATAAATGCCTTTGATGGAGGTCAAACTTCAAAGGAGGATGAGATTCAACCAAAAGAAGAAGACACACAAGATCCACCTCTTGAAGCCTTGAAGGACTTGGCTATTGAGGAAAAGGAAGTGAGCTACCCAAGGGAGTTGAACTATGTCAAAGATGGTGAAATCTTGGGTGATCCATCCAAGGGGGTAACCACTCGTTCTTCTCTTAGATTAATGAACCATGTTGCATTTATCTCATGCATAGAGCCTAAAAACATAAAAGAAGCATTGAAAGATGACTTTTGGATTATGGCTATGCAAGAAGAGTTAAATCAATTTGAGAGAAGTAATGTATGGACATTAGTTGATAGGCCTAGTAATCAATCTACAATAGGAACTAAATGGGTCTTTAGGAACAAACTAGATGAGAGTGGTAACATTGTGAGAAATAAAGCTAGACTTGTAGCACAAGGTTACACTCAAGAAGAGGGAATAGATTTTGATGAAACCTATGCACCCGTAGCTAGAATGGAAGCCATTAGGATGTTGCTTGCATATGCATGTTATCATAATTTCAAGCTTTTTCAAATGGATGTTAAAAGCGCATTTTTAAATGGTTTTATAAATGAAGAAGTGTATGTGGAACAACCATCGGGTTTTGAAGATTCAAAATTTCCAAATCATGTTTTTAAACTTACCAAAGCCCTTTATGGTTTAAAACAAGCTCCTAGAGCTTGGTATGAAAGGCTTTCAAATTTTTTGATTGAAAAAGGATTTGAAAAAGGAAAAGTGGACACTACACTCTTTATAAAAATGTATAAAAATGACATCTTAGTAGTTCAAATTTATGTTGATGATATTATTTTTGGCTCTACTAATGAATGTCATTGTCAAGAGTTTGCTAAGTTAATGCAAGGTGAATTTGAGACGAGCATGATGGGGGAGCTCTCGTTTTTTTGGGACTCCAAATCAAGCAAAAGAAGGATGGCACCTTCATCAACCAAGCAAAATACATAAAGGATATGCTCAAGAAGTTTGGCTTAGAGAATGCAAAACCTCAAGCCACTCCTATGAGCTCATCTACAAAGCTTGACAAAGATGAAGGAGGTAAGTGTGTTGACTCTAAGCTTTATCGTTCTATGATTGGATCTTTGCTTTACCTTACCGCAAGTAGACCGGATATCCTGTTTAGTGTTTGCTTGTGTGCTAGGTTTCAAGCTAGTCCTAGAGAGTCTCACCTTATAGCCGTTAAGAGAATCTTTAGGTATCTTAGAGACACTCCTTGTTTAGGTCTTTGGTACCCTAGAGACTCTACCTTCAACCTTCATGCTTACTCGGATGCGGATTATGGGGGTTGCAAAATTGATAGGAAAAGTACTTCGGGAACTTGCCAATTCTTAGGTAGTATGCTCATATCTTGGTTCTCTAAGAAACAAAATAGTGTAGCCTTATCTACCACCGAAGCCGAGTTGTTGAGTGGATCGAAAGATCGATATTTACCAAGAGGGGGGGTGAATTGGAAATTTGAAGGATTGTAGTGGAAATTGGCAAATTAAAATTGAAGGACAAGGAATTTAGAGTGGTTCAAGTTCCAAATGAACTCTACATCCACTACCTTAGTCTCACTAAGGATTTGCAACAATTTCACTAAATTGATCTTCCCCTTTTCTAGGACAAGGAGGCAACCCTTTACAATATCGGTTGATTTTTCTACCCAAAAATCAACCCAACCCTCACACAAGAGAACAAAGGAATTTGTAGGCTAATTAGGTATCTCTCAATACAAATGATAGCCCCAATACAAGCACTCAACCCAATTTTACAAAATAAGAATGAAGAACACAAATTGGGATTTTACACAAATTTGGGATTTTTGCTCTAATGCTTGAATTTGATGTTTGGATGTTTGCTTGAAGTTCAATAGTTGTTGCTGATGCTTTTGGATGTCCCTTTTATACCTTCTCATTGATTTCTAGCTGTTTGAGTGGTTGGAGAAGTAATTGGAGCCGTTGGAACCCTCTCTTACCACCATAAATGCTGTCTGCACCAACCCGTTTCGGAACACGGGAAACCTGTTTCGGAACGGACTAAAATAGAAAGAGCCGTTGGGGTGCATTTAAGAGACCGTTTCGAAACGCCTTAGGGCCGTTTCGGAACGGTTTTGCCACTGTAAAAGGGTCGTTTCGGAACGGTCCTAGACCATTTCGAAACGCCTTAACGGTTTTGATAAAATCAGTTAAGACATACAACGGTCATATTTTTCAAACTGAAACCTAGCCCCTGTTTCGGAACGGTATTGATCCGTTTCGAAACGGAATGGCTACTGTCAAAGGGTCGTTTCGGAACGGGCATTAGCCGTTTCGAAACACCCCTTATATATTAAAAAAATCTGAAATATTTGAATTAATTTAACCCTTTTTTAATCCAACATGAAGAACAGTTTCGAAACGAGGTGAGCCGTTTCGAAACGCTTCCAGGTGTTTCGATACCCGTATCGGAACGGTGGTCGACAGTGGTGAAACTGTTTCGAAACGCCTTGAGGCCGTTTCGGAACGGGTACATGGAAACCACTGTTTTGACTTGAAACACTTAGAAAAATAATTGGAAAAGTATGTTTTTAACTTAGGCATATTATAAAAATTATATGGGGATATTTTTAGGACTTAAAATTCGTTTAGACTTTTAATTTAGTCCTTAGGTTTTTAGTTATATCAAAATTAAAATATTTGTTTCACAATCTCTCCCTTTTTGATATAACAAAACCAAAGTTAGAATTTTTGAGAATTTGGAAAGTTTTAAACATATTCTAACTCCCCCTTAATTTAAGATAGGTTTTTTAAAAAATTTTGATTTGAAGTTTAAACCTTTTAAAAATTAAAAACGAATTTTAGTGTTGTGGCTCTTAAATTTCTTCTCCCCCTTTTTGTTAGATCAAAAAGAATAACATAAGCTCATAGAGAAGATAAAAGATTAGTACCAATAAGCAATAATAAGCAACCATAAATTCATAACCAAAATATCCAAAACATAATTCAAAACGTTAAGTTCAATATAATTCAAACAACAAAATCCCAAAATAAAATAGCCATAAGCATAGGTCTTAAAACATGATAAAACATAAGATGCAATCTAAATCCTAAAAAGCATAAATAATATGATATGAAATGAAGATCCTAAGCCTCGTCATCATCATCCTCGTCATCCTCATCGTCATCGTCCTTGGCTTGAGAACGTTGAAACTTCGTCCATTGCCCATAGAGAGTGGAGAAGGAGAGATCCAAATTGGAATGAGAAGTTTCAAGAGAACTAAGACGATTCTCGACATTCGACAAACGATTGCCCATTGTTTCAAAGCCCGAAGTAATGCGAGTGTCCAAAGCATCGAACCGAGAGTCCAAGGCATTGAAACGCTCGGTAAGGAAAGCCGTGAGGGCATCATTGTTCGCGGCTTGAACTTGCGGTGGAGGAGCAACAAGAGGAGGATCCGCTTCTCTATCAACTCTTTCCCAAATACCATTCACATAATGGAACCCGGACTTGCGAAGGGAAGATTCACCTATCTTGGTCTTGCGAGGTTCCGGAGAGTCGTAGGTACAATCAATACCGAGATGGTGAAATAGGGCGCTCAAGACAATGCCATAAGTGAAGGATGTCAACTCATTTGTGTCAATAAGCTTGATATTATTGACAATCTCGGCAAAGATGATCTTAGGGACATTTGGGCGCTCACCCCTACGGAAACACTCTAACCAAAAATAATCTCGTTGACGGATATGGGAATATTTACCGCCGGAAGGGCGAATAAACCAAGAGACCATTAAGTGAAGGACACGATCATGCACATCAAGGTTAAGAGCTTTCCCGGTAAAAGTGCCAAAGTGGCGTTCATCCTCAAGACCCTCATTTTTCAGTTTAAGAGCAGACTCTAAAAGTTTAACATTTATAACAACCTTTTTGCCTAGCAAGGATGACTCAATCCCTATGATCTCGGTTTTGGACTCATCATAAAGAAAGTGAGCATTAGAGTAAAAGATGAGTACCATATTTTTGTAGCAAACATCCGGAAGGCTCAAGAAATCCATGAGATTCCACTCATCCAAACGAGGAAGATAACGAAAAAGGAATCGCTCGGAATTGAGGAATTCAAGATCGATAACACGTTCCTTACGAACTGCGAAATCCTTGACATAAGCAAAGCGAGCACGTGCTTCCGAAGTTTTGAAGGATTTCTGAAAAAGCAGAGTGAGATTCGGACGAATGCTCGATTCACCAGATTGAACGGCCTTGCGCTTTTTGTTCGATTGATCCGCCATCTAAAAACATTAAGCAAGTGTTTTAAAATTGAGTGTATGCATTGATAATTAAAATCAATCCAATAAGAAATCCCACTTAGGTTTTTGAAAACAAAATTAAAATAAAACAGTGTTTAAAAAAAAGACGATTGAAAAATTTTATATTCGAATCAAAAATTTTGGGATTTGAAAAAATTTTCACAAGATTTTGAAAACCCACAACAAAAACGTATAATTTATACAAAAATAAGATTTTCTATCCTATGATTCGAACATGAATTGAAAGAAAAGAGAAAAATTGAAAAATTACCTTAGTTTGGGATTTTGGATGATTTTGAAGAAATCCTTGCACAAGATTGATGAAACTTGCTTAGACTTGAGTTGAAGATTAAAACCCCTCACAATTTGGTGAAAATCAAGGAGTTTGAGAGGGTATTTATAGAGAGGGAGGCGGTTTAGGGTTTTAGAGTTTGATAAAAAAAGTAAATTTGTATCATTAAAAGCCCTAGATATAGCAATCCGCGATGCCGTTTCGGAACGGTCAAGACCGTTTCGGAACGGGCGGCTAGGGTTTTGACCATTTTAAAACCATAAACAGAACGTTTCGATACGCAGTTGACCGTATCGAAACTCCCTTTGACCCGTATCGGAACGCGTTCCGATACACCCCCTTGGCAGAATCAAAAACGTTTCGGAACGCTATTAGGCGTTTCGAAACGCCCTCTTCTCAGAACGTGATTTAAGGTACCCGTATCGAAACGGGTTCACCTGTTTCGATACACCTGGGCCTGGAAGTGCAGATGAGGCTCTAAAAATGCAGAAAAATGATCTTATAAGAGGCCTAACATGCATAAATGTCATGAATGAGCAGGCAAAACATATGTAGGCATAAACATACTCCCCCTAACTATAAGCATGGATGAAATTAGGAGTTTAAACACATCAACATGGCATTTCACAAAATCAAGCATATTTAAGCACAAAAGAGGTCCTAAAAGGTCAAGATAGGCTAGCTAGACCTAACTCTCTCCTAAGGGACCAAAAACGCTCTTTGTCTAAAGGTTTTGTAAAAATGTCCGCTAATTGATTCAAGGTGTCTACATACTCTATAACCACATCTTCCTTAAGGACATGATCTCTAATGAAATGATGTCTTATTTCTATATGTTTGGTTCTAGAGTGTTGGATGGGATTTTTAGTTAAGTATATTGCACTAGTGTTGTCACATTTTAGGGGTATGGTTCCAACTTTAATTCCATAATCTAAGAGTTGTTGCTTCATCCAAAGGACTTGAGCACAACAACTCCCTAAGGATATGTACTCGGCTTCGGTGGTAGATAAGGCTACACTATTTTGTTTCTTAGAGAACCAAGATATGAGCATACTACCTAAGAATTGGCAAGTTCCCGAAGTACTTTTCCTATCAATTTTGCAACCCCCATAGTCCGCATCCGAATAAGCATGTAGGTTGAAGGTAGAGTCTCTAGGATACCAAAGGCCTAAACAAGGAGTGTCTCTAAGGTATCTAAAGATTCTCTTAACGGCTATAAGGTGAGACTCTCTAGGACTAGCTTGAAACCTAGCACACAAGCAAACACTAAACAAGATATCCGGTCTACTTGCGGTAAGGTAAAGCAAGGATCCAATCATAGAACGATAAAGTTTAGAGTCAACACACTTACCTCCTTCATCTTTGTCAAGCTTTGTAGATGAGCTCATAGGAGTGGCTTGAGGCTTTGCATTCTCCAAGCCAAACTTCTTGAGCATATCCTTTATGTATTTTGCTTGGTTGATGAAGGTGCCATCCTTCTTTTGCTTGATTTGGAGTCCCAAAAAGAATGAGAGCTCCCCCATCATGCTCATCTCAAATTCACCTTGCATTAGCTTAGCAAACTCTTGACAATGACATTCATTAGTAGAACCAAAAATTATATCATCAACATAAATTTGAACTACTAAAATGTCATTTTTATACATTTTTATGAAAAGTGTAGTGTCCACCTTACCTTTTTCAAAACCTTTTTCAATTAAAAAGTTTGAAAGCCTTTCATACCAAGCTCTAGGAGCTTGTTTTAAACCATAAAGAGCTTTGGTAAGTTTGAAAACATGATTTGGAAATTTTGAATCTTCAAAACCCGGTGGTTGTTCCACATACACTTCTTCATTTATAAAACCATTTAAAAATGCGCTTTTAACATCCATTTGAAAAAGCTTGAAATTATGATAACATGCATATGCAAGCAACATCCTAATGGCTTCCATTCTAGCTACGGGTGCATAGGTTTCATCAAAATCTATTCCCTCTTCTTGAGTGTAACCTTGTGCTACAAGTCTAGCTTTATTTCTCACAATGTTACCACTCTCATCTAGTTTGTTCCTAAAGACCCATTTAGTTCCTATTGTAGATTGATTACTAGGCCTATCAACTAATGTCCATACATTACTTCTCTCAAATTGATTTAACTCTTCTTGCATAGCCATAATCCAAAAGTCATCTTTCAATGCTTCTTTTATGTTTTTAGGCTCTATGCATGAGATAAATGCAACATGGTTCATTAATTTAAGAGAAGAACGAGTGGTTACCCCCTTGGATGGATCACCCAAGATTTCACCATCTTTGACATAGTTCAACTCCCTTGGGTAGCTCACTTCCTTTTCCTCAATAGCCAAGTCCTTCAAGGCTTCAAGAGGTGGATCTTGTGTGTCTTCTTCTTTTGGTTGAATCTCATCCTCCTTTGAAGTTTGACCTCCATCAAAGGCATTTATGATTCCTACATCATCATCATCACAAGAATCCTTCCTAGGAAGGAGGTTATCATCGAATACAACATGAATGGATTCTTCTACTACTAAAGTTCTTTTGTTAAATACTCGATAGGCTTTAGAGGTTAAAGAGTAACCTATAAAAATAGCTTCATCACTTTTTGCATCAAATTTACCTAAGTTATCTTTTCCATTATTTAAAACAAAACACTTACACCCAAAAGGGTGAAAATAGCTAATGTTAGGCTTTTTAGATTTTAAAATCTCATAAGGTGTTTTCTTTAAAATTGGCCTAATCATTACTCGATTTACAATATAACAAGCGGTGTTTGTGGCTTCCGCCCAAAAATATTTAGGTAAATTATTTTCACAAAGCATAGTTCTAGCCATTTCTTGTAAAGTTCTATTTTTCCTCTCAACTACCCCATTTTGTTGAGGAGTTCGAGGAGCCGAAAAATTATGGCTAATACCATTTTCATTCAAAAATTCTTCAAACCCTAAATTTTGAAACTCGGTTCCATGATCACTTCTAATGTGTGAAATTCTAAGTTCAAGATCATTTTGGGTTAATTTTGAAAATGTGATGAATTTTTCCAAAGCCTCATCTTTAGTACTTAAAAAGAGAACCCAAGTAAATCTAGAAAAATCATCAACTAACACGAATGCATAAGATTTACCACCCAAGCTCATAGTCCTTATTGGCCCAAATAAATCCATGTGAATTAATTGTAAGCATCTACTAGTAGAAACATCATTAATGGATTTAAAGGAAGACTTATGTTGTTTACCCTTAGAGCATGCATCACAAATTTTGTCATTTGAAAATTTAATTTTGGGCAAACCTCTAACTAGATTTAGAGAGACTAGTTTTTCCAAAACACTAATGCTAGCATGTCCTAGCTTCCTATGCCACAACCATGCATCATTTTCATTTTGAGCAACTAAACATGTATGAGATGTATGTATGTCATCTAAATGCACCATTTATATGTTTCCTATGCGATGACCTATGAGCATAATATTATTAGATTTAATGTCAACAATTTTGCATCCATTTTTATCAAATAAAACATTAAATCCTTTATCACACAATTGACTTATGCTCAATAAATTATGTTTAAGACCATCGACTTATAAGACATTTTCAATGAGAATGGTAGAGTGATTACCTATGGAGCCAATACCTTTAATGTGGCCTTTGGAGTTGTCACCAAATGTTACTACTCCTCCACTTTTTGGCTTTAAATCCATGAATCGACTCTTGTCTCCGGTCATGTGTCTCGAGCATCCACTATCAAGGTACCATGAGTTTTGACTTTGTGCTTTGGCCTTGTAGCAATGCTCCCCCTACAAACAAAGATATTAAACCTTGATTTTTGGTACCCAAATCATTTTGGGTCCATGAGTGTTAGCTCCCAAAACCTTGGTTCCCTTAGGAATCCAAGATGACATAGCAATAATATTATTAGATTTTACAAGTTCCTTAGGAACCCATACACTTCTAATTCTTTTAGCTCTACTATGTCTAGGGTAGCTACCTTGTTTGTAGTAATTAGTCCTTTTCTTAGGTTGGTGTGTTCTAGAGGATTCTCCTACTTCATGTTTGACACTACCAACATTTTTTAAGGACTTTTTGAGCTCATTTAGCTCACCTAACACCTTTTGGTGTTCACTATTGCATTGAGACAAAAGATTATTAAGATCAACATTTTCATCTTGAAAGAATTTAAGTTCATCTTTTAATCCTAAAATCTTTTTCTCAAATTTAGAATTAGCTTGAGTGAGTGAGTCATTTTTCTCATTTAGCTCTAAAATGATTTTCTTGTTTTTAATGACCGACTCTTTAAATTTCTCAACTAATTCATCATATACCTCTTGCAACTCATCATATGCATCATTTAATTCTTCATATGAAAAATCTAAAGTAGATGAGTTAGAGGTTACCAAGGAGGAATCTTCCTCAAGTGCCATGAGACAAAGGTTGGCCACTTCTTGTTCGTCATCCTCCGATGACTCCTCATCACTCCAAGTAGCAAGTTTGGCTTTGAGTTTCTTCTTCTTCTCAAAGCTCTTCTTCTTGAGTTGAGGGCACTCCGAACGGATGTGGCCGGGTTGTTTGCACTCATAGCAAATGATGGGATCCTTTCCTTCTTCTTTGCTCTTGCTCTTGAAGTCCATTTTTCTTTGGATTTTTCTACCCCGGTTGGACCTCATGAATCGTGAGAATCGTTTGGCTATCATAGCCAATTCTTCAAGTTCGTCCTCATCACTAGATGAGCTCTCATCAAGTTGTGAAGCTTTAGCCTTGAGAGCTATTCCCATCTTCTTCTTCTTTTCAACTTCAAGTTTCTCTACTCTTTTCTCTTCTTTCTTTTTCTCATCTTCCCTTCCTTGCTTCATGATCTCATGAGTAAGGAGAGAACCCACAAGCTCATCAAGCTTTAATGTCTTCAAGTTCTTTGCTTCGATGATGGCGGTTCTCTTCCCATCCCAAGCTTCGGGAAGTGAATAGAGTAGCTTCCGGACAAGCTTGTCTTCCGGTATGATCTCTCCATAGCCCTTTAGCCCGTTGACAATTGTGGAGAATCGATCAAACATCTTTGACACCGTCTCATCAGGCTCCATCTTGAAATTTTCATAACTAAGATTGAGAAGTCCAATCTTAGTTTCCTTGACATCATTGGTGCCTTCATAAGTGGTCTCAAGTGTGTCCCACACTTCTTTGGCATTTTCAATGGAGGAGACCTTTGAATAGATGTCCGGACCGAAAGCACAAAAAAGCATGTGGAGAGCTTTATCGTTGACTTGAATCTTCTTCCTCTCCTCTTCACTCATTTCGGCTTTCTTCTTCAACACCATCTTGCCTTCACCATCTTGCTTCAATGGAATGTATGGCCCATCCTCAATGACATCCCATACAAGGTAGTCACTTGACTTGATGAATAGCCTCATTTTGTTCTTCCAAAAGGAGTAATTGTCACCATTGAAGAAAGGAGGCTTGGTGGTTGATTGTGACTCGTACATGCCGGAACCGGAGGTTGAAGCCATCTCTTGATATTTTGATGATCACACTCTTCCAAGGATCTCCTCTTGTGGTTGTTAATCCTCAAAGAGTTAAGCTCTGATACCAATTGTTGAGTGGATCGAAAGATCGATATTTACCAAGAGGGGGGGTGAATTGGAAATTTGAAGGATTGTAGTGGAAATTGGCAAATTAAAATTGAAGGACAAGGAATTTAGAGTGGTTCAAGTTCCAAATGAACTCTACATCCACTACCTTAGTCTCACTAAGGATTTGCAACAATTTCACTAAATTGATCTTCCCCTTTTCTAGGACAAGGAGGCAACCCTTTACAATATCGGTTGATTTTTCTACCCAAAAATCAACCCAACCCTCACACAAGAGAACAAAGGAATTTGTAGGCTAATTAGGTATCTCTCAATACAAATGATAGCCCCAATACAAGCACTCAACCCAATTTTACAAAATAAGAATGAAGAACACAAATTGGGATTTTACACAAATTTGGGATTTTTGCTCTAATGCTTGAATTTGATGTTTGGATGTTTGCTTGAAGTTCAATAGTTGTTGCTGATGCTTTTGGATGTCCCTTTTATACCTTCTCATTGATTTCTAGCCGTTTGAGTGGTTGGAGAAGTAATTGGAGCCGTTGGAACCCTCTCTTACCACCATAAATGCTGTCTGCACCAACCCGTTTCGGAACACGGGAAACCTGTTTCGGAATGGACTAAAATAGAAAGAGCCGTTGGGGTGCATTTAAGAGACCGTTTCGAAACGCCTTAGGGCCGTTTCGGAACGGTTTTGCCACTGTAAAAGGGTCGTTTCGGAACGGTCCTAGACCGTTTCGAAACGCCTTAACGGTTTTGATAAAATCAGTTAAGACATACAACGGTCATATTTTTCAAACTGAAACCTAGCCCCTGTTTCGGAACGGTATTGATCCGTTTCGAAACGGAATGGCTACTGTCAAAGGGTCGTTTCGGAACGGGCATTAGCCGTTTCGAAACACCCCTTATATATTAAAAAAATCTGAAATATTTGAATTAATTTAACCCTTTTTTAATCCAACATGAAGAACAGTTTCGAAACGAGGTGAGCCGTTTCGAAACGCTTCCAGGTGTTTCGATACCCGTATCGGAACGGTGGTCGACAGTGGTGAAACTGTTTCGAAACGCCTTGAGGCCGTTTCGGAACGGGTACATGGAAACCACTGTTTTGACTTGAAACACTTAGAAAAATAATTGGAAAAGTATGTTTTTAACTTAGGCATATTATAAAAATTATATGGGGATATTTTTAGGACTTAAAATTCGTTTAGACTTTTAATTTAGTCCTTAGGTTTTTAGTTATATCAAAATTAAAATATTTGTTTCACACGAGTACATATCCTTAGGGAGTTGTTGTGCTCAAGTCCTTTGGATGAAGCAACAACTCTTAGATTATGGAATTAAAGTTGGAACTATACCCCTAAAATGTGACAACACTAGTGCAATATGCTTAACTAAAAATCCCATCCAACACTCTAGAACCAAACATATAGAAATAAGGCATCATTTCATTAGAGATCATGTCCTTAAGGAAGATGTGGTTATAGAGTATGTAGACACCTTGAATCAATTAGCGGACATTTTTACAAAACCCTTAGACAAAGAGCGTTTTTGGTCCCTTAGGAGAGAGTTAGGTCTAGCTAGCCTATCTTGACCTTTTAGGACCTCTTTTGTGCTTAAATATGCTTGATTTTGTGAAATGCCATGTTGATGTGTTTAAACTCCTAATTTCATTCATGCTTATAGTTAGGGGGAGTATGTTTATGCTTAAATATGTTTTGCCTGCTCATTCATGACATTTATGCATGTTAGGCCTCTTAAAAGATCATTTTTCTGCATTTTTAGAGCCTCATCTGCACTTCCAGGCCCAGGTGTATCGAAACGGGTGAGCATGTTTCGATACGGATACCTTAAATCTAGTTCTGAGAAGAGGGCGTTTCGAAACGCCTAAAAGCGTTCCGAAACGTTTTTGATTCTGCCAAGGGGTGTATCGGAACGTGTTCCGATACGGGTCAAAGGGAGTTTCGATACGGTCAACAGCGTATCGAAACATTCTGTTTATGGTTTTAAAATGGTCAAAACCCTAGCCGCCCGTTCCGAAACGGTCTTGACCGTTCCGAAACGGCATCGCAGACTGCTTTAAATTAGGGCTTTTAATGATACAAACTCACTTTATATCAAACTCTAAAACCCTAAACCGCCTCCCTCTCTATAAATACCCTCTAAAACTCTTTGATTTTTACAAAATTGTGATGGGTTTTACTCTACAACTCAAGTCTAAGCAAGTTTCATCAATCTTGTGCAAGGATTTTTCTCAAATCATCCAAAATCCCAAACTAAGGTAATTTTTCTTTTCTTTCAATTCATGTTCGAATCTTAGGTTAGAAAATTTTATTTTTGTATAAATTATATGTTTTTGTTGTGGGTTTTCAAAATCTTGTGAAAATTTTTGAAATCTCAAAATTTTTGATTCGAATATAAAATTTTTCAATCGTATTTTTTAAACTGTTTTTTATTTTAATTTTGTTTTTCAAAAACCTAAGTGGGATTTATTATTGGATTGATTATAATTATCAATGCATACACTCAATTTTAAAACACTTGCTTAATGTTTTTAGATGGCGGATCAATCGAACAAAAAGCGCAAGGTCGTTCAATCCAGTGATTCGAGCATTCGTCTGAATATCACGATGCTTTTTCAGAAATCTTTCAAGACTTCGGAGGCACGTGCTCGTTTCTCTTATGTCAAGGATTTCACGATTCGTAAGGAACGTGTTATTGATCTTGAATTCCTCAATTCCGAACGATTCCTTTTTCGTTATCTTCCTCGTTTGGATGAGTGGAATCTCATGGATTTCTTGAGCCTTCCGGATGTTTGCTACAAAAATATGGTACTCATCTTTTACTCTAATGCTCACTTTCTTTATGATGAGTCCAAAACCGAGATCATAGGGGTTGAGTCATCCTTGCTAGGCAAAAAGGTTGTCATAAATGTTAAACTTTTAGAGTTTGCTCTTAAACTTAAAAATGAGGGTCTTGAAGATGAACGCCACTTTGGCTCTTTCACCGGTAAGGCACTTTATTTGGATGTGCACGATCGAGTTCTTCACTTGATGGTGTCTTGGTTTCTTCGTCCTTCCGGAGGCAAATACTCTCATATTCGTCACACTGATCACTTTTGGCTAGAGTGTTTCCGTAGGGGTGAGCGCCCAAATGTCCCTAAGATAATCTTTGCCGAGATAGTCAATAATATCAAACTTATTGACACAAATGAGTTGAAGTCCTTTACTTATGGCATTGTTTTGAGCGCCCTATTTCACCATCTCGGTATTGATTGTACCTACGACTCTCCGATCCCTCGCAAGACCAAGATTGGTGAGTCATCCCTTCGAAAGTCCGGGTTCCAATATGTGAATGGTATTTGGGAAAGAGTTGATAGAGAAGCGGATCCTGCTCCCGTTGCTCCTCCACTGCAAGCTCCAGTTGCAAACAATGAAGCCCTCACGGGTTTCCTCACCGAGCGGTTCAATGCTTTGGACACTCGGATGAATGCTTTGGACACTAGCATTGCTTCGGGCTTTGAAACAATGGGAAATCGTTTGAAGAATGTCGAGGATCGCCTTCTTTCTCTTGAGACTTCTCATTCCAACTTAGATCTTTCTTTCTCCACTCTTTATGGGCAATGGACGAAGTTTCACCGTTCTCAAGCCAAGGACGATGATGATGATGACGAGGATGATGATGACGAGGCTTAGGATCTTCATATCATATCATATTATTTATGCTTTTTAGGATTAAGATTGCATCTTTTGTTTTCTCATGTTTTTAGGAACCTATGCTTATGACTTTTTATTTGGGATTTTATTGTTTGAATTATGTTGAACTTCATGTTTGAATTATGTTTTGGATATTTTTATTAATTCTATGGTTGCTTATTATTGCTTATTGGTACTAATCTTTTATCTTCTCTATGAGCTTATGTTGTTCTTTTTGATCTAACAAAAAGGGGGAGAAGAAATTTAAGAGCCACAACACTAAAATTCGTTTTAAAATTTTAAAAGGTTTTTAAACTTAAACTTCAAATCAATTTTTTTAAAAACATATCTTAAATTAAGGGGGAGTTAGAATATTTTCAAAACTTTCAAATTTCCCAAAAATTCTAACTTTGGTTTTGTTATATCAAAAAGGGGGAGATTGTGAAACAAATATTTTAATTTTGGGTTGATTTTTGGGTAGAAAAATCAACCGATATTGTAAAGGGTTGCCTCCTTGTCCTAGAAAAGGGGAAGATCAATTTAGTGAAATTGTTGCAAATCCGTAGTGAGACTAAGGTAGTGGATGTAGAGTTCATTTGGAACTTGAACCACTCTAAATCCCTTGTTCATCATTTTTAATTTGCCAATTTCCACTCACAATCCTTTAAAATTCCAATTCACCCCCCTCTTGGTAATTATCGATCTTTCGATCCACTCAACATTTATGCTTATTCTGATGTAAAAACTCTGCTTTTTCTCTGAAATCCACTCCTCCATTTCTGAAATCCCCTTCTTTTCTGCTACTTTACTGTTATTTTGTTATTAAAATTGCTGGGAACATCACAATTGGTATCTAGAGCCTACCCGATCCCTGCAAACCTGGGAAAACATAAGAAACATCACCAAATGGCACCCCCAGATGAACCCACAGACATTCAAAAGACACTTTCAGCCATTGAAAATAGACTCAGGGAACTTGAAAATGAGGAAAAAGAACCTCGATGGTGGGTGAAGCATAGAGAAACTTCAGATTCGAGAATCACTACACTTGAATCTCGCATGGATGTCACTCAAGGGTATTTGGAGAGGATCCTGGAAGCTGTACAAAGGCAAGAACCTCCAACACCTGGGCCAAACAGAGGTCAACCAGAAAACACATGTAAGTCATCTCCCACTATTACCATCCTTGATGAGAAACAAAGATTTACATACCAACCCTCTGGACCTGGAATTCTGTCACCTCAACCTGAAACCTCAACCCTCCAGAACCAGAAACTCAAAATGAAAATGGACACTCCCCCCATGGATACAAACCCAAACATGAACAACCCAAACTTCCACAACTTAAACCTTAACAACCCAAACCTGGGAAACCAAAACCCTTCCCACAACACAAACAACCCTAAAGGAAGCTACTTTAAACCTAAACTTGACCTCCACATGTTCAATGGTAGCAACCCTAGAGGGTGGATAAAAAGATGTCAGAAATACTTTACCCTACTTGAGATACCCGAAGAACAAAAAATGGATCTGGTAGCCATGCACCTTGAAGGAAAGGCCGAAACCTGGTTTGATGGGTATATTATGCAGAAGCATAGGCTTACATGGCATGAGTTTACAGCAGATCTATGCCACAGGTTTTGTGACAAAGCCTACACTGATGTAATCGAGGAGTTTAACAAATTAGTGCAAAAATCTTCTGTGGAAGATTACCAAGAGAGGTTTGAAGAGCTGAAACCATACCTCTTGCAACAGAATCCCACATTAGGGGAAGATTGTTTTGTATCCAGCTTCCTAAGTGGGTTAAGAGAAGAACTAAGGCATAGGGTGAAGGTCCATCGGCCTAGTTGTCTGAATGAAGCCTACAGGCTAGCCAAGTTACATGAACTCTCCCTAGAGGTTGAATCTAAGAAGCTCAAACCAAAACCCTACACCTACCCTCAGCAATCACCTACCCAAAGAACCTGGAACCCATCTCCTACACAACCACCCAAACCTACAACCCAAAATAGCACCAAACAGGCTCTGGTTGACTACAGAAGGACCCACAACTTGTGTTTCAAATGTGGTGACAAGTTTACTCCTGGTCACCAGTGCAAAGTGAAACAGCTTAATGCTATGGAAGAGGAGGACTCTCCTGGGTACACTGAAGAGGAACACATGGGTGAGGAAACCCAAGATCTCACTGAAAAGGCAAACCCAGAAGAATTGGAGATCTCCATCAATGCCCTAACTGGCAGTGTGGGGCATAGTACCCTAAGAATTCAGGGCACAATCAAGGGTGGACCTATGAGCATACTAATTGATAGTGGAAGCACTCACAGCTTTATCAACCCTGGATGGGCTAAGGAAGGGGTCGAGATGGTAACTACACACCCCTTAGTGATCACAGTGGCCAATGGTGAGAAGTTATACAGCAAGGCAAAGGTCAAGCAACTAACATGGCAAATGCAGGGGCATTACTTCATGCATGACTTCAGAGCACTGACTTTTGGAGGGAGTGACATGGTTTTGGGGGTGGACTGGATGAGAACCTATAGCCCAGTCAGTTTGGACTTCAAGAAAATGACAATGAGCTTCTTAAAAGGAGAGGAGGTAATCACACTGCAAGGGGGAGAAAACAATGCTAGGTTACACCTAATTTCTGGAGACAAGTTACTTAAGCTAACTGAGAGGGATGCTGATCTTGGAGGGGAGATTTACCTCTTGGAATCAATAGAAGAGGATATGGAGCCTAACCCTGAACTTCAACACATCCTTGATCAATTTGCAGATGTATTCCAAGAGCCTAAGGGAATGCCACCTAAGAGGTTCCATGATCATGCCATAATTCTTAAAGAGGGCACTCAACCTATCAACCTTAGGCCCTACAGATTCCCTCACATTCAGAAGAATGAAGTGGAAAGGCAAGTGTCTGAAATGCTGGCTAATTCTGTAATTCAGACTAGTAAAATCCCTTTTGCCTCCCCCTGTGTTTTGGTGAAGAAGAAGGATGGATCTTGGAGGCTTTGTGTTGACTATAGGCAACTCAATGCAGCTACTATAAAGAATAAATTCACAATTCCTGTGGTAGAGGACCTACTGGATGAGCTAGCAGGTGCTAAATTTTTTTCTAAAATAGACCTAAGGTCTGGGTATTGGCAGATCAGAATGAAGTCTGAGGATATTGGGGAAACTGCTTTCCGAACTCACCATGGTCATTTCGAATTCAAAGTGATGCCCTTTGGCCTCACTAATGCTCCAGCAACGTTCCAGGCCCTTATGAACACTGTCTTTGCTGAATTTCTTCGCAAATTTGTCCTAGTATTTTTTGATGATATACTTATATACAGTGCTTCCCTTACTGATCATTGTCTGCATTTGCAGCTGGTGCTTTCCTTACTTAGATCCCACCAATTGTATGCTAGGAGAAAGAAATGTTACTTTGGCCTCACTAAAATTGATTACTTGGGCCACACGATATCAGCTAATGGTGTTTCTACAGATTCTTCTAAGATTGAGGCAATGCAACAATGGCCTACTCCTAAGTCTCTCAAAGCTCTAAGGGGTTTCCTAGGCCTCACTGGTTATTACAGGAGATTCATCCGCAACTATGGCTCTATCAGCAAGCCACTTACTCAGCTCTTGAAGAAAGATTCCTTTCACTGGACCCCGGAAGCAACATTGGCTTTTAATGAACTGAAACAGGCCATGTGTCAAGCCCCAGTCCTAGCTTTGCCTGACTTCTCTAAGACCTTCTATTTGGAATCTGATGCCAGTTCAAGGGGAGTAGGTGATGTTCTTTCCCAAGATGGTCGCCCTATTGCCTTCCTCAGTAAGGCCCTTGATCCCAAGCACTCTGACTTGTCCATTTATGAAAGGGAATACATAGCCATTTTACTGGCTGTGACTAAATGGAGGCATTACCTGGAATGCCATCCATTTATCATTAAGACTGATCATGAGGCCCTTAAACACCTCCTAGATCAGAAAATCACTACTGCAGTTCAGAAAAAGGGTCTTACAAAGCTACTTGGTCTTGACTACACTATTCAGTATAGAAAAGTGAAACAAAATGTAGTGGCTGATGCACTCTCTCGACAGGACCCTGTTCTTTTTCACCTTAGTGGTACTCTACTCACTCCATTTTGGGTCAAAGAAATTGAAGCCTCCTATTCTCAGGACTCCTTTGCTAAGGAGCAAATTACTAAAGCATCAATCCAACCTCAACCTACAGAAAAGTGGTCCTACTCTAAAGGAATTTTGAGGTACAAACAGAAGGTCTATGTTGGATCTACTGGAGACTTAAGAACTAAGCTTCTACAGAACCTGCATGACTCTCCCCTAGGGGGACATTCTGGCATTCAGGCCACATACTGCAGACTCAAACTGTGCTTCTACTGGCCAGGCATGAAAAAGCAAGTCAAAACACACGTTTTATCCTGTGATGTTTGTCAGCGCACTAAAGATGAGCATATACTGAAACCTGGGCTACTTCAACCACTCCCCATTCCCTCTCAAGCCTGGGAAACTATTTCTATGGATTTCATTGAGGGCCTCCCTACTTCCAAGAAATTCAACTCCATTCTGGTGATCATCGACAAATATACAAAATATGGTCATTTTCTACCCCTGGCTCACCCTTTCACAGCCACTGATGTTGCTACCCTCTATCTGGACAATGTTTTCAAACTACATGGGAGTCCTAAGGTAATTATCTCTGACAGAGACCGTATTTTCACTAGTATATTTTGGAAGGAACTAATGAAAAAGCTGGGAACTGTGACTCACTTAAGCTCTGCCTATCATCCTGAAACTGATGGTCAAACAGAGCGTTTGAATCAGTGTCTCGAGCAATACCTACGCTCCCTATGCTTCTTAAAACCTCAAACCTGGGCAACTTGGTTACCACAGGCTGAATGGTGGTACAATTCTAATTTCCATACAGCTATTGGGTTAACCCCATTCGAGGCACTCTACGGATACAAACCAAATCCATTGAACTGGTCAGAAGACTCAACAGTGCAGAATGTTAATGACATCATTCAGAGCAGAGAACACACAAGAAAGCTACTCAATGACAACCTAATTCGAGCTCAGCATCGCATGAAGTTCTATACAGATAAGAACAGATCTGAGAGATCATTTGAAGTTGGGGATGAGGTTTACCTGAAACTGCAACCATACCGTCAGTCCTCTGTTGCTCTGCGTAAAAACCTCAAACTTGCAGCCCGCTTCTATGGTCCCTACACAATTACAAAGAAATTGGGGTCAGTGGCATATCAACTGCATCTTCCTGACACTGCTCGTATTCACCCTGTTTTCCATGTGAGTCTCCTCAAGAAAAAGATTGGCCCAAACACACAACCATCTCTCAACCCACCTAATGTTTTGGACGATGGTCAGTTGAAAATCTCTCCACTCCGCGCACTCGACAAGCGTATTGTCAAGCGAAACAACACAACCGTCACTCAGATTCTAGTACAGTGGACAAACCTGGCACCAGAAAATGCCACTTGGGAAGACTTCTCCGTCCTTCAACCTCAGTTTCCGGATTTTGATCCTTGGGGACAAGGATCCGTTGGTGCGGGCGGTATTGTCACGATGGAAGGAAAAACAGAGAAATCGATCGAATTAGGGCTCGGAATTGGGGAAAAAGGAACTAAAGCAAACGGCAGCGTTCTGGGGGAAAGTAATATTACAAGCAACGACAGCGTTTTGAAGTCACCCGTTGCTGAAGGAAACGACGCCGTAGCACTCGAGACTCTTAATACGGGCACGTGAGCCGCAATCTTCTCTGGCAGGCCGTTGGAGGGAATATCGCAGGAATGACAGCTGTCCTGCAGACATTGCTGTGTGTGTGTGCAGCTTTATTACCGTTGTAATCAGCACCCTTTTGTTTTTATGCTTATTCTGATGTAAAAACTCTGCTTTTTCTCTGAAATCCACTCCTCCATTTCTGAAATCCCCTTCTTTTCTGCTACTTTACTGCTATTTTGTTATTAAAATTGCTGGGAACATCACAGAGGGGACTTACCTGCAACAACCAGCGTTTGACGACCGACGAGGAGATGGTGTTGGACGGCCAACGAGACGACGAGGAGATGGTGTTGGACGGTCGGCGAGACGCGAGGAGATGGAGTTGGACGGTGAGGCAATTGGCTGAGTTTTGGGGAAAATAGGGTTCAATTTGGGGAAAAGATGCTGAGTTTCGATTAAGTGAGTGGGGGGGTCAAAACGACAGCAATTATTGTGTTTTGGTTATATACCCTATTGCGGCGTTTTTAAGAGAAACGCCACTAGAGGAACCTATTGCGACGTTTGCAAGAAAAACGCCACTAAAAGTATAGACCCTATTGCAGCGTTTTTTAAGAGAAACGCCACTAGAGGAAACCTATTGCGGTGTTTGGAAGAGAAACGCCACTAAAAGTATAGACCCTATTGTGGCGTTTTTTTGAGAGAAACGCCACTAGAGGCAGCCTATTACGGCGTTTGTAAGAGAAACGCCACGATATGTGTCTTTTATGGCGTTTTGTGTTGAAAACGCCGCAATATGCGTAATTTTAGTGGCGTTTCATTCAAAAACGCCGCAAAATTCGCCACTAAAGAACAACTTTGCTATAGTGTATGTTTAAGGTTAAAATTCAGGCTTTATAGGTTAAAACCTAAATCCTTAATCACATCACCCAAAACTTAAATTCTAACTATAAACCTAAAATTTTAACCACAAACCCTAACCCTAAACTTTAAATTTAAAACCCTAAACTATAATATTAAATCCTAAATTAAAGCGCTCGTGGAAACATAAAACTTTTACCGTGTATAGAATAATAATGCTAAGTTAAAATAAGTGAAAAAAATTAAATAACAAAATTTACATATTTCCGGCTCAGATCACTTGCCTCCTAACAATTACAATTTTGCAACAGTACAATTAAAAGCAGGAGATGGGTAAGAAAAAATATACCCTAAATTTTGAACCCACGACTTAAAAAAAATCCTACTAAAAACCGTTAATCAATTGTTTTAAAAATTATTGACTACATTTGTCGAAATACAAATGGAATATTGAATGGTTATAATGTATAAATGGATAGATTAATAATTAGCATATATTTAGATTTAATCAAAAATAACTTTGGACAAGTACATGAATAATATGACATAAACCAAAATAAATTTAAGTTAATGATCCATACACGAAGAAACATTCAACTTTTTTAATTTAAATGAAACATGTATCTCTTATTCTTTAATAAATACTTTTAGGATTATTATTTTACCCTTAAACTATACTAATGAGCACCGAACTATGGGGTTGGCGTCGATTTGACCACTTTATTTTCAATTGTGTTAAATATATCACATAACTATTTAATTGGTTCCAATGTAGCCACCCGCCGTTAAAAAAAGAGGGAAAAGTTGACGGGACTGTTAAAATAATTGGTATAATTACAAATTTGGTCCCCTTTATCTATACAATCTATCAATTTGATCCTAATTTTAATCTAATAAAATTTTATTTATTTTAATTAGGTGGTGACATGTGTCACCACCTTATTGAGGGATTTTAATTATTTTTATTTAACTAAATTAATTAATTTTCCTCCTCCAGTCAGATGGTGACACGTGTCACCCTTATTTTATATACTGAGGGTAGAAAATAATGAGTTATTTAGGCTTTTTGAGTTAAGGTTTAGAAGTTATGAGTTCATGTGGTATGTTCTATAATTTAGAATTTATAGTTTAATGTTTTGGGATAAAGTTGTAGGGTTAAAAATTTAAATTTTAACTTAAAAATAGATATGTTTGTCTAATTTTTTTACACGGACAATATGAGATATCCACCCATACTTTTATTCTAGATAACATTATTTAAAAAAATCTTAAATATCGAACAATCTGAAGGATAATTTCATTTAAATAAAATTTAAAATCCTACCATTAGACGATAAATCTGATAGTTTGAAACCTGAACCATTCGGCATGAAGGATTTAAATTGAGCCTAGCTTTGCAGTGTGAAAGTGACATCAAATTGTTGGTGTTCATAAATAAAAAATAAAAAGCTAAAAGTGAAGTAGGTGTGGTTCCTTAGACAATAAAATAAAAAGTTAATTAATTATCCCATTAATTAATTACCCTTCTCCCCATCTATTGTTGAAGAACGAACGCATAAAAAATGTCAAAAACTGCTGTTTTAAAAGGATATTTAACAAGCAGCAAACATAAACTCATATTTTAATCAAAGTGCAGGACAACGAATTAAATTCCTTATTTTATTTTATTATTTTAATAAATTAAATCCAAAATCTGGATTTGTTTCGACCCAATTTCAAAGGGAAGGATACTAAAAAGATGTGCAATGTCCTTACTCTTTTTAAGATGTCATACTAGAATATACAAATGGATTATTAATAGGTATATTAATAATATTTTTTTTTTAAGAATAACTTGATTTTGATAGGTGAATTTTTCGGTAAAATTATCTGCATATAAAAGGCCTTAAACTCGAGACTTGCTGAAGAGATATCAAATTGCTTACGACTTGGACCAACCAATGTTGGAATAACAAATATTATTTTAGTACAATGCCTAAGCTAAATTTTCTGATAATTGCTCAATCAAGGAGATCGACCGTATCTTAAGTAAGATTTTGTCTGGGATTAGTGCTTTTCTTTGTCTCGCCAAAATCTTCGGGAGATAGATCATAATCCAATTTTAATTAATTAATCTATTACTGACAATGTGAATATAATAATCTGTTGGTTTTATTCTTAGAATCTAACGGAAACTGAGAGTAATAAGAAGCTATGATGAGAGAATAGAATATCTAGGAAACATCAACTGCATGCAAGCTAAACCTAACTTTCATATGTTTTTTCAGACCTGACAGACAAACCATGAAACATCTCTCTCACTCTTTAATTCTTTTTCTCAAACATGGTCTGCAAAATTCCCTTAATTGGTTACCAAACAAATTTGGAAATCATTAGCTTATCAACCAATAATAGAACAAAAATGGCAGTGCTAATATATATAAAAAAAGAACATGGGAATTACTGATGATTCTGATGAATCAAATCTCCCTCCTAAGTACACACAAAAAAACTACTGAGATATGCGGCTTTCAGACATTAAAAAAACAACATAAAATTCCATTGTTTTTAACTACATTAGAGGGCTATTAATCAGTCCATGCCAAGACGAGTTGAAGCCGTTCCAGCTTCCTCTTCCAGAATCAAAGTCCGCCATGGAAAGCTCCTGCTTCATTGTCGTAACAGTGCTTGCAGTACTCATTTCATCAGTATTGTACGGCACCATAAATTCCCCGTTAAACCCCATGTTTTCAACCTCCCCGGCCAAGTTCTCATTCCCAAACCCGTAGTAAAAATTCTGGAAGTTGTTCTGGTTTCCCATGAAACTGTTTCTGAGTGCATCAACAATGGCGGGATTGCTGTTGATGCTAGGGTTTCCAAGATCATCAAACCCTAATGGGAAGCTAGGTTGTTTTTGGAGCCTGGCAAAGGCGAGGCTTAGGTCATTGGTATCGTAATTCAACGGTGGGAGATGGGTAGTGATGAGTGGGTTGGTATTGGGTGTTAATGGTTGATCTTGGCTTCTCTTTGATGATGATCTTTTGTTCTTCCTGCACCCTCCTCCCACTGGAACATTTCTCAGCGTTCCTCCTTTAGTCCAATACCTCCTGCATGACTTGCAGAAATACCTTGGCTGAGAAAGGCTGTAGTTGTTGTAATAGCAGAACTTGGTGTTGCTGGAATCACATCTTGGACACTTTAGTGCTTGTTCGTGTTGTGGCCTTGGTTTTCTCTCTTGTTGTCCTTTTGAGTTAACCGACATGTTTTCCAATGAAGGGTTAACGTTAGACATCATCTCCTGCAATAAAAAAACAAAAACACATTAATTGATGTTCTTAATCAGGTTTTTATGACAAATACTTTCTAATGCTTTGATTGATTGGAAAATTGCTATCATTAATTAGTGGGGTCACAAAAGAGGGAAACAAAATTAGAAATGAAAAAGAAGAAATAAATCAAATCAGAAGAACTGTGACACATATATGAGAATAATATATATTTTCAGTTCAGACTTCAGACAACAAGAAACCCAGAAATTGCATGGTTAAAAACACATGTAAAAACACTTGTTGCTTTGTCATAAATCAAAATCTATAATATTAATACCTGGTGTTGTCTTGTTGAAGGATCCATTCATGCAACAGCAAAGGGAAAGCAAAATACACAACAAGAAGAGAAGAGTGGGGTTATGGTAAGCTTAATATGAAAGGAAACAGAAGGAGAGAGTTAACAACTTCAAGCAAAGCAAAGGTGAATATATATAAAGCCAAAGCTAGCCCCTCAACTACACCTCTCAGTAAAATATGAATAAACTACTCATTTTTCTGTGTTTTTTTTAATCTATTCCTTGGAACTGTCGTGATGGATTTCCCGTACGATATGACTATATGATTGCCTTGAACGTATACAAATATGATTGTATATGGATTTTCTTATTTCTTTTTAGTAATATATAATATTCGAAGCATTCAGAGTCATCAAGGTTTAAAAGGGAAAGAACAACCTAGCTAAGAATGAGAGAGTCCATGGCCTGTCTTTGTGGGTCCCTTTCTCGCGTGGATTCGACTATGCTGTGGGGTCCATCTGAGTCAGGGCTCCTCAGTCCTCACTGTCCACTACCGTCATTGGATCATCCCGTCGCGTGTATGTGTATCATATGTTCATATTGTGTACATGGTCCCTCTATCAATTCAGTATGTTCAAATTTTTCTTTTGGTCAAGAGAGTTCGTAATCGGTGCTTTCGTAACGAATAGAAATGCTTTGTCTCTTTTTTCCCTCTATTTATGCCCTGACATTAAAAATTAAATCAGGATTTAAAGTTTAAAGTATAAAGTTAGGCTTTGTAGTATAGGGTTTAAAAAATGTAGGGTAAGATATATTTTTAGAGTATATATGTTGAGCATAGCTGAGTTGGCACTGTCAGTTATCGCCTAACAGATTGGTGGTTTAGTTGGTTAAGAAGTTAGAGCTGTTAGAGCTGTTTGCAGTAAGCTCTAGGGTTTCTATAGCTGCGTATAAAAGAAGAAGATGTATCAGCTTTGCATTCATTCATCTTTGTATTCTCTTCTAATAATATTCTCTGAAATCTTTCTTCCTCTTCTATTCCTTGTTTTCATAGTATTTCAACATGGTATCAGAGCCATGGTCCTTGGAGACGTTGTTCCTTCCGCAAATTAAAACTCTGGTTCGTTGTTTGTTTCTTCTTCTTGTTTCTGGGTGGTTGTTTTTTTCTTTTCTTGCTCAGTAACGTCGGTGTCTTGATCGTGATGAGCTCGTCTGATTCCTCCAGCAAGATGTTCACTAACAAGAAGATCAGTGTTGTGCTCGATGAAATGAATTTCCTCTTGTGGAAACAACAGGTGTTGTTAACAGTTCGCAGTCACAGGTTGGAGAAGCTTCTCACTGGGAAGCTTAAACCTCCACCGGAAACGGTTGTTGATAGTGATGGTACCACTGTTCCAAAGGAGGATTATGAAGTGTTTCTTGCGCAAGATAGTGCGCTCGCATCGTGGTTACTATCGACCATTAGTGGTAGTCTGTTGCCTGAGTTCGTTGGTGCTGAAACTGCATCTGATGTGTGGGCTACTGTTGTTGAGTTTTTTGCCAATCGATCAACAACTAGTGTTATGAGCCTGCATTGCAAGTTGCGGTCCATCAAGAAGGGTGATGAGAGCATGCGGATGTATCTTACTCAAGTAAAGGAGGTTTGTGATGCCTTGGCGGCGTGTGGTAGCAAGGTTGCTGATATTGAACATATAGCCACAATCTTGAATGGCTTGCCTGCTGAATATCAGCCTTTCATGGCTGTTATCACGACCAGCAAAGAACCATTCACCTTGGCCGGTGTCAAGACAGTCTTGGTGGATGCTGAAACGCAAATTAAAGGGTTCAATACTGCTAGTCAGTTGCCAATTGTGGCTAATGTGGCGCATGTGCAGACCAATAAGTCTCAAGATTCGAGGAATCTTCAGCCATATAATGGTGGCAATCCTGGTGCTCGAGGGAGAGGTCGTATGCGTCTTCAATGCCAACTTTGTGGCAAGGCTGGTCATTCTGTTGATAGGTGTTGGAGAAGATTTGATAAGTCTTTCTCTGGGGTGTTGGCTAATGCTAATTCTGAGAGGAATGATTCAGCAGAAGCCAATAATGCTCAGTTTGCATGTTGTTCTCACACTGGTGGCAATGGTGGTGCAGCTTCCTCTGAAACCTGGGTAGTGGATTCTGGTGCGACGCATCATGTAACTCCTGAGGCTTCGAATTTGTTGACAAGCACTGATTATCATGGATCAGGTAAGTTGGTTGTGGGTAATGGTCATAATTTACAAATTCTTAGTTATGGGCAAACAGTTCTTCACTCTACTTCTCGTCCTTTGATTCTTGACAATTTGTTTCATGTTCCTTCTGTGACTAAGAACCTTCTATCTGTGTCTAATTTTGCTCGTGGCAACGATGTATATTTCGAGTTTTACGCGACAAAATGCCTGGTTCGTGATGCGCTCAGTGGGGAGGAGTTGTTGCAAGGTGCTCAGTACAATGGGCTGTATACGTTTACTGCTGAAGTTGATAAAGGAGGAGGTCAATTTGAAGCTAATGTTGTTAGTAAATCTAGTGATAGCTATGATTTGTGGCATCAACGGTTGGGGCATCCTGCTCACACAACCTTGGTGCAAGCTTGTAAATCTGCTGAAATTGTAATATCTTTTCAATGCAATAAAGATGTTGTTTGTGTTCCATGTCGTCTTGGTAAAAGCCATAAGTTACCTTTCAATGATCCCCACACTGTTTATGACTCTCCATTTCAGTTAGTTTACACAGACTTGTGGGGGCCTTCTCATATTGTTTCAGCTGATGGATATAGGTACTATGTCTCTTTCGTTGATGCTGCCACCAAACATTGTTGGTTATATTTGCTTAAATCTAAGGATCAAGCATTACAAGTTTTCAATCTATTTCACAATCTGGTTAAGACTCAATTTGATGGTGTTGTCAAAGAGATCCAGAGCGATTGGGGAGGTGAGTACAGGAGATTGTCTAGTGTGTTGGCTTCTCTTGGTATTCACCATCGCAAGACGTGCCCACATACGTCTGAACAGAACGGTGTCGTGGAGAGGAAACACCGACATCTTGTGGAGTTAGCGTTGGTGCTGTTGGCTCAGGCTTCACTTCCCTTGAAGTATTGGTCATATGGGGTTAGTACGGCTGTGTATCTTATCAACAGATTGCCTACACGTGTGTTGCAAGGCAAATCACCCTTTGAGGTGTTGAATAAGAAGCTTCCTGATTATAATTTCATGCGTGTTTTTGGGTGTCGCTGCTTTCCGCACCTCCGTCCTTATCAAAATCATAAACTTAGTTTTCAATCAGCTCCGTGCACGTTCCTTGGCTACAGTGTTCAACATCGTGGCTATGTGTGTCTTGCTCCTGATGGACGCATTTACATCTCTCGGCATGTTGTATTTGATGAAAAGTGTTTTCCTTTTGCAGATGTGTCTAAGCCTTCAGTTGGGGCTACATGTGAGGAAGTGATCAAGGGCTATGAGTTGCCAGTTGTGAGTGGTGTTGATCGTGTGTGCATGGGCATGCAAGCTGCACGTTCAGGTGATGTCTCGAATGTTGTGGTTGGTTCATCTGTGAGGCTTGCATCTCCTGGGTCTACAGGCACATGTCCTACTGATTCACAAACAGCCTCTGAGTTACCTACTGAGTCTGAAGGAGCTGACGTTCAAGTCTCAAACCCTAGTTCTGGGTATGCTGGTCCCAGTAGTGTTCCTGTTGCGTCTGAGGGTGTTGCACTCCCAGATTTGTCTCCTTGCTCTACACAAGCTGAGCCAATTTCTACCACTACTTGTCCTGTTGCCTTTTGAGTCTGAGTTGCCTACTGCTGATTCTGATGCTCGATTAGAAGTACCACTTCATTCCTCTTCTTCTAATCTTGGTGAGCCATCTGTGTCATGTGAAGGAGTGTCTACTGCGGCTAGTCCTAGTACTGTACCAAGGGTCACTGGTCACTCTATGATTACTAGGAGCAAGAATGGCATTTTTAAACCAAAAGGGTTTGTTGTTACGCATGATATGGAAGAATTGGAGCCCAGCTCTATTAGTGAAGCACTTGCATCTTCTAATTGGAGTCCTGCGGTACGTGATGAGTATGATGCTTTGGTTCGAAATGGCACATGGACGTTGGTTCCGTTACCTGAAGGGCGGTCTACTGTAGGTTGTAAGTGGTTGTTCCGTGTGAAGAGGAATGTTGATGGCACCATTCAGCGTTATAAAGCCAGACTCGTGGCCAAGGGGTATTCTCAGATCCCAGGCCAGGATTTTCGAGACACCTTCAGCCCTGTGGTTAAGTCTGCTACGGTAAATGTGATTCTTTCTTTAGCAGTAGCTCACAAGTGGACGTTGAGGCAGATCGACGTTAACAATGCTTTTCTCAACGGTGATCTTGAAGAAGATGTCTTCATGCAGCAGCCACCTGGGTTCGAGCAGTCTGCGTCTGATGGGTCACCACTTGTGTGTAAACTTCAAAAGGCTCTATATGGGCTCCGGCATGCCCCTCGGAATTGGTATTCGAAGCTGCGTGATCATTTGCTGTGCATTGGGTTTACTGGTTCGCGGGCTGATAGTTCTCTGTTTATTAAAAGAACAGGTGCTGAATTTACATATGTCTTGATTTATGTGGATGATATAATCGTGACAGGAGGATCCTCTGTTGAAGTTGAATCTGTGGTAACTCAACTTGGTCAAAAGTTCTCGTTAAAAGACTTGGGCGTGTTAAATTTTTTTTTTGGGCATTGAAGTGAAGCAACTAGGTGATTCAGTTATGCTCAATCAGAAGAAATATATTATGGAGATTCTTGCTAAAGCTCAGATGCAACACTCTAATCCTGTGCCTACGCCCATGGTCACCTCACCTAAGCTTACTCAGGAGAATGCTGGTCATCCCCTGGTGAATGCAAAGGATTACAGAAGTCTTGTTGGAGCATTATTGTATGTCTGTCATACGAGACCAGACATTGTCTACAGTGTCAACAAACTTGCCCAGTTTATACACAATCCTTGTGAGTCTCATATGATTGCTGCCAAGCGTGTTTTACGTTATCTTAATGGGACGTTGGATTATGGCTTAGTATTTACTACTAGTCAGGATCCTTGTCAAATTGTTGCCTACACTGATGCTGATTGGGGTGGTAATCTTGAGGATAGACGGTCGATCTCAGGAAATTACGTTTATCTGTTGGGAAACTTGGTTCTATGGAATTCAAGGAAGCAACGCACGGTGTCCCGTTCTACTACAGAAGCGGAGTATAGAGGATTGGCGGATGCAGCTTCTGAAGTGACATGGATTGATGCTTTGCTGGGTGATATGGGAGTTCAAACCTCTGGTTCTCCTGTAATCTGGAGTGATAATTCCGGGGCAATTGCCATGAGTGCAAATCCTGTTTATCATTCCAAAACGAAGCATGTGGAGCTTGATGTCCATTTTGTGCGAGAAAAGGTGGCGGACAACAAGCTTCAGGTGAATTACATCCCTGCTGCACATCAAGTAGCAGATGGTTTTACCAAGCCTCTTTCCAAGACATATTTTCAACTGTTCAGACAACGTTTGGGTGTCTGGTCCATTGAAGAAACTCGAGAGAGGAAAAGCAGGGAGAATGTTGAGCATAGCTGAGTTGGCACAGTCAGTTATCGCCTAACAGATTGGTGGTTTAGTTGGTTAAGAAGTTAGAGCTGTTAGAGCTGTTTGCAGTAAGCTCTAGGGTTTCTATAGCTGTGTATAAAAGAAGAAGATGTATCAGCTTTGCATTCATTCATCTTTGTATTCTCTTCTAATAATATTCTCTGAAATCTTTCTTCCTCTTCTATTCCTTGTTTTCATAGTATTTCAACAATATAATGTAGGTTTAGAATTTATAATTTAAGGTTATAGCTTAGAATTTAATTTTTTTGTGTTGGAACATAGAAATGGCACCGAAAAGGACAAGATTTTTATCCTTTATAATAGTGTTTTTAATATTTGAATTTGGTTTTTTAAAATATCATTATAATCTCCATTACTGCATTCAATACATGTATCATCTTATTTTTTAAAACATGTATTTTCAACCTTAGATAATGTATAAAAATATCTTTAATGTTAGACTTAATAGTTAGTTTAACTCATATTTTTTTTGTAGTATTTTAATCGTCAATGTTTTATTCTTTGTCAAAATGACTCATAAATGAATAAAAATAGTTATTTAACTAACGATAAACAACTTGAAATGACTTGATAAGATGACGTGTCAATAAAATAAATAATTTTATAAAATTATTTTTTGATTGATGTGTTATTCTGTCAAGTCAGCATCTTCAGTGGTGGAGCCACGTACAGTTTAGGGGGTGAATTGACCCCACTTGATTGGTTGTGGTATGAGATATTTAAAGAGTTAAATGTGATTTTTAAGGAGTTAGTATAATTTTTTTCATTGAAATGTTAGAATTTACCTCATTTGATTTGTTTGGGTATTGGGTCAAAATATTTATATACATTGTAGTGGTATGAGAATCTTCGTACCCCAAAGTCTACTCTAACCCTACTATATGAAAATCTTGACTCTACCACTGAGCATCTTTGTTTATATACCCTTCAATTTGATATTAATATTTTTCTAATTTTACCAAATAACTTGATAAGAATTGTTTTTAATATATTTAGTAACATGAGATATACACGTTGGCTATTTTTAATGATTATACAATTTATACATATATTTCTTCTCTCCGTATATTTAAAAATTTGTAAAAAAAAATATTCAGCAAATGATTTGAGTAGAAAAGTAAATGATATTCATTCTAATATATTTTAATTCAATTATGTTGTTTATAAAAAGTGTGTACATTATTAAAGAATTAAAAATTTATATAAACAAATATTAGTTTATAATCACTTATAAATTATTAAAAAATTATATATAAAAAGAAGGGTTTAATCTGCATAAAAATACGAGGTGATGACCACACCACCAGACAGCAGCTCTTAGCCTAAATCCTATTCGATCCTCTGAAAATCTCTGCCATTTAAATCACTCCTACACACAAAAACATAGACACATATTAATATAGCATAAACCTCGTGTTTCGAAAACATCACGACAAAAAGCACCATTATTTTGAAAACATCACGACAAAATATCCCCCATATAAAACAAACTGATTCTTATTTACTTTTCAATATAGTTTGGATTATTCAGATCGGAACAAATATTAATCCGACATTAATCGAAGTCTACGACATGGAAACCTAATTTCACTGCATTTACCAGTAAAACAGTTGTCTTCTCAGTTGTCAGTAGTCAGTTCCATCGGTTCATTAACCACGTTCATGAGTAGGGATGGACCCAAAATTTTATCTTAAAAATGTGAATTTTTATATAAAATATAGTGACACAAGTCAATGCAAAATAACAATCATAATCAGGGGCGGTTTAAAGATTTTGGGGGTCCTGTGCAATTTATTAAAATAGAGTTCTTAATTTATAATCGATAAGAGATATAGGTGTTTTTTTAAAATACTTTATAAAAAATTATTATTAAATTGTCCTCTTCAACAACAAAAAATTAACTTATAAACATCTAAAAATCAAACATTTCCACTTTAAAATTATCATTCTTTTAGCATGCTTTAAGTTTTAGATAATTTTTTATATACACATAATTATATATATAATTTTATGTTTTTTTACAAATATTTAATTTAAGTTCCTTATTTTCGGGGCCCTTCTCTCTTGGGGGCCCTGTGCGGTCGCTCCTGTCGCGCCTGTCCAAAACTCCCACTGATCATAATAAAAGCAATAACAAAATGTACACATAAAAAAGTTCTTTTCCATTCTCATCTTCTCCTCGGCTTACCTCAAATAAAATTTAAGGGGTGTAAAATTATAATTTTTAGGAGTACAAAATTAAATATTAACAACAAAATAAAAAATATTTATACTATAAGATAATTTAAATTTTTTAAGGGGAGCGATTGCCCCAGCAGTCCATTATTGTTCATGAGCTAGGTTGCCTCTAAAGTCAAACTCGAATAATCTCTATCAGAACAATTTCCATTTATTACTACTTTTATCGTGGCCGATACATGAATTTCAACATTTATAAGTAACGTCTGAAACCGCTTTCAATCATATAATTAATTCTTCTTATCTTTTAAAATTTTGCTTAACAAATGCAGTAATTATTATTTTTTGTTACCCTTTGATTTTCATGGCTTTGTCCCGACTAGTCTGGACTGATCTGTGCATTGCACACCTGATTATAGTGGGCGAGTCTCCCAGCAAAATTTTTTTGCATACATAATGCCTCGAACCCGAGACCTGTTTAAGCGATACCAATCTGTTTACCACTTGAACCAAACTTTGTTAATTACTGGAGTAATTATTTAAGTCTTTATTTACATATATTACACTGAATTTTCTATAAAATATATTTGTTATAATTTAAAACTTTCTGTCTATTGAACGTGATTCAATTAGCAAATGATAGGGTTATTTCTCATAAATAGTCTTTATTTACATATATCACCTGCTTTACTCCTTTCCTTTTAGGTCTCGGATTCAAGATCCCTCGGGAGCATTATCTTCACTTAAATTTTTCTACTTCCCTCTCTGTAGAAGTAGAATAGAATTGTAATAAAAAATTAGTAAATGATAGTGCCATTTCTCATAAATAATTCAAATTCTTATAATGTAATTTGTAAATGTATATAAACTTATTTAAACCTAAAATTTTACCAAGATATTACGTTATAATTAAATTAAATATAAAAAAGGTTAATGTATAAAATTAAATAAGGTATATTAATCCGTTTTTTCTACAATGATTGAATTTAAGCTAAAGGAATTAATTATCTATATATATATAAAAAAGGAGGATGATAGTAGGAGGAGACGCTTGGAATCCACATGCGATCGATCCACTGAAAATGATGATCAAATCAATCAAATGGCTAAGCAGTCTACATATAGCCATTTCATACCTTTTTCTTTATTATTTTTAGTTTTAAATATTATTTTATTAGGTCATTTATAATAATGGGTGAAGAAGATGGTTGGATGGGCGAGAAAATCAATGTTACCAACCAAAATTCTAACTTGTCATCATCTGTCAGACAATAACCAGACAATGATTGACCCCTCCACTTCTCCTTTACTTTGGATATGCTAATCTATATTTCCCAACTTTTTCTTTTTTTTTCGTTTTAAATTAATATACATATTTATATAATTGGTGGGAATTTTTTTAAGTTCAATTAATGCTCAAACAACCTTTTAATGAAATATAATTACATATGTTTAACAAACTATAAATAAAATATTTATTTCGTAAAAAACATATAAGTGAACTACTTTGAATTTCATATACAAAATTTAAAGTGTTTCAACTATAACTATAATAATATAAAAAGTTACATCGTAATTAATAATCACAACACAAATCGTATTAATAATTAAAACATACTCAAATTTTAACACATCAGACTTTAGCCATATTTAAATTTAAAAGCAACACACAAATGAATTGATAATTGAAATATAATTAGATATGATTCAAAAAATATATATCTCGCATATGATAAAACTTAAACCAAAATAATATACGAAAAAAACCTGCATATATTTTGTTTGTTCATTTTCATTGTATAATTACTCCTGAAAAATAATATTCAAAGAATATTTACAATTTTTATTTTAATGGAAATGCAAAAATAGTGAGTTATGGTAATTAAATAGGAGTAGGAAAAATATGGGGTGGTAAAGAATGTGGTAGGGCTAGGGGAGCTAAGGGTAGAGAGACAAGTGGACACATCACATTCCAATAGGGAAAGATCAGTCAAGTTAGTTGACTGGTCAATTTTATACCAGTCAAAATAACACATTTTAATAATTATAATAATAATAATTATTATTACTATTATTATAATGATAATAGTAATAATAATTTAAACAGAAAAAGTGAAAGGTATAATGGAAAACCGTGCCACGAAGAATGGTAGCATCTTGGTTCAAGCTAAGAATCTAGCAATCAGCTTTCCCACTCCAAAGAATCTCTATGGCTAACATCAAAACCATCTTCTATTTTAAAAAATATAAAAATATTGCAATTCAAATTTTATATTTAAGAATAAATTATTTAAGTCTATTTATTTTTGTTATTCATCCTGATTGCACTATCTAAATGTGTTTTTATTAATAACAACTGTTTTTATTTAATTCTAAAGTTTGAATACTTTAATACATATTTTATCTGGACTGGATTTGTGTGTGTGTGATTCATGCATATATTCCTTAATCCAATGAGTTTTCCATATGCCTACTGTAATGCATGATAATAAAAGTTTTTATTTAATTTTGTTTGTTAAGAAGAGGACAAATACATGTTAAGTTTTTGGTTTTTCTCTTGCATCGCCGCTTTTTTTCTATATTTTATTTTCTATTTGACCGACAACGGCATCAACTACGATTGATCAAGACGACGTTCTTTTAATTATCCTATTGATTTTTTGTTTTGGACCCTCGAATTAGATCTAGATGTAAGTTTTAATCACTGCTCTTGTTCACGATTGAGTTGTGGTAATAAACGTATTTTTAACATGCCTCAATTCTGTAATATACATTTTTTAATGTTGTTTGATGATAGTTTTTACCTTCATCGTCGAGCTTTGGTGATATTTTGTATCTACTTTGTTTAAGTATTTGAATTAGTTTTTTTTATACTTTTTCTTTCTTTGGTCTTGTTTATAATCTAGAAACGTTAGTCTTCGAGTTTTTAAGAATATATTCAGATCATATTTATTTACCTACATTGTAAACTTTCGATCTTAAATTCTTTTTATTAATAAAACTTTCATACTCATTTTCAAGAAAAAATAAGAGGCGCGGAAATGAAATAATAACCAGTCAAGCACAGTGTGAACATGTTGAATTCAACTTCTAAACTTGAGCCATAAGAAAATCAGAACATTACTAATTATTAAATTACCGAACAACGGCATATTTTGGTGTGATAGTTAGGGAGTTCAATCAAATTTTTTTAAAAAATAGGATTTAATGGTATATTTTTTAAAAAATTGAGGATTTAATGGTATATTTTTAAAAAATAGGAGATTTAACGAAAATTTTAACAGTTTTAGGATGTTAATTGTAACACCCGTGTTTCGGGCCTAGGAGTTAACCGAGTATTAGTTCGGGTCAAATAAAACTTAATTAAAACGATTCAATTTCAAATAATGGTCTAATTGAGTTTTAATATGAAGGGAGGGACCTATGTTGCTATTTACCCAAGTTTTAAATAAAGCAAGACCACTTTATTTTAAAGTTGTCTTCCTCCCTCATTCTTTCCCCTTTTCACATTTGAAAGCCCCCACCATTTCTAAAACCTTTCAAGCTTTGAGTTACTATTCCATTTATTTTAGCACCCGATTTCAACACCATTTTAAGAGGTAATTATATTTTCTTAACCTCCTACCTCTACTTGTATATTGTCTTAAATTTCGAAAATATGGGTTTTGAGAAATTAGGGTTTATATGGAAATTTGGGGTTTTAATGGGGTTTTTCGATTTGTTTTGATAAATTAGGTTGGGGTTTTGTTTAAGCATGATAAAATACACCATATATGTTAATTTGGTTAATTTTGGATGAAAATTCGTAGTATGGTCTTAAGGCTAGTTTTAAGGTTGTAAAACTTGAGTTTTTGGTGGGTTTTATGTTGAAATTGATGGGTTGTTGGTCTACCTATGGTATGAGGGTGTTTTGGAAGTCATTTGGATGTTTGGAAATTGATTTTTCAGCAAGCCTTTGGGAGAGCACGGAAATTGGGGTTTTAGGATGTTATGTGGTTTGGAAAATTGTGGAAATGGGTTGTGATTTGCAAAGTAGATGGATGATTGAATTAACATTGAATTGGGAAGTAATGTAAGTGTTTTGTTTGACTTGAAGCAAGAGGAAACGTGGAAGAGACTTTGGGACCGAATCCGGGAAATTGAAGATGATTGCTTGCTTGGCTTGGAGCTTGGAAGCTTAGGTGAGTGGTTAAATATTTTCAAATTGGTTTTGAGTATTTGGTTCAAGCATGTGAACCTAGGATGGGCTTGGTAAACCCACCTAGAGTTGGGATTAGAGTGGTAGCCTAATCCCAAGCTTTGATTAGAGACTTTGGTTGCACTTTTAATGGTTGTATATGCCTCGTACTAATTTGGGATGGTGTTGATTACGTATATGTTGTATACATGTATGTTGGGGCATGTTTGATGTATTGTTATATGCATGTTGATGATAGATATGATATGGTTATACACATGTGTAAACTATAATGTGATATGGTTGTTAATGTTGTACATGTGGTTTTGACACTTGAAATGATGTTATGAGATGATTGTATGATCCGAGGATCATGGTGAGTACATGCTAGGCATGGAAATGTGGTTTGTACATGATGGTAAGTCATGGTGAGTACGTGCTAAGCACGGAAGTGTTATGAATTGACATTATGAATGATTAATGAAATGTGTAGTATTGGCACTAGTATGCTTGGGTACAAATGATCGATCATTAGGATGTTAGTGTGTACACATGAGTCAAAAGTCGCGCGTGGCCTTGGTGGCGTTGAGTCACCAAGGAGGAGTACGGGTTCGCCCGGAAATTGTATTTATATTTCTACGTGATGATGAGTGGAATCCCATCCGTAGGGCATGTGGCGATGAGTGGAATCCCGCACGTGCAAGGACCGGTGATGAGTGGTATCCCACCGAGGTAATGTTGTTGTTGGAAATACGTTCCAACGGGTTATCCGCGTATTCGAGTCATAGCTAGGTGCCAATACAGATTGTAGTTTATGTTGCCAATATGTGGTTAATTGTGAGCCAATGTGTTTTGGGAGGTGTTGCTAACATGGTTTAATATATGTGATTTCATATGTTGTGGATTTAAACATGTTGAGCATGTCATGACAATGAATATATGTTCATGCATCATCTATATTTATGGCTCGCGTGGATCGGAGGTAAGACCATGCATTTTATCTTGGTTGTAGCTCGTGCTTGGACCCTGCATTGTCGAGGTTTGTTTTTAAAGAGCTTACCCTCACTAAGCTTCTATGCTTACGCTCTCTTTTGTTCGACAATGCAGATAAATAGCTTGTGGGTGGCAAAGGCAAGGAAAGGTCTCCAAGTGTTGCTTTTGGTGAGCTCAATGTATGAGTTTTAAGTAATAGATTGTAATAGTTAAGCAATGGGATAGGTGTTGTTGATTTGAGTTTGATGTATGTCTATGGTTGACTTGGTTGTAAGCATGTTATATCTTGCCAAATGTTTGTTTGATCGATGGCTTATGAATGTCTAAGTTGCTTGAATGGCATGTAAACTTATTTGATATGTATGATGCGTATTGGTTCTCTTTTAATGTCTTCAAGCATGCTTGTATGAAAGGCTCTACATGTGTAATTTGCTATGTATGAAAGATTGTCTAAATCCATGTTTGTATGTGTTTGAGTATGTTAAATCTAGGATGTATGCCTCTAGACTTGGTTTGATGGTTTTGTGTGCCTTTAGGGGTCCTAAGGGACCTTCCTACTTGTTGAAATACCCTTAAATCTGAATTTCAAAAGGTTGCAGACAACCCGCGTTTCGAAACGGGCTGGGTCGTTTCGGAACGGGTAAGGCTTCAGGGACCCCGTATCGGAACGCGTTTCGATACGGCATGGCCTTTGAAACCCCTGTTCCGATACGCGTTTCGGAACATTTTGGCTACTGGAATTCTGAGAAATTCACGAGATGAAGGTGTATCGAAACGGGTATAAGGGTTTCGAAACGGTCAAAATCTCGTTGACCACGAGAAGTTGACCGTTGAGGGCGTTTCGGAACGGTTGACCACCGTTTCGATACGACCCCTTATAGAGGCTTTGGGACAGTTGACCTGGTCAAGGCGTTTCGATACGCCTCAAGGGTGTTTCGAAACGGCCTGTTTAAAATATTAAAAGTGGGCTATTTAATTGCTGTTTTGGGATCGAATGTTTGTCTCATGTATTTTATTCCGTTGTTTGATCACATAGGACATAAGTGGTCTTTTAGACAAGATAAATAAAAGAAGTTTTCTAGGGTTGCTAACCGAGGTGGGACCTTAACGGGTTTCGCTTCGGTTTTCCCCGTGTGGCCCACTCGGACCGGTCGTCCGGCCAGACCGGGACGAGGGGGTTACATTTGTTGGTATCAGAGCCTAAGGTTACCGAGTCCTTGGGCAGGTAAGTGAGGTAAGTTTAAGTTTTGAATTGATATGCACGGTGTTTGCGTGCTTTGTAAGTATGATTGCTTGTATGACAAGTAAGTTGATTGTTTGTTTAAAAGCATGTTGCTCGTTACCCGTGTATGCTGTGATGTGTGATTGTTTGATTGAGAATGCATGTTGTTTGATCGTACGCATGTATTGCTTGTTTAGCAAGTAATCTTTGTTATATGCTTGGTTAAGCATGTATGTGTGCTGATTTGGTTGAAACATGTTTAGTAGAGTCCCATTGCTTCTATTACATCGGAAAAAGGATTTTAAGTGAGGGAAATCATACTTGAGCCACTTGGACCTTTCCTTTGCTAACCCAATTTGTATGTTAAATTGTGATTAATTTATTGCTTTTAGTAAGTTTAGGGCCAGTGTGTGGGCTGTGAATCGGTAAGTGGAAGTTGTGGTTTTGAAAATGGGGATGATGTAGAGGAAGTTCTTTGCTATAGTTAAGGGAGTATAGTTGTACCGGAGTTGATGAACAATTTGTTTGCTCGAGTCCGCGTGCACGTGAGTTGATTCTTGTTGGTGGGAGATGACGAGGCCGATTCTGGTATTAGTTGGTGAAAAGAAGTGAAGACCTATGAGTGGGAGTCAGGTGGTATCTACGTTATAGTGGATAAGCTCTTGGTACAGTTTTGAGTTTGTCTCTTCTGATTGGTTCTGAGTTCGTACTTCCGTATGTTGTTAACAAGCATGCAAGTTTGAATGTGCTCGATGAGGTAGGTATGAGTACCTTAGTTCTTTTGGCGAGATCTAGGTAGGGGTCTCGTGTGAGTAATCTGAATTTCAGAAGTGTTAGTGGTGACCGTTGGGGTTCAGCCTATGATTTCGATGCAACACATCCGATCAGTGTCCGTGAATAGGAACCGATTTGTATGTTTGGGGCCAGTGTGCGTCTGGGTGGTTTTCCAGTATGGTTGTCTGTGTGTGCCCAGAACCGCGTTTTTGAAGTTTTGAAATGCTCTACCAATAGTCTAGAAGAGTCGGATTTTGTTGAAGAATCAGTCTGAAAACAAGAGGACCGAAGACTATCAGTTGTGTACTTGTGAAGTTACAATTTTTGCAGAATCATCCGTTTGTGTGAGCGTGCAAATATTTTGACGTATCTCTGTTGAGATTTTAGACGTAGGGACGCATGTGACTAGACCTTTTGGGAGATAGTAGTGATCAGAAAGATGTACAGAAGATGTTTATTGGTGGTTCAGAGTTACTAGTTTCTAGTAGATGTGAAGTGATTGTCTTCCTACAGTTTCGGTGTGCCTTTTTCCAAGGCTCGACTTGAAGAGCAAATAGTTAGTGTATACATTGAGACAAAGAAAGAGTTGACTTGAAGTTACAAGATTTATGTGTGACTGTAGTGGTAGGTGAGAAGGTGAACTTCTTGTTGAATGTTGATCCAGATTTAGAGGTCGAAGATTGATTGAGTTTAGTTGACAGGCTTGCTTAGTAATTGTGATGAATTCAATTTTTGAATGAAGACTAGACCGCATAATGTTAGGATAGTTTGTGTTTTCTTTTCCTAGAAGTGTTTGGAAGAATTGTCGGCTTATCTCTGTCTGGAGAGGAAGAGTTTGATATTGAGACCATCTTCGAGTTTACTCCTGTTTTGATTGCTCCATATCTTATGATTTCCGGAAGAATTGAGAATGTTGAAGAATCAACTTCGAGATTTGTTAGACCTTAGACTCATTAGGCTTAGTGCATCATCTCAGAGTTCTACAGTGTAATTTGTGAAGAGGGAAGAGTGACAGTACGAGGATGTGTTTAGATTTCAGATAGTTGAAACAAGTGACAGTGAATGATTAACATCCGTTTCTGAGTGTCAGTGATTAGTTGGTCAGTAGTGTGTGCTTCAGTCTTTCGAAGATTAATTTGAGATCTGTTTACTACCAGTTGAAAGTGAGAAAATTTGAGGTACCGAAGACAGCTTTAGGAGTGAGATGTGATCACCTTGAGCTCTGAGTTATGCCGTTTTGTTTGACTAGTATATTAGTTACCTTCATAGAGATGTTGAACGGAATAATTCTTGAGTTCCTTGATCAGTTGTAATAGTTCTCATAGATGACACATGAGTATATTCACGTACCGAAAAAGGCCATGGCAAGCTTCGAAGTTTGTGTGGTAGATCCTTTTAAGGAATCAGTGGTATGCCAAGTTGTGCAACGTGAACTCCGAGTTAATGAAGATATCCTCCTAGGACATGTAGATCAACCGAGTGTGTTAGAGTAAATCCCAAGTAGACAAAAGAAGATATGAGTTGGAAGAAATTGAAGACTGTGACAGATATCTATAGTTCCTAGGTCTAGCATTGTTACTTTCGGAGAATTGTAAATAGTCTTTGAAGATAGTTGCTCCATTGATAGATTGCTACAGAAGAATGTTCAGTTGTGTGGTTAGATGCGAGACAATGAGCCCTTGAGAAACTGAAGGAGACTTTGAAGAGAGCTTCGACCTTGAATCAACTTATGTTAGAGAAAGAGTTGTGAACCACAGTGATGCATTACATGTAGAGTTAGGTTGTGTACTTATGCAAGACAGAAGATTGTGGCTTGTTCAGCAAGATAGTTGGAAGACCGTGAGAAGAGTTATTCGATATGAGACATAGAGTTAATTACAGTTGTGTTTGCTGCGAAGACTTAGAGACAAAGCTTGTATAGCAAGAAATGCACAATGTGTATGTATATATTATCAGAACCTGAGATTGTTAGACAACTTAGGAAGGGTTGAAACTTGGACATCATAAGTGTTAGAACTGCTTGAAGACTGTAATATCAAGATTGAGTACCATCCGAAGATAGTCAACGTAGTGACCGATGTTTCGAGTTGTAATTGCTGATAGATTAGTAGTTGAGTTGCGAGTTGTATTTGCTAAATTCAGTTACCGAATGACAGTATTCTTGTGGCCGAGTTTCGTGTTGGACCTACATTGAGTCAGAATGCTTGAAGAGAAACAGTTGCAAGACAGATTCGTGACACCTCACGTGCAAGACATTGTGGAAGGAAGACCGTCATAATACAGTTTCAGAGATGATAGAATTTTGCATTTCAGAGACAGAATAATTGTACTAATTGACATAGTGTTATGAGACATATTGTTTTGGCCGAAGCACACGGTATTTCTTTTGATTTGCATCTGAGTTGTATGAAGACGTATTGCGGGTTGAAGATGAATACTTCTAGATTGAGTTGATGAAAAATGTGGTCCTGTATGAGAGTAAGTGCGTGAATTGTCAGTATGTTGAGACCGAGCGTCAGTTTTCTTCTAGTTGCTACATTTGCGGAAGATTTTTAATGGAAGCGAGTAATAGAGATTCGAGATTTCAACTAGATTATTCTTGAAGACATTTGTATAGTGTTTGGTTACCGGTCGAAGTCAGATGGTCAGTTAGAGGAAGTTATGAGTCAAGTGTTCAAACAGTGTTGTATGAGATTATGAATCGGGCTAATTCTGTTGTCTGTTTGTTGCAGTTGCCACCAGAGTTAGAAAATGGGTTTGAGATGTGTAATGTGTATCTGTGATTCGAAAGTGTGAGTCAGATCTGTTTCAGGCTATGTTTGTTGAAGAGATTGAGTTGAGTTTGAAATTGCGTGCAACAGAGGATCAGTCGAGATCTTAGCATCAGAGATCTATAGTTGTGTGGTGAGTCTTTCGAGTTGGTTAGTATGTTGGGGTGAGAGAGGAATGTGCGGAGGTGCATGTTTCAGTGGCCCTCCGTGATCGATGAATTTCGGGGACGAAATTTCCTTAAGTGGGGGAGAGTTGTAACACCCGTGTTTCGGGCCTAGGAGTTAGCCGAGTATTAGTTCGGGTCAAATAAAACTTAATTAAAACGATTCAATTTCAAATAATGGTCTAATTGAGTTTTAATATGAAGGGAGGGACCTATGTTGCTATTTACCCAAGTTTTAAATAAAGCAAGACCACTTTATTTTAAAGTTGTCTTCCTCCCTCATTCTTTCCCCTTTTCACATTTGAAAGCCCCCACCATTTCTAAAACCTTTCAAGCTTTGAGTTACTATTCCATTTATTTTAGCACCCGATTTCAACACCATTTTAAGAGGTAATTATATTTTCTTAACCTCCTCTTCAACCTCTACTTGTATATTGTCTTAAATTTCGAAAATATGGGTTTTGAGAAATTAGGGTTTATATGGAAATTTGGGGTTTTAATGGGGTTTTTCGATTTATTTTGATAAATTAGGTTGGGGTTTTGTTTAAGCATGATAAAATACACCATATATGTTAATTTGGTTAATTTTGGATGAAAATTCGTAGTATGGTCTTAAGGCTAGTTTTAAGGTTGTAAAACTTGAGTTTTTGGTGGGTTTTATGTTGAAATTGATGGGCTGTTGGTCTACCTATGGTATGAGGGTGTTTTGGGATGTTTTGGAAGTCATTTGGATGTTTGGAAATTGATTTTTCAGCAAGCCTTTGGGAGAGCACGAAAATTGGGGTTTTAGGATGTTATGTGGTTTGGAAAATTGTGGAAATGGGTTGTGATTTGCAAAGTAGATGGATGATTGAATTAGCATTGAATTGGGAAGTAATGTAAGTGTTTTGTTTGACTTGAAGCAAGAGGAAACGTGGAAGAGACTTTGGGACCGAATCCGGGAAATTGAAGATGATTGCTTGCTTGGCTTGGAGCTTGGAAGCTTAGGTGAGTGGTTAAATATTTTCAAATTGGTTTTGAGTATTTGGTTCAAGCATGTGAACCTAGGATGGGCTTGGTAAACCCACCTAGAGTTGGGATTAGAGTGGTAGCCTAATCCCAAGCTTTGATTAGAGACTTTGGTTGCACTTTTAATGGTTGTATATGCCTCGTACTAATTTGGGATGATGTTGATTACGTATATGTTGTATACATGTATGTTGGGGCATGTTTGATGTATTGTTATATGCATATTGATGATAGATATGATATAGTTATACACATGTGTAAACTATAATGTGATATGGTTGTTAATGTTGTACATGTGGTTTTGACACTTGAAATGATGTTATGAGATGATTGTATGATCCGAGGATCATGGTGAGTACATGCTAGGCATGGAAATGTGGTTTGTACATGATGGTAAGTCATGGTGAGTACGTGCTAAGCACGGAAGTGTTATGAATTGACATTATGAATGATTAATGAAATGTGTAGTATTGGCACTAGTATGCTTGGGTACAAATGATCGATCATTAGGATGTTAGTGTGTACACATGAGTCAAAAGTCGCGCGTGGCCTTGGTGGCGTTGAGTCACCAAGGAGGAGTACGGGTTCGCCCGGAAATTGTATTTATATTTCTACGTGATGATGAGTGGAATCCCATCCGTAGGGCATGTGGCGATGAGTGGAATCCCGCACGTGCAAGGACCGGTGATGAGTGGTATCCCACCGAGGTAATGTTGTTGTTGGAAATACGTTCCAACGGGTTATCCGCGTATTCGAGTCATAGCTAGGTGCCAATACAGATTGTAGTTTATGTTGCCAATATGTGGTTAATTGTGAGCCAATGTGTTTTGGGAGGTGTTGCTAACATGGTTTAATATATGTGATTTCATATGTTGTGGATTTAAACATGTTGAGCATGTCATGACAATGAATATATGTTCATGCATCATCTATATTTATGGCTCGCGTGGATCGGAGGTAAGACCATGCATTTTATCTTGGTTGTAGCTCGTGCTTGGACCCTGCATTGTCGAGGTTTGTTTTTAAAGAGCTTACCCTCACTAAGCTTCTATGCTTACGCTCTCTTTTGTTCGACAATGCAGATAAATAGCTTGTGGGTGGCAAAGGCAAGGAAAGGTCTCCAAGTGTTGCTTTTGGTGAGCTCAATGTATGAGTTTTAAGTAATAGATTGTAATAGTTAAGCAATGGGATAGGTGTTGTTGATTTGAGTTTGATGTATGTCTATGGTTGACTTGGTTGTAAGCATGTTATATCTTGCCAAATGTTTGTTTGATCGATGGCTTATGAATGTCTAAGTTGCTTGAATGGCATGTAAACTTATTTGATATGTATGATGCGTATTGGTTCTCTTTTAATGTCTTCAAGCATGCTTGTATGAAAGGCTCTACATGTGTAATTTGCTATGTATGAAAGATTGTCTAAATCCATGCTTGTATGTGTTTGAGTATGTTAAATCTAGGATGTATGCATCTAGACTTGGTTTGATGGTTTTGTGTGCCTTTAGGGGTCCTAAGGGACCTTCCTACTTGTTGAAATACCCTTAAATCTGAATTTCAAAAGGTTGCAGACAGCCCGCGTTTCGAAATGGGTTGGGTCGTTTCGGAACGGGTAAGGCTTCAGGGACCCCGTATCGGAACGCGTTTCAATACGGCATGGCCTTTGAAACCCCTGTTCCGATACGCGTTTCGGAACGTTTTGGCTACTGGAATTCTGAGAAATTCACGAGATGAAGGTGTATCGAAACGGGTATAAGGGTTTCGAAACGGTCAAAATCTCGTTGACCACGAGAAGTTGACCGTTGAGGGCGTTTCGGAACGGCTGACCACCGTTTCGATACGGCCCCTTATAGAGGCTCTGGGACAGTTGACCTGGTCAAGGCGTTTCGATACGCCTCAAGGGTGTTTCGAAACGGCCTGTTTAAAATATTAAAAGTGGGCTGTTTAATTTCTGTTTTGGGATCGAATGTTTGTCTCATGTATTTTATTCCGTTGTTTGATCACATAGGACATAAGTGGTCTTTTAGACAAGATAAATAAGAGAAATTTTTTAGGGTTGCTAACCGAGGTGGGACCTTAACGGGTTTCGCTTCGGTTTTCCCCGTGTGGCCCACTCGGACCGGTCGTCCGGCCAGACCGGGACGAGGGGTTACATTAATTATCTTTTTCTTTCAACAAATTAGATTCAATGAAATTTTTTAACAATTTTAAAGATATTTAATTACTTTTTTAAAATATATTAAAGGTTATAATTTAAAATTTCCCAGCTGTCTTTGGAGAGTCCCAAGCTTAATGAAAAATAAATCAAGTTAATTGTAGTAAAACAAAAAAAAGTATGAAAAATCAATTAATTTGTTTTTAAAAAATAAAAATACGATGAATAAGACAGGAGAGATTGGTCGGTAGGCGGAGTCACGAGTGGGGCCCAAAATGACAGAATCCAATTAGACCAAACTTGTGGGTGGCTGAAGTAATTGATACGGAATGCCAAGCAAAGAAACCTGGACTGTATAATTTATAAATGAAGCCTCTACGAATATTTTAATCACCGCCATTAGAGTTTCTTCAATCTGAAGTAATAAAGTTTCGCTCTTTACAAGGGTCAAGGCCAAGCACGATGTGGTGTCGTTCAGTTAGCAATGGCATGCAAATGTCAGTTCAAAACGGGGGTGGGGGAGTTGAAAGCTGGACCAGCAAACCCAACCCCGCCAATACGGCTTCGAGAGCTCCGAGTGCAGCTGCTTCTGTTTCAACCTTCATTCTTTTCCCTATTTTTTTATGGACTTGTCCGTCAGATTCTTGCTGCCTTTGTCTACTCTTCTACACCATTCCATGGACCATAAATATATTTTCCTGTCTAGCGTCAGTTTTAATGCATAATCTCACCCATCATCAAATATGAAATAACCGCAATATAGGAAATTCTAGGAAAAGAACTCTTAAAATAGGCTAAAAAAAGACGCATATACAATTTTTTATAAAAATTGTAAGGACTTGTGTACATGTACCGAAATTCTTACAAAAGTGGTAAGGATTTATGTGCATACATAAATCTTTACAAAAATAATAAGTATTTGTGTACATGTACCGAGTTCACAATTTTTATAAAGATTTGTGTATATATACCGAAATTCTTATAAAAGTAGTAAGAATTTGTGTACATACACAAATTCTTACAATTTTTTGTAAAACTTTCAGTACATTGTACACAAATCCTTATAATTTTTGTAAGAATTTATGTACAAGCATTTTTTAGTCTCTGTTAAGAAACAGAGGTCGTCTTTTAAAATTTCTCTAATATCAATTCATTAACGAGTTAAAATAAAAATAATAAAAAAAATTTAGAGATCACAAAATTATCCTGCCCCGATAAGGCGATTTTATAAAAAAATATTATATTTTATATATTATATTATAATTTTCATTACTTTTTCCAGACCTAGTAGGATTTAGTCAGATTCTTTTATTAAAATTTTGAATTCGAACGGGCAAAACTCACCCCACTGTGTTGCCATCCCTAAAAAGTCTAAAAAAATGCAATATTAATAAATTTATTTAAACATTAAAAATAATTGTATGTCCGGAATTTGGATTCTTTAAAATTTGGGAACCTTGAATTCCTATAACTCGGGTTAGATTTATGAGTTATGGCATTAGTTTGAAGTTGGTATCTATGTTGTTTGTGCTTATGTATACATGTTCTAATGTTATTGTCGTATCCAACATAAGAATGTTATTTCCCCCTCTATTTTCCCATTTATTTAGGATTTTTGAATTAAACTATATCTCCACATTCATACCTGAATATGCATTAAACAACATGAAAATAAAAAAATCAGAATACATTGCCTGCTTGATGTTGCTGTCCAGAAAACGGACTAAGTCCCGGACTTCGAAAGGAATAACAGAAATTCTTACAAGATACATGGAATGGAAGAACTTCATCTCCTTTCTCGCGCGACCCGAACCCATCTTTCAGTTTTAAGGTATGATTCAAGAACTCTCATTTCTTGGCCATTAGATCTTTTATCAGCCCCAATATCTCCTTTCTCAGCTCACTGACCACCAATGGAGTAACCTGCCCCTTTACAGCAGAAAACCACAAATCCTTATCATTTTTGCTTTCACCACGACCATGCCAGGAGCATATAGTTCTTGCGGTAGCTGTTACGTATAAGCCACAATCATAACCATTAACCTGTTGAGGTGTGTCAATGCATTCTAGATACTTGTTACCGTCCGAACTGGAACTGCTGATATAACCGACTACAGATTTATACAGCTTCATAGCATGCCTTCTATTCATCTGCTGATTGCTATCATGATGCACAAAAACATCAGCACTTCGGTAATATGCAAGTAAACTCCAGTGACTTCCGCCTTCAGCTAAGCTCACGTCATCGTTATTATTGACCGGAAAAATCACGAGGTTCTTATCTGACAATTTAAGGGGTTCCAAAAAACCTTTGAGATCATCAACATCGGGGCAGTTAGTTATCCAGAAAGCAATCGATGGTGAAACCAACAGGATGTCCTGTGAAGGATGACTTGAAGATAGGAGACTAAAATAGAACTCTATGATTCTGTCATTCAGATAATATGGACCACTGAGGATTTCAAGGTCCGGTCGTCTAAGAACAACGTCATTGCAACTGAGAATAATTTCATCTGCAGCAGGTTTCCCCATGCTCTAGATACTAATCTGTATTCCTGAAAACTAAACTTACATAACCTAAAAAAAGAAGGATTAAACAGCTATTAGCACGCTAGGAAAAAATGGTTCTGCATCCAGAAACTTGTAATAGATTATAACTACATATTCTGCTTTACTTGCAGTACATACCAGACCGAATTATTACAAGAAATACTTGATGTTCTTAATCAGGTTTTTATGATAATTCCTGGTAATGTTTATCATTAATCTGTGGGGTCATGAAGGGATAGTTTAGACCTCAGAAGGATTTTATTCAATTAATCACAAAAGAGTGGAATTTCAGAAACAGAATTGGAAATGAAAAGGAATAAATAAATTAAATCAGAAGAAATGTGGCATATGGGAATATATATTCAGACAACAAGAAACCCAAAAACCAAGAAGATAAAGCTCCCATCTTTCACAAAACACTAATTACATGGTTAAAAACATATGTAAAAACACTTGTTTCTTTGTCATAGTAAATCAGAATCTATAACATAACATACTTAGCTCATCTTCAATTTCTTAACACCTAACATTAGTCAAACAAACCACCTAAGCATGCAATTATCTTCATTCTTTATATTTTTCAATTACCAAACCATTAAGCATCATCTAGTAAACGAATCATACCAAGCAAAGCAATGACATTTAATAACTGTATTTAACGTATATGCCACCAATTCTAGGAGTCGACATAGAAGAATATACATACATACAAAGGAGTGACTTGTGACTTGATCTCGATGTGATCCCAAGCAACCTGAAATTAACTAAAACCTAATCTGAGCTTATGATGTTTCTTGGATGTCAATTTCACGATTATCTTCCCTTTCCTATTTAGTTTTGTATGAACCCGTTTTCACTTGGACATCAACCACACAAAATTCAAAATATACATCAATGTTTGATAATCAAACATTTTTAAGCAAAAGATTTCGGCTAGGGGTTTAGGGTTCATAGAATCTTTACCTTGCAAAACTACCCATGTTACTTAGAATTTTCTTAAAAGAGTACCAGTTAATAAACTGAGCAGGGACTGAACTGAATTTGTTTCATCATCATTATATGATACTTAAAAGAAACCCAATCATCGGATAAACATCGAATAAACTTGTAAGGACTAGTTCACATACCATTCAGACATTGAGAACTATCGTGGCATTTTAATAATATTATTAAAATATCAACATGACATTACCTATAACCTGTTTCAGTAGAGATTCAATAGACAATCAATGAATACTCAATTCAGAAATAAACATGAAATACTATCAGTCACTTTACAATATAATTAAATCATTAGCCAATCATTGAATAATCAATATAATTATTTATACACAACAATGTTGATCTAGTTAGGACATACCATTTAAATCAAATTTAAACAAGTATACGAGCAGAATTATAAGCTATAAAGTACCTACTTTTAGGCTCGGTATGGATTCTAAATTACCAAACATTTACAACCATAATTCCAATAAACAACCAATATTTATAACACCCCGAAACAGCACAGAATTTCCCACAACAATACACCCAAATGGCTCTCGACAACTCACCAAACATTGTTTAAAATTTACTATTATTATCAGCTATAAGATGTACCAATCATAAGCTGTGTTTAGGATCAAATAACAACTCCTAAAAGGTGTATTAGGCTAAACATAACCACTTAAAACAGAGTAATTTCCCAATTACAAATCTTTGCATTCAATCGAATATTAGGCTTATAATTAAAAACACGTCTTTCTCCCCTTTTTACTGTGTTATAAAGCTTTCGATTCAGGCGCTTGCCGGTGAATAACAAGAATGTATTCGGGTACAAGAAATTTCACAAGAACATAGCAATAACCTAAAACATGGCAGTTAACTTACAATATCATACAGTTGCCGATTTCAATTAGAAATATATAACCAACTCAATTTCAACTCAGAACTCGTTGATTAGGGTTATCAAATTTAAGCAAAACAATTATAATGTTGAGAAAATGAATGTAAAGATCATCCGACAACTTATGCAAATAAAGTGGATTGCAAAGATTACCTGCTGAATGTCCGAGAAATTAATTCTTGATGCCTCCTCCTTCCCCCTTTCCCCCCACTTCGGTGTCCACTCTTTTCATGGCAGAATGCTTTCCCTTTTTAATTCCATTTTCCCTTTAATTATTAATCAACAAATTAATGGATGACTAAGTTCCTTTAATGGAGAAATTGACGTGCAAAGCTCATGTTTTCTTTATATTTCGTTTTAGTCTTTTTCAGGAAAATTCTCAAAATTTTCATTTCATTCAATTTGGTCATTTTTCCCATAGCAGTATTTTTATTAATCAAATTCGTTATTTTAACTAATCAATTCAATTAATAAAAGATATTAATTTTTATATTTTCACTTCCGATCACTGGATTCGAAAAACTATCGGACTGATAAGGTGTTACAATAACAATTTTTGAGTCCTCAAAGTTAGACCCTCAAATGCCGGAAAAAACACGATTTGAGATAAAGGGGACATAAATCCCTTAGGTCATAAATTTAAACTTTTAAGACTTAAAGTTTAGGGGTTTATGTTTATGATTACGGGTTTAATTTTTTGGTTTTAGGGATAAATTATTTTTAATTTAAAATAGGGTCAATTTGAAATAATTTGTAAATAATGAGGGTTAAATTTATTATTATTTTTCAAATTAGTACTAAATTGTTTGAATGTACAAATATAGATGACTAAATGTATTATTATACAAAATATTTTAACTGTCACGTCACCCTTCTAACGGTTGCCGAATTGGAGCAAAACTAAAAGTTTAATGGCAACATTAAAGCAATTAAAAGTTTAGTTACCAGGTTGAATAATTATCAAAGTTTAGAGACCATTTGTCAACTTTACCCTTCTTAAAAGAAATAAGGTATATGCACTGGATTTGTTTTAAAGAAACTATTTTTCTTTTCAATCAATCTCATCCAAATTCCCAATCTTCATTGGATAAGAAAATTATAAACAGTAGGAACAACTTCTCTGCTCCAAAAGAACGAATTATTAACCTTAGTCAGAAACTTTTTTTTTTTGCATGGAGACTGGGTTTGGGGCATTGTTCCTCATGACAAAACGTTGCAAGCACATGACATCAGGTTTTGAAGTGTTTCTTTGGGAGACAAATAATGGGACTGTGTTAAATGTTGGTAATACTTATACCTTGTCTCGGAGTCCCACTGTTGACTTCCTGTTTACTGGTGGAGAACATGTCTGAGATTATACCCGAGTCTGAAGAATCTAGTGTCGTACTCGTGCAGCTTGCGACATGGATTCCTCACTCGGCTGCTGTTTATTGCTTTACGTTTGAGTTTCCATGGCTTGTTTCAGCTTCCACTGATGCTAAACTTGCACTAATTGGTGTTCGAACGGAGCAATGTTCTGTCGATGGGACAGTTATACATTGTTCTTCATATTTCTGATAGCTTAACAATGCGAAAGTTGTTGGTTGGCACACATGTTTGACATTTTTGGACAATTGACATGGTTTGTTTTTTAAAGAGTATTTCCATATGTTTTGTTCCTTGTTGAATGTTTGTTGAAGTACTTCAAAACTAAATGAACAAAGTCCGGATTACATTAAATAAGCCTCAGGCTCAGCAACAAAACCCTGCAAATTTTAGTCTGTTGAAGTATCCTCAGTTGCAGTATTACTCTCCAAATTATCAGCCGATTCCTCTGGTTTGCTTTCAGTGCTATCAACATTCTCAAGCTTCGAGACACGAAACATTGCCAAATGAATATCCCCTACACCAAAAAAGAAACCATTTTGTAAAAGAATGTCAAGAAAAACTGAAAACTTGTGCCTCAAGAGTGAACTCTAGTTCTATACTGTTTGGGGTTGGCTAAATTAAAGCAATCCATTTCTTTGTTTTGATATTGGTTTCCAGACATTGACTCAGTAAGAGAGTTAGGCACTGGTATAGGTTTATCACGAATATGTTCTTTTTTCTCGACTGAGACCGAGGTCGGTGTATTTACCGAATATAAGAAAACTCCCGGGTGGCACCTTGGAAACAACTCCTGGTCTTAGCCTCTGGTCATTTATGAATGTCCCATTAGTACTATCCAAGTCTGTCACCAGAAGATTCCCTCCTTTCTTCTGAATCCGAGCATGAACTCCCGATACTGTAAAACTCAGAAATATACACATCATTCTTAATTAAAACATATGTTTTCTTTAGTACCAGGACACATTTTTGTATCCAAATGTACATGACATGGCAAAAAGGATTTCGAAAAGTATATAGTTCTATTCAACAGTTTGGGGGCTATTAATACAATACCTGTTGCAACTGGAATAACCACATCTGCCTTATCAGGGAGACGGCCAACAGTGACATTACTCTACAAAATAACACAAAAACAATCCACCGATGATGGTCATTTTCAATGCAAAGATAGAACAATGACAATGGCAACAGTGTTATTTTACTTACAGAAGCAATTTCAAAGGCATCCGGCATTTGAACCTTAAATCCAATGTGTCTCGAATCTCCATCACCTAATTCATCAATGCATCAAAATGTTTGCATTCGAGGTTCATAAACCAAAACCAAAACCCTCACCTGCAGGTTCAAGAAGCCATCTTTCAGTGACATCTGTTGCGGTATTACTTTTACTGTCAGAAGCACAAATAACCCCAAGATTCCTTTGTTTCCTTAATCTGATTCTATCAAAGTTGAGCTTAGCACTACAGTTCTTGGAGGACTGAAAAGGGACGACTAAATTTGGTGCAGAAAGAGTGGCTTTTGGATGAAGAAAGGAAGGTGAGCAGCTGGGGAGCTTCGCACGAGACAAAGACTGTGCAGTCATCTCCATCTCTGCAAGAGGATTACTCTGGTCTGGAGTGATCAAATTCTGATTCTATTCAAAGTTCAAGTTGTTCTTTTGGATTGTGTGGATAGCAGTAAAAGGGTGTTTTCGGTAAACATGTGATATAATCATGTGGCATCCATTTATTGCATGGACAGAGATATGGATAACAATGTTATATTTGCAGTGGACTATTGTCTGTATAGGATGAAGGGTTTTAAATATTTTATTTTTACAAAGAAGGCCGCAATCGGGCTCGGCTGAATTTTTAAGTCAAATGAAAATAAATATTTAAAACATAGGTGATGTTGAAAAATATTTAAGGATATAGGCTATTTTTTATAGTACACGAGGACCTCGCCATTTGCACATGGTGAGGTTTGAAAAAAAATATTAAAAAATTAGACCTCGCCACCTGCACATCACGAGGTCCCTTCGTGTACTGTAAAAAATGGCCTATATACCCAAATATTCTTCAACATCCCTTACATTCCAAATATTTATTTTTATTTGGATTATTCTCCAAATTTCTCCCCACAATCGAGTAACTCAAATCCTATTTCTTCAAGCAATTGAGGGTTTAATTTAGTTTTAATAAGAATTTGTGGAATGCTGCTTATTTGCAGTAATTTTAACTGATACACTCCCTTAGTAACTCAGTGAATCGGGCTGTGTCTTTACAATAGTCGTATACCAAATGCCTTCTCCGGACCCATTTAAGTTGATGGCTCCTATGCCTGTTTAACCCATCGAAAGCTGGCTTATCCCACCAGAACCGGCTGAGTTTGCCACATTGGGCCAAAATATCGTCTGTTTCGGGCAGTAATTCACAAGCATCGATGTTGAAAGAACGAAAGGTTGAAACGAAGGGAGCATGGGTCCAGTTGGTCTTCACTCGCCCACCTTGCGTGGCCCAATCATCGGCATTCCACACCGACCCTCGGATGCTCATTGCTTGGTTTCTTGGAAACAGCACACCGTTTTCTTCTTTGTTAGTGAAAACCCGTATGGGAATTCTATCAACAAGAAACCTGCTTAAATGGGAAACACATATGAGAAAAAGCTTGGATCCCAAGTTTAAGTTAACAGTTTGTTTCCTGCTTACACGATGCAATGGCGATTCCAGAAAAAAGAGTAAGTGTGGAAATCAAGTGTGGGATCAAACCAAAGAGTATGCCTTTGCTCTCGGTTGCCGGTGCCATTGACATAAATATTAGTCTGAACAAGGTACGGCTCGCCCGATACATTGCCGAGAAACTCGAAGTCCAGTTCGTCATGATTAGTCCCTTCCGACGACATCTGCACTTTCCCATTGTTAATTTACTCGTAAATATTATGATTCGAACCTCAAATGAAAAATATTAATCTTACATAAAAGGCAGTGACGGTTCCAGCTGAGTCTCCTTGGATTAGTTTGATCTGCACACTGGCTTGCCCAAACAAGTATTTCTTCTTAGACTCAAATCCACAACCTACAGTCAATCAAATCACCATTTATTTCAATATTACAAATCATTTGAGGACAAGAATAGAGAAAACCCTCATTACCTGAAATATTGTCCAGAGTTAACTTTAGCTGGTCTCCTTCTGAGATAATATGATGAGGAGCCCAGTTGAGCTCGAAGACTTCACTGAAGTTAGCACATGCTGCTAAGTCTAAATTCACTGAAAAGAATCCCAGCACAAATATGGCAATCTCAAGCAGATATATATTTGAAGTCATATTTAGCAATGGATTTTCACCACAACTTGAAACCTCGAAAGCTCAACTCAAAGCAGTTAAACAAAGGCATACCTGCATCATGCATATACATATATATATATATATATATATATATATATATATATGATGGATATAGCCCACAGTTTGTGAGTCTTGAGTCTTGACGAAATGGAAAGGTTGATTTCAGCAGAAAGTGAAAGTGGTGGGAGGGAGGTTGATGGCCACATCAGCGGCCACTTTGGAGCGGCGCCACTAACCAAGGTGATGGGAAAATCCATTAGAATAGTAAAAATGAGTTGTCCTCAACTTTCTTACTGCTAATGCTGTAAATTTAGCACTGCAAATGGCCCAAAAATAATATACATGTATGGGTGGTTAATAAAAGTAGCTTACCAAGGAAAAAGAAGTGAAGCAATATATTATAGCTAGCCTGAAACCAGATCACTTTGAGGTTATGGTATAGTTCCACTCTTAACAAAGTTTACTATAGTTGATTTTCTTTTATCTCCAACCCTCCCTAATTATACAATAATAATCTAAGAAATTGATAAGTATATGTTTGAAGCCAATGTATTCATTAAGTCTAGCTCCTACTCTAATTCTAAATTTATATAGTTGATTATCTTATATCTCATAGAGCATAGTGGTTTTCCTTGGTGAACACCCGTTGCTCTGTTGAAGAAAGACCAGCTCCCCAACTCTCTAAACCAGCTCACTGAATTAGCTTATAGACTCGAATCAATTCAATAAAAAAGATTAAAAAAGTTCAACAAAAGAAAAAAAGCAGGGTGAATGTTAGAATGCAGTTAGTAAAAAATTATATGTAATTAGTTAGTTAAGAATTTGTTAGCATTGGGCCAGCTGCCAATCTAATAGTGTTGTTGGATTAGTTAAAACCGTCATATATTTGGGCTATATAAACCCAATAGATGTAACGTGCTTAAAGTGGTTTTTAATCCCTTTCTAATAAAAAAATTAGATTCATTTCTTTTCTCTATAATTTTCCACTTCATTCTAAACTTTGGTGTTGCCACTGTTACTTTCACCGTTAATCATCTTCGGCTACCATGGCACAATTCTCACATGCATGCTCCGCTTTTTCGATAACTAAATTCCAACAATAATATTGTGGTAATTCAAGATTTTGCTAATTTTAGTAAGTAATATGATTTATGATTGATTGTTATTATACAAAATGAAATGGTGTATATCTTTAATGGAGAAAAATATTCTACATATTTTCCATCAACAATTTAATTTTTGTTCAATGATTCTTCAATCTCCTTCAAATTTAATTTTGCACATGAAGGTAATGTGAATCAACAAAGTCAGAGAACATTGAATCATAATCTTTATTTTGAAAATGGAAAGTCTAGTCCGAATTTTACTTTGATTCTTTCTCATCGTAGTGCTATGTCAAATGTACACGAATTATTTTCAAATATGTATTTGTGTATGCAATATGGATTCATATACTTGATTTCCCCCTTAAAACATCATGCTTGATACGTATTTATGTATTAGCAATTAGCATGTGGTTTCTTATAGGTTACTCATATCTCGTTTGAAGGTGCTGAAAGGTCAGCTAGATTGGTTCACTCGCATTGACATTCTTTTTGAAGAAGTTATATATTCTTTCCAAAGATTCTTTCGCCATTATTAAGCTCCAAAGCCATAACACAATGCATTGAACAGAATTTATTCTTAGATGAGGAAAATAATGTCAACCCAGCTCGCATTCCAATTCAAAACTTTCGTAACTCTATAAATACAGAGTTGATATCAAGGGCATTTGCATTCTAAGAAAGGAAGAGAGATCTAATATGAGGAATTAGAGCCTTGTTTCATAGCCAAGAATGACTTGCCTATTGCACTTTCTCAGCTCTTATGGCTGACGAGCAGGTAGGTCAATCTTGGCTAACTTGACAGGTTCTTTTCTTTCATGCTGGGTCTACTCTTCTTTTAAGTATGTTATAAATATCTCCTACTTTTACTAACTAACAATTATTTGATTTAGTGAAATAATTTTTAAGTCTTTTAAACATAGTTAAGAGCATGGGCGAATCTATTAAGGTACTTGTGGGTCACGTCACCTATCATTATTTTTTGGGGTAAACTAAAATAAAGATCACTCAATTATAGGTAAAACTACATTTGAGTCACTTAACTTTGACACTTATCTCTTTAAACGTTTTATTTTGACAAGAAAAAATAATTGATTCCGAATTTCTCTACTCACCCCTTTATCAATTCAATTTTCTTGTTACTTTTTATCAGTTGGGGATTGTTATTATTATTTTAAATTCTTTTTTTTCAAGTAGGAAGATTTCTTTAACAAAATGCATTTGTGATGCTTATTTAATTTGTAGTAGTTAAATTGATTGTTTTGAGGGATTCGGAGCCTTAAACCTCTAAATAAGGTAAATAGGTGAGTCACCAAACGTAAATTCTTGAATTCGCCCATGGTTAGGAGTTCGAATCTTAACTTTATGAATAAAAACAATTGGGTTGAAAGAATCGTCATCATATTAGATCTCTACAAAATTTAAATCGAATTAATCGACTGATGAGTCAGATACTAGTGGTTAAAAAATATCAGCTACTTTTTCTTTTTCATTCTAGAATATTTTTTTTAACAAATGTTACTTTTGAGGATGGAAATTTATGATTTTTTCGGAATGTATTTATAGGATCATATATACCTTATGAAATTTATGAAACAAAAATTCGTTTTTTAACTATTGGTATTTAATATATTGGATGATTTATTCGGCTTGGATATTGCAACATTTTATTATGGGGACGATTGTTCCAACTCAATTTGTTCTATTCACAACGTCAGAATTCAAACTCGTAATCTTATTTAAGAGATCTAGTGTCTCATCCCACTAGACCGACTAGTTGTTGATAACAAAGATGTAATTTTAGTACATGATATTTCATGATTATGCTTTAGTCACATAAAATTTATAAAAATTGTTGATTTTTTATATTTAATCGGTATTGCAGAAACTTATTCTCACAATTAAATGGTTTCATTCACGATATTAATATCTAAACATTAGATATTATTTTGAAACCTAACATCTTATTCTACTGGAATAACTAGTAATCAATAAATTTTACATTTTCTTCTACAAAGTTGTGAAAAGATGCAAACCAATGTTAAATTTGGAAAATATTATTCCTATGTAACGAAGTTAATTATTTAAATATATTAATATTTAGGGGGTTAGAGTTACATATTTAATATATTAATATTTAGGAGTTAAAGGTAAAAGGTTTTACATATTTGTTATATCAAAGATGAGAAAAAAAAATGATAATGATTGTTTAGAGATGAAATTCGAAATTGATATCAATAAGAGACTTAATATAATTTTTTAGTCATTTCACATGTGATTAAAACAAATACATATTTAAAAATTAAAATAAATAATATAAAATTTTGATGTTACAAAAGAAGGAAATTGGACTAAAAGGGTCAATCATATAATGAATTGAAGTACTGGATTCGGTTTACATAGATTTTTTCAGTTTACATATTTTTTCTTTCAATTTTATATTAATTGAATTAAATGAATTTTGAAAAATTAGTTGATTGAATAAATACAACCATCATATAATTATTTCTCATAAATACTATTTATGAAAATGTTTGGAGCTAATGAATATGATTAATATATTTTTGTCGGATGTTTATACTATGATGATAGGACAGCTAATCACTTTTATTTTCTTAATTGTAAATTGAAATTTTAGCAAATAAGAAATCTAATATATATTCAAGCAAATTGATTATGTTGGTTTAGACAATTTTATTATACCTAGGATGGGGGTTGTACTATTAAAAAAATCGTAAATGAGATGAGATATATCGCGAGCTATTCGAGTTCGATTTAATTGGACTCGACTCGAACTCGAACTCGGCTCGAGTTCTTAACGAGCTGAGTCGAGTTACTCAATACCCGACTCGAAAAACTCGCGAGTTACTCGAAAATATAATATATTTAATTTTTTTTATTTTTTTAAATTTAAAATCTAAATTCCTAACCCTAAAACCCTAAAACATAAACCCTAAGCATAAGTTCTAAAATCCTAAAATCTAAATCCTAATTTCTAAAACCAACAGCCTAAACCTCTAAACCCTAAAATTAATAAGCGTGTATAAACTAAAGTTTACACAACTTGTGCATCAAAGTTTTTTTCTAATAGGGTTTTAATTGAGACAAGACAGATCACGAGCTACTCGAGTCTGACTCAATCAAAACTATGTCAACACTCGACTCGATTTAACTCGACTCAAGCTCGAACTCGGCTCAAGTTCTTAACGAGCCGAGTCGAGCTTAAATTATTCAAGCTAATTAAAAACTATTCGAATTTAACTCGAATTCTTACATTTGATCATTTGATTAATGGGGTTATGGCCCAAAATTTTAACACACCAATACAAAACTACTGACACTTAACTATCAAAATAATTACAATTAAACACCTGATTCAAACATATTCTTAACAGTCAAATTAGAATTATTTGAATTGAATATTTATTGTCTACAGACATTTAATTCAATATTTGTAACCATTTTTTTCAAGTAACCTGACGAAATTTGAAATTTCATAAGCAAAGAATTGAGATTTAAATCATTCTATCTGAGCTATTGCGAGAAGTTAAAAAATCTCAGAAACAAAGCTCTACTTTGTTAAAGGTGAATATTTCAACTCTAATTTTCTTTTTTTCCCCTTCAATTTATTTCATGAAAATCTTTAATTTTGTTTCAATAGCAGTTGCATTTCAGTTTGACGATTTGTGGACTTTCAGTCAAATCTTTTTTTTACTGCTTGTTATGATCACTTGATTCTTGCATTTCTTGATCTAAGTCATTTCAATTCGTTTCTTTTTAATGAAATCTTTTACTGCTTGTTTTCATCGCTAGATTCTTTCATTTCATTGCAAATCGTTTTGTTTTTAATGAAAGCTTTTTACTGCTTGTTTTCATCGTTTGATTCTTGCATTTCTTGATCCAAGTGATTGCAATTCGTTTCTTTTTAATGAAATATTTGTACTGTTTGTTTTGATCATTTGATTCTTGCATTTCTTGATGTAAGTCATTGCACATATAATGGCGGTAGCTTTTCCATTTCTATCACGCAATGCCTTGTTTCCTGCACATTTGCAGATATGGCCCAAAATTGCGGTGATGGTAACAATGGTGTCAAGTTTGAAGCGCCGCAACCACACTCCGTGAAAGAACAATTGCCTGGAATTCAGTATTGCATTAACAGCTCTCCTCCATGGCGTATGTAAAATCTGGCTCATATCTAATTATTTTTCTACATGCAAACTCTAGTTTAGCAGTCAGTTTCTTTGTTATCTATCACTAAATCAGTTCTAATGGCTTCTGGTCTATAATTAGACGGTTCCCGATTTTCATGCGATGTTCCCTGGTACATTGTGTTTTTCAGAACCCAAACACAGAATTTAATCATCTGAAGAAAAAAAAAACTTTGAATCGATTGAATCTTTCCTTCGTATTATGTTTTTCAATATTTTATGCAGCGGAAGCAATTGTACTGGGGTTCCAGCATTATCTACTCACTCTTGGCATCACAGTTTTGATTCCGAGCATACTCGTTCCTCAAATGGGTGGTAGAAATGTGAGGATTTAATTGGTTAATCTTGCTTCTTTCTTCCTTTTTCGTTCTTTATTATGTTAGTATGTAAGTGATTAAATCTAGCTAAAACCTTCTTTTTCTTTGTGGTGTTCCTAATACAGGCTGAGAAGGCAACAGTGATTCAGACCTTACTTTTTGTTTCAGGATTAAGCACACTTTTTCAGTCATTTCTAGGAACCCGACTCCCCATAGTGGTAGTGGGTTCATATGCTTATTTGGTTCCTGTAACTTCTATTATCCAAGCAAGCAGATACAGTTCTTACACAGATCCTTATGAGGTTGGCTACTTTTGTTATGCTTGTAAAATTTCTTTTCATATATCACCGCTTCCTTTTTTTCCCCAAAAAGTTCAAATATACTACACCCCAAATCCTAATTTTCCTTGAAGTGGACATGTCGCATCAACTCTTGCACATGAGTTCGAGTAACTTAACTTAAAAGTGCAGCTAACCAGCCTTTTGCCTTACTTTGGGAGCCTTGAAAATTTATTGTCTATTTGGATCATTTTACAGAGGTTCGTACGGACAATGAGAGGGATTCAGGGTGCACTCATTGCTGCTGCATGTTTCCAGAGTACATTAGGATTTATAGGATTATGGAGAAATGCTGTGAGGTTAGTTCTTCAGAGTATATAGACTAGTTTTAGTTTTCTTTGGGTATGCCATCCTGAATACTTGATATTCTCTTCAGGTTCCTTAGTCCTCTCTCTGTTGTTCCATATGTGACTTTTACCGGGCTTGGACTTTACCATCTTGGGTTCCCCATGGTAAATTTTTCTATATTCTTTTAATGATCGGCTTCTAGGACATTTCCTTTGCATCGCCTTATGTACCTGCATTGATCATAATTTCCGCGTATGCTTACATGAAATGTGCTAAATTCTTGAGGGACAGTGACAGACTGACAGTGAGTGACAAAAGAAGAGAATGCTTTTGATGTAATCTTACACTAGGGTAACGACCAAAATTCAATATGTATTGACACATGGAGAAAATATCCTAAAGCCTGATCATTTCAATCCTTCATAGTTTGCTCTTAGTTATTGTCAATAATTTCAGTACTGTTGCCATCCTGCTATATGATTTTTAGCTGATTCCTTTCTTTTTTGCCATTTAATTAAGCTTGCGAAGTGTGTAGAAGTTGGCCTTCCAGGGATTGTTCTCATGGTTTTCATTTCACAGGTACGTTTATCCTTTAAGGGAAAAAATGTCACACTTTTTTAAATTATTTTATGGTTATTACTGTTTATTTTTGCAATGGTTGGTTATGGAGAGGCGTTTACTTCGCTTGAGGTCTTTTTTTTTAAGATCTCTTTGCTCCTATCACCTTCACCTTCACAATTGCTGTTGATAATTACTTTTCTCTTAATTTCTCATGATTTTGCAGTATCTTCCTCGTTATATAGAATCAAAGCGCCTCATCTTTGACAGATTTGCAATCCTCTTCGCAGTTGCAATTACATGGTTATATGCTCAACTTCTAACCTCAACTACCGTATACAAACACAAACCTGAGAACACCCAGATTAGCTGTCGAACTGATCGTGCTGGGCTTATTAGCACAGCTCCTTGGTAGGTAATTCCGACTTGAGGATTAATGTCAAAGAAGAGTATGTGTTCGAAAAAAGTATGCTCAAATTATTTTAAAGCTTTTTCACATATTTGAAATTTTGAAGACATATCTCCATGCCTATATCTGAATATCCTAATATAGATACTTTAACCTGCCAAATTAAATATACTTGTAGATGTTAATTCGTACTTTTGACTTAAGGTCTTACTCTCAAATTATGTCCTTAACTGCAGGATATATTTTCCTTATCCCTTTCAATGGGGAAGCCCCACCTTTAATGCTGGAGATGCCATTGTTATGTTGGCTCCTGCTTTGGTTTCTCTTTTTGAGGTTTGAGCACCACCTCAAAGTCTCACTTCAATTTTAACTTTCTAAATATATTTGGATGATTATACCTCATGTCCACAATCCACATATGAATTTGAATCGAATACAGATATATTTTTTTAAATGAAGAGTCTGTATAACATAGGTTGTAAAATAATGTGATCTCAAGGTTAATAAGAAACACATTGATAGCAGTGGAATTGTTGGAAATCTTCAGATGTCACTGATCATCATGTTGTTTGCAGTCAACTGGTGCATTCTTTGCAGCTGCAAGATATGGAAGTGCTACACCCGTTCCACCTTCTGTTATTAGCCGTGGTGCTGGTTGGCTGGTAGGAATTGTTTTGTAGATATCTATGTCTGTGACGTCTCGGGTTCCAGAGAATTGGGGACTTCCTGTTTTGTACATTTAATGCAATTTTCCCTTCTTTTTTTCTTTTTCAGGGAATTGGGGTTTTGCTCAATGGTTTTCTTGGTTCTGTTACAGGCACAACTGCATCAGTGTAATTAAACTTGAAACTTAGCCATTGAACATCATTGAAATTTGGTTCATTACATGGATATCTGTTAGGCTGACCACTAGACTTTGCTCTTCAACAGTGAAAACGTAGGTCTGCTGGCATTGACAAGGGTTGGAAGCCGCAGAGTAATTCAAATATCAGCTGGATTCATGATTTTCTTCTCCATATTTGGTAAGCCAGCAGCTGAATATTTTCCTTATTTCTTCCATTGATGCAGCACTGTAAGCTTTTTCTTTAAAGTATCACTAATGTATGGCTATCTTAAATCTTTTCCAGCAAAATTCGGAGCCTTTTTTGCTTCTATACCATTACCGATTGTGGCAGCTGTATATTGTGTTCTCTTCAGCTATGTCTCTTCTGCTGGTCTTAGCTTTCTCCAATTCTGTAACCTGAATAGTTTCAAAACGAAGTTCATATTAGGCTTCTCTTTCTTCATGGGTTTATCAGTTCCACAGTACTTCAGAGAATATTTTCATGGTGGTTGGAGATCAGCTCATCATACTGGTTTGGTAAGATTTCTGGAAAACTCTCATTCAACTCTTAATTTACTTGCATATTTTCTGACACATATTCAAGCATAGAATTTTTCTTAATTCACATTGGCTTTATTTGCAACTTAACATTTTTTTCCCTTGTGAATTGCAGTTGAGTGACATAATCCTTGTTATCTTCATGTCTCATACAACAGTTGCTGCTCTGGTTGCTTTATTCCTTGATTTAACACTTTCTCGGGAAAGTGATGAAACCAGAAAGGACATTGGGTTGAATTGGTGGGAAAGGTTTAGCTTATACAAATCAGATGTTAGGAATGATGAATTCTATTCACTACCCTGCAGACTCAACAAGCTTTTCCCATCAATTTAGCCTTTGAAACTAAATTATTTACACCCTTCATTTATGGAGAAATTATTAAACTTCTACCAGTTTTTCTGTAATTATTATTAGCTTTCCATTCTCTTTTCTTAAAGTTATTTTCCTACTTTCCTTTTCATCCTTCATCAGTATTGAAGTTCTGAGTACTATATTTTTTCAAAACCCAAAGATAATAAAGAAGGTTCAACAGTGAGCTTGATTTGAATTAGCTATGAATAATGTGTCAAATCAGGACGGAGATAGGATTAAACATTGAGAGGGACAAGAGTCCATTCAACCTTTAAATTTAAAAATTGGGAGGGACGAATGCCTTATTTAACTAATATTAAACTAGAAAAGATCTCAAATACTATTATACCAAAATATTTTGGGAGGGGCTGCTCAACCCACACATGGCTCTATCATGCATCAAACATGAATATCGAACACAATTGTATTAGGAAAAACAAAGTATAAAAAAGTTTAATACATAAGCTTGTGTAAACTTTAAAGGAATGATATATGGTTTGTGTTACATGATTTAGAATGTAGGGCGTAGGAATAAAGTTCATGACTTATGATTTAGGGGTTAGTTTAGATTTTAGAGTTTTAGATCTTATAATGTAAACATGAAGTGTTGTATAACCCTAAAAATAAAATCATCCCCATAATGCCTATGCAATACCCAATCCGATGATTATATTCGATATATAATAACCCTAAAAAATTATCAAACCAAAAAAGAGAAAAGAGATGGCAAGAGAGCACTTGTAAATAATCAGCATATAGTTGCTTCTACAAGATTTTCAGCTTTACTTAAAAGGAAAGAAGAATATATTCCAATAAGGAAATCAATGAAAGGGTAGACAAAAATGGAAGGGCAGAGATATTGGACTGTAATTTCATCGTGTAAAGGTAGTCGATGATTGCTCAACTTGTGCATTATTAAATCCTTTTCCCAGTCACCAATTAAAAAGTAAAAAAAAAAGGTCAATGATTTGATAAAAAAGATGCTGCTTTCCATTTGATTTTATAGATGTTTGATCCTGTTTTTTTATTATTATCAAAGAATATTTTCCATTCAAAAATTGACCAGAACATATTCCATTTATATGGACAGCTACATGATCTAAAATTGATGCTAATTAACAGTGACAACTAGAGTTTCCTTTTAAAAATCTATAAATACCAAGCATTGTCTTCCCCATTGGTGCACCAATCTGAGAAGGAGAGAGGCCTTGCATGAAGAAAAGAATCGTGTTTGGTAGCCAAGGATGACTTGCCTGCATCTTTCCAGGAGCTTCAGAATCTGTAAAAAAACATGAAACAGAAGCTCATTCTGAGGGTGCCAGGCAGTCACCTTGGCTAATCTAACAGGTTCTTTTTCCCTCATGTTAGGCTTTTTCTTCTGTCTATTATGTTCGCGAATTTATATTTGTTCAGGACATGTTGTAGGCTGCTACACGTTAACGGTTACCGAGACGTTATATTATGATATATGATTTAACTGAAAAAGACTATCCAGTGTGAAATTTGTATCTGCTTTATAGATATTTGAACCAATATGTTAAGTTTTCGACTGTTGCCATGAATTATCCAGTAAATTCTGCTCTTTACAGGTTATATTTTTTACTGTTGCACGTATCATATGTTTGCCTTTACTTTGATGGTTATTCTTGACAGTCTTTGCTGCTAAGCAAGAAATGATAGCCAATGCTCATTTATCGGAGATGGACTAGTGATCTTGAAGTGGTACAGCAGAGAATCAGAAGTGTGAAGCCTGTATTGTTGATAGTTCTGCATTGTATTTTGGATGAATAATATTGTCATTTTTTATGTTTGATTAATTTCTAATATTAATTTTTATGTTCCAGCTATATTTGTTACTGCAATGGGTGATGATGTGGCGTTTGAATTTGTATGCTGTCTCACCCCAGCTGAAGCTCAAGCTCAGATCACTGAAGTATCAGGTAGGATCATCGAGCAAGGTTTCGATGCTGCAATGTTCACCGCTGTAGCTGTCAATGGTGCAGGCTTAATGACCGAACATTACTTGAAGCTGGCCAAGCAATTCAAGAGCCACGAGGATTCCCGAATCAGGGACGGACTCTTGAACCATGGCATCAGTAATAACATCTTAAATATGCCAGGCTTGGCTACTTTTGCAGATGTTTTCCAGTTCTTCAAATTCCTGAGATCACCCGCAGGACAGAAAGTGCAGTACGTCGAGCTGCTCTGCAAGGCCGGTAAGAGATGTATATATTCCTCTTCTGTGTTTTCAGCAGAATGATGGGTCGTTTGTCATTGTTGGCCAACCCTCTTCCAATGATGGATCATCGAGCAAGTGTTTGATGCAGCGATGTTCACCACCAATGCTTTCAGTGTTGGAGGCTTAAACACAGAACAATACCTAAAACTGGCGAAGCAACTCACTAATAACTCCGTCACTATTGTAGTTGTGACAATTATATTCGTAAAATTGTTACAATTATTTATTTTTTCTGTGTCCATATGTTTGACACTATTATCAATACTATTTGTGATAAAACAAAATGGTCACAATAAGTTTATATGTTGTGATGAATTTTTTTGACACTAAATAACATATGTTGTGATAGAGAAGACTGTCATAATATTTTTTTTGTTGTGACGAAATATTGAATATTACAATAAATAGAAATTGTGACATTGAAAATATAAATTGTGTCAAAAAAAATAATTGTGACAATTTTTCAAGTTGTTATTTGTCAGCACAAATAACTCCATCGCTAATTTATTTTGTGACTATACTTACACACTTCATCACTAGTTCATTTATGACCATATCTGCAAATTGTCACTATAATCCAAAATTTTAGTGACAAATTTCACTATACTAGAAAATAATAATTTTGTCGAAAAATAAATCAAAGTGTATAGTGAAATTTTTTACTAATTATTAGTGACAAAAGAATCTTCACAAAAATTATTAAGAAAATGTCCAATTAAACGAATAAAGTGAAATATATAATGTGTGTTTTAATTAGCAACAAAATAAAAGAAACTATAAATATAACATGTATAAAAAATTAAATAAAAATACAAATTGAAGAAAAAATAGATAAATAAGATAAAAACAATTCTTACCATTTGTATCAAAGTTGCAAACACATTTGGCCAATTGGTCAAGCTTCTCGTCTTTGTCCCTTCACATTTTTTCATGTTATGAGTTTTAGACCCACTAGGAGTACCCTCATTCTTTCTTCTGAATTCTCCCTTCCTCGTCCCTCTAAGTAAGATTAAGAAAGATTAGGATTAAAATTTGCCAAGAAAAAATAATGACATATTTTTATCATCACAATTAGGAATAATTATAGTGACTCTTTATTATTACATTTTCCATCAAAAAAGAAATTGGTGTCAACTTAATGTTTAATCAATAATGAATTAATAATGACAATTTAAATTTGGTCACAATAAAATATTACTCCATAGTAATGCATTTTACAATTGTTGCAATCATTTCATAAGGTAATATTTATTGTCACAGTTATGATTAATAATAATGATTATTTGACATGTTACTATTATATCACTCATCGAGAAAAAAATTGGCGTCAAATTGAAGATTTGATTAGTGACGAAATGATAATGATAATTAGATGTCATCACAATTATATAGCTATAGTGACTATATATTTTTTTACACAAGTTATGACCATCACAATTATATTATTATAGAAAGATAAACTTAATAGTGACATACTTTTATTGTTACAATTTTGAATAATAATAGTGACTCCTTGATATGTTGCCACTATTATATCTTTTCTTCCAAAGAAGAAGTTTGTGCTCATTTGAGTATATTATCAGTGACGAATTTATAGTGACAATTTATTTTAGTTACAATAAGACATTATCAATGACGAGTTACTTGTGATGTAATTGAAATTTGTCACAATTATTAACAAAAGAGTGATCAAATAGCTATAGGTCACAATTACTCATTTCAATAGTGACTCAAACAATTTCTGTCACAAATAATTTATTTTCTGTGATAAAATTTTTCATCGTCACAATTAAATGGTCACTAAAAATCTTATTTTTTGTAGTGACATCATTGGGAAACCAAGCTCTGCTACTTTTTCCGATGTTGTCAAGTTCCTCTATTACCTAAAATCACCTGCAAGGCAGCAAGTTCAGTACTCTGATGCCTGAGCAGCAAAAAGCTAAGCTGCTCCACAGAGTCAGGGAGGGTCAAGTAGCACAAGAAGTTTCTGTAAAGAATTTACAAATGCAGATGGTTAATTTTGCGGCTGCTTGAAACAGCTTGTTGAGGAAGTTCGATAGTATGATTGCCGAGCTTTGCTTTCAATTAGCCAGTGTGGAGCTTGAGAGGGAGAAAGCAATGGCTTCCTTGCGGGAAAAGTTTCATTTAGTCTTTTTATTCAGGGAACTAGTGTAGACGAGCTTAATCTAGGTGAAGACAAGAGTAAATTATCTGTTGGTGACATAAACTAAAGTTACTATAATCGAATGCGGCATATAATATATTAGTGGCTGTTTTCTCTTTTATATTCAATTATAAGAATAGACCAAATATGGAAAGACGGACATGTTATTGCATTATCAACCCTTCCCAATATCCATCCAATTGAAAAGAATAAAAGTCAAATCTTTTGATTAAAAGTTGTTTGCTTTTTTGTTAATAAATCTCAACAAAGAACATTTTCCTTTTAAAAAGAATTCTCCATTCAAGATTGACCAGAATAAAATCCATTGCATTGCCAGCTACAAGATCTACAAATTGGATGCTCATTAATAGTGACAGGTACAGTTTCCTTTTACAAATCTATAAATACCAAGCATTGCCTTCCCCTTTAGAGCACAATAAGTCAATACTGAGAAGGAGAAAGGTCTTACATGAAGAAAAGACTGATGTTTGGTAGCCAAGGATGACTTGCCTGCGTCCTTTCTAAACAGCTTCAAATTCTCGTTACAACAAAATAATTCTTTAACGGCGTTTTTTAGCGCCGCTAAAAACTTTCCCGGCGCTTAAGACCATGTAGCAAAAGCCTTTTTTGAAGGTGTCAGGCAGTCATCTTGGCTAATCTAACATTTCTTTTCAATCATGTTACACCTTTTCTTCTTTGGCCATTATATATCTGGTTTGTGATTCAAGAAGTGTTATTTATATTAGGATTTGAGTCCCATAATTTGACATCTATCTGTCTGAATCTTTGCTCTGATATAAAATGACATGTATTTGAGTTTTTGCACGATGCTAAATTACAGTGATACAGCAAAGTTGAGATCGGGAGGCTTCAGATCTTAAGTAAAAGGTAAGACAATATTTGGATTTTAATTTTAATTTTTCTTTTTTCACGTTTAAATTCAATATAAATGTTATAAATTATTCAATGAATATATCACTTTGAAAAAAGTTTCAGATCTTAATGCGAATTTGATGACTTGGTGTAAACCCAAATTGTGTTTGGTGGCCAAGGATTACAGCAAGGACCATACTTGTTAAAACGTTCATGGCACAAGCTAAGATTGTGTTGGTGAAAAGGGAAAACCCAAGAAAAATGCGACGAAAAGTTGCATAAAGAAATAAGAAACATGATTTTATTAATTATTTGGCTAATTGCTTTATTTACGAATGGCCCGAGTCTTTATATAAACTTAGACTGATTGTACAACTTTTTTACGTAAAAACAATGGGCGAAAATTTGTCATTATGATATAAAATCTGGTAATTATGATATTCGAGTCTGTTCAAAGACTATACGACCTGCTTTTTATATAAAAAGAATCACATAGCTATTAGGGTAAAGTACACATGCGATCACTAAATTATATTTGAAAAAACAAAATCGTAATCAAACTTTTAAAAATGACAAAATGACAATTAAACTTTATGTTTTGTTACAAAATGGTAATTGTGCCGGTAACCTCCGTTAAAATAGTGATATGTCTGTTAAATTTTTTTGTTTAATAATACATTTAGTCCTCAATAATTACACATTCAATTAATCTAGTCATAATTCAAAGAAATTTAATAAATTTAAGGCTTAAAAGAAAAATAAGTGCCTAAAGTATACCTTTGTTAAACTTTAGGCCTCTAAAGTATTTTTTTTTTGTAAAAATAGGTGTCTAAAATTTCAACCGTTACAACTTTAGGTGTTTCGGTATTAATGGCCGTTAAAAATAACTTGTTGGCCAATTATAATGTTACACGTGGCGGGTTTTTATTTTTTAAAATTTTTAAATTATTTTAAAAAAATTAAAAATTGAAATTTTCAAAAAATCACCTAAATTACAAAAAACCCAAATTTCATAAATTCTTAAATCCCAAAATACCTAAACCCCTCAATCCGTCCACTCCCGCCATCGTCGGCCACGATTCCGGGGACGAAATGGAGCGTACTCCCCTCTCCCAAGCACCCATGCACTAATCGTCGTCGTTCAGCCGCCGCTCGTTGCAAATCATTCGAATGAATTTTTCGAATATTTCAACCTTTGTTTGGCGTTTTGCACGACTTCGGCCTATTTCCGGCAATGGAGTGGTAGGGTAAACAACCGTGATGGTCCGACGACGAATGTGGCAGGCAGCGACGTAGTCATCGACGACGAAATCGATTCAATTCGTGATTTGAGTTTTGGTGAGCTAGGAATTTCGAATTTGAGGGTTATTTTGTGAATTTTAGAATTTTTGAGATTTTTTTAAAAAATAAGTTTAAAAAATAATAAATAATAAAAATGAAACAAAATAAAATAAAAAATATTTAAAAAAATTAACGGTAGTTAATGTAACATCCCAAAAATTAGCCTAGAAGAATTAGAGGTCTAATTAATTGATTAAGGAAAAAATTAGATTAAATTCCTAAACTATCGAATTGGAAATTGGTTCATTAAGGACCAAATTGAAATGAGGTCAAGTGAACAATAAGAATTCGGTCAATAAGCTCAATGACCAAACCGAACAAAGTGGAAAAGTTGAGGTTTGCATGCAAAAATAAAAATGACATGAATAATACTAATTATAAGATAAAATCATAGTGTAATTGGGGACTTTATACATGAGTTAGTAGGAATATTAAGGGGTTAATTAGAGGGATTAGTTGGGGACATGACACTTTGGTCATACCTCATTAAATTTGTTCCTCACTTCCTCTTCCTTAGCCGGCTACACCAAATCCCACCAACTAAGTTTCCTTACTCTTTCACACACTCAAAACACCATATAGAGCTTGGGAGAATTTGAGAACTCGGTGGGGAAGAAGAAGAGCTTGCATGTTGGTGCTAATCTCTTAGAAAAATCAAGGAAAAATCGAAAGTAAGTAGATCATCCTCTTCTCAATCCGATTATAGTAATTGGTTTAGTAAACCATGTGTTCTAATGTGTCTAAAAAATTATAAAGGTGATGTCCTTGAGCATGGTTGCTGGAAATATAGAAATGTGTATGAATCCTTAAGGATTCAGAGTTTTAAAACATGAATATCATGCATGTAAATTGTGTTAACAGATTTGTAAGATCCATAGCATGCACTTTCGAAAAATTATAGAAAATGCTATGATAGGAACTTGGATCTGAATTTTCGATATGTTTCACTCTAAAATGTGTAGAATCATAGAAAAATGATAAAATAAGGTTTTAAAGGCTGTGCTAAAATCTGGGAGTGTAAATTGTAGTAACATGCAAAACTGTCCAGCACTAATTCGAGCTGGACAGTGAACTTTGAAAATTTGTAAAAATTAATCTACTAAGTGTTTTGATCTGAATTTTTGATATGTTAAAATTGGATGTGTAATCTGAATTTAGAAACAAACGGCATCTAGTTTGGAGTTGTATACAGGGAAAACGAAGGGTATCAATCTAGGTGGTCAGAATTGAGCTAAACTAGAAATATGTGAAATTAGGATTTGAAATTTATGAAATTGGTAAAATTGAGGCTTATGAAGCATTATTAAGTCGAGCCATAAATTGAAGGGTATGAAATTTAGTAAAATTGGTGGTCAATTTGAAGGATTAAAGAGTTAATTGAAGGAATTAGAAAATTTAGAAACTAGTCGAATTGGATTAAAATAATTCAGGGACTGTTTTGATTAAAATGAAAAATTCAGTCTTTAATAGCATGAATTGTATTCTGAAAATTTGTTATTTGTTTGGATTGAGTGTCTTAGATCTTAGAAGCGAAAGGGTAGAAGAAGAAGTTACTCCGGGATCAGCTACGGATCGGGCGAAAGGTATACGGATTCCGAATTAGCTCGGCGAATAGTGAGTGAAACGAATCCTTAGAGTTGGAATTAGAGTTCCAACTACCTTATTCTGATTTTTGGTTAAAATAAGCATGAAATTTGACTAATTAACCATTTGATCTTAGAAAGGGAAGAAGGAATAATAGAAATTGGATTTGGTGCTTGTGTTATGTAATGTTGATGTGTATGAGATTAAATTTAATTTGGTGATTGCTATGCTTGATTCTGAAATTGTTCATTGTTAATTGTGTTGTTGTATATGAACTTAGCAAATGCTGATTTTTGGTTGTTGTGATATTAAGTATGTGTGAATATCGTGACATTGAAGTATGTAACATGCCTATATGATGACTATTCCATGCATGCTTAAGCTTGATATGTTCAACTTGAGTGTTGAACTATGAGATGTGATTCTAAATTATGTGATATGAGCATGGAATTATATGAGAATTAATCTGAAAAAAATGCGAATTGAGCATAAGTTGTTATATGATTGTGTATGTTAAATTGATAATGGAATTTGAAACCATGAGCAATTAATCGAAAGGATTAATTAAGAATTTCTGAAATTCGATTAATTATGTATCTGATTAAATTAAAGATTTAAATGCAAAGCCCTTGGTGTGTACAGTCTGTTTAGGTAGTACGGCTAGCCTAGAGTCTGAGCTCAATAAGAAATCGGTACGTTAGTGTACTCGATATTGTGGTACGTAAGTGTACCTACTTGTTTAATGTCTGCGGACATTATGATATGTTATATGTGATACGAATTGGTACGTGGTACCTTAACATGGTGAATTTGATTCACAACCTCTGTTATATGTGACTTGATTACCTATCAAACTATACTATCCAAGGCATTTGCTAATTTGATTAATCGAACGATTAAAGAAAAGAAATATGAAATTTGATAGTAAATTGATGAAATTGATTATGGAAATATTCGAATGAAATGCTAAAGTTAGTGATTATGCTATGCTTGATATGCTATGAAATCTGACTTGTGATAATTTGATAATTGAAAGTTAATTTAGGTTTCATGGCTTGTATGTGTAATTGAATCATGAATAATGTTAATTTAGTGACATGTATTCGAATGGAATTACTTGGTTTCCTTGTGTACATATTCGAATGATTGATACATGAGATTGATAATGTTGTTGCTTATTTTGCTTGATTCATTCGAATGGAATAATGTGCAAAGTGAAACTTAAATTTGTTTGATCACAATGCTTAAATTGGAAACCGAATAGGATAGGGTTTCCTCACTAAGTACAAAATGTACTTACCACTCGAACCTTCCTGCCTTCCCCTAAATTTCAGGTGCTAACATCGTTGACCTCTACCCGAAACCTTATCGTACGAAGCCTAATCATGATTTTTCCTATCTTCGTCGTACTTATGATGGGTGGCTTAGCATTCAGCATGTTAGTGCAATTCGGTTTAATGGTCATGTTCATGAACTACTACTTTGGTTCTATATAGACTTTTAATGTTTCCCTATATTTTGTTATGTATGTAAGGGGGTAAATGTTGGGTATAGATCGCTCGTATATATGTAGGGCTTGATTTTTTTGTGGATAGTCTCTTTTTGTATAGGCAACCGTTAGGTTTAGCCGTTTGATACCCCGGTTATTTTGTAAAGGGAAACGAAACTCTATGGATGTATGAACCGAATATGATGCATATTATATATATATATATATGATGAATGTTTCGGATACATGGATGTATTAAATCACTTGAAAATAAATGTTATGTTTGATAATAGATTAATTACTTTGGAATGGACTAATGGCATGATATTCGAATAGCTCTTAATAAGGAATTAGCATTTAGAAATTGTAATAACCAATTGAAATTGGCTATATGTTATCCGATTGGAATTGAAATTTTAGATTAAACTTATTTGGTTAGTATATCATTGTAACATAGTTAATATGTTATTCAATTTGATGGTAAGTAGGAAATTCAATCTAACAGAAAATGTGATAAGCTAATCGAATTAAACATAATTAGTGAACTTAGAAATTTAAGAAATGGTTCATATGTTTATGTCAATTTATGTTGCAAAATGGTAAAATTATTAGAATGAATAGTAGATTATAAGATGTTGGCCGAATGGAATGAGCTACTTTTAAATGAATATAATGTATGCTTATGATTGGAATTGTATGTATAATATACATATGTATTATTGTGTGCATGGTATTCGAATAGTATATAAAATAAAATGTTACACGAATTTGTATTTTGTTAACCCCTTCCGCTGCCTTCTAATACGAATCTGTTTAAGTTAAAATAACGCTCCTTGCCCCTAATCCGGGTGAGGGGTGTTATAGTTAACACAAGGCACCTAAAATTATAACCGTTGAAACTTTGGGCACCTATTTTTACAAAAAAATACTTTAGGCACCTAAAATTCAAAAGTGGTATAGTTTAGGCACCTATTTTCATTTAAGCCTAAATTTAACCCCCAATTTTTACACATTGTTATAATTTAGTCCTGATTCTACAAAATTTATAACTAAGTACAACGTTAAATTTATAACAAAGTGTAAAAATTGAGGGTTAAATTTAGTCCTAATTACACATCTGCCCGTGTGTTCTTAGCTATAATTTTTTAGAATTAGGACTCAATTATAACAAAGTGTAAAAATTGAGGGTTAAATTTATTAAATTTTTTTGAATTATAACTAAATTGATTGAATGTGTAATTATAAAGGACTAAATGTGCTATTATACAAAAATAATTAACAGCCATGCCACTTCTTTAACACAGTTATCATTTTGTAACAAAACATAAAGTTTAATTGTCATTTTATCATTTTTAAAAATTTAGTTATTATTTAATTTTTTTCGGTTATAATTTAGTGACTGTCTGTATACTTTATCCTAAATATTATCAATAACTACCTAATCTATTTATTTTTTTTCTTAACTATTTCACTAGATACACATAGGTATTTGACAAAGAAATAAGTAATATAATATTATTAGTAATTGTGCTAATTGCTTTATTTACAAATGGGCTGAGTCTTTACATACACTTAGACTCTAACAACTAATGAATTCATAATGGTCGATTTCATTAATTTGATAGGGTGAAAAGACAGAACTCCTCGGCTCCAAATCAAAGCGGCAGTCTTCTTTTTCCCAGTCTTTTGGTTCTTTTAAAACTTATTGTATTATTCCTCTTTATTCTAGAAGCCGTGTTTTTACTTGTTTCACCTAATATCTTTCCACAAGTTGAACACGATCTGCACAAACAAGAAATTTTGTTTTTTTTAACATTTTTAAAACCTTGAATAGATATAGATTAAAGCAAAATCGAGGCATTTGGGCAAAAATTAAGGCATTTTAAAAGTATTTATGGAAGCATTACTTACATGAAGCCATGGTGGAGATCCGTCCTGCAAAAATTAAGGCAGTGAGAGCACCAAACATAGGCCATGCTGCTGTCTTAATTAAAACCCCTTTCTTTTTATGCTATAATTTGTTTCAGATTCTTGAAAACTTGAGAGATTGAACAAATCAGAGTTTGTCATAAGAGTAATATAGAAGAAAGTACGCCCTTTTTATTACACGGATGATTTCCTTGGGCAACAAGAATTATAGCGCTGACCAAATTTTGTGGCTCAAATGACCGAATATCTTTGCTTGTTCTAAGGAAACATACGTGGTATTTCATGGGTTGCTTGTTATATTAGATTTTATTTCACTTAAATAAAATGAAATTAAGTATTTTATTTAAATTTAGTTAATAATTGAACTCAATGGGATCCTAGTGATAAAGGGTGTGATGTTCATCTTAGGTGATCTAAGTTCGAATAAAATAGTCTGTAAATGTGTGTGATTTTTATACAGATATGAAACCGACTAAAAATATTAATTTTTTTAAAGTAAGGATAATTAGTTAATTTTTTACCTGAATTAATTCAATTAACATTTTTTTGAAAGCTAAAGTGATTACAAAATATTAACATTAACAAATATATTATAATGTTCCTTTCGTTTTTTTCGACGAATGTTCCTTTCGTAATCCCTAATAAATTGTAGGAACCGAATAAATTAGAAACTGAAATATTTTAATTAAATCGATTTAATTTAATTAATTCTTTGATCTAACCGATTATTTACTTAAAACTCAAAGCAGTTTTAGAGTTTTTCATGATATTAAGGGTGATAAAAAATATAAATAAAATTAATTTAATTGATCGAACTGAGCTAAGCTGTTCAAATAATTTAATTTATTTTGATTTTAAATTCATTTAAATAATTTGACCAAGCACATTTGATTGTTTGGTCAAATTGCTCATCTTTATTTCTTCATATTCCCGTAGACCATACTGTTATTAGTTATTACTTAATATAAATAAGATATCATTATTATCTTAAAAACAAAACCCCAACATCTAAACCCTAAATTATAACCCCCTACTTGTAAACCCTAAACTAAGACCTTAAACCCTACTTTAAACATTCGTGATTAGTTATTTCAAAACTTTCAAACACAAAATAGAAACAAACAATTAAACCTTATTCTTTGCTTTATATTTTTGGTTTAAAATTAAATTAAAATGCCAAATTAGCAGTAGCTGGAATAGCTCAGTTGGTTAGAGCGTGTGGCTGTTAACCACAAGGTCGGAGGTTCAAGCCCTCCTTCTAGCGTAATTTTTCTTTTTCATCTCATTTTCAACTTCTTCGTCTTGCCTCTTCCATTTCTATTTTTTTTATTTTACTGATTCTTCATACCTCTGGCTCGCGTACAAGTAATCCTTTAGTTCTGAAGTTATTTTGCACATATTCATCTTTGATAACAAATTGCTTGATTGATCCAGGCAAACCAAAATACATAACATTGGGGCCATTGTAGTATCTTCAGAAACTTGGGGACACTCAATCTGGTTAGTTTTCTTGTTCCTTTTTATATAATGTACATGTTGAAAATGCACAATCAGTTCCAAGTCGGTGGTGAAAATTGAAAACAATTGTGTTCTGGAAAATAATTGCTAGAAGGAGAGACCAAAAAATTATAATTTTCAATATGAGGAATTTCTAAATATTTGAGGGGCCAACTTAAAATTTTCAAACAATTAAAAGACTTATTATGTAATTTTTAAATTTTTGGGGGGCCAAGGCCCGTTGGGTCTGGTTTATGCTCTGTCTGTGGACACAGGTGGCTTGAACATGCGAAAAAGGCACAAATGCATGAATAATAAAATGAATTGTTCTATTAAAACACATCACTATGTGTTTAAAAACTAGGTCAAAGTAATAATGGAGAAATGAAATTACCAATACACAAATTAGCAGGTCTATTCAAACACTATGATTCAGAAAAGTAAAACAAACAAAACACAAATGCATGAATAATAAAATGAATTGTTCTGTCAAAATTTACAAATAAATATGTAAATACTTTTTTAAGAAATGCACAAATTAGCAGGTCAATTAGGAAAATGTTTGTTTTTTTGTTTCCTTTTTCATTTTGCAGCTTTTTATGTTAAAACCAAAGTATGGAGCAGCAGCACAAGGCAAACTTGTCCAAGGGTAATGGCATTTTTTATGATTTACATAAGGAAATTTGAATTATGTGGAAATAAAAGTCAAATTGTTTCGAAAATAAGTAAGGGTAATCAGTGAATTTATGATTTGAGGATAAAAATCCTTTGTCTATTTTCGGTATTTTTATTATGCCACAACACTAAAAAAATACTATAAAAGTAAATTCTAATCTCTAACTTTAAATTTTGAATCTTAAACCCTACACCCTATACCTTAAAAAATACATTCTATCCTAAATTTTCTAGATCCTAATCATAAATCATAACCTAAAACCCTTAACTTAATTTTAAGCGTGGAAACATAAATAAGGACACTGAAAAAGGGCAAAGTATTTTCATCCCATTTTGATCGATAAAAAATTGTGAATCCAGTAAAAACAAAAGTCTGATTTTTTATTAAACAAAAAAGTATTACATTTAAATTAAATATTGACATTTGAATTTATATAAGATATAATAATACAAGTATTCTTGATTAATTAATAGATCTTAATAAAAGAGCAAAATGAAGCCAAAAATTAGATTAGCGTCACGTCTTACGCTTGTGTCCAAACAACCCATCTCGGATATTGTTATCCAATCACCGATAGCCACCATCAGTATTTAACAGCAACACCGAGTCCGCAAATTCTCGCTCCTTTCTCTCTGATCGGATTCTCGTTTGACCCTTTTTTTTAATTAAAAAAAAAAACTACAAAGACGTTGGAAATGTCGGAGAGCGGCAGCGTCACCTGCGGTAGCGCCAATCAGAAGATGATACCAGTTGACGAAGCACTTCAGATTGTGCTCAGTGTTTCCCAGAAACTGCCACCTGTCACCGTCCCACTAAACCAAGCTCTTGGGAAAGTTTTGGCTCAAGATATCATTGCTCCTGACCCTTTGCCTCCTTACCCTGCGTCAATCAAGGTTTGCTCCAAAACTCGAACTTTACTTTCTTTTAGTTTTTTTTTTTAAGTGAAACCAATTTTGAGAAGTTTAAATGGGTAATCTTATTATGCTTTGATTGGTGCTTTCAGTGGTATAGATTGAATAGGCACTTGGGTGTTGGTTAGTTTTATGGTATGACCTTTGTAGGGCAAAAGATTGCCTTTTTCAGATACAGGTTTCTAACTTACCATTAGGAGCTTTGATTTTCATCCTGCAATTTCGTAGATATAGATATTGATTGATCGGTTGATCCAACTTTGCTTCATAATTAGATGGATTTGCAATTTGGAGCTTCCTTAACAGGGCATTGGTAACAGTGGATGAGGTTTCATTTCTGTTATAAAACATTTTCACTTTGTTTAAGAAGGAAGAAAACAAGTTGCTATACATCTCATAAGTTTGGATGGTTTTTAAGTTAATTATCTGAATAACGGAGTCTTCTGTTGCAAATATCTGATGCATTGCAGGATGGTTATGCAGTGATTGCGTCGGATGGCCCCGGTGAGTATCCTGTAATAACTGAATCGAGAGCTGGAAATGATGGGGTTGGTGTCACAGTGACTCCTGGAACCGTTGCATATGTGACAACTGGAGGTTAGTCTTCTTCTTCTTGGTATTATGTCTACGTGAACAGGTCCTGTTATCTTCTCCTGTTTTGTGGACAATTGCCATTCCATGTGCAATAATTTAGGCACATTTCCTCGTGGAGCCTCCAATCACTCTTATCAAGATTATGTATTATCTGATTTTTTTAAAAACTTTGGTGGTGTGTTTAGCCAATGTGATTACTTAGAGACACGGAAGCTAGCAGTTGAAAGTAATTGTCTTTAAAATTGAAAACAAATCCAGATCTGCTAAAGGGAGCCAAAATTGCTGATGAGAAATACGAGTGCTTATAGGTTGCTTGTTGGTAGCCTATATTTGTCCATTCCTATTGAATTAATCTTCATTTCTGGGGGAGGGGGGGGGGGGGGGACACATGCTCTTAAGTGTGATCATACATTTCCAAAATTGAGATTGACAGTAGTTTGAAAAAGGGGCTTCTTGTACTTTTAGGGCATCACGCTTGCAAGACTTAACTAGTTTCAGCATATTATTTAAGACTTTACTTTTTCTAAACATAATTTCTCCATTTTGGTTTTTTTTTTTTTGCCCCTCAGGACCAATACCTGATGGGGCTGATGCAGTTATCCAAGTTGAAGACACTGAACAGGTTAATGCTCCTTCTGAAACAAAGCGTGTAAGGATATTGGTGAAAACTAGCAAAGGCGCTGATATTCGCCCAGTGGTATGACATCATTTACTCCATCTCTTTGCCTACTTTCCTCTTCTCATCACTGCCTCATCTCTTTTCCTTTTTCTGCTCCAAACCATCCTCGTCTCTCTGATTTTTTTTCTGTCTTGTTACTTCCTCAAAGTCCTTGTTAGTTGTTACAACAACTGAGTCGATGATTCAGAAGATGAAGTAATATGTTCACAATCAATATTTAGTTATTTGCGGCCCTGGAAGTAATTAATAGGTACACGGGAAATTTGGTTCTATTCCCATACAGCCAAAGGGCTCAATTGGAAAAGTGTACCTTATTCGTGCACTCTGAATGTGTGAATACATGTAAGTTTTTTCATAAATTCCAGATATGCCCTATTTAGGCTTGTGGTTTTGGCCCAAAGGTCTCAATATGAACGAGCTATGTAGTTCTCCGTGCAGTTAGAAATAATTTACGGTCGTATTTGTTGTTAAAAATTTTGATGTCTGAATATTTAAACTTAGATCCCTTTGACATACTGGCAGCACTTGTAAAACTTAATGGTCTATAGCTTGTTGGAGAATAGGAATTAAGTTAAACTTTCCTGGCTCCTCACCGCCTATATAAGTTGACCTGACTTTGTTTATCCATGGTGAAATAGGAAAACAGAGAACAAGCAGAGCACAATGAACTTGACTGTGTTGTGTAGTGCGTGGTTTCTAACATTTTTCTTTGTAATGAATGTGCATTATCTGAAATAACTTAACATTTCCATGCTTTTTGTTATTTCAAAAGTTCAAGCAAGCATCTGTTTTTCAGGGATGTGACATTGAGAAAGATGCGGTAGTTTTGAAATCTGGAGAAAAAATAGGTGCTTCAGAAGTGGGGCTACTTGCTACAGTGGGTGTTACAATGGTGAAGGTACTATATTGCCCACTGTTTTGGTTTTAATGAATTTGCATAATCTGAAGGGTATGGCTGATTTGCAGGTGCGGCCTACACCAACAATTGCTATTCTATCTACTGGAGATGAACTTGTAGAGCCAACAACAGGATCCCTAAGTCGTGGTCAGGTAGCATCGGACCATCTGAGTTCAATTTTCATATTGTAGATTATTCAGCTTCCTAAAACAAATTTGTATTAGGTTTAATTCTCTAGTTAGACTTGAAGGTTTTTGCCCAAGCACCTCGCCTTCCCCAAAAGGGAAAAGAAAGAAGAGTTTGAAGGGATTTATTATATAAAATTTATTCTTGGTGCAAAGGGTTGAAGAGTTTGAGGATCATGAAATATTGCAACCATGATGATAGTGAGATCACTGTTCATGGGATGCTGGCAAGGCAACTTTGAAACAAGTTTTTGAGGCCTGATATGCTAATTGTCCTAAACTGCATTCATCTTACCCGTGGTTTTATTCAACAAAATGTCATAGATCTACAGAATCTAGGAGATATAAAGATTATTCATTGCCTTTGTTGCCTAAATCTCTTCCCGTTAGACGTTTTCTTTGTGGATTTCCCCAGACCATGTTTTGATGGATGAGCTTCTTTGTTTTATGAATTTCCATTGAGACACCATTTAGGATGCCTGATGTCTTATGCAGATAAGGGATTCCAACCGTGCGATGTTATTGGCAGCTGCAGCAGAGCAACAATGCACAGTGCTTGACCTTGGTATTGTTGGAGATGACAAAGAAGAACTTGATAGGGTCTTGGATAGTGCGTTTTCTTCAGGGATTAATATTCTTCTGACTTCTGGGGGTGTTTCGATGGGAGATAAGGATTTTGTGAAGCCTTTGCTTGAAAAGAAGGGGACAGTGCACTTCAACAAGGTTGTTTTCCATGTAGATTTCTTTGTGAGAAAATTACTTCAGTATAATTGGGCAAAAAAAATTCCAATTCTGTGTTCCTAATTGTATCTTGGAGCTTTAAATTTTATATTTTATCCCGAGCATCATTGAGTAGACAGCTATGTTAACTTTGTTTGGATTGGTTTCGTTGGCAGGTTTGTATGAAACCAGGGAAACCCTTAACATTTGCAGAGATAAGTTTAAATCGGGCAGAGAATGCACCAGTGAACAAAGTTCTTGCATTTGGTTTACCAGGAAATCCAGTTAGTTGTCTAGTTTGCTTCCATCTATTTGTGGTTCCTACCATACGCCTACTAGCCGGATGGACAAATCCACATCTTTTGAGGTTGCTGAAATTTCCCATAAATTGTTCTCTTTCTTTGCTGTTTGTCCATTGGTTAAAATAAAGATTGCACAAACTTCTTTGTGTTTGTTTTATAGAGTCCAAGCTCGACTTCAACAACCATTAAAGTCAGATCCAGTTCGACCAGAATTTTATCGCGCCATTATCAGATGGGAGGTTAATGATGGGTCAGGGAATCCAGGGTAAACTTTAGGGTTATAGTTTTCTTGACACGTCTCCTCACTTTGACTTGTTCTGTTAGATCCTTCTCGAACCTAATTTTATCTATAAGTGTCATGGTTTTGGGTATTTTATTATACTTTGAACACTATTGTAATTGTGTTAAGAGGCAATTTGTTTCTTTCGGTTTTTAGATTTGTTGCTGCTAGCACCGGCCACCAAATGAGTAGTCGGCTTCTGAGTATGAAGTCAGCTAATGCTTTGCTTGAGTTGCCGGCAACAGGGAGAGTTATTCCTGCTGGAAGTTCTGTCTCAGCCATTGTAATTTCTGATTTAAGTGATACTGCATTGAGCAAGGCTACATTGTCATCAGATTCAAGTACTACAGTACATAAAAGCATGTCAGATAAAATAACGGCAGATGGATCTCGGGATGCCTTGTACAAAGTAGCTGTTCTTACAGTGAGTGATACTGTTGCATCAGGTGCTGGACCTGATCGAAGGTATGTTGTTGCATATTGCTTCTTCAGATATTGAACCATTTCCTGGGTTAAGTTCCTCACGATTTTCTATTAAATGCAATGTATTTAGAGTTATTTTATTTCCAATTGAAAACCAACTCCAAAGGCTACAATAATCGACATAGAAAACTTGAATTTTTAATTGATGATAGGTATATTGGTAGTTGGAATTTGTTCTTTGCTTAATTCCCATCTATTTCGAGTCTAAATGTGCTAGGTCCATGATTGCTTGCATTTGGGATTTGAGAAATATTATTCCATATTTTATATACTATGAGGTTCATGTCACTTCTATCCACAACCCATCCATTGATTCTTCAACATATAATCCTTCTCACCCTGCAATCCCTAAATGCTGAAGAGTGAGACTACAAAAGTTTTTTTTTAAAGAAGCATCCCGATACATCATTTTGTTCTAGCTTTTCAAAATGGTCACTTTATGGATGCTAAAGTAATAAAGCAGAGTTGATGTTCCACTTCATTCTAGATGGATATGAAATGGATGAAAGCTTTGCTACAATATAGAGCTAATTGTTTACCTGGTGTTGATCATGTACACACCTGGCTATGTTTATTTGTGACTTATTTTTTCTAACAATGTCCTTCGAAAAGGAATGGACTCACCGGGCTCCCAGTTTAAATGCATCTAGATACACCTTTGAATAATTGTTTCGTGAAGGTCACATATGTGATGCTAAAACAAATGAGCAAAGCTGATATTGTCCCATGACAAAGTGAGACATGGGAACATTCAATGCTTTGCTACAACATTTGGAAACAACAATAGTACGTATTGCATAAAGGTTTATTTTGCATTTCAAGCCTTAGTTTTCTGGGTTCTTTTTTTTTTACTTTTCTTTTATCATTTTCTTGGCTGCATTTCACAAATTTTACCTTATGCTAACCATCAGCAATTTAATGAATATATAATTAACTGATACTTAACAATTGTTCCGAGTTACTTGGTTGAAGTTGAAGTAAATCGGTACTTGCTCCCACTGCCGACTTCCATCCTTTTATGCTTTATCACAGAGCCAGATTTCTGAATAGTGCATTTTTTAATATGTTCTAGAAGGCTTTTTTCCTTGTACCGTATCTTTCATATTTGGGTGCACTTAATGAATGATTATGAATTGCAGTGGGCCAAGGGCAGTATCTGTTGTAAATTCCTCATCAGAAAAGTTAGGAGGAGCAAAGGTAGTTGCTACAGGTGTAGTTTCAGATGATGTGGGAAAGATCAAGGAAGTTTTACAGAGATGGAGTGATGTTGATAAAATGGATCTTATCCTTACACTTGGTGAGTTTTTCTATCCTCGCTGGCCTCTTTTTTCGTGGTTGGATAGAGATTTCCCTTTTCGATCTATTTATTTTCATTCCTTTCTTAAAATTATACTGTGTTCGTTAAGGTGGCACTGGCTTCACCCCGAGAGATGTAACACCTGAAGCAACCAAAGTGGTGATTGAGAAAGAAACACCCGGTCTTTTGTATGTCATGATGCAAGAGAGTTTAAAGGTACAGAACTAAATTATGTCATAAATTTACTTTAGAACTCTATTGTTTTCTTCCAAGGCCTAGAAGGTGCTATCTATGTCAATTCAATCAAGCTAAACCAGATCATATTTACCTTTATAGCAACATCAATGAGAAATTGTGATAGATCTTGCTGGAATATTGAAAACGACATACCCATTTCAGATCAGAAAATGTAATACATATCGAATGAAGCAATATATCTAATCCCCACAAAATCATGAAGAGAAATGAAGGCCAAGTGGTGTTGAAACTTCCTTGGCATGTTTCCAAGCCAGCACAATCAAGCTTGCAGGCTTGAGCAAATATGTCAGGCCTTGGAAAGCTTATTTGCATGTTACTGATACATGATTGCGCCTATAATAATTTTTCAGCTTTCATTGTATGAATTGGATTTTTGCACAGTTGATTTATCGGTTCCACATGCGATTATCGTAATCAGTTTACTGCAGTTTGTCTTTGAGACTATGAAAAACTTAATATGCATACCATACATCTTTATTTTCTCTTTGATGTGTAATGAGACAATGCCGATTGTCTTTGCAATTATCCGCTTCTTGTCAAACCTTTGGTGACTGGGGGAAGAAATTAACCTTAAAAAGTCATACCTCCAAATCTTATTCAGGAAATGGTTGACATCAAATTTTCATATTGAAGAAGCATATGACTGCATATATCTAATATTCTTTTCTACATACATACATATGATGTCGTACAACATTTTGTGTACTCTTACTAGAAGGTCACCTGTAAACCAACCTCGTCTACAGTTACGGTTATGAAACATTTCTAACCTATTTTCTTTATGGAAATAGGTAACCCCGTTTGCTATGCTCTCACGTTCAGCAGCAGGAATAAGAGGGTCAACATTGGTAAGAATTATGTTATAATTTTATCCTTGCAGTTGATTACATCTTCGATTTTGCTCCGCCCCCACAGATTTTGTGTTTAATCTTCGCTTACATTGGTTTGGTGATCGTTTTTTCCTGAATTAGGTGATGTTTTTCCCCCTGAATTAGAACTCAGTAAGACTAGGTTGTGTCAGCTCTGGACTAATGCCAGTGCAACCTGTTGATTAAGATGCAATTCGTATAGGATAAAAGATCCTAAGGATGCTATTAAAGGGATCACCATAGATTTACTTAAGCATGAGAGGTCTTCAGCTATATGAATTAACTTAGTTGTGTGCTTAGCTAGAAATCAAAATTCCAAACCGTATCATGTAAAACTAGGAATTGTTATTTGTTCTGTTCTTTTGCTATATATACATGTTCCTAATGCTATCATTATATCAAGATCATGAACATGCTCTATTATGGTACATGTTTCTAATGCTGTCATGTATCCAGATCATCAACATGCCTGGTAATCCAAACGCGGTCGCAGAATGCATGGATGCATTGTTGCCTGCCCTTAAGCATGCATTAAAGCAGATAAAGGGTGACAAAAGGGAGAAACATCCTCGGCATGTCCCTCATGAACAAGCTACACCAGTGGATACCTGGGAACGCAGCCATAAGTTGGCCTCTGCTGGTAGTGTCGAACCCACTTGTTCTTGTTCCCATTAATTTACTTAAAAAAGAAGAGGGGGGGGGGGGGGGTCGCAATGTACACCTTTAGTGATCTTTGAGAGTGGAATCTTTATTTCTGACATGAAATATGTCAATAGAGATGACGTTGTCAAAACTTGAGAACTCGAAAAAGCAATCGGATTATCAATAATTTGGCGCAAATGAAAAAAAATTGCGCGAATAATGATATATTAAGAGGCTTTTTGCAGGGAGGAAAATTTAGGATTCGAAAGAACTCTCATTTTATTTCACAAGTTGATTTCTAACAATGTAGAATTTGTGTTCTAACAAGCTTGGTATATTAGAACTTAGAAGATATATCAATTTCATAGAAATGCACATTATCTTACAAGCAACAAACAGAATCAAACCATCAACGGAAAAGAAATCATAAATACTATTAATTAAAAAAATATATTAGACTACAGTGAGCACAGACCTTTTTCCTTGTTTCCTGTTCTTCAGGACCAATAAACAGAGGCATTTTACCAATCATTCCATTCATCGATGAAATCCCATCACAAAACGTTGGATACCAGCAAAATCAGATACTATGCTAATATCACGAAACCTGCCTGCCTTCTCATTTTGAATGTAGTCCACGAGAAACTTGCACTGCTTCTCTCCATTTGTCTGTAACGGGAGAAAAAACTCGGGTCAGTTCCATCCCGGTCTAGATGAACGAAACTTATTAAAGCATTAGTAAAACTGACTCAGAAAAAAATAGTAAATCATTGTAAATTAAATATGTATACTCCCTACAATTCATCTTCTGTTTTCCTTTCCTTATTCATGGATATGCATAAACATGAGAAATGAATCATGTTAATAAAACATAGTTCTCTACCGATTTTCCTAATCTACAGAAGTTCTTAAGAAACCAAATTTTCAACCTGAAAAGAGGAGCAAGATCATAAGCTAATTGCTGACAAAATTTTACAGTTAGAGAGGGGTAAATAACAACTATAAAAACTAGAAAGAAAAACGGTTGCCATTGTAGAAAAACAAAACAGTATACCTCGAAAGCGAAAAATCCTCCAGGTTTCAACATGGAAGCAACCCCATCAATTAGATGAAGAAGATCATTGGCTCCACTAGTACCACCATCTAATGCAAGTATCGGTTCATGTTGACCAACTTCAGCTTGTAGGCCAGATATGTCACCACTCGGTATGTATGGCGGGTTACTCAAAACACCAGCAAGTTCCCCTTGAACATCTTTCAATGGTTCAAACCAAGATCCTTTCCGCACCTCAACCACAGCCTATTCGTAAACCACAAGCAAGTTCTAAAACTGGACATCTCAGTATGATCCAAGACAAGAAAAGTGCAAGTTTTCATCCTATATTGTGTTCTGCAACAAAGAATTTAAGACTTCCATGCACAAGTTTTCATCCAAATTGCAGGCACCATACTAGGCACTGATTCTTTCTTTTTAATTCAGTTTCCATTTTTTTTAAATATCACATATTGTTAATCATACTTTGTGCATACTACAAATTAGGAAGCATTTTCAGTTTTCACTATGCCTAAGCCTAAACAATAAACACAATTTCAAACTTGTATTCATTGCAAACTATATAGCTGAAAAAGATCTAAAGAGAGAAAAGGGTTTATGAAATGAGTTACCTCTAGACCATATCTTTGCACATTAGAAGTGGCCACCGCGACTGCCACCGGACTTAAATCGACGGCAATGACTCTGCCACAAGCATCACCACCAGCATGACTTCTTAACGCCCTTGCAGTCGCAATAGCAATAGCACCGCTGCCGGTCCCCAAATCGGCCCAGACACCCTGTGCCAATTCCGGTGCATTGTTCAAAGCCACATCTTCAACCAAATCAATAATCATTTCAGTTTCCGGGCGAGGAATAAGAACCCCTTCTTGCACACTCAACACCAAATCCCTCCAGTGCTCACACCCGACCACATACTGAAAAGGTCTCCTTTCTTCAATCCTCTGCCTCCAAACACAATACATCTCCTCCAATGGCGCTCTTAACGCAACGCTGACATCAGGATTCTCGTCGTTACTCGATTCCAATCGAGGTAGTATTTTTGAATGATGTTGGAGTTCAATCAAGTCTTGTAGAAGCCAGTTGAGCTCTCGGCGGAGGAGTGTGGAATCTGGGCCATTGTCTAAGTTAACAAAAGTGGAGCCGACTGAGGATGCCAGGTTTTGGGCCCATTTATGCCATTTGGTCAGCTCTGAAAGAGAGGCGGAGAAGGAAGGTGGCCTTAGATAGAGTGGAACCTTGGGTTTTACATCAATGGAGGATAGTGATATTGGTGATACTGAGTTTGAATAACAGCGTGGAATGGGTATGGGTATTCGGAAATTCGCGCAAACTCCGCTACTCAGACCAGACAACCTTAGCTTCAACATGTCTCTAAACTGATCTTCTTTAAGATGTTCTAAATTTAGATTATACAAACAAAAACAAAGTGGTGAATATATATATATCCTTTGAGAGAAGATTAGGCGACAAACCTAGAGGCTAAAAATGGGTTTCTAAACTGCTTTTTTTTTCTCCAAATTGGACCAGAGATTTCACTTGATTTCCTTGCTCCGCATCCGTCTGTGAGATATCGAGCACAACAAAAAAAAAAAAAAGGATTGTGTAAAAAAAATTTACAAAGCTTGTGCATCAAAATAAAACTCTATATGAAAAATACTTTGATGCACATAAGCCCTTTAATTTTAGGGTTTAGGGTTTTAGGTTTTAGGTTAGGATTTAGGGGGTTAGTATGTAGGGTATATAATTTAAGGTTTATGAGTAAAATTTAGAGTTTAGGGTTTAGGGCTTAGGGTTTAGGTTGTAGGTTGTTAGGGTTTGTGATTTAAATTTTAAATTTTATAAAAGGATTGTGTAAAAAAAATTTACACAGCTTGTGCATCAAAATAAAACTCTATATGGAAAATACTTTGATGCACAAGCTTGTGTAAACTAAAGTTTACACAAGCCCTTTAATTTTAGGGTTTAGGGTTTTAGGTTTTAGGTTAGATTTTAGGGGTTTAGTATGTAGGGTATATAAGTTAAGGTTTATGAGTAAATTTTAGAGTTTAGGGTTTAGGGCTTAGGGTTTAGGTTGTAGGTTGTTAGGGTTTGTGATTTAAATTTTAAATTTTATAAAAGGATTGTGTAAAAAAAATTTACACAGCTTGTGCATCAAAATAAAACTCTATATGGAAAATACTTTGATGCACAAGCTTGTGTAAACTAAAGTTTACACAAGCCCTTTAATTTTAGGGTTTAGGGTTTTAGGTTTTAGGTTAGGGTTTAGGGGTTTAGTATGTAGGGTATATAATTTAAGGTTTATGAGTAAAATTTAGAGTTTAGGGTTTAGGGCTTAGGGTTTAGGTTTTAGGTTGTTAGGGTTTGTGATTTAAATTTTAAATTTTATAAAAGGATTGTGTAAAAAAAATTTACACAGCTTGTGCATCAAAATAAAACTCTATATATATATATATATATATATTAAACTATACTATTGACCACCGAACTAATTAGCGATTCCTATTTTGACCATTGAACTAACAAACTCGTCAATCAGACCACCGAACTTATAAAATCAACATATTTTGACCACCGCCGTTAAAAACCTAACGGTAGAGTGACGGAACTGCCACGTGGCAGTTAACAGAAAAATTTTAAAATTACACATTTGGTACATGTTATTTACACATTCTTTCAATTTAGTCCTAATTTTAAATTAATAAAAATAATAAATTATTTAATTAGGTGGTGACACATGTCAACACCTCATTGGAGGATTTTAATTATTTATATTTGATTTTATTAATTTATATTTGAGATTACATTGATTGAATATGATGCTTAAATATGATTGAGGCACTAGGTTTTAATCATTTCTCTTCCCAAACAAATTGTCTACCCTTTAATTAATTTCCCCTAGTGAAACAATTTTGAGTCTGAGCCTTTTTCTTGAAATTCACCATATTTTAGCCTAATTCATTTTTCTTAATTCCATTATTTTTGTCCCCTTTTCAAGACAATTGTCTTAAAAACATATTCGAATAAATGCAGTTCAGCAGAAAAAAAACATTGTGCAGAAAAAAACTGTGCAGAAACTGTTCGAATATGCAGTGCAGAAAAAAACTGTGCAAAAAAATCATTCGAATCTGCAGAAAAAAATAGCAGTACAGTTCAAAAAATACAGCAGAACAGTTTTGATTCGAATGAAAAAAAAAAGAGAAGAAAAAAATAGTTTCGAATAAATTTTTGGGATGATTTTTGTCTTGAATTTTAAACCTTTTTCTCAGCCTTATCCTACCCGAACCTTAGCCCCGTTACAACCATTTTTAAGACCTCTTGATTTTTACATCACATTCATGCTTAGTAGTGGAGATTAGATTTAACCACAAGTCTATGGTAATTCTCTAATTAGTTTTGGCTCGAGTGATTTTTCTACCCTTAAACACTTTGAGTGACATGAGCGATTCCTTGTGAGGGTACTTGGTTTGCATCATTGATGTTAGTAACGTATTGGAATGTCGTTTTTGCTTAAATTTTTTAATTTTGTCATTTATCTATTTTGCTCCTTATTTTCTTTCATGTTTAGGTACTTAATCATATACTTTGAGACTTCGTGAAATTAAGGATGACAACTTGAACTTAGGTTTGTTTAATTTTGAGATACTTGAGGACAAGCATCGGATAAGTGAGGGGGAGTTTGAAGAGTATTTATTTTGGTTATGTTTTTTGTCCTTATTTCGATTAAATATAAGTTTGAAGGACTTAACTGGGATGTTTTATGTTGTTTTCATGCAGGTTACGTGATGCTGGAAATAAGCTAGAATGCTGCATAAAATACCGGAGTCGTGGGCAGATTCATGGGCATGAATCAGGGCATGAATGCTGACTGGGCGCCACGTCAGCACCTTCTAGGAGTCGACGTCAGCAGCAGTGATAGCTTATCAAGCCGCTTATCAGATAGCCTATCATCCGGATTTTAATTTTTAAAATTCAAGCTTGGGATAATTATCTTATGTAATTTAAATTAAATTTGAGATTTATCATTTTAGTTTTTTAGGGTTTTCAGCTACTATAAATACCCTACTTTGGGGTTGAGTTAGATCATCAGTTACTCATTGTTCTCTTCTTCCGTGAGTTTAATAAAAGTTCTCTATTTTCTCCATTTCTATTTTCTTCATTTCTTTCTTTATTTAATTAAGTATGATTTTTTCACCAATCATGCTTAACTAAATCCCCTTTAGCCAAAAGCAACGCCAAACCCGACTAAACTCGTGAGATTAGAAAAGTACTTCAATCCTTCAACAACTCTTTTTTTAGATTCTTTGTAAAATTGATTAGGCAATCAGTCTAATCTTTAGGCATCTTAATTGTTTCATTCCGAGAGCGCGCATCGGATTGAAGTAGTTTAGATCCATCGTTGGGGACGAGGAAAAGCTTGTAGCCAATTCAACTCCGTAAGAACAAACTTAGTGGCGGTCCACTAAGGGGAATCAAAATCGGAAACAATTCTCATCAAGACGATTATTCGAGCATGGGCTTCTCCAGCACTAACTCAGATTTGAGTTAGCATCGATTGTCGTAGCTAACTCACTAAATCTTGGCTTCAAGGATTGCCCTGGGAGTCGAATTTACCCAAGAGAAGTAAGTTGCAAGAGTTGGGCCTTGTAGATTGTAACCGGCAAGAAAGTTGAAGAAAAACCAATTTCAGTGATCGAAGATGTCGTGGCAAAACGTAGCTTGAGGCTAATTCAATCCATAATCCATTTTCAATATTTATTTTCCGTTCTTTATATTTTTCTTTATTACTCAAATCACTTCTCTAAACACCCCTTTTATTTTTACAGGTTTCTTGGTCTAAGTCAGAACGAAAGGTGTTAGAATTCCTATTCCTTGCGGATCGACCCTTACTCTCGCTATACTATTTTTATTCTTATTTATTTGAGTTTAATGATTTATTTTGACACTACACGACGCGTGTCAAAATTGGCGTCGTTGTCGGGGAATACGACAAAGTACTAATATTGTTTCGATTGATTTATGACCAGGAAAACAATTTGAACTCATCCCGGAAATCGAACCACTAGCCCGAAAGTTGAACGCACAAACACTTTGGGAAAAGAAAAACAAACGACGCCAACAAAGATTTGAACGCGATCTAGAGATCACATCCGAAGCAGAGTCGAACTACGAACCAGATCCAATGGGAGACGAAATTCTAACTATTCACCAGCTAAATGTGGCACCCGATGGCCAGCAACCAATGTGTATAACCTTCCCAAATGGCGAAACACCGTTCGTGCTAAAAACGAGTTTGATCCACCTTTTACCTACTTTTCACGGCTTGCCAACGGAAAATCCTCACAAACATTTGAAGGAATTTCACATAGTTTGTCTAAGCACAAAGCCTCAGGGAGTATCCGATGACCAAATTAAACTTAGAGCTTTTTCATTTTCTTTAGCAGATATCGCAAAAGATTGGTTATTTTATTTACCCCCAATCTCTGTTACAACCTAGACTGACATGGCTAAACTCTTTCTTGACAGGTTCTTCCCTACGGCAAAAGCAAGCGAAATAAGGCGCAGCATCCTGAGCATTCAACAAAAAGAATCCGAATCTTTATATGAATATATTGAGAGGTTTAAAAAGTTGTGTGCAAATTGTCCACAACATGGATTGTCGGAACAAACACTCCTTTAGTATTTTTATGAAAGATTGACACTCATGGATATGAAAGTAATAGATGAGGCAAGCGGCGAAGCTCTAGTCAATATGACCCCAACAGCGGCTAAAACACTGATATCAACCATGGCCGCCAACTCGCAAAGGTTTAATCAATCTAGCGAACCATCTCGAAGGGTTCGCGAGGTAAGCAGAGTTTCTTTAGAAAATAAGATTGATAAATTAGCTGAAATAGTGCAATCTCTTGTTGCAGATAAAAAAAGAACATCTAGACTTTGCAGAATCTGTACTAGTATTTATGATTAGAATTTCAAGTTTAAATGTTAGGGTAATATGGTGATAATTTAAATTTTAACATATAGATCCTAAATTATATCTCTACATTTTGAATTCTAATCATTATCCTTAAATTACAAACCCTTAAATATAAAACCTTAAATTCTACACCCTAAATTAAATATATAAACCTTAAAATTAAAGAGCTTGTGAAAACTTTTAGTTTCTACCACCGGTGTATAAAATAATTACTTATCAGAAATTGTATTTTCAATCAACATAAAATAAATACAATGGTTAAAAAAACAAAAAAAAAACAATTAATTTAAAACAGTATGAATTGAGATCCCCTCATGATAATAAATATACAAGGCTTCGCATTTAAAAAATAAAAAAATGAATTTGTTCTAAATAAAAAAATAAAACTCCCTTATTTGTTTTTTGTTCAAGAATCAAAATCTAACGAAAGGAGATTCTGATTTTGGACAGGGGAGGAAAAAGAACAAAAAATTATAGTAAAACACATTCGTGAGCCTTGTCTTCTTTCTTCTTATGCGTCTTCATAATTCCAAACAATTTGCCTCTCTTTTTCTTTGAATTCTTGTCATGATGATGGTGATGATGATCATCATGATCATGGTCATGCGGGTGCTCTTCATGCCACTCTTTCCGTCTATCAAAATTCAACCAGTTCTCACACTTAGATTATCTCATAATCAATTTATTTATAAAGAAAAAAACAAGTTATATTACATTATCATTTAGCAATTTTAAACGTAGTAATTTACTTTTTTTAATCATAAAAAAACAAAATTAACCCACTTAAAAGTTCTATGTTAATCCAAAATAATTTTAAAAAATAATAATAAATATTTATATAAATATCAAAACACCATATGGATATCTATTTTACAGTATGGTAACGTGACAAACTATTTTATTTTGAATTTATATAATCAGTCATAAAGTACCATTTTGACGTGGATACCGATTGGTACATATTACACGATTTTACTAATTTCACTTTATTTTCGTCAATTTCTAACACGTAATCTCATCATCATTTTATCCCTTCTTTCTTCGTTATTTCATTCAAATTAACACATGTCGTAAAATTAGGTGTTGAAAAGTAATTCTCTTTGTATTTTAATAATGATGTATGTTGTATGCTCATCCCTTTGTGTCCTGGTGGCAAAGGTAGATATTTATCATCCCTTGGGACCCGGGTTTGAGCACCAGTAATGTCATGCTATGTGTGCCGTCTTTGAAAAGACTAAAAAAGTTGAACAGATGCTACCCTTGCATCGCACTAGCATATTCAAAAAAAAATATTGAATGCCAAATTTGTATAAAAGTTGAAATTTACGTGTTAATATAAACACATTAGTGTATTGCGACGAATATATATAGATTAAAAAAGGCTAGATTACTTCGTCCGTATATGGTGAGATATGTTGGGTGAATAAATTACCATGGTTAACCAAATCAAATGCGACCGTGAAGATTAAAATAAAATGATTTTTTTTTGAAATCTTTGAATGAAATCCCATAGAAGGTTAAAAAAAATTAAAGGTTAAAACAAAAAAAGTGAAATGACAAACTAGACAAATTGATTCGAATAGTCTAGATATTATGTTTAAAATAAAATGATTTTTTTTTGAAATCTTTGAATGAAATGAAATGAAATCCCCAATTTAAAGTTAAGAAAAAGATTCGAATAGTCTAAATATTATGTTTAAAAAACGACTTAAACTAGACAAATCAATTTTGGAAAAGCCGAAATTGCAAAATTCTTATTTAATTAAAAGTTAAAACATAATTAAATTGATTCTTTTGGCCTGGGCCCCTGCCAAGTGCGAAACCTAACATTCTTCCTCTTCCAAATTCTTTCATATTTTAGTAATTAAACTTAAGAAATATTAAAAAAAATGCCCCTTAAAACTTATAATGTCATCGTCTTTTCTTTTCCAACCTAAAATTCTTGACTTCACTCTATCATATTTATCATATAAAAACAGCTTTACCACCCAAGGTTCAACTATTGTGGATGAAAGCCTGACATTTCTTGAAAATTTCCCTCAAAATTAGGGGGGAGAGAAAATCAATCCAAACTTAGATTAGATGAATACTTGAAACCAACTAAAAGAAACTGAATAATGTTGACCAGGTTTGACCCCTATTAGGTAAATTGGCCAAGCAATTGCACAGAAGAAAAGAATTGTGAGCTCAGACCCTTTCTTATGAGATGATGAGTCTAAGCAATGGCCGTATTTGCAAATCAACTAACAAGAAAAAAAATATTTAACGTGCTCATATTTTGAAATATGGTAACAGTTAGTCAACGATAAGCAGAAACATCGAATCTTTCCAAATTGTTTTAGGGTTCATGGCAACTAGAATAGGAAGAAAACACCAAATTTTAAAAGATAATAAGACACTAACAACCCAGACACTAATGAACAAAAAACAGAGCAAACAAGTATGATATTAAGGTCCAGTCCATGAAATAATGCAAACAAAGAAATAGACACCAAACAAACAAAAGCTAGTAACATAGAAACATAGATGTCCTATTGATAGAAATAGAAATCTTAGCAAACTTATCTGCCCTGATCCCTTTTTTTTTACCCATTTTTGGATCTTGGTTATGATTGGAGAGATCCTTACTTGGCCATCATGACTTTGACGAACTCCTCATAGTTGATCTGCCCATCTCCGTCAACATCAGCTTCACGGATCATCTCATCAACTTCCTCGTCTGTAAGCTTCTCACCGAGATTTGTCATGACATGGCGAAGCTCAGCAGCAGATATGAAACCATTCTGGTCCTTGTCAAACACCCTGAAAGCCTCTTTAAGCTCCTCCTCTGAATCAGTATCCTTCATCTTCCTAGCCATCAGGTTAAGGAATTCGGGAAAATCAATGGTCCCATTTCCATCAGCATCGACTTCATTAATCATATCCTGAAGTTCTGCCTCAGTAGGATTCTGACCAAGTGACCGCATAACAGTTCCCAGCTCCTTGGTAGTAATACAGCCTGCACCAAGGATACAAATAAATGAAATAAATAAGAGTACAATATTTGTTCAGAAAACAATCAACACTAGTAAATACAGCTGGCCAGGAAAAAGAAAGGCAAGTGTTAAACGGAATATCTATTATGATAAAAATACACTGTAATATTTTAAGTTAAAAGATAGCTGATGAATTTCAAACTTTATAAACACCATAAATTTCTGCCAAAATACTTCACAAAATCAAATACATAATCAAATAAGAACAATTGATTATGATAGTTAAAACTTGTTGGATGTACCAAAACAAAGATATGAATAGCTTGGGCAGCAGTGCATTAGCCAAACTTATTAAGCAACAACAATCTAGTGTTTGATAAGTTTCAAATGTACATGCGTCAGCAATCAAATGTTTCATAACCCATGGATCTAGTGTTCTTCAAGCAAAAGCACCAAACATAATATTTCATGTTTAGCATTACACATCGCAAAATTAACCACTCAAACAAGCCACAAGTGTTGAATTCTTGTGTTATGGCAACATCATGCACATTTAGATTCTAGATTTTTTTTAACTGTCATGCATACTTACTAGAAACATAAAAGTTGATTCCAAGGATGAACCAATTGCGTCAATGATTTTATGACCAAAATGAAACTGAATAAAAAAACTAAGGAATCTTCGCTAATCATATTAAAAATTTACATGAAGAAGCAAAACTGAATCAAGATTAAACCAAAAAAAATCAAATCAGCAAAATGGCAATCTTAATCTTAGACATAAATCATACAACAAATCACAGAATAAAATGACGATCTATGCAGGTCAAGTTTGGGCATAAAATATATATCTCTAAGACTCTAACAGATCAAATAATTGAAATCAATGAGCCGATAGATAAAGGTCAACTAAAAAGAAGATAAGAAAAAAGAACGAAAGTGACATTCAAAGCGATAAAAATTCAAGTGCCAAAACAATCAATGAAATGGAGTGAAAAATAAGATGAAGCAGGTTCATAAATTCATAAATCGGAACCCTAGATCCGTCAAATCATTCAAATTACAAAAGAAAACGATCACAAAATTAAAGAAAGAAAGAAACTAAAGCTAAAGCTAAGTATCAAAAACTAAAGCTACGCTTAGATCTGCAAACCAGAGCTGGATCGAAGTTATTAAACCGTAGTTTAAAAAAAGTGAAAAGCATCAAGATAATAATAAATACAGAGAGAGATGAGAGAAAGGACCATCGCCATCCTTGTCGAATAGGCTAAAGGCCTCCTTGAACTCAGAGATCTGCTCGTCCGTAAGCTGATCGGCCATGGTCTTCTCTGTTTCAAGTGTTTTAAGTTTCTCGAAATGAAGGTGTTTAGTCCCGGAGGAAAATGATAGGAGCGTTTGAGCTGCGAGGTTGAAATCCTTAAATGAAGAAAACTGAAAAGGGAGATGGAATGGCAAATATAAAGGGCCCAACACAAATCAAGGCATCTGATTCTCTCCCACCCGCACGCATTTTCTCGCTTTCCTTTTTTCCTTTTTAAATTCTTTTAATACTATATTTATTAAACAAAATATTTCCTTTGAAAACAAATAGTAGTACATCTTATTATTAGATATTTTAGGATACCTTTTAAGATAAGAAAATTGAAATAAGTAGGGATGGAATCAAAAATTAAATTTAAAGGGATAAAATATAAATAATTATAAAAAATAGGAAACAAAGTTAAAATAAAATAAACTTAGAATCTTATTATATATAATTTTAATTGAGATTAAAAATAATTATATGTGTGTTAAATAACATAATAAAAATAATAGTACAATTAAAATAAAAATGAAAAATACATTAATTGATCTAGTGGTTAAGGATACTGTAAAATCTATGTTTCCTATGTTTGATTTTGATATAACGAAGTATTTTAAGGATTAAATTGAAAAACTTGAAATAGATTTTTAAGTTACTCAAAAGTTTTTAAATCAAGAAGGCTTTAATCTAGTTTGAAAAACTCAAACTCTAAAATGTTTTCTAAGTGTTCCAAGGCCAAATTATTGAAAATCGTATATGCGTATCGATACGCCCCTTACCGTATCGAAACAGGGTATCGAAACAGATTGTATCTGTATCGATACGCTCTCTCTATAAAATCACACCGAGTTTGAATGGCGTATCGATACGGTGTTACCTGTATCGATACGAATTTAATGAAATTTTAAATTCGAAAGCCTTAAATGTTTTTGACCGTTGGTATCAGTTGTTAGGTAACAGATTTTTAAAGAATTGGTTGTCCCGTACCGATACGGAATCTTCCAGTGAGCTTTGTAGGAATAATGGTATCGATACGGATCCCCGCGTACCGATACAGTAGGCTGCAGAAGTACATTTATGGTGAAAAGAGAGGGTCCCAACGGCTATATTCAAAACTCTAACTAACCACCCAAACGGCTAGAATTAATGGAGAATGTATAAAATCAAGCCAATTGAAGACTAGCAACAACTATTGCATCCAAGAGAAACATCTTTACAAAAATTCAAACTCAAAGTGCCTAATTTATCATTGTTGTAAAATCTCAACTTGAGTTGTGTGTAATTTCTATCTTGTTTTTCAATTTGAGTTGAGTGCTTGTATTAAAAGGGGAAAATTTGTATTGAAAGGTATTTTATTTGCCTTTTAATTCTTCTTTATATTCTTGTGAGTAGGGATGGCAAATGGGCGGGTGGGTGCGGATACCCCCTCCTCCATCCCCACACCCACCTAAAATTTTTATATCCACCACCTAGCCACCACCCACGGCAGGTATAATTTTCAAATCCACATCCGTCCACGTGGGTATATTCTTAAATCCATCCCCACACCCACCACCCAATTGGATACCCATTACCCATTTCGTACCCGCTTATGCCCGCCTGACAACAATCATATCACATAAAACATGAAGGGATAATGGCACCAATGCCCTTTGTACTTTGACGAAAAGTTCAATGTGGTGTCTGAACTTTGGATGCATTTAATGTGCTCCTGAAGTTTTCTTCCGTCATTTAGAACGCCCTCGACCCTAACACTGTTAATTTGTGATGTGGTATAACTAACTTACACTGGTGTAAGTTCTACTGAACTATAGCTAACTAACTATGACTAACTTACACCGGTGTAAGTTAGTTATTATGTGAGAAATCTGAGGGTAAGGCAATGCAAAGAACTAAAGTAGTGAACTTGAAATTTGAATAAAGAAAACAAATTTTATATTGAATCAGATATCTTCAAAGCCACATAATATGGTGGGCAACATACGGGGAAGACGGGTGCGGGGCGAGCGGGTGCGGGCGGGTAAGGTCTTAAATCCACCACCTACCTACTACCCGCGGCGGGTATGACTTTTTACATCTACACCCGCTCACTACCCACCAAACTCATACCCATCCCCACCCCAACTGGGGCGGGTGCGGTGCGGAATCCGCGAAATTGTACCCGTCTGCCATCCCTACTTGTGAGGGTTTGGTCAAATTTTGGGTAGAAAATTTGACTGGTATTGTAAAGGTTATCTCCTAAGCCTTGAAAATGGGAAGAGCAATTAGTAGATTGTTGAAAAATCTTTAGTGGTAGCTAAGGTAGTAGATGTAGAGTTCATTTGGAACTTGAACTACTCTAAATTGTCTAGTTCTTCAATTTTTGTCATTCTACTTTCTCCAACAAATTTTAAAAACTCAATTCACCCCTATAGGCTTTGATCAATCCATTAATCCATTCAACAAATACTAATAATATCTCATCTTATATGAGTTTGAATTCTAATTTTAGGATATAATGCAATTTTTTAGATAAATGAAACTTCTATACATCTAAGAAATTACTAAAACCAATACAATGCCACCCCAATGTGCACCTCTATACAACCAGAAAAGAAAAAAATCACTAACTAAGCACCTAAAAATTTGCTATACAATTTTCAGAAAAGACATATCTAAAGCTAACACTAAGTTTTCCATACACATCCTGCTTAATAGAATTGAAAATATCAGAGCCAAGCTTAGGACACTTCCTATGCATCCTTCTGTTTTGTTCTTGTCAAATATAATAATTGAAACCTCTCCAAGCAAAACAAATGATAGCCACCCTTAGCGATCTTTTCTTTTCAGCCTGTACAATCCACTCAAATTTTTCGTTCCAGCTCCTATAATCTATAATCACATCGCAGGCCTGTAAAATTAACTCTCATAGGTTCCTCGCATAACTGCAATCATCAAAAAGATGGTCATTGGTCTCCATACTAGCACCACACAATAAACACATGGTGTCAACATGGCATCCCCACTTTCACATACGACTCATAGTTGGCAAACGATCCAACACTACAAGCCACGAAATGAACGAATGCCTAAGGATGGTGAGTCCACTCCAAACAATACGATGCCAAGATACACTCTCCTGCTTGTGCCTAATTTCTTCCCACACTACCTTTGTAACAAACTTTCTTTAAAGGGTATCAGCAACACTAAATTCATCTCGAAGCTTAAGGAGCTTCCTCCAGGCCCAACTATGACTCGGCTTCATTTGGACCTGACAAAGAGATTGACCTTTCAACAGATAACTTTACACTCAAGTAACCCATATAGAACCAGCTTGGGTAAACAACAACCACAAGCAACACATCATGCATGCTCTGTTCCAGAAAGAGAAATCTTAAACCCTTAAGCCTCCGTCTCTTTTAGGGTGACAAATAGTACTCCAACTCACCCTAGCTCCTTTAGCATTATTCTTCACCCCCTTTCTATAAGAACGCATTACAAAGCTGATAGACTCTCTTAGTAACTTTCGAGGGTAACAAAAACATTCTGCACTAATAATTTTGCATGCTGAAAATCACAGCTTGAATCAGCTGCAGTCTCTCAGCGAACGACAAACTCTTCGAAGGCCAGATTTATATTTTCCCCACCACCTTACCTATGAGAATCTCACAATCATTAAAAGAAAGGTTCCTAGTAATCAAAGGCACTCCTAAATACTTTACTGGTAGCTCCCTCAACTTGAAACCAGTCTGGTCCTTCATCATTTGCCTCTCCTCTTCACTGACCCCAGTTGTAAATAATTCACACTTGGAGTCAATGCATTTTTACTTAATTAAAAAAAGAGTTCGGTTTATACCCATAAGAATCGAGTTTATTTTACGGCCAACCGTAAAAGCCTAGGTTAATGGATGAATCTAACCTCACTGAAGTGTTACAAAGGGAACTCACTGAAGCAGCAACACTTCAGTGGGGTGCAAAAATTGCCTTTAGAAATTAAACGTCTACCCTCGTTTACATTCAAAAGGGTCCTTAGAGGTTTCCACAGCCAGTCCGTGATGAAACACGTTTTGTTACATGAAAAAAAAATATTTTTTTGAATGTTTTTTATATTATCACATTGTAGTATTCATTTTATTTTAAATCTTCGATAATAAAAAAAGTTAGTATATTTTACATACAAAATTGTTTGAACTTATATATTTAAAAAAAAACAATATTCCTTTTTACGGACCCAATTCATGAGATTAGGTTTATACGTCCTATTTACGGGGGTTTAGTTCATGGGATTGTTTCTAATAAGTCAAGTTCTATTAAAAAGATTCATGTACCATGTGTTTTTCGTGCATTTAACCCCTTTAGCATGTTCGAATAAGTCTCTATATTTGTGAAATATGTATTTCCAATCATGAAATTATTTTTATGCTTTTGGCTTAAAAGGTAGGAAAAAAATGGATGGAAATCGTCTACCCTTTAACTATGCCTCCATTTTAAAACAGTGGGTCTAGAGTTTAAGATTTAAGGTTGAGGCTTAGGGTGTATGAAATTAGAGGTAGGGTGTATATTTTAGGGTTTAGGATATTAAAATTAGAGTTAAGGCTTAAAATTTAATTTTTAGGTGTTTTTTAGTATGAGTCAGTCATATAAGGAGATATAGTTAGGGGCAGAAGATTTTTATTCGGAAAAGAATGTCAAAGTTTTAAGGGTAAAAAATCAGCTAGAAATCTTTAAGCTGCCAAGCTTTCCATATTTCTCTTATTGGTTCACAAACACAATCTTAAATTAGAAACTACATTCAATATCAACTTCCCACAAAGCTTAGTTTCTAGTAGTTCCTCATAGACACGATCGCACTCTTAACATAAACTGCAAGCACCACGACCAATAAAACAGCCAAAACCATGTTCATAACTTTCCTTGGATTCTTTATCCCCGTGGCTAAACCCCCAATAACTCGTTCATAATGGATCCCTAGCTGCCTATACATATCAGCTTTTCCAGCAGCATATTGGGCAGAATCAGCAGGCTTTTCGCTTCTCGAGCCACTCTTTTCCTCTTGATCCGAACCATTCTTGTCCTTCTCCATCATCCTGGGATCAGACTCATTAGATGCATTGTTTTTGCTGTTATCTTCGGTTTCCTTTTGTTTACCTGGTGTTTGCTCTGGAACTTTGTCAACCTCCTTGCCCTTGGGAGGACCTTTTTTAATTGCTTGTTCTGGCACATCTGCAGCCCTTTGATCTGACTTCGGAATCGGGTTTTCGGATGACGGTTTCGCTTTTTCCGGCTTCTCGTCGGCAGGGACGATCAGTTTCGGGAACTTAACATGAAGCATACCACCCTTGTAATTTGCTCTGATCTTGTTCTGGTCACAATTTGATGGAATTGGTTCTTCCTTGGTGAAACGGCTGAATTTGTTGTTGTCACCAATTGGTCTTTCTCCAGATATCCTCAAGTTCCCTTTACTCGTTACTTGAACTTTAAGTTGATCCTTGCTAAACCCTGTTGCATGAATCACATGCATATTGAATATGAAACACAAAAATCATAAAAATTAGGACCAAGAACAAACCTGGTAAATATGCAATCAAAGTGTCATCTGCAGCTTCATGAACCCATTCAGTGTGAACCTCGAAATCTTCATAAGCAGGCTTCGGCTTCAAATCCATGGCTTTTGTTTAAAATCTTTGGATTAACACGCTGAGGATGAATTATGAGACTTTCTGGTTAAATTGTTGGTTTTATATACACAGAACAGAAACAATCCGGATGCAGAACCGATGAGCTTTTTGCTTTCTTTGGAAAGAATTATTCTTTCTTCTCTTGATTTTGTTAACCGTTTAAGGGTTTCACATATGCTTTAGCATCGAATAGTTGGTCACCTCATGCAAAAGGCAAAGTTCTGGTTCTTTGCGGCTTCGTAAAGGTGAAAACTCCGCGTTTTCTCTACTTTCTTAAATATAACACAAGTGTCCAAATCATGTCATTTTTTTTTATTTAAGTGTCTAAATTACTTTTAAATAAAATAAGTGCCTAAAATTTTTATTTTGGTCTAAGCAGGTGGTGTCTAAATTTTTTTTGGCTAAACCAAGTGACTAAAGTTTAAATTTTTGTCCAAATTTGTGTCTAACTTTTTTGTGAATTTGGGTTTTTTTGACCACGTATCGATCAATGATCGATTGTTGAATTTTTTTAAAATTAGACACCTATTTTGATAATAAAAAATACTTTAAGTACATATTTATCTAAAAAACAATTTAAACACCTAAATAAAAAAATGATGTCATTTTTTTTATTTAGAGATGCCCGATGTGGGCCATTTTGAGGATTAAACAATAGGAGGAATATTTGATAAACTAGTAGTAGCTTTAATTAGGCATATGTTTCTTCAATGGTAAGGAAAGAAGATATATTAACAAAGAAACCACAAGGAAAGGAATGAATTAGGGATGGAAACCGTCTATCTCTAATTATGTTTTTATTGGTGCTTAGGGTTTGAGGTTTAAGTTTGGGGCTTAAGGCTTAAAATTTAATTTTTAAGTGTTTTTTAGTAGGGCCATATAAGAAGGCAAGATTAGGGCAGAAGATTTTTACTCATGAATTAGAAGATAAACCAGTGGATTTATACGAAGTATATTTATTATTTTTAACAACTTTCATCATCCGAAATTATTTGGTTGTATTCATGAATAAATTTGAACATCTATACTTGTATTTATGTTTAATTTTCTTTGAATTTAGTTTATATTTATTGAAAATTTAAAAACTATATTTATGTTCGTGTACCTTTGTTAATGTTTGTTAACATTAAACTAACTTATTTATCAACCAATAATTGAATATGTTTGTAAATAATTAAAATATTTTCATAAATAATAAACAAAAAAATAATAAATAAATGTATTTCTCATTTTCAAAAGCAGTGTAAACCAATCTAACATAAATATCAATAATGATAGGAGTTAATTGTAGCACACTTTTTCAAATTATAATCCCCATTTTATATTAGTTTATAAAATTTTAAACGTTCCAATTTAATCTTCAAACTACGACTTTTATTTAAATTAGTCTCCATATTAAACATTTCAATTCCATCCCTAAATTATAACTCTCATTCTGATTTGGTCCTCACACTTTTAAATATTTTAATTTCATCCCCAAATTATTATTTATGGCACATCATATTACACATCAATGTTTATATCAAAGTTCGGGATGGGCATAAGACCTAAACCCAATTCGAGATATGTGTATAATTCTTTCATATATTTAGGGGTAATTGACTAATTGTTATAATTACTATAATTCTTTCACATAGTTAGGGATGTACATGCTCTTGTCTTTCAATTACATTCTTAATTATATATATATATATAAGGAGAATACGAATAATTACTATAAAAATACCTTTTTTTACGTTTCTTCCTTAATGCCCTCATTTATTTTTAATAAAATGAATATATATATATATATATATATATATATATATTTGTTTCGGGGCAAATCAGAGGCGGATTTTAATATTAACATTCGAATCAAATTTGAGTATGATGAAAGAGTACCACATGTCGGGTCGGGTCAAATTCATTTATAAAGTATTTTTTCAGATCAGGTTTATGTTAGCCAAAAATCTAATCGACCCGAATCGTGCTCATCTCTAATCATAAATAACAAATTTTATAATGGAGGTAGAGGGAAGATTTTTTTTGAAATATTTTAAGATTTTAGAATTTAGAAATTAAAGATTTAAAGTTATAGAATTTAAAATTTAAGGTTTATAATTACGCTAGGTTTTATAATTTAGAAATTAAAGATTTAAAGTTATGAACTTAAATTTTAAATATACATATTTGTGAAAAACTTTCTACGGTACACCAAATATTTTTTCAGAAAGTAATACCTATAAACTTTAATAAGTTTTTGTATTAATTTAACTTTTAATTCTACGTAAAATTTGAGATATTTATGAATTAAAGTTACATATGGGCTCAAAAAGCAAGTAGAAGCTGACTGGCGGGCTCCTATTTTATACCCAAAATAATAATATGGACGTACTAAATATTTAGCGTAGAACTTTTAGCCCAGCCCTAAGTAATAAGGAATTTGTAGGTTTCATATAGTAGATCACGTGCGTCCCATTTATGGGCCGAACCTGGAAATGCCGCAAATACGGTGCCGTATTTGCCAAATTCCTGGCGTTTTCCCTTTAAAATCATATCGCGGCCTCTGGCCTGCAAATTAAACATTATTCAAAAAGAGAAAAAAAGAAAGAAAAAAACCAAGAAGAAGAAGAAAAAGAGAAGAAAGAGGAAAGTAAAAGAATTTGCAGTTGGGAGAGTAGCAGTAACTCGGTGTCCAGTTGGGAGCGAATTGGCAGATGGTTAAGAGATAGAAAAATGGCGGTGGAAACGAATTTCGCATCGTTGTTTGAGAAGTTGAAAGTGGAAGATCCATGGCTCCCTGCTCGAACCTGGGAATCCATTCCTTCTCAAAGCGGCCCTCTTCCTCCTCTTCCAGCATCTCAATCTCCAATTCCATCATCTTCGTCAGTCTCCGTAAGCATAATCCCTCTCTCTCGATAATTTATATGTACGAATTTTCAGATCAGTTTTACTTGCATATTTCAACAATCTACTAACCACGACATTGCCAGGGTAAGATGTGATGTTTGATTTTCGTTTTTAAAGTAACCGTGTTTAGTTAATTGATCTGATAAGAAATTTAAATTTAAAATATTAATAACTCTTAAAAAATTGCATGACTTTTGTTTTAAATGAAAATGTTTGAATCTATGTTAAGTTTGAGTTATTTTCCCATTTTTAATTGTAAATACTTTTTTAATCTTTTCTCATTGTTAGGCCAGTAGCAAAAAGAAATAACCAAATATTTGTTGTTTGGATTAAAATTCTACTTTACTGACCGCTTTTATGATTTAAATAAGTGGTTGATTGGCGAGCTGGATCTCTAGTTACGCATAGTGCACCAAATTGGTTTAGCCAGGTAATCATTTGCGTGGGTTACAGAGAAATAAGAAAATGGAAATTTAACTGGAATGAGCTCTGCTGCAATTCTGTGGTTATCTATGAAGCAAATACTTCTGTCAAGGGAGTGTCCAAGTGTTGGAAACGGCAGGATATGCGTTGGACATGTGGGCTCACGTCAAAAAAATACAAATAAAATCGGATACTGTCAAAACATAGTCAAGAATGACTATGCCATGAAGGGTTTTTTTTTTAATAATTTTAAATTTTCTGCATATTCTTTTAAATATGAAGTCAACAATGAGAAATTTTCTGTCATACCGTTGTTTTAATTTTTTAAAAATTTATTTTGTTGTGTGCCTGTCACGTCAGTAATCAATGCTTCCTAGGTGCTTATGGATTGTGCAAAGCTATGGTGTTTTTAGAATGCAGTCTGTGCTGTTTATCAGCAAATTTGATTTATAGGAGGTCCATTTTTAGTCACCAGAAGAATGTTTACTCTTTCAGACTATAATGATAGATGCTGGTTTGCGGTGATCCTACTTAAAAATATGATCAAACCATATACATTATTTTTAAGCTGCAGTCATCAATTTTATTTCTTTATAATAATTGTGATGCCATTTTTGTACAGGAGGCAACTTTGGTGAGGTTAGCGCTGAATGCACTGCAAGGCGTAGAATCATCTCTTTGTAGCATTGAAAAACTTTCTGCTGCCTTTTGTTCCGATCCTGCGGATAGGACTTTCCATCAAACACCTAGTCTTTGGTATCGGTCTTCAAGCACTCATGCTCTGGGGAAGATTCTCAAATCAATAGGCTGCTCAGGTTTCTTAGTTTTCCTTCTCCGTAAGTTTGTAGAGTATTTTACAAATTTGAATATCAATGGAAATTCATTTTCACTACAAAAGGGCTGGGAAAGTTCTCAAGCAGCAGATAACCAGAATCATGGTGGTCAAAAAGTACAAGAGGAAGAGGGTCCTAAATATAGCCTTGTTAATCAAGCATTCTCTGTAGCTGTAGGAAAGGTTTTGGAAGGGTACATTTGTGCACTGGACACATTATATGCATCAGTAAATGTAAGACGTTCATCCAAGAGTAGTGAAGTTTCTGCAGGCGTGTCTTCTGGCTGTCTCACAAGTGTAGTTTACTCAGAAATTACGCTATTGGAGGTATACCTGCACACAAAGGAATTGAGAACCCAGATTGAAGCTCTTGGGAATATATGCAACCTGCATAATTTAGCTCTTTGCTTCTCAGAATCTTCTTTTGAAGAACTAAGTTATAAAGCAACCTTGGGATTTCATAACTTCTTCAGGGGAGGTGACCTTCTTAGTTACTTGTATACACAGCTAAAGGTTAGTTTAATTGACCTTTGAAAAATGGTTAGTCTAATTGATTGTTGTATTGTTGATAGTTTTACTGGAAATTTTACTTTTTAGTCTTTATATTGGTCAAGCTTCATATCAACGTTGGATGATCTGAAGTCTATAGCCTCTAGAATCTAAAGCCACTATGTATGGTTCTTGATTGATTGATCAACCAGACATTGCAAGTTCTTCTTTGCTTCAACTTATTTGAACATCAATATATAAAGTTTATTAAGAACCAGAACATCCTATTGCTGAGAAATATTTTTAACCCCTGTGATTCTGCTAACTAACATTCTTGTAGCCAATTCTTCTTGTAGGTTGCGGACCCTGCTCACGGTGCTTTACTCAAGTTTCTCTTTCTTCGGTCATGTGAACCTTATTGCGAGTTTATAAGGTCGTGGATATTTAAAGCTGAGATTAATGATCCTTATAAGGAGTTTGTTGTAGAATACATTGATACACTACAACATTATTCCTCTGGTAAAGCCGGCATCTCAACTGACTTTCCGGTTGCTAGTATTATGGTAATAAATTTTGAGTGGTTTAATTCAATATCTTTATTTTTTTTTTGATAAGAATTCAATATCTTTATATATTTTACATTTATACTCCCCTGTCAATTATGATCCTCTTAAATGTGATTATGTGTCAGGAACGGAATGGAGTTGCTGTTCCATGTTTTCTGAAGGATGCTTTGGTTCCCCTTGTCAGGGCTGGTCAGCAGCTTCAAGTTCTAATGAAATTGCTGGAATTGCGGAAATATGTTGATCCTGGAGACTATACTTATTCAGATTTTCTCCCTTGCTGGAGTGGTTTTTCTGGCAGTAATCCATTTTATGCTTCTTCAATCACTTTTGGCAAAGAAAATATAGAAGCCTTGGTTCTAATGCGGAATAGTTACTATGAGAGGATGGAGCAGAAACTTGAAAACTTACTGACAGGGTTGGAATTCAATTATCAACAGGTATCACTGTTTTTCTTGTAGATATATTGCTTTCTTATCGTGTGCTATGTAAAGGCAGATGATGAGAAAAATATGCAACTATAGCTTGGTTTCAACTAGTGTGTTATTGTGTCTCTCTTTTGCTTTTAACCTTTTATCATGGTTCATTATTTCTATTTCCAGCTGTAAGCATCTATATCACATTGCCTGCTGTCTGGGCCATTGTTCTAGATCTTATGGAGTACCTTTGGTCTTGATTAATCGACAATAATTTAGTGTTCTGTTTCACTTTTTATTATACGAATACTGAAATCTGATTAATGATTTGTTATTGTATCACATCATACCATCAGATATGCTATCTTTATAATTGTATTTCAGGTTGACTTAACTATAATTTGTCATCCCAACTGAAAATAAATAGATAGTGATTTGTGCTTTAGTTGCTCATTTAGAAACTTCTTAGACAGTAATCAATAATCATACGCACCAATTATTACTTAGGACATGGTCCTAAGTTGAGCACAATACATCATCGAATCCATTTATTGGAAACAAATTAGTTTTCTTGCCAGTGCTCCAAGCATACTTTTTTATTTTAAAAATTACTCCTCTTAGATGCTTTGTATGCTAAGTACTTCAAAAGATTCTGCATAGAGATTCCTAAATTTCTTCTGTTCTTCTGACTTCCATTCTGGAACTAGGAATCAGTAAACTATATCTGGAATTGATAGACTTGATAGGGTAAACCACGTGAATCGTCCTTTATAACTGGGTAACTTTTCAGGTCCCCCCCCCCCCCCCTTCTTAACCCGGCTTTAGTCTCAGTGATAAGCCCGAGTTGTGACATGTTGGAGGTTCCATTCATTGACGATGGACAATTGTTATGCTTTTTAATGCTGTTTTGCACAGTTCTTTCTGTGCTTACCCAAATTTCACTGTCCAGGTCATTTCACATTGTGCCGAACCTCATTTCTTTGGTACTAGCGGAGGCACTGAAGATTCACTCACAGTGGATGCCAAATTGGTTATTAATTCAACAACAGAAGGAAGTTTCTCTAATACGTAATCTTTCTCTTGCCCTCTCTGTGTTAAATACTTGAAGGGTGTCCTTGCATACATCCAATTGAACTCTTTCCTAAAGACAATAAGACCAATGGTGCAAGTAATCATGTAGGCTTAGGGTTCAATAATACCTATATACTTTATTATTTAAGTGGAAAAAGTTTTCTATTCTGAAGGATTGATTTGGTAAGGGAGCATTAATCTTTTGAGTGCATAAAATTATTCTCAATTGCCTAAGAATTTTATTATTTTGGATTGAAAAGTTTTAATCATTATGGTGATGTGGCTCAAATTCAAGGGTTTGAAAATAATAAGAAAAGTCAGAGCCCAAAATATTGCTTAAGGGTATGGCTATGATCATAACTTGGGAAAACTTGGTTTGGAATTTATTGTTTCCTGGTATTATAGGTATTGCGAAAGCTGTCAATACTGTCTACTTAATTTAGGTCAAGGTTTGGAAAAAAATTAAGGACCAGTTGCAGGTTTCAAGTGCATTTGGAAGATTTGGAAGAAAAGGTTAAAGATCTTGGTTCTACCTAGGGCCTAGGGACACTGCTCCTTGGTGCAAACTCAAAAGAGCATAACTAGGACTTGATTTTTCATTATCAACATGTTTAATCTCTTGCATACTTCTTTACTATTTGATCGTTATCTGATTTCTTTGATTTTCAGGTCTCACAATAATGATTTTGATGACTCTAGTACAAAAGATGGATCCTATCATGAAACAGATATATTTGAACCATTTGAGTGCTCATCTACGAGTAGTCTTGAAGAACATACTGAGTCTGAGCAGTTGCTTGAACACTCTAATAATTTAGTTTGGCCTAAACAGAATTATTTTTCTTCACTAAGCTTTTCTGTTAGTAACCCAGTTAGTAATTCAGTGAAACAAGCTTTGCAAAATGGAATGTCTGAATATATGGAAAGCGGTTTACTGGCTGAAAGAACTGGCGGGCATGACAGTTTTATAGGTTCTGAACCTAGTGGGATATATGAGCACTTATCTCTGCACATTGAATCAAATTGGTTGTGTGCAGAAGCTGAATCTGCAAAGATTCTACCTTCTAAAGGTTGGTCAGTTGGTGGTTTAAGCTCTAATGCTTTTTATATTGATGGTGATGACCGAGATGATCAATGTGATTCTGGAAAAAAGACGGGAAAATATAACACACAGTTCTTTGATAAATTTGTGCAGCATTTTAATGGATCGATTGCTATTAACAATACTTCAGTAGTGAACCTCTCAAATGAGGGTCAACTCGAAAAGGGCTCTACTTCAGGGTTATTCCAATTGCAACAGTTTGAACTTACTTGCAATGGCAACCTTTTAAGTAAAAACCCAATGGTGGCAAACAATGGTTTTCTCAGTCTGATGCACAAACCTGGTGACTCAAGCAGCATACCTTGTTTTGATTTTTCTTCAGTTGATGACCCTTGTAAGGTTTATGTTAAAAGGCTAGCTTATGCGGTTACACATGAATTTCCTGAGAATTCCAATTCTATGACAAATGGTAGGGGTAATCAAGATGATAAACAAAGCTATGGAGGAGATGTTCTCTCGGTTGACAATTCAAAAGGTCCTTATGCTGTTCCAACTTCGGAGTTAAAGAACCTAAACCAAGATGTCATTTCAACAACTGTTTCTGGTGGAAGTTATTGGGAGAGTTTGCTTGGTAGTTCTAGCACCCCTTATAGTAGTAGGACTGGAGATATAAAACTGAATACATCGTCCACGTTTGAGATACCACTTGACTTTGTAATTGACAAATGCCTACTACAAGAAATCTTGCTCCAGTATCCTTGCTCATATTCTACCAGATGTAGAGGAAAGATGATCATATTTTCCAATAATTCTTTCCATATGCCGGTTTATTTTTGCTTGGTTCATTTATATAGAATGACTTGTTTCCTGCATTTACGATTTCCATTGATATTTGATTTCATATGATTATAGATCTACCTGTAGTGGTATGTGCTAGCAAAAGTTGGGTGTCTATTTAATATCCAAAGAGCAGACAATTGGTGATATACTTTAGTGGTTGTTACAGCATATGGAACGTAAGATTTTAGATATATTCATTTATCATGGAAAATGGAAGCTTTTCTTCATTCTCCAGCCCCCCTCAGCCATGCAAGTGTTGATCAAATCTATATCCAATTCACGTTTCTATTTGTTGACAAATTTTGTGTTGGCATGTGTTTTTTCTTAATTATTTAAGATATAACTATGTCAGCAAGTTAACCATCAAGATACTTGAAGAAGGTTTTGATTTGCAAGAACATTTGTTAGCGCTGCGGCGATATCATTTTATGGAACTTGCAGACTGGGCAGATTTGTTTATTATGTCCCTTTCCCGTCATGTATGTCTGTCTGTTTTATAGTCACTTAAATGCCTTATTATTTGAATATTGTATGCGTTTTCAGAAAGATAGAAATGAATATTGATTACTTACAATCATTTCCTTTTACATGGAATGAACAGAAATGGTGTGTTACAGAGGTGGATCGGAGGCTCTCTGAAATTCAAGGACTTCTTGAGTTGGCAGTGCAGAGGTCATCTTGCGAAAGAGACCATCATAAAGATAGGTTATTTGTATATGCAAAAGGGCATGGGATGATGCCTCTTTCAACTTCTACAATTGGTACAATTTATCAGTAATTCATTATTGCAAGTCTTCTCCTTTATTTCTCAAAGCTTGACATTCTCAGATCCTACTTTTTTCCTCTGCTCCCACTTTCAACCTCCACATTAGAATTCATTTCGTTTATTTATCATTTTCTGATCGCTGTTAACACGGCAGGTGTTCATTCGTTCGACTTTTTAGGTCTGGGCTACCGAGTGGATTGGCCTGCCAGCATTATTTTGACTCCTGGTGCATTGAAAATATATTCCAATATATTCAACTTTCTGATACAATTGAAGCTTGCTGTTTTTTCATTGACTGATGTATGGTGCTCATTGAAGGTACAAGAGACATGAATTTTCAGAGATATAGCCATTTACACTTGCATATGCATGCAGGCAACATATATCAGAACATATACCAAATTGGTGCTTAATTTATTAAGCCAAAGCCAGTTGTCTTCATTCTTCTTGGGTTAAATATGTATATTCCAATTTATAGTTCTCTGTTTCAACTTCTCTTGGTTCAAGTGTTGGTAAATTACCCATGTGGATATTGTTTCTCAGTGTTAAACTGAAAACTGAATGATCTTTAATTCAATCCATTTTATTTTGTAGTCCATATTTTGTCTCATCTGATCCACACTGTTCTCAAAACATTGAATTTGCATTCACAGTCTTTATATTACTTTCTGCGAATTAGCACTTGCGACATGAAAGACTTGGATTTTTGGCACTCATGGATATCCATATGAATTCAACTCTTGATAATATTTAAATGTTTGTTACAGGATGTAGTGCAGTTGATCTGTCAAAAACGTCATCGTATACTACATGAACGAGAAGTGGGCCATTTTAACATGTTAATGAAGTTGAGGTATAATCAATTCTTTTTAACTTGAGTGCTTTTTTTTGTTAATAATAGTTATTAGTACTATTGTCTCAAAGCAAAAACCTTTCTCTCTTGACTGGGCATCTTTCCTTAAAATTTGGCTCGGAATTTAGCATTCATTGACTGTTCAGCTAATATTTATTTCGTCCTCCAGCCTTGACTGCTGACAAGCATGGGCCGGGGGGGGGGGGGGAAGGATTGTCTGATAGCTTTATTTTAAGAAATGGAACTTTCTAAATGGTATTCCAATCTTCATTCTTTTTTAAAAAAAATGTGAAGGTTCTTTAGGTGCAAGTGACCTTTTTTGTCCCTTTTTTCCTTAAAATTTTTGTCCTAAAGTCAATCTACTTTCTAGTTTCTTGAGGAACACCGACTCTTTCTTCATTTATAGATTACCTGGAGGACAGTAAAGTATCTAACGAATTTTTAGGAAAATGGAGAATTAGCCTAAAAGAGGAAGAATGAATTATAATTTCTGCTTTTTGACAATTTAAATCTGATTATGCATTTTATGGTATCTTACTGTCAAATTCTTGTGTGTGATATTGGGGAAAAAAACCTAAAATAGAAACCACTGTATAAAAGGTATCAAGCATTAACTTCGTTTTTGTTTCTTTCCATGCCAGGCATCAAGTCAATCATTTTGTATCTACATTACAGCAGTATGTACAGTCACAACTATCACACGTATCATGGTGCAAGTTTCTTCACTCCTTTAAGCACAAGGTTTAGGAGAATTCTTTTTCACATTGTTTATCTCTTCAGCCTATTGTGGTTAAGTTTACCTTATTGGTTTCGTGCATTGCCTGTCTGAATCCAAGTCATTTTAGTCATTACTCAGATTATGGTTTTAAGTACAGCATAGAAAAAATGTGATCAGTATAGCTGATCCCTTGCAATGAGAAAAAACATGGGTTGTTTTTATTGTTTGTTAAGCAACTAATTTTTTCCCAACCCTGCAAAAGAAGAAAATTTTGCACTAAAACCTATCTCAATTGAAGAAATATCTAATTAAAAGAAAACACTAAACCATGTTAGATTGATTTTTATCAAGTACCCATGTACCAACAAAGCTATGTTTTGATTTCCTGATATATTTGCCTTATCATCTAAAGCCTTCTTCATGGATATTTTACATTTTGCTTTTCCTTACTCCTTGTATAATTACAGAGCCTTAAATACCATAATCAGCCTACCTCTCCTGTTTGTCCAGATTACTCTTTAAATGTTTTCCCTGTAGACTGTAGTCGGATATTGTTGTGGAAGCAAATATGAACTCAACTCCATCTCATATTTTTTAACGTGGCTGGGTTATACAAGAGATCCAGTGTGACTTGAAAAATAGTTTGGATTTAACCTTGACGAAATGTCATTATTATGAAACTGCAATATTTGAATAAATTAGATACGGCATATAATTATGCTTTTAATTGTATTTTTAATTTCTTTCTATTATTAGTCCATTTCGAAATTGACTTTTACTTAATTCAGTTCTTGAGGAGAATTTTATGTAGTTTGTTCACTTGTTGTTATGTTATTGAGACTTGTTCATGGTTCTACAGGTCAAAGATATGATGGATATTGAGTCAGTGCACATGGCATATTTAACTGATTCACTTAATATGTAAGTGTTACTTCATTCTAGTTTGAAGTTTGAGCTTACAGTTTAAGTTTACCTTTTTGTTTTGGGAAAAAAAAGACGGAAAAATGATCTATACTAGTCATCTCTTGGGTCGTACTGCCTTGATTTCCTTTGGACCAAGTTTTTAACTTAGAAATATAACTCGATAAGGGCCTGCATATGGACAACCTCACTTGTGGTACAAAAGAACAAATTATTGGCTCTAATACCGTATCAAGCATCGAATCTAAAAGCAATTGACAATAAGTAAAAAGGCCCAACATGAATATAAGACCAGAAGAAATTTAAGACTTAATGATGTGAGATAACACCTGTTAACACTTTCATCCATTGATACCTTATGTTGCTCCAACTCTTCACTTTTTATTGAAGCATCCATGGCTGACACAGATCCGGGGGAATGGGTATGGAAATATGACCTTCCAAGGACCCATCTTGGATTCTTGGTCACATATCCATATCCGACACTCACACCCAAGTCCAAGTAACATAACCTTTCTCTTAGTCTCAATGTCAAAGAATTCTTTTACTTGCATTTATCCTATACTCAAACTGCATTTGTTTTGTTGCCACATCGAGTTTGAACCAAAATATATTAGGCAGAATGACCTTTTTTGGCTATGTAATAACTATTGATAATTCTTCATTAACATGTATACTTTGCAGATGTTTTCTATCTGATGAAACAAAACCTATAGCGAGTACCATAGAGAATATTTTGCAGTGTGCCCTAGATTTCCGGTCTTGTCTTACTGGTGGTATATGGAGCGTGGGACTTGCAGAAGACGATTTACTGGATAAACTTTCTAGGATCAATAAATCTCAGGTACCCTTCAAATTACAGTGCATAATGTCTACCCTGTTTAAGTAAGCTTCTAAATCCGAACTATTAGTTTCTTATTGCAAGTATTTCACTATGGTGGAATTAAGTATTCGGTGTCTCTGAACTACTGCTCGTAGAAACTTGAATTTTAAGGAGGGTTTTTTTAAAAGAAAAAGAAAAGAAATTGCTGACAGACATTACATAACTGAATTCATTATTCATCTTTATTTCCTTGAGCTGCGCTTGGTGGAATTCAGTTTGTGGTAAATGGAATATACTTCCATATCTGTGGTTTAGTTTAATCAGTTTTATTAAAATGTTAAGAGTGGACGCACGGGACCAGATTTTTGGGAAAAATGCTTCAGTGCTCAACTCGAGATTGTGGAAATCAAACTTAACCTGTAAAAGTATTGATGATTCCCTTATAAATGGAAAGACCAATACATGCTTTAGAGGTTATTATCATCGGTAAGTGTTAAAAGCTTAAAGATCTGCTAGAAGAAACATCAATTCATTGAACAAGCAGAGAAGTCTTTGCAGCAAATGGAATTATTTCAATTTCTTAGACTACTGACCAAACATTTTAGAAGAGAGAATGAGAGATAATACCTAACTAGTGCACTAATTATAGTAGTTTTTTTTTGCAGGTTCTTGCCATAAAAGAAAAGTTTGACAAAAATCTTAAAGAACTGCATCTACTGTACCTCAAATCGCCTAAACATGGTGAATCTGGGCTTTCCTGTTTCTGGGGATATCTCAACTATAATGACTATTACTCTAACGAGAATGAAATGAGCTATTATGCTTTCTCAATCTGAAGTCTTTTCCACGAAGATTGAAAGTGGGCAGAGATTTGTATTCTTGTGTGTCATAAGAGTTCATGAAAGGAACCTCAAAGTCGAAGTCCATGGTTCGAATATTGATAATTTGTTGGACGCTTGGCAGCAGTAACCTGCATCATGTCATCTGTGCTCTGCTGCTGTTGATGTTTATGCCAGGTAAGGCATTAACCCTTTATTTAGTTGGCTATGGTTAAGCAGTAACATGCTATTTGAGATCTGCTGTGTTTCTTGCCTCTTAATTTAGGGTAAAGTCTAAAAAATGTTTTTTTCCCCTGACTACCCTGAGGGATAAGACAATATATTTGTTAAATTTTGTTTCCAAAGGGAAAAGTTTGAATGTGCATTCGAGTTTCATTTTTTTTACTTCATACCATTTCGTTGGGTTAAAAATTAGGCTATGCCGCTATGGTAAATGGGTGATAGTTTGGCTCGGTTTTGAAGATAAATTACCATTTTGCAATATTCTTGTCTTTTAAAAAAAACTGAACCGATATTGAATTGAGTATTATAAGAAAATAAATATTTTAATATATATTTTTTAGGAAAATATTTTGATAAACTTTAGTTTATATAGATTTGTTAATTTTAGGTTTTAGGTGTTTAGTTTATAGTTTAGGTTGTAAGATTTAGAAATTAGGATTTAGAATTTATGGTTTTATGGTTAGAAATTTATATTTTAGATTTTTATAGTTTAAATTAGAAGAGTTGAGTAAATTTATTTTTTATGTGTATCAAACTATAACTATTTTTTACGTGATAAAAATGAAAAACTAATGAAGTGAAATTTAGATTGCACAACCTTGTTTTTTAATGTTATTTGTCTTATTCATGGTTTGCAGGTTTTAAGTTTAGGGTTTAGGATTAAAATAAATTATATAGTAGTTTAAATTTCACACAATTGTGTATCGAATAAGATCTCTTACATCATATAATTTGACTTTTACTTTTAACGAGAGGCGGATTCTTTTAGGGAGCCTCAGCAGTGGCACCCCAAAGTTCAGAGAAATTTAAATTACATCCTCAAATATTTAAAAAAATATATTTAGGCTCCCTCAAATTTGTTAGAATTTTTTTTATCAAGTTTAATATTTTAAATATTTTTAATTAAGTTTTCCAAATTGTTTAAATTTTCATTAAGACTCATTTTTTTAAAAAAAGAACATTAAATCTTCAAAAAATTTAGAAACTTTGATTACACCTTCAAAATTTTAAAAGTTTTGATTAAGCCTCCCAATCTATTGCAATAGGTTTTGCCCCTGGTTTTAACAATTGCAGCTTTTATCCTATGATAGTCAAACTGATAAAAAAATCTAATTGAGTTTAATAAAAACCGAATCAAACTTTGCAGTTTGAAGCAGTTTCTTGCCTAAGTTCTTTTTTGTTGACCTTGTTTTCATTACAAAGGTCAAGAGGAAAAGTGTTTTAGTTATATTTGCTACAATAGTTTATATAACAGGATCTTTTATGTTCATGACGGTAAATCAAGTTCTTTTTATTAAAAAACTATTAAAATTAACTTTTGGGAATGTGATTGATTAAACAATTGTTTATATTTTGTGGGTAATTGTATCATGCACTAATGTGTAATTTTTTGTATAAGCATGACTAATTTCATTCTAAAAATTAAATTTCTTAACTCTAGCTCTAATATCTTAAATTTTGTACCCTAAACTTAAATTGTAACTATAATTCATAATTTTTAAACCCTACAACTTAAACTCTTAATCTCTAAATTAGATCTACCTGTCAAAAACAAGTTTTTTACCATAGGTATATGTATTATTTTCTTAAATTTTGTTTGGAGAAAAAATATGTAAGTAATGGCTTGTAAGTTCTGCACTGCCCCCTCAATTCCCAGATAATTTGTATCATTTTTTTATATCATAGCTAATTTGTATAATTTCTTTCTTCGTTTAAAAAAAATTCCATTCACGTCAGAACTTGCCCTGTAAAATAAAGCCTTTCGTACGGTACAAGTCATAGTTAAATACAAATGGTGCAAGGATCCAAAAGAGTGAAAAATCAGCACGTTTTGACTTACGTGTTGTATTGAGTTTTTATTTTGGGTGGGCTCCTCATTTTCCGGATCTGTCCATTTAACAATCGGTCAAAGAATACGAGGATAAGCTCCAACTGATTCCGTCACCCCTTACATGGCTAGTTTAACTCTTTTTTTTTATCATAACATAGCTAGTTCAACTTATTGATGAATTAAACGAGAAAATAAATTTTGATTAAAAAAAGAATTAAACGAGATGAAATTGAGATATAAATGCTAAAATTAGATTTATAAATTGTATAAATTTTAATTTATTCAATCTCGACTATTTTAAGATTTAAAGGTGCATGTTTAGGGGTTTTAGAATTTATAAGTTGTGATTTAAATTTTAAAGTTCAAATAAACTTGATTATGAAAATTAAATTTGTATATCATGTATATGCAAAGTTACTCCTATTATTTCATAATTTCTTTAATATTTTTTTATGCTATAATATGATTATTTTAAAACACTCAATGGAATCGATGTAAAAGTATTTGATACATATGTTGGGTTAAAAATACAATTTTCATATTTAATTTTTATAATTTAAATTTAAATCTTTAACCTTAAAACTATTCACCTTAAAGTCTAACGATAAACTCTAAATTGTAAGTCACACAAATTAAACTTAAAAATATAACTTTGATTAAATCTAAAATATAAAAGATTGTACAGACTACACAACATGTATATTGAACAATTTATTATTTTTAAAATATATAATTAATGTATTTTTAATTTTATGTTTAAGTTTATCGTAAAATTTAAAAGTCAATATTTATATTTTTATCTAATATTATGCCCAACAAGAGAGAAAATTAGAGTAAACATATTTGACCGGTTAACAAGCTGTTTATCTTTGTTCTATCATATTCCTTTAGATCCAAGGGAGAATCTTGACAATTTAGCTTGGGGCTAATATAAATTTTTTGAAAATTTTGGAAGCTTAAATTAAATTTTTTTAATAGATTTTAAAGAGTTTAATTTAAAATTTTCAAAAAAATATAGGGGCTTAACTAAAAATTTCAAAAAAAAATTGAGAGTTATCATGAATTTAAATTTTTTTGGAGGAGTTTAATTAAAATTATTGAAAATTTTGAAATACAATAATAATTTTTTAAATTTTTAAAGGGGCCAAATTAAAATTTTTAAAAAATTTAAAAGACTAAATATGAAAATTTCCAACTTTGTGGGGGACAAAGCTCCAAAGGTTCCCCTCTGCTTAGATCATAGGTTTTAGAGCAGTTATGAGCACAACTAGATTCTCTACTTCTCCCCTCTAACAAAAAAAATATTTTCAATTCATTTGGATTAACATTTAAGAAAAATAATTCGATTAAAATTTTTAAGAGTTTGTTTAATTTAATTTCAAATAATTCGATTAAATTGACGTTTAAAGTTTAAACATCCCCAATTATATCACTTATATCCAATTACAGACATTGACTTAATTCAGAAAATAGATAAAATAAAAATTTTCCGGTAATCGCTTCTAATTCGAAAACGAAATTGACAAAAATCCATAATTTCAAGACAAAGTAACAACGACAACAACAAAGAAAACTGCTGCCGCCCGCGATTTTACCTTTTTGAGAGATTATCGATTTGATTATGACATCATTTTCCTTCGGGAAAAACCTTATTCCTTATAAAAATTTTCTTTTTACAGAATCTTTTAGCTTTTTAAGTTCCGGGGGTAATGGGATGGGAACTTCACTCATTAGCTACCCCAACGCCGGCTATCGGCCAGTAGTAGTTTCAGCAGTGTCTCTCAAAAAATGGGTACCCACAGACAAAATTCAAACACCGAAAAGACAGAGCAAGCTTTAGTTTTTGCTGTTAATGGAGAACGATTTGAGCTCTCTGAAGTTGATCCTTCCACTACTTTGCTTGAGTTCTTGCGTTCTCAGACTTCTTTCAAAAGTGTCAAGCTTGGTTGCGGTGAAGGTCTGTCTTTCTCGTTTTAATTCCTTCATTTTGGATCAGTTCTCTCCTGTGGGTTAATGAATTTATTTGGATCATGTGTGTTTCAATATTAAAGTTGTATTTTTGTGGCTTTTTCTTTGATGGGTACTTGGGTTTTTTTCTTCAGAATCTAATTATGTTTCTTTAGTTATTTACAAGCCACAAATCGTTTTTGTGGCTTTTTTCGCACTGTGGGGATTGGGTTTGTTTACATATCAAACCAGCGTGATTTTATAGCTTGCCTATATTGTTTCCAGGAGGATGTGGTGCCTGTGTTGTCCTGCTGTCCAAGTATGACCCCGTGCATGACAAGGTTGATGATTATACGGTGAGTTCATGCCTCACACTACTTTGCAGTGTAAATGGATGTTCGATCACAACAGCTGAGGGAGTCGGAAATAGCAAGGACGGGTTTCACCCTATTCAGGAAAGGTTTTCTGGTTTCCATGCTTCTCAATGTGGTTATTGTACTCCTGGAATGTGTGTTTCTCTGTATTCAGCACTCCTTAATGCTGATAAAACCAGCAGACCAGAACCACGTCCCGGGTTCTCTAAGCTAACAATTTCCGAAGCAGAAAAGTCTATTGCAGGAAATCTTTGTCGATGTACCGGTTATCGACCCCTTGTAGATGCCTGTAAAAGTTTTGCCGTGGATGTTGATATGGAGGATTTGGGATTTAACTCCTTTTGGAGAAAAGGAGAAAGTGATGAAGTAAAACTGAGTAGATTACCTCCATACAATTGTAACAATGTAACTCGTGTGTTTCCTGAGTTTCTAAAGACGGCAAGTAAGGCAGGTTTCAATCTGGAATCTGAAGGGTGTCATTGGTACAGTCCTGGTAGTCTTGTGCAGCTTCAGAGCTTGTTGCAAATGGATGAGGTGAATGATGGAACCTCGATGAAGATCGTTGTTGGTAATACAGGAATGGGTTATTATAAGGAACTAGAACCTCACAACAAGTACATTGATTTGAGATATATTCCGGAGCTTGCAATCATTAGGAAAGACCAGACAGGCATTAAAATTGGAGCATCTGTGACAATTTCCAAAGCTATTGAAACTTTGAAGGAAGAAAATGAAGATGGAATTAATGAAGAAGCTAAACTGGTTTTCAAAAAGCTTGCTGACCATATGGAAAAGATTGCATCAGGGTTTGTAAGGAATTCAGCTAGTATAGGAGGAAACCTGATAATGGCTCAGAGGAAACATTTTCCATCAGATCTTGCTACAATACTGCTTTCTGTGGATACAGTGGTTGATATATTGACTGGTGCCAGACATGAACATATAACTCTGGAGGAGTTCCTTGAGAGGCCTCCATTAGTTTCCAACAGTGTTCTTTTAGGAATTAAAATTCCTTGCTGGAAGTCAAGTAGGGATGTTTCTTCCAAGACATACACCAAGTTGCTATATGAGACCTATCGAGCTGCACCCCGCCCTATTGGAAATGCACTTCCCTATTTAAATGCTGCTTTCTTGGCTGAGGTTTCTCTTTGTAAAAATTCTGCTGGGATTGTGCTAAATAACTGTCGGTTGGCTTTTGGTGCTTATGGAACAAAACATTCAATTAGAGCAAGGAATGTCGAGGAGTTTCTATCAGCTAATTATCTAGATGTTGGTGTTTTGTACGAGGCTACTAAACTACTTGAAAGTACTGTAATACCTGAAGAAGGTATTTCCAGTCCTGCTTACAGGACCAGCTTGGCAATTGGCTTTCTCTTTGAGTTCCTAAGCCCCTTAATTAACAGCCGCAGTGATATTTCTAGATTTTGGTTTGATGGATATAGTGGCAATTTGCTGTTCAATGATTCCAAAGTAAAACAGAATTTTGAGCAGTTCAATCAAATCAAATCCCCAACTTTGTTGTCATCTGCAAAGCAGGTGATTCAGTTAAACGGAGAATATCGTCCAGTTGGAGAGCCAACTATAAAAGCTGGAGCTACTATCCAATCTTCTGGTTTGTCAGATCTTATTTCTTATTATTTGATCTAGCAGTAGCATTAACTACCTTTTAGGCTCCCTTTGCCTTTTTTTGTTCTTGCTTCATTGCTTTATTTTTCTCCAAAAATGGTTATAAAACAAAAGAAAGAAAAATGCAAAAAACATATCCGATAAACATCTAATGCCAATGTTGCTTATCTACCATATTTTGTAGGTGAGGCTGTTTATGTGGATGACATTCCATCTCCAAAGGACTGCCTGCACGGAGCATTTATTTATAGCACTGAACCTTTGGCATGGGTGAAGGGCATAAAATTGAAGCCTGAAGCATCACTTGATGGAGTCTCCGCCCTTATTTCTTTCAAAGACATTCCTGGAGAGAATATTGGGGCTCAAACCATATTTGGTGGTGAACCTTTATACGCAGATGAGCTTACTCAATGTGCTGGTCAGCGCATTGCCTTGGTGGTAATTCCATGGTTTCCCTTTTTTTGCTTTCCCAAATATGGTCTTTGTTTTTCATTTTCTTTTGATCTTTAGTATTAAGTGCAATAGAATGGTAAAAAAAAGTTTCCTTCAATGCTTTTGATGTCTAATATCATGAACAAAATGACATGTTTAAGACTTTATCATATAAATGACTATTTCAGGTTGCAGATACACAGAAAAATGCAGACATTGCAGCTGACCTTGCAGTGATTGATTATGACAAGAAAAATCTGGAACCGATATTATCTGTAGAAGAGGCTGTTGAGAGATGTAGCTTTTTTGAGGTCTTTCCTTTTCTTTATCCCGAACCAGTTGGTGATTTTTCAAAAGGAATGGCTGAAGCTGACCATCAAATTGAATCTGCGGTGGTAGTTATCATATTTAGTTGTACATACCGTTTTTGCATCTTTTTTCTCCCTTTGAAACATAACCTTGACAAATTCATTGAGATTCATTTTTTTAGTCCCATCTTTTTAAACTTAGGTCAAGGGAAGTTGCTAATTTCTTTCTTTCTTTCTTTTTTTAATTATGTCCAGCTCAAACTTGGATCGCAATACTATTTCTATATGGAGACGCAAACTGCTCTTGCTGTGCCAGATGAGGACAATTGCATTGTGATATACAGTTCTAATCAATGCCCTGAGTATGTGCATGATACAATAGCTAAATGCCTGGGTGTTCCTGGACACAATGTCCGTGTGATTACAAGAAGGGTTGGAGGAGGATTCGGTGGAAAGGCCATAAAAGCAATCCCTGTAAGTAGCATTCTGCCTCAAATGCTTACTTTAGAATATAAGGACAGTAATAATGAATTAGGGCTAATATACTAATTTCATATTAGTATTTTTGGACTAGAGATCTGTAGTGTAGAGTTGAATGAATATAATACATGTGGCTGATTCTGTTTCCATCGGGATCTTATACTTGTTTAGTGTAGTATTATATAATTATATAAATTGAATGAAACAACATCACATAGGATACCAAAGGTACAGTGAGCATCCAGTTGGAGGTTTATGAACTTTGTGCTTCTCGATGTATATTGAAGTGATTCTTGATCCTCTACATGACTAACATTTATGTTGAATCGAAAACGTAAAAAGTAAGCCGCTCTCAGTTGTGCTAATTGTGTTGCTTAATAATAGTCCTACCGACTGATTACAATGTGATGTTATAGGTTGCTACAGCATGTGCGCTTGCTGCTTACAAACTACACCGTCCAGTTAGGATGTATGTCAATCGCAAGACTGATATGATAATGGCAGGAGGAAGGCATCCGATGAAAATAACTTACAGTGTAGGATTCAAAGGTAGTGGGAAGATTACGGCCCTAAAACTTGATATATTAGTCGATGCAGGGATGTCAGCCGACATAAGTCCAGTTATGCCACATAACTTAATTAGTTCACTTAAGAAATACGACTGGGGTGCCCTAGCTTTTGATATAAAGGTATGCAAAACAAACCTTCCAAGTAGATCGGCAATGAGGGCCCCTGGGGAGGTACAAGGATCATTTATTGCTGAAGCTATAATGGAACATGTTGCTTCCGTTCTTGGCCTGGAAGTCGATTCTGTTCGAAGTATTAATCTCCACAAGTATGAAAGCCTTGAATTATTTTACAAGACCAGTGTTGGTGAACCATCAGAGTACACTTTACCTTCTATATGGGATAAGTTGTCCACGTCTTCAAACTTTTACCATAGGACTGAAATGTTGAAAGAATTTAATAGGTTCAATAAATGGCTGAAAAGGGGAATTTCAAGAGTACCTATTGTGCATCCGGTAACATTAAGATCAACTCCAGGGAAAGTAAGCATTCTACGAGATGGATCTATTGTTGTTGAAGTTGGAGGAATTGAGCTCGGTCAGGGTCTTTGGACAAAGGTAAAACAGATGACCGCATATGCTCTTAGTTTGATCCAATGTGGTGGAACCGAAGAACTTTTAGAGAAGGTGAGGGTCATACAAGCTGATAGCTTGAGCTTAATTCAAGGCGGTTTTACTTCCGGCAGCACAACTTCTGAGTCCAGCTGTGAAGCTGTTAGACTTTGTTGCAATATCTTAGTTGAGAGACTTACTGCTCTCAAGGAGAGGTTGGTGGAGCAAATGGGATCCATAAAATGGGAAACACTGATTCTTCAGGTGTCTATCTTCACTTGCGTAATCTACTTCGGCTCACAGTAGTGGGATTGAAATTTATCCTCTGTTTTTGTTCTTCCTTTTAAGTACTTGATCTTACATAATTATTTGTTTATAGTAGCCACAGTGCTCAATATAAAATTATATTCTTGATGAGATATCGATGATTATTGCAGTTTCACACTATTAATCTTTCACATGCAGGCATATATGACTTCCGTGAACTTGTCAGCAAGTACGTTATACATACCAGACTTTTCTTCCATGCAATACCTAAACTATGGTGCGGCAGTGAGTGAGGCAAGTAAATCAATGCCCTCTATTTTGCTCATCTTTCTTGCCTTTCATTTTTATTGAAGTGAATCTTGATATTTCCACTAACTCTGTTTAGTTTGCAAAATGAATTCTCTAAGAAAATAACCTTATCGTTGATAATCATGTGGCATTGCAGGTGGAGGTAAACCTTTTAACTGGGCAAACCACAATATTGCAGACTGATATCATATATGACTGCGGCAAAAGCTTAAATCCTGCTGTGGATTTAGGACAGGTAGGCCTGAAGCCAATCTCTTTCATTACTTCGAGTCAAGATTTTTATTCTGTAACCTTTACTGCTTTGTGTTCTTTTACATGTTAAATCTGTTGTTCTACATTATATGCAATCGGTCATGGAAGTATTTTCTGTCTTGACTTGCAGCAGTTGGGAGTGAATGGGATTTAAGATGATTTTAAATCAAGATTTTTTTTCTTTTTTTTTTCAGATCGAAGGGGCTTTTGTTCAAGGAATAGGGTTCTTTATGCTTGAAGAATACCCCACAAACTCGAAAGGGTTAGTGGTTGCGGATGGCACTTGGACGTATAAGATCCCTACGGTAGATACTATACCTAAAAGATTTAATGTTGAAATCCTGAACAGTGGACATCACAAAAACCGTGTACTTTCTTCCAAAGGCAAGTTCAGATTCTTATTGAACCTAGTCTTGTTGGCCTGTTATCTGCAACATATTTGGCAATGTTTGCATTAATTCATCTCATGTTTTTACATGCTGAAATGTTCATTAATGTAGGTTGTTACTCTTAATTTGGTACAGTTAATGGCCTAACCTCACAAACTCGAAACAAAGACTATTTACGGAGTTGTGAAGTCTAGTAAAACCTCTTGCAGTCTTAGCATAGATAGCTGTAGGAGGAACATTAGTCTGAAATTTGAATTCCTAGAAGTCCATATATTTGATTATTGGAGAAACACTTGAAGAAACTGCTTCATAGTCCCACAAACACTACTTGAAAGTGTACAGCAATGACGAAAATGACACCAAAGAGTTCTTGTTACGGAGTACTTAGTACTCGACTTTTTCGTTGTCCGTCTATACTATCTGTAGTAGGTGGTACCGTAGTTGGTACTTGAGGTGATCAAAGATGCTGGTTTTCAATGTTGCTGTTAGTTCATGCATTGGACACGGGATATAAGATCACAATGTTATGAGACTGGGAAACACGATACTTATCAACGTCTTCGATCTGTGCCTTTTGCAGCTTCCGGAGAGCCACCGTTAGTGCTAGCAGTGTCGGTTCACTGTGCTATAAGAGCTGCCATAAAAGAAGCCAGACAACAACTTCATTCATGGGGTGGTGGCATTGATGAGTCTGGTCCGACGTTTCAGTTGCAGGTACCTGCCACCATGCCGGTCGTGAAGGAACTTTGCGGACTCGATAGCGTTCAGAGGTTCTTACAGTGGACATTAGACAGTAAGCAACCGGAATCTGCAGGCTGTCCGGTTTAAGTTATTCTGCGGTTTCTTCGAGTCATTTCTTATTTGTGTTTAATGATGCTCCTCCTTTTGTACTATTTGTTTACAGACACACATGGTCCCTTATTACCATGTGTTAGTCATGTAATGCTTAGGTCTTTCAACCTTTTTCTTAATTAAAAAAAGAAATACACATAAAGATGTAAAAATAAAATAAAAAAATTATACTTACAATTTATATCTTTTCACCTTTTCAGTGGTGTTTAATTTATTTTTAAAAATAAAAGCATAAAATCACTTAAAATGTAGAATGTTTGAGAAAAATTCAAAGCATTAAAAAAATCTGAGTTTTTATAAAGAAATTTTGGGTTTTTTAAGGCTTAAATAAAAAAAACCAGTTCTCAAACTATCGTTTTTGTTTGCTTTTAGTTATTAAATTATTTTTTGTCAAACAAATACTAAAATTATTATATCTGGTCATTTTAAATATCTAAACTATTTATTGTCAAAATAAGTACTTAAACTATGTTATTTTTTACTTTTAATCTCTAAACTATCTCTTAGTCAAAAAATTGTAGTGTGTTTAAATTTTATTGATCAAAATAATTTTTTTTACTTGAATAACAATCGAACATAAAAATGACTAAAAATAATAATTTAAGTATTTGTTTTAGCCAATAATAGTTTAAGTACTAAAAATAACTAAAAGGTATAGTTTAGGGGTTAATTTTTTATTTAAGCATTTTTTAAATAATTGTATTTGAACTTTTTATTTTTTATTTTTTTTATTAAACATCAAGTCAGCAACGACAATAGGATAAAGTGATAGATAGAATAATAGTGCAGGAGTCAAATTAAGAAAAATAATGCATAAGATTCTGTAATTAATATAATTTTAATTTAAAATTAATAAATTACTTTTAAATTTTTTGATATTAATTTTCTTAAATAATTTTAAATTAACTTATTAATTTTAAGTCTAAAGCCGCTATGAGTTGTTGATATCATAATATCATATGAGATACCTACCAAAAATATTAATTGTAAAGTCATAAGGAATTTAATATAAAATTGATTCTTCTTCAAATTTTAAATGATTCATAAATATAAAGTATATTGGTTTCCTTTTATATTTTTATTTGATTTACTTTTACATAGACATGAGAAAAAATAATTGCCTCAAGTTATGTATTTACTTTCATAGATTTACTAATTTAACACAAATATTTTAAGAAAGAATTCGTAAAATTAAATATAGAATGTGAAAAGTTAACATTATTTTGGATATTTGTGATAAATGTTTTCAATTATTATTGATACGCAATTAAGAATTGTCAATTATGTTTAAACAAATTGTTAATTGTCTTCCCTTTTTTATATTTAAAGTAGTGTATAATGTATTGACAAATTGTTTTAATTTCCCAATTTTAAATCTGTTCCTATATATAAAAGAATCAATTAAAAACGAGAACAAGAAACCTAAATTTACAGACTATATAACAAGAATTTATCCAATTATAAGAAAGTCGTGCTGACTGAGGATTCTTTTTAGAAAAAACTGAAGAAACCAATCACCAAAAAATCAGAATTCCTAAACCCTTCGCAGAACCAAAACCTTTTATTTTCTTTGATTTCCATTGCATAATAAAAGCTCCAGGAAAGTTAATTTAGACACGCAAAAGCATATGGATCCGCAGGATCAGAACAATTTCTTAACCCAGTCATTGACACGGGATTCTACGACTCAGTGGACTCGTTTGGAGGATAAGATGTTCGAGGAGGCGTTGGTTATCTTCCCGGAAGAAACCTCCGATCGGTGGCAGAAGATTGCTGACAGGGTTCCCGGAAAGTCGGCCAGAGAAGTGAAAGAGCATTTTGATGTGCTTTTGCACGATGTTTACGAAATCGAAGCCGGTCGAATTGAAGTTCCTAATTATGTTGATGATTCGTGTTTGTTATCATCGAGTTGTGATTCTGAAAATCAGATGCCTTTCACCTCAAAATCTAAACAACAGCAAGTAGACAATGAGAGAAAGAAAGGAACTCCGTGGACAGAGGAGGAACACAGGTATCTTAGTTTTTGTTTTAAATTCTTATTTCTTTTAGAAAAAGTTAAACTGTTTTTATAATAGATTTTAAAATCTGGAAATGAATCTATCAATAAAAGAATTGTTGAACTGGATGAATGATTACTTTCTTGATTGCGTATTAGGTGCTAATTAGATTCAAGAAGTTGATCTCCTTTTATCTTTTGTTGAACTGAATGAATGATTAGTTCAGCTTATTTTCACTGATATAGCAATCAGATTGAACTTTCATAAAGTTTTTTGCATTTTATGGATTGATTTTGTTCATAGAATTGTCAATCTACGTTTATGTTTCAATCCGATTTTAGGTGCCAATTTGAGCTACTTCTTGTTGTTCAATCTCTTATTCAAGTAATTGAATGATTTCCTTCTTCATCTCATGTTTATTGATATGGCAAACAGGTTATTTTTAATTGGTCTTCATAAATTTGGTAAGGGTGATTGGCGGAGTATATCGAGAAACGTCGTGATAACTCGAACACCTACTCAAGTTGCTAGCCATGCTCAGAAATACTTTCTTAGACAGAGTTCCGTGAAGAAGGAGAGAAAAAGATCGAGCATCCATGACATTACAACAGTCGATAATAGTACAGTTCATGTACCTGTTGAAGAAAATTGGGTTTCTATGTCAAGTGGTCAGGAGTCTTCTCTGCAACATTTGGCCGGTCCGAACTATTTTCCTTCCGGTGGTGGTTCTACTTCCTTAGCATATCAAAACTATGGTTTTCCGATCTAGAGATAGACCAGAGCTCTAAACTCTGTATATATATGTATATAAACCTAGGTCCCATACTTATGAAAGTAAGTTTTAGCATGTACTTAAAGTTGAAATCGAATTGTTCTAAATTATTATTATTTGTTATTTCGAATTGCATGCTTCAATTGTTTGATACAAATTCTTTATGTTTTAGCATTACTGTTTCAACTTTCACCATCTTTTATCTACTGCAGCTTATTCAATTCTTTGAACTTATCTGCAAGTTCATGCAATAGCCTATAGTGTGGCAATGGCTGAGGCAAGTCTCTATTGCTTCATTTTTCTTTAATGTTCATCTGAATTCTCAATTGATTTGGACCAACCTGACTGTTATTTCAAAATCTGTGGCATTGCAGATGGAGGTAAGCCTTCTAACAGTGGAAACAACTCGACTGCGGACTGATATTCGATCGACTGTGGTGGAAAAGCATAAACACTGCTGTGGATTTTGAAAACAGGTTAGTTTGAATATGATACTACTTTGCAGGACTTAAATGTAAAAGGGATTCTATTTCTCAGCAAGACTGCTTGTTCAAAGAATTAGGTCTGTCTTAGGCTTGGCCTGTATTGGTTCTTGAAAACTGTTTTACTATGAAATATTTGCTGAGAATTTTTAATATTTTAAAAAATTAATCATGTTCGCGGGAAAGTATTGGGAGAATAAAACATTGAAGTTTTCTTATTGTTTCTTTTAAATATAATAAATCATAAATATTTATTGATTAAGTACAATTGTAAAAACAACTATCATTGAGATAATATAATATAATTAAGTACAATTGTAAGATTGCTTTATTTATTGATTGATACTCGAATGTCTTTTATCTTGAAAAAAATAAATAATGGTTAAAGGTTGAGTTATGGAAGCATTTGGTGCATGAATTAACAATTAAAATTATATTACTATGATTATTTAATTTTTCAATTTTCATCTTGTTATATGTAATCATCTAATACATAAATCGAAATAGATATATTATCTTAGTGACGAAAACGACATACAAAAAAGAGCTTTTATTTTTCACTCTGTACAAAAAAAAATTGGTTTAAAGACGAAAACTAATCTTTAAAATTAATCGTTATAATATTTCATAATTTAATTTTTTTAAATAAAATAAGATCAAATAAAAAAGTTAAAATATAATAAAAAAAATTGAACAAATGATTGATACAAATAAATGCTATAAATATGAATATAAAATTGTATATAACCATTTATGGCTTGTTAACTAATCAACATTAAAATTCAATTTCGTTAATTTTAGTATAATAAACTCTGAAAAATAAAAAGAAAGAAAAAAATCGGTGTCACAAAATTAAAATAAAAAATCAAGCCAAATAAACAGACAAAAAATCAAATGATTTTATAATAAAAGATTTAAGTAAATGAAATTTAAAAAAAAAAAACACACAACTCGTAATAAAGTATCATAAAGTCTAAAGACAAAAAAAGGAAAAATAAAGGGCAGCGATGTACGATAAGTCCGAAATAAATATCCTTGTCGACGATTGAAAAATGAAAAGTATAAAAGGAAATTAAAAAAGATGATGTGAAAGAAAAAAGGGAAAGCGACTTATTATTTTAATATTAAAATGTTTGATCGAATTTAATTAGTAGGGTGACACAAAATTATTAACTGCAATACAATAAATTTATAAAATAAAAAATAACTATTTAAGATTTAAATAAAAAATTAATCTTAAAAGCGCTTTCTTAAATCTGTGTTGTCTGCAGCTTTGTTTTTCTTCCTTTAGTTGGTGGTTGATAATTATTTTTAGTATATTTTGTCAACCATGGATATATTTTTTTTATATTTTAATAAGAATCTTTGTTTTTACGGCACACATTTCCTTTATCCTTGTGACACGTTTTATTTTTATTTTATTTTTTGTGGCTTGATTCATTTGTCCTTGTGACATGATTTCAGCATACCTTAACAGTCGGTTGATGCTCGTACAAAGATCTTCATGATCTCTTATTATGATTTTGCTGGTGGTCTTAGAGAGATAGATCCTCACTCGGTTGATGGTTGGTTGCCGATGTAATCAGACTTGGGTAACGGAGCAATCTTCCTAATAGCTTGGTTCGCTCACCATTCCTTTTTCACCCCGTAAAGCGTCTCGTTCGAATAAAGACAAAGAGATTTAAGACGATTTCTGAATTTTGGCATGTTAATCTCGATAGAAGTGTCTAATTTTCTTTACACCATTGTAAGAAATTTTTAGTGGACTTGTCTTTTTTTCTCTTTTTGATGCATTGTATTGTATTGTTTTCCATGATAATTAATAAAATTCAGATATTATTATTAAAAATAATAATCTTAAAATTATAAATTTTAATTTAAATATTTAAACTATTTGTTGATCAAAACACATAAGTAAAATAAAAAGTAACTATTTAAGATTTAAATAAAAATCAGTCTTAAAATTATGATTTTTAATTTAAGTTTTTAAATTATTTCTTGATCAAAACACGCAACTAAGTTATTATTCCGAATCAATTTAAGTATTTAGACCATTTTTCATAAAAATATCTAAAAATGTTTTTTCTTTAAGTGACTAAATTATTATTTTTATTAAAACAAGTACATAAATTTTCGTAGGGTGTCAACCTCTAATAGCCAAAGTACTATTTTGATTGAAATACTTAAAATAACTAAAAATAATAATTTAAATATTTGTTTGACAAAAAAGAAAAGTTTAAATACTTTATATATTTTATTCGTCTCATTAACTGTGTCACTTTTTTATTTTAAAATTGTCACTTTAAAAAACTCAACCAACATTTTTACATAAATTTATTTTTCAAACAAAAATAAAAGTTAACTTAATAAGGTTAAACTTATCATTTAAATTATTTTATACTATAAATTTTTTTCCTAAAACTTTGTGAAAATTCAACATGTGACACAATTAGTGGGACAGAGGGAGTATAAAATTTCATAGTTATTTTTTATTTAAACTATTATTTAATAGATTATTATCTCATACACATAGGTAGACACTTTTTGTTTCCACAAGCGCCCCAATTTTAAGGTTTAGGGTTTTAGTTTATGATTTATAGTTTAGGGGCTTTAATGTATGAGTTTAGAATTAAGATTCATGGCTAAAATTTAAATATTTAAGTTTTAGGGTTTAGAGATTTAGATTTTAACCTATAAACCCTAAATCTATTATTTTATAACAACTCATAAATTTAAAATCATTACACTTAAATCCATAAACCCTAAATCTTAAAATAAGTCTTTAAGCCATAAAATTAAGACGCTGATAAATACAAATGTTTGTGCATGAAATAATTACACTTATTTAATACGAAAGTTACACATTTTAATTATTTTCCGTAAAATATCTGTTAAAAATATTGCCACGACATTCTTTTAAATTTCAATTGTCAAACACGTCGGTCGTTATTTTCCACAACTTGAGTTTGACTTTGCCCCCAATATATTATTGCATTTTCCTTTATACAGCCAACGTGTCAACTAGTAATAAAGAAGCTTAAACTTATGAACTATATTAGCTAATGTCAAATATATTAATGTGTGATTATTATTTGGATGAGTATGTCACGCTCGATGAGCATCACTAACGACAAGTATTGATGAGCACCATTAATTCAATTTATAAAAATAAAAAATTTAAAAGACATAATTATAAATTATTTAAAAATTAACAGTTAAATTAATTAAAATATATTATTTTATTTTTAATTTTCTTTTAAACATATATTAAAATACCTATCTACCTTTAAATTAAAAGGCTCTAATATTTGTTCATTTGAAATTCAAGTTGTAGCCGGCCTTCTTGTAGCCTTTTTGGTGCTTCAATTCAACATCTTTAATTCTTTTCCTTCTTCTTTTATGCCGTAATTTAAAACCAAAAAATTAATTGTTTCTTTCGTCATTGTTGTCATGTGCTTCAACTGACACTGCTAGCTATGTCAATTAAAGTTTTGTCATAGATTTCAAGCCTTAGAATCTCGTTTAAAGATGATCTCCACTAAAACCACGGTGCAGATTCAATAGAAGAGTGCCGGCATCGGAGATTAGACAACAGTGGCGATGACTTAAATTTCAAATAAACACAAATTAGGATTTTATAATTTAAGGTAGATAAATATTTTGATATATGCTTAAAAGAAAATTAAAAATAAAATAATATAATTTAATTAATTTACCTTTTGATATTTAAATAATTTATAATTATACGGTGAGTCTTTTAAATTTTTAATTTTTATAAATTGAATTAGTGGTGCTCATCGATGCTCATCATTAGTGGTACTAATCGGTGCTCGTCGAGCGTGTCATAAATTTCTTTATTATTTTGTTTATTAATTACAAGTAAAACTATATATCACTAGTACATTAAATATATTTTTATAAATAGATTAGCTTAGAATAAAATTATTTTTCAAAAAATATCATTTCTTCAAATTGAAATGAAATAAACAAAATTAAAAATTACATCACGAGTGATATATTATGCTCAGTGAAAAAACGGAGAGAAGCCGGAGGTGAAAAAAATAACTTTTAAATAGTAATCTTAAGTTATTTAATCTAAAGGTATGATGTAAAATTTTTAAAAAAATCAAAATATTATTTAGTTGCAAGTAAAAAATGGTTTTTGAGTAAATGCTCGACTGGATTGGTATTAGTTGACTCAATGACATTAAATCCAATCAAGAATTTTATAAAAATGTACAAAACATTTACCTTTAATCTTTGTGTTCGAGAATCTTATTTGCACTGTGTGCGTATATTGTTAAAATATTAAAATTAATAAATAATTATTATATTATAATCACACCAGATAGTTTTAAAAAAATATACCCCATTAGTGAATTGAATCATAATATATCATAACAATTTAAAAATAAATTTAAACAAAAATTATACTCAAATGATCATTTTACAATATATTTTTCATTCAAATCATATAATTCGTGATACATTTTAAAATATAATAGCTAAATAAGATATTAATAACTTTTTATAGAAAATAGTGTTTTTTTAATGCTTAATGTTAAAATAAGTGTCTAAACTATTATGTTGTTTTTTTTCTTTTAAGTGCCTAAACTACCTTTTGTCACTTTTAGTTGTTCGAACTATTTCATTTCTCTCTTTAGGTGTTTAATTTTTTTTGTTCATTTTCGGTGCCCAAGCTATCATTTTTTGCCCATTTTAAGATCAAATTGAGGCACTCACTTTGACAAAAAAAAAAATGATAGTTTGGACAATTTCATTGACCAAAAAATGATAATTTGGGCACTTAAAATGAACAAAAAAAACTTTAAGCACCTAAAAAGAAAAACGAAGTAGTTTATACATATTAAAAGAGCAACAAATAATTTAGTCACCTAAACATAAAAAACAGAATAGCTTAAGCATTTATTTTGATATTAAATTTTTTAATTAAAAAAAGGTTAATACCCTTTATTTCATTCAAAATTTTCTCATTTTTTAAGATGAGAGAGTGGGTAAGATGATACGCATATCTTTGGAGAATTCAATCATTCCTGAGCAACGGAGGCTCCTTTTTTTTTTAATTATTATTATTATATTAATATTTTATTGACCATCATTTGCCTTTATAGTTGGCGAATCCAATCCAATCCAATCACAGTAGCATTATTAGTTTCATTCATTGAGTTGCTTGAGTGAGAGAAATGGGGGAAGTAGCCGCCGACGGAGAAAGAAAAGAGAGCTTGCTTTTCGCTATTAATGGAGAGAGGTTCGAGTTATCTGAGTCCGATATAGATCCGTCCATTACTTTGCTCGAGTTCTTGCGTTCCCGCACTCCCTTCAAGAGTGTAAAGCTCGGCTGCGGTGAAGGTAATTAATTCGTTTTCCTTTTCCCCCCCTTAGACTTAGATCTCTTTTTCAGTGCTTGCCGTTGGTTTATTGCTTTCGGAACGATCGACCCAATCAAAAACTACGGAAAAAAATCAACGGCCGAAACTCAGGACCTCAATCGTAAGAACCAAAAACAGAAATCGAATACTTCTTACTCGAAGGCTTAACAGTCAAATAAGTGCCCAAACTATATATTTTTTACAGTTAAGTGCCCAAATTATTTTTCGGGCCAAATTTGGACTTAAAGTTTTATTCCGTGACCCGTTTAAGGGTCGCCGTTAATTTTCACTGTTAAATGTCACGTGTCACATTAAAAAAATTTAAAATTATATTAAAAATAAATAAAATTAATTAATTTTCAAAAATCTCTAAGTTTTTTAGATTTTACAAAATAACCTTCAAATTCCAAGAATCTCTGAATCCCGATTTAGGCCAATTTCGCCGCCGATTGCCACGCCGCCACCCACTACATCAGTCGTCGGACCATTTCTCCATCATCCTGTCGCTAAAAATCGACCGATGACGTGCGAATCGACGAAATTATCGAATGATTTTTTCGAACGATTCGCGACGAATGACGGCAGGAGAAGCGGTGAACGACGTGTGGGTTGTTCGACGAGGGGAAGGCGCTTCATTCTGTCGACGGCAATATAGCCGTTGCTGGCGGAGTGGTTGGATTTGGGGATTGTTTTGGGAGAATTTGAAAATTTTAGGGTATATTTTTATTTTGTTTTATTTATTTTATTTATTTTTAATATAATTTTTGGAATTTTTAGGAGGTGACATGTGTCCTTTAACGGAAAAAAATAACGGTGAACCTTAAATGAGTCACGAAATGAAATTTTAAGTCCTAATTTGATCCAAAAATATTTTGGGCACCTAACTGAAAAAAAGAGCATAGTTTGAGCACCTATTTACCTATTAAGCCTTACTCGAATTTGAAGTAAAGTTTGAAATATGACCCGGTAAGTTAATCATATACTGACAACGAATTAGATGATAATATTTTTTTAAAAAAATTAAAAGCAATTTAAATTAAATATAATTATTATTTTTTAATAATAAAATATATATTTAATGTGTGGATGATAATTGATATATAATTTTATATATGTCGTAACAACACAATATTTACCTATTATTGTTTTATTGTTGTCTTTTCCTCTATATTATTGATACCATCGGGTTTTTTATTAAAAAATATATCTATTACTACTAAATACTAATGTGTTATAATTATTAATGGGTACATTTTTTTTACAAAAAAATAGGAACAAATTACCTTTTTTATTAAATTAGGTGAGTCTGCTGTGGGACAGTCTAAAAACAATCGACCTAAAATATTAAAACATTTAAATTAATTTAGATAACATATTATATTATAACTATTTTCAGAGTATGATTGATGATTTGATGGGAAGAAAATGTGAGGTTTGTGTGGATGATTTTGCTTGCGTTGCGTGTCGGTTCATGTATGTAAAATCGTGCTTGTTTGTTTCGATTTTGGCAAATATTTATTTCAGAAGTAGACTGGGGTCTGGGGATGGTGCTGGGCCGCTGGCAAGGTAGAATCCAAAACATCTATTATCATGTAATTAATACAACACAGAGTCTCTCTCCTTTGAAAAAAAAAAATTGACTTTTTAGTATGATTTTATCACGTGAGACGAACACCGCTAGATACCATTAACGCTTAGTACAAAGTCTCTTGTGTATTGGGTTATTAATTTAATTTTGAAGAAACCTAGTACTATAGGGGAATCGACTATAACGACACAGTGGATATCATCATACTTTACTTTTTTTGTTGTTATTAAAGTCGATATTGTTTTGGAGGAATTAAAAAAATAATCGATGAAAATTTGCAGGAAACTGTAGTGACAATAAAGAAGATGTTCGATACCTAACTTTTCATACTTCGAATGAAGAAGAAGAAAGAATAAATTTACATTTTGAATCCAAAAAATAAAAAATGATGTTTAAATTGATAGATTGTATAAGTTTCAAGAATTAAAACTATTATTTGACCAAACAACGTCAAATAAAGAAATATGTGAGGTACTAAATATGCAGTTTACCCTTTTTAAAAAAATCAAAATTTAATATATATGAAAAATAATTTAATTAATTTTTAAATAATTATTAATTTATGTTGAGTTTTTAAATTTTTTAATCTTTATTAATTAATTTAATGGTATTCAACAGTGTTCAGCGGTGTTCGTCGCACGTAGTAGAATTTTTCATTATTTTATTGTTGTCCTTTCCTCGATATTATTGATACCATCATCAGCTGCTTTTTTATTAAAAAAATAAAATCTGTTTATACTAATGTTAGAATTTATTAATTGAAATTTTCTTTTACACAGAATAGGAACAAATTTCCTTCCTTAATGAATGTATTTTCTTATTATAAATTTAAAACTTATGTATATTTCCATAAAAAAAAACATATTTTCTGTCATGTGTTTGTTTTCATATTTATTTGTATTTTAAGAGTATGATGGGAAGGAGATTTGAGGTTTGTGTGGCTGTTTGTTTAAATTTTGGCAAATATTTATTTTAGAAGTAGACTGAGGATAGTGCTGCCAAGGTTGAATCCAAAGCATCAATTATCATGTAATTAATAGTGCAACCCAAAGTTGAAACCTCTCCTTTAAAAGTAAAGAGTTTGATTTCTATTTTAACTTTTATTGAAAAGCCATATACATCCAAATCCAAAAAGGATAAAATAAGGTGTGGTTTTTGAATTTGATAATTTGTCTCAACTTGATTTCTTTTTTCACATTGGTTTTGAATTTTGGTTATTTTATTTAATTTGGTATCAAAATTCAGATTTAATTTTTGATAAAATATTTTAAAATTGCATCACATCATCAATTGAAAAAATTAATATATATATATATAATTTTTAAAATATTAAAACTATTATATTTTTGAGGAAAATACTCTTACACAAATTTGTTAAAGTTTACACAAGCCTTTTAATTTTAGGGTTTAAAGATTTATGTCGTGGTTTAGGGTTTAAGTAGTAAGGTGAGAATTTAAGGTTTATAGTTAGAATTTAGAGTTTAGGGTATAAGTTTTAGGGCGTTAGGGATATGGATTTAGGTTTTAAATTTTATATCTTAAATATGAAGGGTTTTATAATTTTTTTTACAGAACTTGTGTATTAAAATATGGGTAATTATTCTATACACAAGCGCTTGTGGAAACTTTTTTACACAAGCGTCTTAGTTTTAGGGGTTAAAGACTCCGTTTAGGGTTTAAAGTTTAGGGGTACAAGTGTAGTAGTTTTGAATTTAGGGATTGTTGATAGAATTTTGGCTTTAGGGTTAAAATTTAGGGTTTATAGGTTAAAATCTAAACCCCTACCCATATTACCCTAAAACTAAACCTTAACCCTAAACCCTAAATTCTAACCCTAAATCCTAAATTGTAAACATGAACCTTAAATTCTAAACCTCTACACCAAAACCCCTATACTCTAAACCCTAAACCCTAACCCTAAACTCTATAATTGAGGCGCTTGTGGAAACAAAAAAATTTCACCGTCGGTGTATAGGATAATAATCCTTAAAATATAACCATATTTTTAAAAATTAAGATGATAAAATTATGTTGTGTCAGATTATAAGATTATATTATATTATCATATTTTAATGGAAATTTAAGTTTGAGATGAAATTAAAATAAATGTCAAGTTTTAAAATTAATGAAAAAGAAAATAAAAAAAATCAACCCGAGACAAATTATTAGATTTAACGGTTAAATGTTTTATCCCTCGAACAAACATAAGTACTTGAAATCTTGAATCAACTTTAGAGAATTAGTGAAAATAAGTAAGCACACAATATGGAGGGCGGACCCTTGTGAGAGCCCATGGGCCTTGGCCCCTCCAAATTTGGGGAATTAATTTTTGATCTTTAATTTTTTTTAAACTTTTAATTTGGTCCCTCCAAAATCTTCTCTGAACGAAGGGAAAATAATAAAAATGACTAGGACTATTTCGACATGCGACTAAACCTTGATAAACATAGACTTGTGCTACTCATCACGACGAAAAATAGTATCAACGGGATTGGTGCAAGTGATAAGCAGTTAATATCGCTTAAGTATATCTCGAGTTTGAGGCCTTGTGTATACAGAAAATTCTCACTGGAAAGCTTACCCACCAAAACCAGATGTGCAACGCGGATCGGTTCAGATTAGTCAGGACAGAGCCCGATGAACCAAGGCAACAAAAAAAAGTTGGCCTGCCTTTTTTTGTTTGTTGAAATAGCTTTACTTGTTACTCACAAACCACTTTCTCATGGAAGAACTGGCCATATAAAATTGACTCGTAACAGCTAACTTGACATTGTTAGATTTTTGATGTTTCCAATCTATGCTTTGAGTATGGGAAGTTTTCTAAAGTTTAGGAATCGGGTTTTCTTTCACGTGAGTTCAGAACTGCAAGTACTGACGAAGTGTTCAGTTCAGAATTTTGGTTTCATCACAAGAGGAAACCAGTTTGGCATATAATAGTATCTCGCCATCTGTTTGTTTAATGTACTAAAATTGAGATTAATGGATATGTTTGTTTATGTCGCCATCTTTTAAGCATATAATCTTGGCTTACTGTTTTCTGTTATAAAAAGTTGCTGGAAAACAAGTTCAACAGTCTTGTCTAAGGGAATTGGCATTCATCAGTGCCAAATGATATTCAATTGTTGGCCTTTTCTTTTCCTGTGTAACAGGAGGCTGTGGCGCCTGCATTGTCCTACTGTCCAAGTATGATCCAGTGCTCGACCAAGTCAAGGATTCGACTGTCAGTTCATGCCTCACATTAGTTTGCAGTTTAAATGGATGTTCAATAACGACAGCTGAGGGAGTTGGGAATAGCAAGGATGGCTTCCACCCTATTCAAGAAAGATTCGTCGGTTTCCATGCTTCTCAATGTGGCTTTTGTACTCCCGGAATGTGTGTTTCTGTTTTTTCAGCTCTTGTCAATGCTGAAAAGAGTAATAGATCCGAACCCCGTCCTGGATTTTCCAAGCTGACAGTTACTGAAGCAGAGAAGGCCATTGCAGGCAATCTTTGTCGCTGTACCGGTTATCGCCCCATTGCCGATGCTTGTAAAAGTTTTGCTGCTGATGTTGATATGGAAGACTTGGGATATAATTCCTTTTGGAAAAAAGGAGAAAGTCATGAAGAAAAGATGAGTAGATTACCTGCATACAATCGTAATTCTTCAAACCTTAAGTTTCCCGAGTTTCTAAAGAAGGAAATCAAGGCAGGTGCCAATCTGGCTTCTAAAGGATACCATTGGTATAGTCCTTCTAGTATTGAGAAACTTCAAAGCATATTGCAAAAGAATGAGGCCGACGATGGAACCTCAACGAAGATTGTTGTTGGTAACACAGGAGCGGGATATTACAAGGAACTAGAACAGTATGACAATTATATTGATTTAAAGCATATTCCTGAGCTCTCAATCATTGTGAAAGACCAGACAGGGATTGAAATTGGAGCAGCTGTGACTATTTCGAAGGCCATCGAGGTGCTTAAGCAAGAAAGTGTGGGTGATTTTCCCCTAGGAAGTAAAACTGTGTTTAAGAAAATTGCTGACCATATGGAGAAGATAGCATCAGGGTTCGTAAGGAATTCAGGTAGTGTGGGAGGAAACTTGATGATGGCCCAAAGGAAACAGTTTCCATCAGATATTGCTACCATACTACTTCCTGTGGATGCAATAGTGAATATAATGAGCGGTCAGAAACTCGAAAAGCTTACACTTGAAGAGTTCCTTGGAAGGCCACCTTTGGATTCCAGAGCTATTCTTTTAAGCATTAAAATTCCGAGCTGGGAGTTAACAAAGGATGTTTCATCTGAAACTGATACCAAGTTCCTATTCGAAACTTATCGTGCTGCACCACGTCCTCTTGGAAATGCGCTGCCCTATCTGAATGCTGCTTTCTTGGCTGAGGTTTCATTTTGTAGAAATTCTACTGGTGCTACCCTAAATACCTGTCGTTTATCTTTCGGTGCTTATGCGTCCAAGCATCCCATTAGAGCGAGTAACGTTGAAGAATTTCTGATTGGAAAGGTTCTAAGTGTTGGTCTCCTCTATGAGGCTATTAAATTACTTGAAACCACAGTAATACCAAAAGATGGCATCTCCCATTCTGCTTACAAGTCAAGTTTGGCTGTTGGCTTTCTCTTTGAGTTCCTGAGCCCCTTAGTTGACACCCCTGATCAAATTTCAGGTGGTTTGTGCAATGGAGATAATAGTTCTATGTTAAGGGACTACAATTCCAAAATAGAAGATAACAATGATAAGTTAAATGGAACCAAATTTCCAACATTGTTGTCTTCTTCAAAGCAGAATATTCAGTCCGGTAACGATTACCCTCCAGTTGGACAGCCAGTTACCAAAGTCGGAGCTGCCATTCAAGCTTCTGGTTTGTCATATCTTACTTATTTTCACATAGCCTCACAGCCATTATTTCAGTGCTAAAATTTTTAAGTTTAGTTTGCTCATAACCATGTAGGTGAGGCTGTTTTTGTGGATGACATTCCAGCTCCGGGAAATTGCCTGTATGGAGCATTTGTTTACAGCACAGAGCCACTAGCACGGGTGAAGAGCATAACATTTACATCTAGGTCACCACCGGTCGGATTCAATGCACTTATTTCTGTCAAAGACATTCCAGGGAAGAATTTAGGTTGTACATCCATGTTTGGTGAAGAACCTCTATATGCAGATGAGTTTGCTCAATTTGCAGGAGATCGAATTGCCTTTGTGGTAAATCATTGATTTCATTATTGTTGATGCAGAGCAATGCTAATTATTTTTTGCAATACAGGCTTTTAATACATGGTCTCATTGCAATGTACAAGAATAGCATTTTCACTTTTAAGAACTTGATCATTGAAACGATTCCTTCAGGTTGCAGATACACAGAAACATGCAGACTTGGCAGCAAACCTTGCAGTGATTGATTATGACAAGGATAATCTAAATCCACCAATATTATCTGTAGAAGAGGCTGTCAAGAGAGGCAGCTTTTTTGAGGTCCCTCCTTTCCTTTCTCCCAAACAGGTTGGTGATTTTTCGAAAGGAATGGCTGAAGCCGATCGCCAAATTCTCTCCACTGAGGTAACTTTCAGATTTCGTTACTACTTATGCTTCTTCTTTCAATATAATTCGGATTCTGCATTGTTTTTCTTATATGTGATGATGCTACCGTTTGGACAGACTGATCACTTTCTAGACTCACTCTTTAGCTTCGATCATGGAAATGTTCAAATATTTCTTTTTGAATTGTTTCATGTAGATCAAACTTGGGTCGCAATACTATTTCTATATGGAGACACAAACTGCTCTTGCTATGCCGGATGAAGATAACAGCATGGTGGTGTACACTTCCACTCAATGCCCTCAAATCGCACACGAAACAATAGCTCAATGTCTCGGTCTTCCCGCGAATAACATTCGTGTGATTACAAGAAGGCTTGGAGGAGGTTTCGGTGGGAAGTCCTTAAGAGCAGTCACTGTTAGTCATTTATCTTCTAAATTTATTATTCCTCTTTTTCCTGCTAAAAGCCTTCCATAATTTCTTTAATGAAACTTTTTAAGCTTCTGGTTAACATAACTTCTAATTTTTATGGTTTATATAATTTTATAGTTACCATATATGATCTCCAGTCTATTATATGTATCATTGATTTTTTATGCCTTCGTATAGGCCGCTACAGCCTGTGCAGTTGCAGCTTACAAATTACAGCGTCCAGTTAGGATGTATGTGAATCGCAAGACTGATATGATAATGGCAGGAGGAAGGCATCCGATGAAAATAACATACAGTGTAGGATTCAAAGAGAGTGGGAAGATTACGGCCCTTAAACTCGATATATTAATTGATGCAGGGGCATTTCCAGATGTGAGTATAATATTGCCAGGTGCCATAGTTGGGTCACTTAAAAAATATGACTGGGGCACTCTGAATTTTGATATAAAACTATGCAAAACAAATCGACCTAGCAGATCTGCAATGAGGGCCCCTGGGGAGGTTCAGGCATCTTTCATTGCCGAAGCTATAATCGAACATGTAGCATCCACTCTTTCAGTTGAAGTTGATACAGTCCGAAGTATCAATCTCCATACATATAACAGCCTCGAATTCTTCTACAAGAGTGCTGCAGGTGAACCTTTAGAGTATACTTTACCTGCAATATGGGATCAGTTGGCCACATCTTCAAGCTTTCACCAGAGGACTGAAATGATACAGGAATTCAACAGATCTAATAAATGGAGGAAACGAGGGATTTCGCGTGTGCCAGTCATGCAAGAAATGAATGTGAGGCCAAACCCTGCGAAAGTAAGCATCTTAAGTGATGGATCCATTGTTGTTGAAGTTGGAGGGGTTGATATGGGTCAGGGTCTATGGACCAAAGTGAAACAAGTGGCTGCATATGGTCTTGGTTTGATCAAACCTGGTGGCACTGAAGAGCTTTTGGAGAAAGTAAGAGTCATTCAATCCGATACTTTGAGTTTGATTCAAGGGGGCTTCACCGGAGGCAGCACAACATCGGAATCGAGCTGTGAAGCCGTTAGACTTTGCTGCAACGTCTTGGTTGAGAGACTTACTTCTCTTAAGGAAAAGTCGATGGAACAAACGGGAACTCTTGAATGGGAGACATTGATTCTTCAGGTATGAACTGAGAATTGATTTCTTTTTCCACTCTGAAACTCATGTATTTAAATTCAAACTTCTCTCCAATTGAACCGACCATCGAGCCAGAAAACGGACCCCTACAACTTCAATCTCCAGTCCGATTTTTAGAATACTATCTACAGTATCCTTTTTGTTTCACTATTTTCATCTATCATGCAATGCAGGCATATCAAATTCCTGTGAACTTATCTGCAAATTCACTTTTTATACCCGACTCTACTTCTATGCAATACCTAAACTATGGTGCAGCAGTGAGTGAGGCAAGTTTCTCTATATCCCCTCTTGCTTTAAATTTAAAGCACTCTTCTTTTGAAGCTCATTTACATACTATTTGTTCCGATTTTTTTAAAGTATCTATATCAGACACTTGTGTCTAAGACATTTTTAGAATACATGAAATAATTTTAAAAATTAAATATACTCGTACCATATGCGTATTATTATCCGACACTCGTAATCTTACATGTGAGACATATTCATCATTTGCATAACAAACTGTACTAATGGTGAAGATATGGCATTGCAGGTGGAAGTAAACCTTTTAACTGGGGAAACCACAATTTTGCGCTCGGATATCATTTATGACTGTGGCCAAAGTTTGAATCCTGCTGTGGATTTAGGACAGGTTAGCCTGTGTTTACAGTCTTGTACTTTTCTATTTGTGTTCGATATTTGATCTTTAACATATTTAGACATGATACAAGAATACAGGCTCTCTAAATATATAAAAAAACGGAAAATGAAAATCGAACATATTCGTATCGAACACGTACTTGGTACTCATCCGAGTCGGGTTAACACAGGAAACAAATGTGTTTTGCAGATCGAAGGAGCTTATGTTCAAGGAATTGGATTCTTTATGTTTGAAGAGTACCCCACAAACTCAAATGGATTGGTGACCGCGAATGGAACATGGAGTTATAAAATCCCTACACTGGACACCATTCCCAAACAATTCAATGTCGAAATCCTCAACAGCGGACATCATCAGAAACGTGTGCTTTCTTCAAAAGGCAAGCTTTTAAAATTCCCATCAATTTTCATGTCATTTTTTAAACTCCGGTAATCAACAACATTCATCGATTCTTGTTTTGCAGCATCCGGCGAGCCGCCACTAACGCTGGCGGTTTCAGTTCACTGTGCTACAAGGGCGGCCATAGTTGAAGCCAGGCGGCAACTTGGTTCATGGAATGGCGTAGACGACCCTAATTCAACAGCATTCCAGTTGGAGGTTCCAGCCGTCATGCCGGTTGTGAAAGAGCGGTGCGGGCTTGACAGCGTCGAGAAGTTCTTGCAATGGACAATGGGCACAAAGTGAGGCAATTCTACTGGATGCTTGCTTCAGTTTTAGCTTCGGCGGGTATCCACAAGTTACATTGATGAGGAGACATGAAAGTACTTATGGATATAATAATAACTAAATTATGACCGGAAAAGAAGTTGATTACGAATAAAATATTAATATATAAATATTGGATAATATTATAAATTATTAATGTATCAAGCATTTGTATTAAGTTATTACTGCAATTTAATTTTCAAACTTTTGAGATTTATGAAAAAAATTACCTCAATTGTATTAAATAATTTTCTAAATTTTTTATTTTATTGTCTTAAATTAATTCCAAAGGGAGAATTTATTGATAATATAAAAATGTAAATAATCATATAATTGGCTTAAAATATCTTATTAAATCCATGAAAAATATATATATTTTTTACGTTTTGTTTTCTTAAATCACCTCTTCTACAATAGAAAGAATGATAACTTAAGCTAATGATCACAGATTTCTCAGTCCAAAATTAAAATTTCGGACACTTTATGTAAATAAAATACAACAATATTTATAAAAATATGTCATACACTGACAGTGAAAAATTCATTTTTTATAGGCAGATTCAGTTCAAGATTTAGATGTTTAATTTAATATTTAAGAATTATGGATTATAAATTAGAATTTATGGTTAAAATTTATAATTTAGAGTATAGGGGTTACGCGTAGGATTTAGAGCTTTAGAGTTAGATATTTATATTTTAATTTTTAAAATAAACTTAGACAGGCTTAAGGAGTATTTTTTCCACAACCATTGCATGGAATAATAACTAAAAAATAAAATATTTAAAGTATAAACAATTATTATTAAATTTGAAGTATAAAAATAAAATAAAAACTCCTATACGATTATCAAATTTTGGCATTCAAACATTTGGTTAAAAAAAATCTAAGTCTAATTTTTAAGAATCCGTAATGTATCCGAAGATTTGGTTCACTGGTGACTAGTTTGCTGACCAAACCAAAATGAAATGAAATTGATTCTTAGTCAAAACAAATCATAACAGACTAAATATTTAGATAATCAAATATCTAAAATAACATATGTTGCAATTTAACTAAAATTTTTAGTTGAAAGATTGCACTATACATTTCTCTTATAAATTTGTCAGTCTTAAACATACTCCAATACGAAATTTTTAGCGATATGTTGACTATCTAAGGTTGATTTGCTCTTCGTTTTCTCTATGCTTTTACTATTTTCTTAGCTTTCAGTATAGCTTAGGTTGCCAGCTTAAACTTTCATTTTTGTTTTTCGACTTGTAATTTGTCTTTTTACCTGCAGGAATCGATTTGAACAATTAAAACATGGCAAAAACATCAGCCCCACTAGTGGGATTTCTCCTTTTCAGTTTCTTGGTCGCCACGGCACAAGCAGGAGATGAGTATATGAAATACAAGGACCCCACACAGCCGATTAACAAGCGGATTCGGGACCTCATGAAACGAATGAATCTGGATGAAAAGATTGGTCAGATGGTACAAATCGACCGGCAAGTAGCCACTACAGAGGTCGTGAGGGACTACAAAATCGGCAGTGTCTTAAGTGGAGGAGGAAGCGTACCACGCCTGCAAGCCACCCCGCAAGAATGGATCAACATGGTTAATGATATCCAAAATGGTTCACTCTCAACCAGGCTAGGGATTCCAATGATTTATGGGATTGATGCTGTCCATGGACATAACAATGTGTATAACGCCACCATTTTTCCTCATAACGTTGGCCTTGGTGCCACAAGGTAAGACCTATTTTTCTTTAGTTTCTTCCACTGCAAGTTAAGTTTTTTGTTTAAAGTTTTCGAGGACGAATACAATATATTTTGTGATAAATCCCCATTGTTATAGGGATCCGGATCTTGTGAAGAGGATTGGATCTGCAACAGCTCTTGAAGTTAGAGCTACTGGCATAAACTATGTTTTTGCACCCTGCATTGCGGTAATGGAGTATTCGAATGATCATCTGTTTGATTTAATTGTTTTTTTAAGAGAAATACATTTCAATAACTCTAATGTTTACAAAACGTCAGGTTTGTCGAGATCCGAGATGGGGTCGATGTTATGAGAGTTACAGTGAAGATCCTAACATCGTCAGGGAAATGACGGATATCATAAAAGGTCTGCAAGGGGAAATTCCAAAGGGTTCACCAAATGGTGCTCCTTATGTTGGTGGAAAGTATGTTAACAGGCAATATACAAGCATACATACGAATTTATTCATTATTTTAAAGTAATTCAAACCATTTATTTGTTTTGTACCTCGGAAAAGGGACAAGGTGGTGGCTTGTGCCAAACATTTTGTGGGAGATGGTGGGACAACAAAGGGCATCAATGAAAACAACACAGTGATTGATATACATGGACTGCTTAGCATTCACATGCCGGGTTATAACGCGGCCGTCGCTAAGGGAGTCGGGACAGTTATGGCTTCTTACTCTAGTTGGAATGGACTGAAAATGCATGCTAACCGTGAACTTGTCACCGATTTCCTCAAGGGCATTCTTAGGTTCAGGGTAAATTTGACTGCAACTCTTTAAAACTTAATATGAAACCTGCAGGTAAAATAAATAAAAACATTGTTTATGATAATCTGTGCACATATATTTGTTCAAAATTGCAGGGATTTGTCATCTCTGATTGGCAGGCACTTGATAGGATGACATATCCTGTTCATGCCAACTATACATATTCAGTTCTCACCGCGATTCAAGCAGGCCTTGACATGGTGGGTGGCTTTGGCAAGTTTTAAAGCTTTTTCTTTACATAAAAATAATTTGGCTCCCTTAAGCAAGGTATTCATCTGTTCAGGCTCTGATCTGACTCGATTTTTGATTGGTCGGACCGGATTGGGGGGCTTTTCAAGGGGAAAAAATGAATTGGTTACTCTGTTTAGCGACATCTAATTGTTATGTACTAAAGTTCTTTTTTTTTTCTACTTGTTTTGCAGATTATGGTTCCTTACAATTATACCGAGTTTATTGATACATTGACTGGCCTTGTCAATAACAATTTCATCCCCATGAGCCGTATTGATGATGCTGTTAGGAGAATCTTGAGAGTCAAATTCACACTTGGTTTATTCGAAAACCCCATGGCTGATGAAAGCTTCGTCGACCAGCTCGGACACCAGGTTATAAACCAGCATGTCTTTTTAACATTTAAGACCAGCTTTCGGGGTATACCAGGATTTACCTGTTTGGTTTTTTATTTCAGGCTCACAGAGATTTGGCAAGGGAAGCAGTGAGAAAATCTCTTGTTTTGTTGAAGAATGGAGAAAATGCAGCTGAACCAATTCTACCTCTTCCCAAGAACTCACCGAAGATCCTGGTTGCCGGCAGCCATGCCGATAACTTGGGAAATCAATGCGGTGGTTGGACCATCAACTGGCAAGGCGGTGACGGAAACAATTTGACTGCTGGTAAACTAATAAATCATTCTTGCCTCTTAAAACTTAGCTTTCAACACTGAGTCACAGCCATCACAAAACCGTGTATTAATGTCGTTCAAATCAACAGGAACCACCATTCTGAAAGGTATTTCAGAAGCTGTTGATCCAAGCACAGAGATCGTCTACCAAGAAAACCCAGATTTCAATTACGTGAAGTCCAACAATTTCTCCTACGGCATCGTTGTTGTTGGGGAGCCTCCGTATGCTGAGACATCCGGTGATAACCTGAACTTGAAGATCCCATTACAAGGTCAAAATACAGTCCAAAATGTCTGCGCCAACATCAAGTGTGTGGTTGTTTTGATATCTGGAAGACCCCTTGTTATGATGCCACATCTCGAACAAGTTGGTGCGCTGGTTGCAGCATGGCTGCCGGGCTCAGAAGGCCAAGGCGTGGCCGATGTTCTTTTCGGAGACTATGGTTTCAGCGGCAAACTGCCCCGGACATGGTTCAAGACAGTTGAGCAGCTGCCGATGAATGTTGGGGATCCGAATTACGACCCATTGTATCCCTTTGGTTATGGGCTCACTACTCAACCGTTGAACCACACAAGTTAGTCTCAGGGTCTTAATGCTAAGCAGCCTTTTAGTTTGAAGATTTGGAGTTAATAGCATAATAATGGTAGGCGTAGCAGTAATTTTGAGTTAGAATTTCATAGATAGGATTCATCTTCTTGAGCAGCGGCTTATTTGGTGTACTTGCCATGTAAATTTGTTGGTTAAAAATAAAAAGGATAAAATATGCATACCATCACTTAACTGTCTTTTTATTCCTATTTTAGCCATTCAATTTTTAAAATTTTCAGTTTAATAATTCAACTTTCGAATTACTTATTTTTTAGTCACTATGACTTATTTTATTAATATTTTTTTTATGAAAGATAAAGTGATTACATGTAGTATCTGTTCTAAATATACTCTCAACCATTTGACAATGAACGCTTAATCACCCTGCTGCAACTGCTGGTGCTCGAACCCATGACCTCTAGGAACAACAACCGTTCCCTTAACCATTGAGGCAAGTTGGTTCGTGCTTTATTAATATATTTTATGACCTGGAATAATTTATTATTGTTAAATATAAAAATAATTTAAAATAAAATTATATTTTATTAATATTAAATAAAAAATTTAAAATTATATCCCAAACCTAATCCCTAATCCCAAGTTATAATCTCAATCCATAAACCCAAAACCCTCCCCTTGATCTCCCGCCACACCTTCACGGGCTTGCTATTGGTCTCTCCCATTCTGGGCATTCTGCCACCGCCACTCATGTGAGCTACCAGAAAATGGATCATGGGTGATTATTCTTGTAATATTGGCGAAGAGAATTATTTCTTGTGTCGCTTTTGCCACCGAATCGACTCGCCATTCCATTCTTCTGTTTCTTGTCGATGCACTCGTAGAACCCTTACCAATCATTTGTTTTCCTTTGAACTTCAATCCATGAATTGTTATTCAATAAAACAGTGGATGGTGATTATTCTAAGATTTTGGTGGTTCATGAGTAAACTTAAAAAATAGGCTCCTAATTAAGGGTGAGCGTTCGGTCGAGTTAAGTTGAGTAAAAAAATTTCAAGTTATGCGAGTTTACGAGTCCTTACGACTCAAACTTAAAAAATTATCTACTAAATACTAAAATTTTGAGTTATTAGATTTTTTATTTTACAACTCAAACTTCATTTGAAATTTTTTCGAGTCAAGATGAGTCGAGTCGAAAAAATCACTTTTTTCGAGTCGAGTAGAGTTTTGCTCACTCTTTCCCCTAATAACGAGTATTGAAAAAAATAAAATTTGAAATTAGACCTTACCAAGTGATATATAAAAAATGAGTCCCTATTAACAAATTTTGAAAAAAAATAAATTTTAAGAGTATTCTTGTAATAACAAATATATGGGAAGATGGAACCCTAATAACAAGTATTGAAAATTTAAAATTTAAGAGTATGCATGTAATAACAAATATTAGGGAAAATAGACCATAAATAACAAGTATTAAAAAAATTAGACTCGTAATAACAAGTATCGAAAAAATAAAATTTAAGAGTATGACTCTAATAATAAATATTAGAAAAGATAAGCCCCTAGTAACAAGTATTGAAAATTGGCCTCATAATAACAAGTATTGAAAAATTTGTACCCTAATAACAAGTATTAAAAAAATTATACCCCTAATAACAAATGTCGAAAAAAAATTAAGAATACTAATTATTAAAAAATTAAATTTTAAATAATAAATATTAAAAATATTAAACCTTAATTATAAATATTTAAAAAATGGACCTTGGGCGGGCGCCTCTATTGTCCATGCTCAGGGTCGTCCCCTGCTCGTAATGTTGGTGAAGAGAATTGTAAAAATGAGGGTGGTAGAGGGCCGATGAAGGTCGACCAGTGAGGGTGTGGTTGAAAAAGAAATAGAGTTTGGGGTTTATCGATTGAGATTAGATATAAAGATAAAATATAGCTCCAACGTTTGACTGAATAGTCAATTTAATCCTTATTTTTAGAACAATTCAACTCTTAATGTTTTATTTTTAGTCAAAATGACTCATCTTCGGAGGAACATTGTTAAAAAACTGACAATAAACATTTTGAAAAGGCTTGACAAAATGATAAATCAACTGGAAAAAAATATTTTATATAATTTTATAAAATTATTTTTGACTGATATAACGTTTTTTTCAAGTCAACACATTTGTTTATATGATACTACCATGTCAGACGTCATTTCAAGTCATTTACCGTCAATTGACTGACATTTTTCATCCGTAGAGGGGTCATTTTGACCCAAAATAAAACGTTGAAAATTGATTTGCTTCTAAAAAAATATGGGCCAAACAGTCAAACAATTTGGTACATTTTTTAGCTTTATGCCTTGGGATTATAATTTATAGATTAGGGTTTAGGATTTGAGATATAATTTTAGATTTTTTATTTAATACTAATAAAATATGATTCTATTTTTTATTTAATTATATATATATAATAATAGTAAAATATTTTATGTCATAAAAAAATATTAATAAAATTATTCAAAGTGATAAAATATGAGCAATCTTAAAGTTGAATTATTAAATTGAAAATTCTGGAAGTTAAGGGATAAAAATAAGAATGAGATGATAGTTGAAAGATGATATATGTAATTTAACCAAATAAAAATGTGGTCCTTTGAGAGAAAATGTCTACTTTTGTAAATTTGATAGGTTTATTAATGTGGGTTTATTAAATGGGTAATTATACAATGTATTGACGGTAGAAATATTATGTTTTCACAAAGCTCTAATTTTAGGAGTTAAGGATTTAGTTTAGGGTTTAGTTTTATGTTCTTGGAATTTAGAGATTGTTATTTGAATTTAGAGTTTAAAGTTAAATTTTAGGTGTTATAAATAAAAATTTAAATTCTTACCATATTACCCTATAATCTAAAAACTAACCTTTAATCTCTAAACCTTGAATTCTAACAACATACTCTAAACCTCTAAACCTAAACCCTAAATTTATAAACTATAAAGTAAATTTCTAACCCTTAAAATTAAAACGCTTATAAAAATAAAATATTTTCACAGTCAGTACATTATATATTTTCCTCATATTATATATTTGATGTGTAACTTATAAATGAAAACCAAAAACCTAAATTTCCAGATTATGTAACAAGAATTTGTTAGTAAAATCTAAAGAAACCAATGTCCAAAATATCAAAATTCCTAAACACTTCCAAGTTCATACCATAACCTTTTCTTCGTTTTCATTGCAAAATAAAAGTTTCAAAAAAGTTCGTTTAGACACGCAAAAGGCTGGCAAGCAAGAGTATATGTATATCGTCACTGGCCGCGGACCCAAAACTGAGACCAATGCGAAGTAGACTGTTCAGGAAGCTCTTTACACCATCCTAGCCTATCCCAACTAGTCTAAGTAGGCCCAATCCGAGCTGACCCATACTTGGAGAAAATAAGCATTGTAAATATTAATTTATTGATTTAAAACATGTCTTCTTTCGGTTAAAAAAATATGCCTTCTTTAGATCAAAGAATTTTATTGGATTTAGGGTGCGTTTGGTTCACGGGATGTAAGATTACCTTTGGGAATAAGATTCCCGGAATTTAACATTACTTGACACATTACTGGGAATGTGACATTACCTTGTTTGGTTTATTGTGTAGGAATGTAAGATTTATGTGTTTGGCTGGAGGTATATAAGGTTATCTGGAAGTAAAATTTACTAAATTGTCCATATGTTATATTTTCTTTTTAACATGTTAAACTTTCAATATTAACTTAAAAATACATGCACAAAAATTAATAGAATTATTTTTGTTACACTATCTAAAATTTGTAAAAAATTATATATTTATCATATTTAATATAATTATTATATTAACTATTCTTTAAAAGAACCCAACAAGTGGTTTCAGTGAAAAAATAGATGAAGTTCGTCCTAGAAGACCTGGGTTCAATCATTTTGTACATACTACCTTGTAATCACCTTTAGACTATTAAAAAAAAACTATTTTATATTTACTTACCCTAGTTATCCTCTATTAAAATATTTTGTACATTTTTAAATGCTAGAAATTTAATATGTTCAAAATTTTAATTTTTTTATTACTTGTGACATGTCAAGCAAATTAAAGTAAATAATAAAATAAATCTAAAAGTTGTATAATACTGATAAGAATTTATATAATAAGTTTAACCTACTAAAATATTTTACAAGGTCATAAACATAAAAATAAAATTAAAAACATCAACTCTAAACTTATTAATTTTTAAGCAATATGCTATCGCAACATATAACTTATAAACATCATAAATATAATATTAATAAAAATACATTAAATATTTGTAACACCATTTAAATATTAAATTAATATTAAATAAAAATATTTAATTAATTTACACCACACACATTTAATCAACTAATTAAATTTTACAAAGGATCTATATGAACAAAATTGTAAAACCTATGTTTGATTTTGATATAATTAAATTATTGAGGATTATTTTGTAAAACTTAAAATTAGTTTTTAAGTCCCTTAATAAGTTTTTAAAAACACCAACACTTTGAAACTGATTTATAAAACTCAAACTCAAAATATTTTCTAAGTGTTCCAAGGCAAAACCACTCAAAAACGTCCAGGCGTATCGATACAGCACCTAGCGTATCGATACCATTTTGCCAAACTTGGTCACTGCCAAACCCTGGTATCGATACCCCAAACCCTAGTATCGATACTCCCCTGTGTTAAAATTCAATGAGTTTGAATACGGTACCGATACGGCTAACCCCGTATCGATACGTGCTTTATAATTTTTTTAAAATAAGTCGGTTTAAAAAATATGACCGTTGGTGTCAGTTGGTTGGTAACCAATCTTTAAAAGTTAGTTGACCCGTATCGATACGCCTAAATTCCGTACCGATACGGAGGTTGGACAGTAAGCTAAGTTCACAAAATAGTATCGATACGGCCCTTGCTGTTTCGATACCCCGTACCGATACGCTTACGTGCGTATCGATACCCCTGTATTAAATGCACACAACGGCTCTTTCTTTTCTGAGATAGGTACCGATACTCCTTCCCGCGTACCGATACCGGTAGCTGCAGAAGTGCATTTATGGTGGTAAGAGAGGGTTCCAACGGCTCTAATTAAGTCCCCAACCACCCAAACGGCTAGAATTCAATGAGAAGGTATAAAAGGAACATCCAAAAGCATCAGCAACTACTATTGAACTTCAAGCAAACATCCAAACATCAAATTCAAGCATTAGAGCAAAAATCCCAAATTTGTGTAAAATCCCAATTTGTGTTCTTCATTCATATTTTGTAAAATTGGGTTGAGTGCTTGTATTGGGGCTATCATTTGTATTGAGAGATACTTATTTAGCCTACAAATTCCTTTGTTTTCTTGTGTGAGGGTTGGGTTGATTTTTGGGTAGAAAAATCAACCGATATTGTAAAGGGTTGCCTCCTTGTCCTAGAAAAGGGGAAGATCAATTTAGTGAAATTGTTGCAAATCCTTAGTGAGACTAAGGTAGTGGATGTAGAGTTCATTTGGAACTTGAACCACTCTAAATTCCTTGTCCTTCAATTTTAATTTGCCAATTTCCACTACAATCCTTAAAATTTCCAATTCACCCCCCCTCTTGGTAAATATCGATCTTTCGATCCACTCAACAATTGGTATCAGAGCTTAACTCTTTGAGGATTAACAACCACAAGAGGAGATCCTTGGAAGAGTGTGATCATCAAAATATCAAGAGATGGCTTCAACCTCCGGTTCCGGCATGTACGAGTCACAATCAACCACCAAGCCTCCTTTCTTCAATGGTGACAACTACTCCTTTTGGAAGAACAAAATGAGGCTATTCATCAAGTCAAGTGACTACCTTGTATGGGATGTCATTGAGGATGGGCCATACATTCCATTGAAGCAAGATGGTGAAGGCAAGATGGTGTTGAAGAAGAAAGCCGAAATGAGTGAAGAGGAGAGGAAGAAGATTCAAGTCAACGATAAAGCTCTCCACATGCTTTTTTGTGCTTTCGGTCCGGACATCTACTCAAAGGTCTCTTCCATTGAAAATGCCAAAGAAGTGTGGGACACACTTGAGACTACTTATGAAGGCACCAATGATGTCAAGGAAACTAAGATTGGTCTTCTCAATCTTAGTTATGAAAATTTCAAGATGGAGCCCGATGAGACGGTGTCAAAGATGTTTGATCGATTCTCCACAATTGTCAACGGGCTAAAGGGCTATGGAGAGATCATACCGGAAGACAAGCTTGTCCGGAAGCTACTCTATTCACTTTCCGAAGCTTGGGATGGGAAGAGAACCGCCATCATCGAAGCAAAGAACTTGAAGACATTAAAGCTTGATGAGCTTGTGGGTTCTCTCCTTACTCATGAGATCATGAAGCAAGGAAGGGAAGATGAGAAAAAGAAAGAAGAGAAAAGAGTAGAGAAACTTGAAGTTGAAAAGAAGAAGAAGATGGGAATAACTCTCAAGGCTAAAGCTTCACAACTTGATGAGAGCTCATCTAGTGATGAGGACGAACTTGAAGAATTGGCTATGATAGCCAAACGATTCTCACGATTCATGAGGTCCAACCGGGGTAGAAAAATCCAAAGAAAAATGGACTTCAAGAGCAAGAGCAAAGAAGAAGGAAAGGATCCCATCATTTGCTATGAGTGCAAACAACCCGGCCACATCCGTTCGGAGTGCCCTCAACTCAAGAAGAAGAGCTTTGAGAAGAAGAAGAAACTCAAAGCCAAACTTGCTACTTGGAGTGATGAGGAGTCATCGGAGGATGACGAACAAGAAGTGGCCAACCTTTGTCTCATGGCACTTGAGGAAGATTCCTCCTTGGTAACCTCTAACTCATCTACTTTAGATTTTTCATATGAAGAATTAAATGATGCATATGATGAGTTGCAAGAGGTATATGATGAATTAGTTGAGAAGTTTAAAGAGTCGGTCATTAAAAACAAGAAAATCATTTTAGAGCTAAATGAGAAAAATGACTCACTCACTCAAGCTAATTCTAAATTTGAGAAAAAGATTTTAGGATTAAAAGATGAACTTAAATTCTTTCAAGATGAAAATGTTGATCTTAATAATCTTTTGTCTCAATGCAATAGTGAACACCAAAAGGTGTTAGGTGAGCTAAATGAGCTCAAAAAGTCCTTAAAAAATGTTGGTAGTGTCAAACATGAAGTAGGAGAATCCTCTAGAACACACCAACCTAAGAAAAGGACTAATTACTACAAACAAAGTAGCTACCCTAGACATAGTAGAGCTAAAAGAATTAGAAGTGTATGGGTTCCTAAGGAACTTGTAAAATCTAATAATATTATTGCTATGTCATCTTGGATTCCTAAGGGAACCAAGGTTTTGGGAGCTAACACTCATGGACCCAAAATGATTTGGGTACCAAAAATCAAGGTTTAATATCTTTGTTTGTAGGGGGAGCATTGCTACAAGGCCAAAGCACAAAGTCAAAACTCATGGTACCTTGATAGTGGATGCTCGAGACACATGACCGGAGACAAGAGTCGATTCATGGATTTAAAGCCAAAAAGTGGAGGAGTAGTAACATTTGGTGACAACTCCAAAGGCCACATTAAAGGTATTGGCTCCATAGGTAATCACTCTACCATTCTCATTGAAAATGTCTTATATGTCGATGGTCTTAAACATAATTTATTGAGCATAAGTCAATTGTGTGATAAAGGATTTAATGTTTTATTTGATAAAAATGGATGCAAAATTGTTGACATTAAATCTAATAATATTATGCTCATAGGTCATCGCATAGGAAACATATACATGGTGCATTTAGATGACATACATACATCTCATGCATGTTTAGTTGCTCAAAATGAAAATGATGCATGGTTGTGGCATAGGAAGCTAGGACATGCTAGCATTAGTGTCTTGGAAAAACTAGTCTCTCTAAATCTAGTTAGAGGTTTGCCCAAAATTAAATTTTCAAATGACAAAATTTGTGATGCATGCTCTAAGGGTAAACAACATAAGTCTTCCTTTAAATCCATTAATGATGTTTCTACTAGTAGATGCTTACAATTAATTCACATGGATTTATTTGGGCCAATTAGGACTATGAGCTTGGGTGGTAAATCTTATGCATTCGTGTTAGTTGATGATTTTTCTAGATTTACTTGGGTTTTCTTTTTAAGTACTAAAGATGAGGCTTTGGAAAAATTCATCACATTTTCAAAATTAACCCAAAATGATCTTGAACTTAGAATTTCACACATTAGAAGTGATCATGGAACCGAGTTTCAAAATTTAGGGTTTGAAGAATTTTTGAATGAAAATGGTATTAGCCATAATTTTTCGGCTCCTCGAACTCCTCAACAAAATGGGGTAGTTGAGAGGAAAAATAGAACTTTACAAGAAATGGCTAGAACTATGCTTTGTGAAAATAATTTACCTAAATATTTTTGGGCGGAAGCCACAAACACCGCTTGTTATATTGTAAATCGAGTAATGATTAGGCCAATTTTAAAGAAAACACCTTATGAGATTTTAAAATCTAAAAAGCCTAACATTAGCTATTTTCACCCTTTTGGGTGTAAATGTTTTGTTTTAAATAATGGAAAAGATAACTTAGGTAAATTTGATGCAAAAAGTGATGAAGCTATTTTTATAGGTTACTCTTTAACCTCTAAAGCCTATCGAGTATTTAACAAAAGAACTTTAGTAGTAGAAGAATCCATTCATGTTGTATTCGATGATAACCTCCTTCCTAGGAAGGATTCTTGTGATGATGATGATGTAGGAATCATAAATGCCTTTGATGGAGGTCAAACTTCAAAGGAGGATGAGATTCAACCAAAAGAAGAAGACACACAAGATCCACCTCTTGAAGCCTTGAAGGACTTGGCTATTGAGGAAAAGGAAGTGAGCTACCCAAGGGAGTTGAACTATGTCAAAGATGGTGAAATCTTGGGTGATCCATCCAAGGGGGTAACCACTCGTTCTTCTCTTAAATTAATGAACCATGTTGCATTTATCTCATGCATAGAGCCTAAAAACATAAAAGAAGCATTGAAAGATGACTTTTGGATTATGGCTATGCAAGAAGAGTTAAATCAATTTGAGAGAAGTAATGTATGGACATTAGTTGATAGGCCTAGTAATCAATCTACAATAGGAACTAAATGGGTCTTTAGGAACAAACTAGATGAGAGTGGTAACATTGTGAGAAATAAAGCTAGACTTGTAGCACAAGGTTACACTCAAGAAGAGGGAATAGATTTTGATGAAACCTATGCACCCGTAGCTAGAATGGAAGCCATTAGGATGTTGCTTGCATATGCATGTTATCATAATTTCAAGCTTTTTCAAATGGATGTTAAAAGCGCATTTTTAAATGGTTTTATAAATGAAGAAGTGTATGTGGAACAACCACCGGGTTTTGAAGATTCAAAATTTCCAAATCATGTTTTCAAACTTACCAAAGCTCTTTATGGTTTAAAACAAGCTCCTAGAGCTTGGTATGAAAGGCTTTCAAACTTTTTAATTGAAAAAGGTTTTGAAAAAGGCAAGGTGGACATTACACTTTTCATAAAAATGTATAAAAATGACATTTTAGTAGTTCAAATTTATGTTGATGATATAATTTTTGGTTCTACTAATGAATGTCATTATCAAGAGTTTGCTAAGCTAATGCAAGGTGAATTTGAGATGAGCATGATGGGGGAGCTCTCATTCTTTTTGGGACTCCAAATCAAGCAAAAGAAGGATGGCACCTTCATCAACCAAGCAAAATACATAAAGGATATGCTCAAGAAGTTTGGCTTGGAGAATGCAAAGCCTCAAGCCACTCCTATGAGCTCATCTACAAAGCTTGACAAAGATGAAGGAGGTAAGTGTGTTGACTCTAAACTTTATCGTTCTATGATTGGATCCTTGCTTTACCTTACCGCAAGTAGACCGGATATCTTGTTTAGTGTTTGCTTGTGTGCTAGGTTTCAAGCTAGTCCTAGAGAGTCTCACCTTATAGCCGTTAAGAGAATCTTTAGATACCTTAGAGACACTCCTTGTTTAGGCCTTTGGTATCCTAGAGACTCTACCTTCAACCTACATGCTTATTCGGATGCGGATTATGGGGGTTGCAAAATTGATAGGAAAAGTACTTCGGGAACTTGCCAATTCTTAGGTAGTATGCTCATATCTTGGTTCTCTAAGAAACAAAATAGTGTAGCCTTATCTACCACCGAAGCCGAGTACATATCCTTAGGGAGTTGTTGTGCTCAAGTCCTTTGGATGAAGCAACAACTCTTAGATTATGGAATTAAAGTTGGAACCATACCCCTAAAATGTGACAACACTAGTGCAATCTGCTTAACTAAAAATCCCATCCAACACTCTAGAACCAAACATATAGAAATAAGGCATCATTTCATTAGAGATCATGTCCTTAAGGAAGATGTGGTTATAGAGTATGTAGACACCTTGAATCAATTAGCGGACATTTTTACAAAACCTTTAGACAAAGAGCGTTTTTGGTCCCTTAGGAGAGAGTTAGGTCTAGCTAGCCTATCTTGACCTTTTAGGACCTCTTTTGTGCTTAAATATGCTTGATCTTGTGAAATGTCATGTTTGTATGCTTAGACTCTAAAATTCTTCCATGCCTATAGTTAGGGGGAGTATGTTTCTGTCAAAATATGTTTAGAACTGCTCATACATCATTTGCATACTCATAGGAGAGATTAGGTTCGAGCTTTTGGTTGTTCTTTGTACCAAATATGCATTTCTGGGCTTGTAGTATCGATACAGGTATACGCGTATCGATACCTGTTCTTCATTTCGTTTCCCAGAATTCTTTTCGCTTCACGCGTATCGATACGGTTCATCCCGTACCGATACAGGTCGTTTCGATACGGACCCCTCCGTTTCGATACGACTGTTCCAACGGGCATATTTGCAAAAAGACATCTTTACCCCCGTATCGATACACCATCGGGCGTATCGATACCCGACTGCGCTGATGGCCTTAATTAGCCTTTAATGAGTTCACCTTTTACCTAAATTCAAACTTTTCAAAACCTAATTAACCCTAGCCGTTTTTGCCTATAAAAAGGCACTTCCTCCTTCATATTTTTCACATCTCAACTCAAACCTAAAAGAGTTTTTCAAATCAAGCAAGGCTTTGTGCTCTCTTTCTCATCTTTGTTCAAGTTTTCTTCAACTCTTCAAGTTTCTATCAAGGTAATCACCTTTCTTTTTTAATTTTTGTTTTAAAACTGCCTTTGTTTAAATTTTTTTTCCTCTAATTTTTTTTTCTTGCCAAAATTTCTCTTTTTTTTACCTTGATAATTACTCAAATTGAAGAAATCTCCCTTGCTTAATTTCTCTCTTAGATCATGGCACCAAAAGAGCCATCGAGGAAGCGACAAAGGGCTAATCAAGCCGGTGAATCCTCCAACCTTGGAGTGATTGCTCGTCCTAACTACTCGACTATCTACGAGCAATCCTTTGAAAGCAATTCGGGTCTCAATCACTTTCGTCAGTATGAGAATTACAAGATCCGTGCCGAAAGGGTAATATCCATCCCTTTTCTCAATTCGGAGCGTTTCAAGTTTGAATATCTCCCCTTGCTTCATCGTTGGAATTTCATCCATTTTCTCTCTATTCCCGGTATTTTTTATCGTCTCTTGGTTTTGATTTTCTATGCTAATGCGAGATGTGTTAGTCGAAATGGGGAAGTCGTTGCAATTAACTCCTATCTTATGGGGAAGAAAATAACCCTTGATGTCGAGTCTATTTGTGAGGTTTTCAAGTTGGATGATGAAGGCCTCGATGATGAGCACCATGGGGGGCATGTTCTAAGTGGATCCGTTACCGCCCTCAATGCTCATGACCGAATTCTACATTTGATGGTATCGTGGTGGTTTCGCCCCTCCGGAGGAAAATATTCCACCATCCGTCAAGTGGATGACTTTTGGATTCGGTGTTTCCGTGAAGCCAAACGACCAAATCTTGCTCGTCTTATGTTTGCGGAGATAGTCTATCTTGTTCAACATCGTCACACTCCTCATGTCACCTCCTTCACATACGGTACGGCTTTGAGCTATTTCTTTGTTAAAAAGGGAATTGATTGCTCATATGACATTGCAACTCCACTCACCGATCCTATTGATGAGCACTCCCTTGCTCGGGCAAAATTCTCTTTTGTTAATGGTGAATGGGTACGTCTTGCCGAGTTACCACCGGAAGTTGCCGCAATGCATGAAGCGGCTCAAGCGGCTCAAGCTCCTCAAGCCCCTCAAGTCCAACAACCCAATATGGATGCTCTCATGACCTATCTTAATGAGCAATTCACCGGATTACGTACGGACATGAATACTCGTCTCACATCCATGGAAACTACTTTTGACACGAGGATGACGGGTTTTGAGAATCGCCTCACATCTCTTGAAAGTGGGCAAAATTCCTTGAATATCTCCATTGCCGCTTTCCATGATGAGTGGCGTAATAGTATGCGCACCAATGAGCCTTTAGGAGATGATGATGAAGAAGATGAAGACGACGAAGACGATGCTTAGACGTTTTTCTTGTTTGTCATGCATATCATTTAGGACTTTATATTATTTTGCACCTATGCTTTATGTTTTTAGGATTAAGTTTGTCTTAGGATTAAAACCTATGCTTTGATTTCTATTTTTGCCTTTGTTTGGATTTTAAGTATGTTGCTTTAATGAATAAATACCTATGTTGCTTATTATACCTTTGATTTCTTTATGCACTTAATTGTCTCAAAGATTTTTTGCTATAACAAAAAGGGGGAGAAGAAACTAGCTTACACTTTAAAATATTTTGATTTAAATTCAAAGGTTACCAAGCTTATATTAAGGGGGAGTTCTTCATGAAGATTTTTCAAAAATTTTAAGTTTTAGTTTTGTTATATCAAAAAGGGGGAGATTGTAAAACCTATGTTTGATTTTGATATAATTAAATTATTGAGGATTATTTTGTAAAACTTAAAATTAGTTTTTAAGTCCCTTAATAAGTTTTTAAAAACACCAACACTTTGAAACTGATTTATAAAACTCAAACTCAAAATATTTTCTAAGTGTTCCAAGGCAAAACCACTCAAAAACGTCCAGGCGTATCGATACAGCACCTAGCGTATCGATACCATTTTGCCAAACTTGGTCACTGCCAAACCCTGGTATCGATACCCCAAACCCTAGTATCGATACTCCCCTGTGTTAAAATTCAATGAGTTTGAATACGGTACCGATACGGCTAACCCCGTATCGATACGTGCTTTATAATTTTTTTAAAATAAGTCGGTTTAAAAAATATGACCGTTGGTGTCAGTTGGTTGGTAACCAATCTTTAAAAGTTAGTTGACCCGTATCGATACGCCTAAATTCCGTACCGATACGGAGGTTGGACAGTAAGCTAAGTTCACAAAATAGTATCGATACGGCCCTTGCTGTTTCGATACCCCGTACCGATACGCTTACGTGCGTATCGATACCCCTGTATTAAATGCACACAACGGCTCTTTCTTTTCTGAGACAGGTACCGATACTCCTTCCCGCGTACCGATACCGGTAGCTGCAGAAGTGCATTTATGGTGGTAAGAGAGGGTTCCAACGGCTCTAATTAAGTCCCCAACCACCCAAACGGCTAGAATTCAATGAGAAGGTATAAAAGGAACATCCAAAAGCATCAGCAACTACTATTGAACTTCAAGCAAACATCCAAACATCAAATTCAAGCATTAGAGCAAAAATCCCAAATTTGTGTAAAATCCCAATTTGTGTTCTTCATTCATATTTTGTAAAATTGGGTTGAGTGCTTGTATTGGGGCTATCATTTGTATTGAGAGATACTTATTTAGCCTACAAATTCCTTTGTTTTCTTGTGTGAGGGTTGGGTTGATTTTTGGGTAGAAAAATCAACCGATATTGTAAAGGGTTGCCTCCTTGTCCTAGAAAAGGGGAAGATCAATTTAGTGAAATTGTTGCAAATCCTTAGTGAGACTAAGGTAGTGGATGTAGAGTTCATTTGGAACTTGAACCACTCTAAATTCCTTGTCCTTCAATTTTAATTTGCCAATTTCCACTACAATCCTTAAAATTTCCAATTCACCCCCCCTCTTGGTAAATATCGATCTTTCGATCCACTCAACAAAAATCTATTAACATAGGGGTAATATGGTCCAAAGGGGAGGAAATTAACAAATACCTAATAAATCCAAGGAAATCACATTCCCACCCTTTAATGAAAAATTGCTAATGTTGGGAATGTAAAATTACCCCTTGGAGGGAATGCTCTCCAACCAAACGTGGGTATGTGATTCCGGAAAAGATCATTCCCGCAGGTAATAATCTTTTCCACGAACCAAACGCCCCCTTAGAGTAATTCAGACAGTTGGATGTAGGGGACTTTAATTAAAAATAAAAGTTTGTTCTCATTTTTTTCACTCGCTTCATTTTTAAGAATATATTAATCATTTACTCAAACACTCTTACTTACTTTGTGTGTTATCTATTTTTACGTTGTTATTTTTGCTTCCACAAGAATTTAAACATTTTTGCTTGATCATTTTCAGGCTTACTTAGTCGCAACAACATCTGAGAGTAATTATCTAAGTGTGAGAATATGACTGATAGAGAGATTTGGAAGAAAGAAATTCAAAAAAAAATACTTAGAAGAGAAGAAGGATTGAAAGTAAAACGTGAGATATTATTCCAGTCAAAGATAATTCTACAAGGCTTTAGGATTTCTCTTTTATATAGGCAGAGAATCCTTGATATAAATTCAAGATGGGTTACTTTTAATCAAAGCTCTTCAGGACATAATACTTTAAGTTGTTGTCGTAGATGCAGAAAAAATGCAGAAGAAAGAGGCTTTGTTAAAACATCTGCAACTTGATCGGCAACAGGCACATAGTTTATCAGAACAGATCCTTGAGTGACTTTTTTTCTTACAAAGCTAAGATCAAGTTCAACATGCTTTAGCTTAGCATGATGAACAGGATTGGAGGAGTGTGCTATAGCACTGGTATTGTTGTACCAGATTACTGGTGTTGAAACTAGAGAAACTTTGAGTTCAGTAAACAGAAACTTAACCCAAGTGACTTCACAAATAGCATCAGCTAGACTTCAAAATTCTGCTTCAGTGGAGGACCTTAAAACAACACTCTGTTTCTTAGAACTCCAAGCTACCAGATTTCCTCCCAAGAAAATACAATATCCTCATGTAGACCTTCTATCATCAATGTATGTTTTCCAATCTGAATCTGTATACCCAATCAAACTCTGAGGTCTAACACTAAGGCCGCATGTTTCAAGTAGCGAAATTCTACGGACGTGCCAATATGAATCCGCAAGATCAGAATAATTTCTTAATTCTATTATTAACACAAATTTTACAGTTCAGTGGATTCGTTCGGAAGATAAATTGTACGAGAATGTGTTAAGTTATTTTCTTGAAAGAAACCTCTGATCGGTGGTAAAAGATTACCGATAGAATTCTTGAAAAGTCTATTAAAAGTAAAAGAGCGTTTTGAATGTGCTTTTGCACGATGTTTTCGAAATCGATGCTAGTCGAATTAAAGTTCTTAACTATGCTAATTGGGTACTCGCATGCTACAATTACATCAAAATTAGAACAAACAAGTGTATAAAGAGTTTTGAATATAGTTTACTGCTGTAATGTCATTGATACTCCTTTTTCTCTTCTTCTTTCTAGAATTTAATTTTATTTTTTTTCTCTCATTATCTAATTGTTGTTGTTTAAATTTTAAAGTAAATCATCAGCATAATTAAGAACTTTAATTCGACCGGTCTCGATTTTGTAAACATCTACTGAGTTGTAGAATCCGTATCAATAACTGAGTTAAAAACATATTCTAATCCTGCAAATCTGTTAGTTTTATTCTGATCCCGTATCAATAACATTTTTGAAGCTTTTATTTTGCAATGGAAATGAAAGAAGAAAAAAAAAGAGAAAAGCTTTTATTCTTGAAGTTTTTCCTAACAAATTCTTGTTATATAACTTGTAGGTTTCTTGTTCTCATTTATAAGTTTCACATCAAATATCTATTAAACCTATCAAATTCTTAAATAAAATAGAAAAAGAAAATATTTTCTTCAAAAGCACCACATTTTTATTTTCAGCCAACAAATTTACATGGCAAGTACACCAAATAAGCCGCTGCTCAAGAAGATGAATCCTATCTATGAAATTCTAACTCATAAGTACTGCTACCATTATTATGCTATCAACTCCAAATCTTCAAACTAAAAGGCTGCTTAGCATTAAGACCCTAAGACTAACTTGTGTGGTTCAACGGTTGAGTAGTGAGCCCATAACCAAAGGGATACAATGGGTCGTAATTCGGATCCCCAACATTCATCGGCAGCTGCTCAACTGTCTTGAACCATGTCCGGGACAGTTTGCCGCTGAAACCATAGTCTCCGAAAAGAACATCGGCCACGCCTTGGCCTTCTGAGCCCGGCAGCCATGCAGCAACCAGCGCACCAACTTGTTCGAGATGTGGCATCATAACAAGGGGTCTCCCAGATATCAAAACAACCACACACTTGATGTTGGCGCAGACATTTTGGACTGTATTTTGACCTTGTAATGGAATCGTCAAGTTCAGGTTATCACCGGATGTCTCAGCATACGGAGGCTCCCCAACGACAACGATGCCGTAGGAGAAATTGTTGGACTTCACGTAATTGAAATCTGGGTTTTCTTGGTAGACGATCTCTGTGCTTGGATCAACAGCTTCTGAAATACCTTTCAGAATGGTGGTTCCTGTTGATTTGAACGACATTAATACACGGTTTTGTGATGGCTGTGACTCAGTGTTGAAAGCTAAGTTTTAAGAGGCAAGAATGATTTATTAGTTTACCAGCAGTCAAATTGTTTCCGTCACCGCCTTGCCAGTTGATGGTCCAACCACCGCATTGATTTCCCAAGTTATCGGCATGGCTGCCGGCAACCAGGATCTTCGGTGAGTTCTTGGGAAGAGGTAGAATTGGTTCAGCTGCATTTTCTCCATTCTTCAACAAAACAAGAGATTTTCTCACTGCTTCCCTTGCCAAATCTCTGTGAGCCTGAAATAAAAAACCAAACAGGTAAATCCTGGTATACCCCGAAAGCTGGTCTTAAATGTTAAAAAGACATGCTGGTTTATAACCTGGTGTCCGAGCTGATCAACGAAGCTTTCATCAGCCATGGGGTTTTCGAATAAACCAAGTGTGAATTTAACTCTCAAGATTCTCCTAACAGCATCATCAATACGGCTCATGGGGATGAAATTGTTATTGACAAGGCCAGTCAATGTATCAATAAACTCAGTATAATTGTAAGGAACCATAATCTGCAAAACAAGTAGAAAAAAAAAAGAACTTTAGTACATAACAATTAGATGTCGCTAAACAGAGTAACCAATTCATTTTTTCCCCTTGAAAAGCCCCCCAATCCGGTCCGACCAATCAAAAATCGAGTCAGATCAGAGCCTGAACAGATGAATACCTTGCTTAAGGGAGCCAAATTATTTTTATGCAAAGAAAAAGCTTTAAAACTTGCCAAAGTCACCCACCATGTCAAGGCCTGCTTGAATCGCGGTGAGAACTGAATATGTATAGTTGGCATGAACAGGATATGTCATCCTATCAAGTGCCTGCCAATCAGAGATGACAAATCCCTGCAATTTTGAACAAATATATGTGCACAGATTATCATAAGCAATGTTTTTATTTATTTTACCTGCAGGTTTCATATTAAGTTTTAAAGAGTTGCAGTCAAATTTACCCTGAACCTAAGACTGCCCTTGAGGAAATCGGTGACAAGTTCACGGTTAGCATGCATTTTCAGTCCATTCCAACTAGAGTAAGAAGCCATAACTGTCCCGACTCCCTTAGCGACGGCCGCGTTATAACCCGGCATGTGAATGCTAAGTAGTCCATGTCTATCAATCACTGTGTTGTTTTCATTGATGCCCTTTGTTGTCCCACCATCTCCCACAAAATGTTTGGCACAAGCCACCACCTTGTCCCTTTTCCAAGGTACAAAACAAATAAATGGTTTCAATTACTTCAAATTAATTGATAAATTCCTATGTATTCATGTATATTATTGCATGTTAACATACTTTCCACCAACATAAGGAGCACCCTTAGGTGAACCCTTTGGAATTTCCCCTTGCAGACCATTTATGATATCTGTCATTTCCCTGACAACGTTAGGATCTTCACTGTAACTCTCATAACATTGACCCCATCTCGGATCTCGACAAACCTAAAGTTTTGTAAACATTAGAGTTTTGTAAAAACAATTAAATCAAACAGATGATTGATCGAATACTCCATTACCGCGATGCAGGGTGCAAAAACATAGCTTATGCCAGTGGCTCTAACTTCAAGAGCTGTTGCAGATCCAATCCTCTTCACAAGATCAGGATCCCTATAACAATGGAGATTTATCACAAAATATATTGCATTCGTCTTCGAAAACTTTAAACAAAAACTTAACTTGCAGTGGAAGAAACTGAAGAAAAATAGGTCTTACCTTGTGGCACCAAGGCCAACGTTATGAGGAAATATGGTGGCGTTATACACATTGTTATGTCCATGGACAGCATCAATGCCATAAATCATTGGAATCCCTAGCCTGGTTGAAAGTGAACCATTTTGGATATCATTAACCATGTTGATCCATTCTAGCGGGGTGGCTTGAAGGTGCGGTACGCTTCCTCCTCCACTTAAGACGCTGCCGATTTTGTAGTCCCTCATGACCTCTGCAGTGGCTACTTTCCGGTCGATTTGTACCATCTGACCAATCTTTTCATCGAGATTCATTCGTTTCATAAGGTCCCGAATCCGCTTGCTAATCGGCTGTTTGGGGTCCTTGTATTTCATGTGCTCGTCTCCTGCTTGTGCCGTGGCGACCAAGAAACTGAAAAGAAGAAATCCCACTAAAGGGGCTGATGTTTTTGCCATGTTCTAATTGTACAAATCGATTCCTGCAGGTTCAAAACAAATTACAATACGAAAAACAAAATTGAAAGTTAATGTTTGACGAACACTATGAATTTCTTTTACTCAAAATAATGAACAAGATTTCATTTCTAAACTAAAACTAAAAGAATCAAAATAGAAGTTTAAGCTGGCAACGTAAATTATACTCAAATATAAAAAAATGGTAAAAGCATAGGGAAAATGAAGAGAAAATAACCTTAGATACTCAGTAGATCGCTAAAAAATTCGCATTGGAGTCAGTTTAAGACTTTGGCAAATTTATAAGAGAAATGTATAGTGGAATATTTCAACTAAAAAATTTAGATAAATTGCAACAGATATTATTTTAGATATTTGATTATCCAAATCTTTAGTTTGTTATGATTTCGAATAATTATTTACTTTATTTTGTTTTGATCAGTAAACTAAGTCACCAGTGAACCAAATCTTCGGATACATTTCTGGTTAGTAACAATTAGATTTAGACTTTTATTCAAGCAAATGTTCGAATGTTAAAATTATATAAAACTTAGAGGAGTTTTTATTTTTATACTTAAAATTTAATAATAAATATTTTTTTTATTAAAGAGATATTACATTTTCAACATAAATATTGAAAATAAAAATTGAACACGATTTTATTTCTATTAATCAAACACAATTTTATTTCTATTAATCAAACACGATTTTTATTTTCAAAAAGTCAAAATAAAAATTATTTTTTAAAAAAGAAAATAAAAACAAACAAAAAAAAAAATTATAGAACCAAATGGACACTTTCAAGTTCTAACACGTAATGTTATGCTCTTTTTTATGGTAGAAATATTTTCAAGGAGATGTACGTCGTTTGTATAGTTTAAGGATGATAAAATTAGGACGTAATTATGTTTGTAGTAATTAAATAGTTATTTATATGTTTAGATAATTAATTATATTCTTTAATTGTTAGAGAAAGTATAAAAAGATATAGGCTTAAGGGTTCATAAAGCCCCTAAATTTTTATAAAAAAAAATTAATGAAATCTTTAAACTTATTTTACACTCAATTAAACCCTCAAACTCAAGAAAAAAAATTTAATTTGGCCCTTTATCTAATGTTGACCGTTAACTTTAACGGATTTTTTAGAATTTTTTTTGTTGACACACGTCATAACATGATAATGTCACTTGTTTCTAGGAATTTTTAATTTTTAATTTTTAAAACATATATAAAAAACAAAAAATCTTTAAAAATTCAAAAATATATTTTAATTTCGAAAGTTATTTAAAATTAATAAATAATAATTTTTCAAAAACTTAAAATATTTTAAATTTTTTACAAAATTAAAAATATTAAAATTTATTATTATACAATTATAAAAAATGACTAATTGTTTAATATTTTTTAAAAATTAATATTTTTTAAAATATAGTTTTAAATATATTTCAAAAGTCAAAAATAAATTTTATTATTTTATATTTTTTTTTAAAAAAAAATTATACTTGTATAATAATATTTTATTTTTTTAATACTTTAATTTTTAAAAAATATTTTAATCTTTTGAAAATTTATTATTTTAAATAAATTTCGAAAATTTAAAAATTAGTTTTCATATTTTAAACAGAATTTTTCAGAATTTTTGAAAAAAAAATAGAATTTTTTTCTGTTTATTATTTTTTTTAAATAAAATTTAAAAATTTCTAAAAAAGGCAAGTGCCATTATACTATGGCAACGCATGTCAAAAAGATTTTTTTTAAATCCATTAAAGTTAACCGTCAACATTGGTCAAAAAATCGAATTAATTTTTTTAAAATTTGAGAACTTAATTGGGGGTAAAAGAATTAGGTGCTTAATTAATTAATTATTTTTTTACAAAAGTTTACAGGCTTATTAAACCCTTAAGCCAAAGATATAATGATACAGATAATTATATTGAAGTTAAGATAATTATAAAGACACTTTATATTAACTTAAATTCTAAACTCTAAATTTCAAACCCTAAACTAAATCTCTAGACATAAAAGTAACATTTAAAATGTGCACAACCAGTGTGTCAAAACATTTTCTTCATACTTTTAAGTCTAGAAGTTTTGTAAACTATTTTTTGGACTAGATATTTTTATATACATTACCCCTAAATTTCCACATTTATAAAGTCAGAAACTCCACAGCCCCATCCATAAAAAAATAATATAAAAATGAAAATTATCAAATTCCAAGTTTGATCTACGAGTTCAACTTCGTCTAACACTGACAGCTGAGGAGTTTCAAATTATTTAACACCAATATACCTAATACTAAGCGAAATCCAGACATCGGTCTGAAGAAGACATGCAAACTACAGCACTCCATTCCAGTCCGTATAGTACCTATTCTTTACACAGCAACTGAGAACTAAACATTGCACAACATCCTAATTCCTAACGTCTTGTGTTCTTTACATGGTGCTCCTGTACATGCCAACAATCAACTGTCTGTTAAAACCACTGCGCTCAAGAACTTGAGAAGAAAGAAAGGCTAAACAGGCATTTATAATACTGATAAAAAAATTCAGGTAATCGAATATGTAAATAAGTTCTGACCTTAATCGGTATTGTGAGACTGATCGTGCTCTATAAAATCTAACGCATCTTCCTTGGTGACAAGATTAACACGGCTCACCCTGTTTTTATGCGTCACACCGTAGATCTGATCAGCAACTTTGACAAGCTCTGGCCGAAATGTGGTGGTTATGAATTGTGTATTTGCAATGTCTGCCAGTCGACGAATCATATCTAGACAGAAACTGATTAAGGATCCACCAAGAGCATAATTGTAATGGAAGAATTTCAGATACATATGAAAACAAAAATGGAATCATTAACTATTAACAATTAATAGAGCTATCTATATATTAGAAATAGGATACTTCCAACGGCAGTTCGGTACTGAGGATCTAGAGCTGCATCTATCTCATCAAACAGATAAAATGGAGCCGGATCACAACGTTGAATAGCAAAAATTAATGTAAGGGCCACAACAGTTTTCTGTCCTCCAGACAATTGCTTCATTGATTGTGTCTCACCTTGCCCGGTAAAAGAAACCTACGACATGAATAACAAAGCTTAGAAACATTACCCTGGAAGGTATAAAAGGTTTTGCTTCCAGGTCAGCTATAAAATTGAGTCAGGTGCTGTACGCCTATTTGCAAGCCAAGCCTAATTTTCAGGTTTAGATTTCTACCACCTTTACAAATACAGACCACATGAAAATTGGCAAGATTTTCCTCCTTCCGCTGTTGGACTACTCTTTTCGAGTGGATCGATATGAAGGGGGTTTTTAACGAGGTCACCAATTCTTATCAAAAAAAATTTGGCAAGACATCTAGACCAGTAATGTTTCTCCTTATGTTAGCCTTAACTTTTCATTTTTCCCTCTAGTGCTCATGTCTAACATCGGTGTCCAAGACATCCAGATATGAATCTGACAGTACAATCCTCCAAATACAAAAGGTAAAACCAAAAAAAAAAAGCATTGAGCATGCCTATATCCATCATTCACCAAGTGTCCAAATAACTTAGATATCTAGAGTTATATAATTCCACCATAACCAGCAAGGCCAGGAAAATAACAAACTTCAATCTCTTTTGTAAAAGAGATGCCATATAGAGTATGCTAACCTTCACTTTTACACCAATGTATTTCTCAACTCTTCCCTCCAAATCTGCATCTCGAGGTCCATCATCATCATCGTCATCATCATCTGCAGCACGATCACCATCCTGTAGGGAAAAGAAATGCAACACAATTATAATGAAAATAACAAGTTAATTCTTAACATATGATACTATAAATAGGCTACTTAATAGAACAAAGTACTGAGCACATAATTATAACTCTGGTAATACAACATTAACATAATTCATAAACTATTTGCCTTGTAGAGTAAGAAATTTCATTCATTTTTTATTTGCCTTGTACACGTGCAAGGGTCAAATACAGAATGTTTGTTGAAATCCTATTATGAATGATCTAGGTTTTCACTCCATGATTAGTGTAAAGTCGAACATAAAAATACAGAAATTTTTCAAAATTGCATCTTGGCACACAATCAAATGAAGTTAACAACTGGATTCTTTGGACAGATAAGGGTGTAGCATAGAACAAATTGAGAACTTGAAATGAATCTAATGATTAGAGCTAAATCCTCTCATGACCGCTCCCATAAACATAAGACATAAGTTAGAGAAAAGCAAAATGACTAAAAGAACCTACTCAACCTGAGGTTTGGTCTCAATGTTTCACCTAGTTGCCTTAAGGGGAGGACTTCCCCCAAGGGCTGGGATCGAGACAGTTCAACATATGCAATGAAGCAGGGAAAAGAAAGAAAGGGCAAAAAAATGACACCTATCATATTATCTTAATGAGATTCATTAGAGACGGAATATTGATGTTCCAGATGGCATAGACAAGGAGGTCACCAACAGGAGAGAAAAATTCAATGCTCCAAAACCATAAATCAGAAATGACAATTGACAAGTTCACTAATCTAGAGAACTAAGGATTGGAGAGAAACAAAACAAACACAACTAGACAACAGATGAGACATTATACAATTTAAAAGTTTTTTTTTGAAAACATTAAACAGAAAATAAATAAAATTAAGAAGCCCCAACAAACCTTTTTCTTCATCATCACCAAATGACCATGACCACCTTGCACAAGTTCTGAAAATACTTCTCTAAAGTGCCGGGCAACACCTTTGAAAGTTCGTTCTATTGACTCATCCTTGCGCTGATCTAGAACTGCTATAAGTTCCTTGATTTTCTGTAAAATATATATATATAATGAAGTATAATGCAAGTTTAAGCTTAGTAAAATTCAATTTGACACTCCCATTTACCAGGAAGATAAGGTTTTAGTATTTACCTCATCACCTGCATCCAGCTCAGCCTGCCTTTTCTGCAGTTCTTCTCTTTGCTCTGTGAAATTTACATATTGGTCAAGTGCTTTCTTGTTTACATGGCTGAACTGTTGCAGTTGCTCATTGCACTTATGGAGCATTTTCTGCAACTCTTTTATCTGCTTTCGCTTATACCTATCATTCAACATGGAAAAGAAAGAACTAAATAATTTAAAAATGATAAAATCGGAATAGGGATGCAATGTAAAATACCACCAAGATAAGCAGATACTATCACAACCTACCAACTTCATCGCATATCATATAAAACAAAGAAACACATGTTATACATCAATTAGAATACTCAAAACGATCTAGAAGAACTTTTATGAAGCCCAAATACAACTTAGAGGTGAAATGAAGGAATAGAAACTGGAAATTCGGGTAGAAATTGTACGTTTCAAAAGCATCTGATGACAAAGGGCCCAACTCCCTTATTTTCTTTGAGAACTCTTCCTGCCTAGCAAGAAGACTACTCCTTCTACTTAACAATTGTTCTAACTCTTTTGCTTCATTCTGAAGTGTGCTCTCATAGTCAGCTTCCAATCCCTGCACCATGAGATGTTCTCAGCTGTAGCAATAAGCATCAAGGATTAGTGCTAAATATCATCAGAAACTAGTTACCTTCAGATCGTTCTTTTCATCTTTGATTCCCCTAAGTTGCTTTGTTAGCTCATCATTTCTACCAGAAACTCCTGCAGAGAAAAACCAACACTGAACGTTAGATCTAAATCCAAAACTAAAATATGTGGTAATTATTCAAAGCTCTTACTTTTAAGTTGCTGTGTGGCTTCTTCAACCAATAATTTAGCATCCATCAGTTCCTGCCTCTTTGATTCAGCTTCATCAAGCAACGCATCAGCCTCTGCCGCAGATATTATTGCTTCCAACTCTTGCTTCCGCCTCTTAAGGTTTGTTGTGAGATTCGTCTCGAGTTCAGCTTTTCTCGATTCAGTCTGACAATCCAAAAAACATGTAAATGCATGCATGTCATGACAAAAGAAATCAAATAAGGTCCAGCGCATAAACCTCAATGCGATCACTCCTGCAATTGATAAGTTCCTCCTTACGAGCTGTTATCTCAGGATTCAAATTTGACAGACTTTCCTTCTCTTCAGGTGTTAAGTGATCAATAAGCTCTGTGCCCATTTCAGCACGTTTCACTGCCATACTAGCTCTAAGCTGATCGATTTGCATCTGCACATCTGCAAGTGATTTCCTCTATAACCAAAGAACAAGAGTCAGTGCAGATTGAACTAGATAAAATATTTGCAAATAGCTAAAAAGGAATAACCCCCATATAAGGCGCATGAAGTCACTCAAAAGTATTTTTTATACCTTATTTTCAAGAGCTTTAGATGTATATTGCTTTTGCTTATTAGCATTAGCAATGTCCTGCTTATGCTGCTCCAGCAATGATTTGTCAAGAACCCGTTTAGCATCAAGTTGCTGCTGTTCAGTGACAAAAGCTGTAATTTTCTGCTCTAACTGTAAGCTAAATTAAGCTCAAACAAAGCATATAACGCTTGATGGAAAACAATTCAGGATTATAAAGAATGCAGACCTCATGTGTCATCCTCGATAATTTAGTCATAAGTTTTTTTAGTTTACCAATCCTCCAAAATCAATGGCTTTGATTTTAAAAGATGTTTCAAAGGAAAAGTTCATCTAAAAACACCTAGGACTTAACAAAACAGTTTATCAACAATCATACATAGGGAATAACAAATACTAAAATAGGAATTGATGGCTGGGCTCAAGGATAAACGACCTATCTCCAAAAAGTACACATTTAAATTGGTCCCATATTCAACTTCAACATGACTTATCCATGAAGAATTACCAAATTCACAATAACACCCAGTTAGCTTTTAAAAAATAAAAGGAGCAGAGTTCAATGTCCACAATTTTCCTTTTTCCTGATTCCCATATAGACTGAAACTTGCTACTGTTAGCTACACATAGCATACCCTAAAAACATAGAAGTTAGCACCTTGCTGCAAAAAGGTAAACTACAGAAAAAGGATATTTTGAAGCTCCATGCTTATTCCTTTCAGTTCTTCTTCCTTCTTATTAATAGACGTTGTGTTTTGCATAATTATATTCATGAACTTTAATTTTGAGCGCCTATAATCATAAAATCCCCCAGTCATACCACCCTTCTTGCTAACTTGATCACCTGTTATCAAATGAACAGGAAGTTGTTATAGCATTAGAAACACAAGCCCAGGCCAATTCAAAGAAACAAAGAAACCATCATTGCCAATGCCAAGTTGCCAACCTTCCAAAGTTATGCAATCCAGACCATCAGTTCGAGCAACTCTTGTAGCAACATCTATATCTCGGCAGATCACTGTTCTACCAAACACCTGACAAAAACAGAATGATGAGGAAACATCCACACAATATAGCAGTTACAATAACCTTACAACCACTACTTACACTTTGTATGCTTTTCCCAACAAGGGATGAACCCAACCGCTAACTAGGATTATTTTTTCCTTTACGCAAACTTCACATCTTATTAGACCATCTTCAGATTCCATTGATTTTTTTAATATTACAGTGGGGTTAAAGTTTTAAAATAAATAGAACGGCAACCCCAAACTACACCACTCCTTTCTGAGCAAAAGCAGTAAGGCCAAAATTTGACCTATATCAAAACATGGTGAAACAAAAATCATATTAAACCAATCTAACCCAGGTGCAATAGCAAAGGCGGTGTTATCCCTGAGGATCTATTAGAAATCGTTTTATCTAACAATACATGATCTTCTGCTTTCTCAATTGAAGAAAGAGCTTCAAAGTTTCCTCGTATTGAAGAAAATATAAAAGCTAAAACTAAGAAAATGTCATCTTAGCTCTTGCAGAGCATCGAGACTCATGCCCATTTATGGAAAGAAAAGAACTAACCTGTCCAAAGGCTGGAGCAAATTTGGAAGAAAAGTTCAATTTCTTTAACAGAGGTATCACATCAGAACTTTGTGGATATGTAACATGCGGAGCCTTTACGCGGTTAAGTGGTATGAAAGTAACACGTCCTCCTTTCAGTGAATTAAGATGTCGAATTATCTGGGTTGATATCTCATCCTTTTCAACAACCACATGGAATAAACTGTCAATAGAAAAACCATGTTCAGCTCAGCAGGATGCAAAAAGGAAGTCCATTAGTTAATTGAAAAACATGCAAACTTAGAATTGAAATATCAGGAGGATTATACCTGTTTCCAGCAGTTACTTCAACTGCAGTGAAAAACTTCTCATCACAATTAAGAAGCTCAATAATTGGACCAAACACTCCACCTATATTATATTCTCTGCATATCTTCCGAATAGAATTCAGCCCTCTTCTTACATCCTGATAACAAATGAAGAGGTAAAAAGAAAAAAGTAAAAAAAAACAAAACCGCCATATAAGAATCTCCTTCTTTGGGATAATTGGAAGTTTATAAAATCAAAAACTAAGCAAAGACTAGTCTGCTACATTAGGTATCAAGAAGGTATAGAGGATATTAGACATTACAAAAACTAACTGCCATCTAAGAATCTATTTTCCAAGGCCTTTCTAAGCATTGAAGCAAAGGGTAAGAAATCACTCACTCCAGGAGTTGCATGATCAAGGCTCTTCTCTGCTTTCTCAACTTCTGCTTTCAGCTTATCAATTTCAGCTGAAAGCTTACTTTCTTTCTCCCATAAGGACCTATCCAGGAATAAAAGAAAAAATTGAATCAGTTTGATTACTTGAATAACTGAATATTGACTAGACAAATACTAAATGTTTCAAAGGGCATACTTCCTTTCATCCTGCAGTTTATCTCTTTCTGTTTTCTGAGTACTAAACCGAGACTGGGCAATTGAAGATTCCAACTCTTTGATTTCAGCTTTGCGTCTTTCAATAGAACCATCCAAGCGCTCCAACTCCTCATTAAGCCCAAAAATTTCCTCCTGGAGTTTTTGCTCCTGAAAATAAAAAAGTAAACAAATGTTATCAAAAGATAAAAGCCTGTTATAAAGCAGAATACCATATTTACTGCCCAATAAGAGAATAATTAACTTGTGAGCAAAGTGATAAAAGGAAAAGCAAGAAACAAGGAATATAGACAAATGAACGGTATTTATCATTTAGATTTAATTCCTCCAAAAGTTAGCAAGCATACAAACTTGACAAAAAGGTATCCAAGTAAAACTAAGCTGAGTAAACAATTGAAAAATCAAGAATTCACATCATTTAAACCTGTTATCCTAGCCATAATTGTTTATAACTTATACCCCAGTCAAATATCATGCCATCCCCCCTTCTGTACTTACACAAAGCACCAGTGCTGTTTATGAAATGACTTCCCTTCTAAGATATTTCCGTGCAGAATCAAATGATAGAAGTGAAATGCTGTCCATTAACCATGCCACACAGAAATGTAACAACCAACATCTTTTCCAAATAAAATACTCTCTTCAGGATGGCCACATCAGATTGCATAGTGAAGCCAATTAAGTATTATCGAGCCATTAATTTTTACAGCGTGCATTATTTAGGCTATATATGCCATTACATGAGACAAAACACTAAAAAATACTAAAAGGCGTCATTGTGAAATAATTAGAACTATCAAAAAGAATAAATAATTAAGACGGAGATAAAAAAAATATTTCATGTATTTTTAAATACCCATTTTATTCAAGTTCCTTGGTCATTTACTCTAATGCTTCTTCTCTGCTGAGTTGCATTTCTCAATTATACTCACAATAATGTGTCCACCCAAGAGAATTTCCAAGCAGCAACCAATATAAGATCTCAAGAGTCAAAACCAATGTTGAAACTAACCTGCGATGAATTTGAATGAAGCACTTTTTCCAAATCCTCAATTTCCTTTTGAAGCCATTTATCACGAGCAGCTTTACTAGAAAACTGAGTAGCACGACCTTGTTTCTGATAAAGAATGCTCAGCTGCTTTTCGCACTCCATGATCCTATAAATGATCAGAAACAATAGCATGAAAGAAAGAACATCAACCATAAGACTATTATTTGGAGGGCAAAGCCATTCTATTGTTTAGGGGGGAAAATGCTATAAACCACAAGATGGACATCAACCGGCTTTTGTAGCCGAAATCACTTTTGGTACTAAAGGCAATAAAGAACAAGGTTAAAAAAACTTTTGAATAAAAAGTGTTTTTCAAACCAACTTTTAGAAAAGATAAAAAAAAGCTTTTGGATATAAAATTATCAAAATACCATTTAAATATCATTTAACTCATTTTACACTTTCTAACATCATGTCTAAAATGGACATGTTAACTTTTCACAGCACTTTTAAAAGTACTTTTCAATCCAACAACAATGAAGAATTGGCTCAAGATCGCTAATATAAATGTGCTATACAGATAGAGTTCAACAAAAGAAACACATTTTATACTTAAACCCAAATGACTCTTATGGAGCAAAGTATAAAGTGTAAACGAGGCTGATCCTTGTACAGTTGTGAATGAAAAAGGGACTCAGCATGACGAAGTGCTAATCTTGGGCATCATGCCTATAATAACTTTAAGACAAAAAAAAACATATGTGCACTAGGCATTTGGAGATTTTTTTTTTTTTGATAAGAAAAGGAAGGAGGCCTCGTTAAAAACCCCTTCATACTCGGTAGGTTACATAAGCAACCCAACGAGCATTGGAAGAGGAAAAGAGTGCCTCAAAGTTTTATTTCTCACAGGGAATTCTAACAAGCTTGTATGTCCCAGTAAACAACTACAACACCTCAAAGCATACAACGTACCCTTGTTTATACTACCACCCTACATTACAGTACCCATTTTAGTAATAAAGCATCCTAGTTACAAAGTTACCCAATTCCTTGTTTTTAGACGTAGATAAAAGACAGCCCACTGTTATGTGCAACAATATATAATTTTGTACAGACATACCTTTTTGTTATATCCTCCTCCTTTTTTAATTGGTTGTCATAAAGCGGTTTAATCCTGTTAAGCTCCTCAGTTGACTCCTGTATTTCCTTCTGCAGCATTTGAAGCTGTTTGACCGCATCATCCTGAAAGTCAATATAACATGCCAAAAACACTCAACATTTCCCCTTAGTAAAAATGGAATTAATAAGGGAATGTTCTAAAGATAATAATACTTTGGCTTGCATGTTCCCAGACATCCTCTCTTCTAAATCTTTTACATCAAGCTCAAGCGCAGTTTGCTTCTTTATAGCTTCTGCTTGTTGAATTTCTAAGGCTTCTTTATCTTTGTTTAAACCTTGAAGCTCCTTTGTTAGATCTTTAGACATCTTGTCTAAGTCCTTCAACCTTTCATGGGAATCCAGCACAGCATTATACCTTTCAGATGATTTTTCAGAAACCTTGGTACGAGCTTCTTCTACCTAAATAAAAAAAAAGAGGTCAGAGAATCTCAAAAAGAAATGTCATAACAAACATATTGAAGAATTCACCATTCATAAAAAATGTAGCGGTATGATTGTCAGAACAATCTGAGAAATAAAACCCATTGTTGGCAAACCAATTTGAAAATAAATGACCACCATGTTCTCTAGCAATAAAACACATTGTTCTCTGTTGAAAACACCTTGTTCTTGGCTGGAAATACCTAGTTTCAACAAGAAGACTGAGAGAGCAAGACAGGACAAACTGACACATGATATGTGCTTACATACAGGGGAGAGGAGAAAGATACAGAGGAAAGAAAACAAAACTTGAAGGAACAGAAAAGAAAGGAATATACAAGCACGCAGAACTGACAGAAGCATGCATCTACAAAAATAAAAACTCAGGCTTCCTAGTTTCCAAATCTAATAAAATCATATGGTTAAGATAGCACATTTGAATTGGCAATGATGCTAAATTACTTATGGATCATACTAAGTGACATTAAAATCTAATAAAAAAACATGGGTTTCTTCACCAAGCATGTGCAAAAGTTAACACCCTTAATAGCAGTAACAATGTCCAAGCACCTAATACTAAACTAACCTCTTCCAATTTACGCCGCGCATCTTGAAGTTCTTTATCATAAATAGTATATTCTAGTGACTTTCTCTGCTTGTCAAGCTGCTGATACTTTCTAAGCTCTTCTTTCTCTTCGTCCAGTTCTCTCAATCTCTCATCTAAGTACTGGACAACTTGTATTATTTGCTTCCTTTTATTTCCTGCTTAACAGAAAAGATAAATAAATAAATGTAGCAAAGAAAAAAAGCAAAGGCAGACATTAGGATAATAAACTATTCATAGACAGAAAGAGAGAGAATTCACAATGACTTGCCAGTTTCTTGCATGATTTTCAAGCTTTCACGGCGTCTCTCTTCATAAACTCGAGTACCACCAATTTCTTTCAGCAAGTCCAGCCTCTCAGAATCTTTCATCAGCGTTAATGATGCTATCTATAGACCAGACAACAATTACTTTACAAATTAACCTAGAAAATGAAGCAGCAACAGCTCTGCGGAATATGACTTCAGCAAGGCATGCAGTACTATGAGATTAAATAGCAGAACCCACATACCTTGCCTTGTTGAACAACATAATACGGATTAGAACGAGAGAACCCAGCACTTTCCAGTAAATTCATAACTTCTGTTTTCCTGTACGTGAACATCTTGTTTTATTAAAAAATGTTATCTGTAAAGGTCATAAGGCAAATTCGAAATATATATATATATATATATGGACCATTAACTACTTTCAATTACTAGAAGAAGAAGCTCACGTAATATGTTTTCCATCCAAGAAATACTCATCCTTCTTCAACCCAATTGTTCGACGTAGACGTACCTCCTCCTTGTCAACCTTCCCAAAAGAGAGAATGCTAAACATTTTAATACAGTAGCTAAAAATTTAATACTAGTATAACCTGAATCACACCCTTGTTTTGGGCCTTGACGAGTGTGCTCAGAATCAAGCTTGTTGATCACACAAGGTTTGATAGTTTTAGAGAATGTTAACTGTGGTTAATGACTTCGTCAGCATTAATTATTAGTGATTTTGAACAACATTGAAATGGTTAACTTGTACTACCATGAAGCATTCAGAAATGTTGACCTTGTCGTGATGTCCAAAAATGGAGCATTGTTATTTGAAAGAATAATGGCAAAAAGTAAATAAAATGGCTATGTTGTCCAGAAAGAGCAAAAGAATACCATATCAAAATGATTTAACTTAAATTTCTTAGACACAGAGAGAAAGCATTGGCCAATAAATTTTCTAACCACCAAATTAAAAACAACGCGATATTTAAAAAAGAAGAATGATAATACAAGAATAATACAAACATTCATCCTAAAAGATAAAATATAAATCTGCTTCCCCACAACCTTCCTCAGCTAAAGAAAATAATAGGTGAAAAATTGAGAAGTAGCAAATTATTACCGGGATACGATTGTCAAAATTATCAAAAACAATCTCCACAAATGCAGATACAACTTGGTGTCCAGCACCTTCCTGTTTGAATAGTGGCATGCATTAAAAACAACGAGCAAAATGGAAAAATAGTTGAAACTGAATAAATGTATTCCGAAACATACATGTAGTAGAGCATGCCTATCTTCACTGCGCAGATTTTGGAAGAGGTCACTCAAAACAAAACGAATTGCTACAAAAAAAAAAGTAAAACAAAGAGCAAGTTCAATGTCACTTGGTTCGAGAAACGCCGTTCAACAAATAGAAGTGAAATAATATGATCAAAGTAAAGTTACCATGGAAAAAATTTGTTTTGCCAGAACCATTAGCACCAACTGCAAAAGCAATTATTTGAATAAATACAACATGTTAGATGTAAAATTGCCTTAAGTTAAGTGGTACATTGTCAGAAATGATTACATATTACCCACACATAAAGTTAGCTAGACTAAAAAATTTTACTAAACACAGAAACATGATAAATCGTGATATAAGACTTCAGTTTCTTTGACAATGGGAATTCTCCATGCACACAGGGTAAATTACCAACCCGCGAGGGGAAAAAATCAACTAGAAATTTTGAAGTAAATTCAACATTACCAACACAATTAACTTTGGGACTGAAAGGCTCAGTAGCAATCTGCTCCCTGTAGCTTTTGAACCCTTCGATAATAATCTAGATTCATATAGAAGATAATGAGAAAAAGGTCACCAAAAAATGAACTGAATGCATAAATTCCAAAATTAATAAACCAACAACAGCACAGAGAACTAATGATCACCTGTTTTATAAACATGATGAACTGCCAAATCAGCAAGCCTCTGTAAACGAAATAGGAAAAAAGAAAGTCAGTAGCAATTGAAGAAAAGATAGATAGTGATGCATTACCTGAAATTTGAGAGTATGTTCTCCAAAGTAAGAAAAAAAAGAAACGAAGAAATAAATAAATAAATATAACTAAGCATCTCAGGGGAGCAATACCACATACTAAATACTATGCCTATACAATTAGCAGCTTTTAAAGTATCATTGGGTTTTTACCTAAACAAGAGTTGGGATACAAAAAGAAGAACACTGAAATTTAGAAAATTTTAAAATTGAAAAAAAATGTTAATATCAAATTGCATAGTTTACCTGTAATACAAAACAATTATTTTCGAATGTGTTTCCCATTTTAACTATTTGTTAGTTTTAATTAAATAGATGATTTTAGTTTTCATGATTCCCTTGTGGTTTTAGTATCAACTATCAAGATGAACGCGAAAGCAAAAAAGGATAGCAAGCAAACTAACGGAACCTAAGTTATTCTTTTTAGAGTGTGAAAGCATGAAGGCAAATAACAAACCCTGAGGTATCATTTTCTCAATCCACTTCACTTTTTTCTCCTTTCAAATGTAGTACAATTTACAAACTCCAAAATAAGGAGTAAAAAAAATGAAAAACACTCGAGCCTCTTTAGCATATAGAAATCCTTTTCTTCGTCAGACAGGAAAAGAAACCGAGAAAGCTCATAGAAGAAAACATTCCCGATCATGAAAAATGGCACTGAAATTCATGAGCAGAAGCTAGGGTTTCGAGCGCATCGAAAACCAAATCAAGCAATAAAATAGAACCCTAGCCAAACAACAAATAAACAGCGAAATTAAGCGAAAAATAACACAATATCTCCTGAATTTTTACACCAGGATTCCTAACAACAACTTCAATCATTTAAAAAAAAGAGGTTAAAAAAGCTTGATAATTTGTAGAAAAAAACTAAGAAGTTAATGTCATAAGATAACTTACCAGTAAGAACAGCTAATCTAGCTTGTGTGCTCCAGAGAAGAAAATAGAGTAAGGGATTTGACTTGCAGTAAAATGGAAGACTAAAATAAGGCAGACGATTAATTTTTAGATTTTTTTCCCGTTGTTTTTGTGTTTCCCCCGATTCTGAAGTTAGCTTTTGTAATTGTAGTGCGTAGGCTAAGGGGTGTGCGCACGTGCCGAGTCTAGCGGAAGAGGCTTGGTATAGACTATAGAGCGAGGGAGGGAGCCAAAAATATGCAAAAATATGAGCGCCAAATACTGAATTGTTTCCAAGTTTTGTTACGGTGCGTCACAAAATTAGGGGTGTTCGTAAGTTAGCCGTATCGTTTAGGTTAAGCGGTTAATTATTTGTTATAACGGTTATTAACTAAAATTTACTCGTTAAACAAATAATTATTTGTTAATTTTTTAAATGATTAATCATTATAATGGTTAATCGTTAAGAAACTATAACCTATAACCTACTACAAATTTATTTTCAAATGTTCATTATTTTTTTTTACAATAATAAATTTATTTTTTCGATAAATATTGTATTAATTTTTTTTTAAAAAATACTTAAGTAGAAATTTTAAACACAAACTTTATACTTAGTTGAAAATTACATATAGATTAATCTGTAAGTTAATAATTAACCATATTTTTTAGCGTTCGGTTAACCGAAACCGTTTTAACTTTTAATGTTTAGGTTAATTAACCTATAAAATGAACGGTTACGTCGGTTAACAATTACAGTTTATTTCGCACACCCCTGCATAAAATGATTAAATTATTTTATAATTTCTTTATGTTCTTACTAATGAAAATTAGTTATCGTAATTTCTTTATTTTATATTCACAATAGTTCACCAATCCATAGAAAGAATCTGTCCTACTTTATTTTTAATTAACAATATTGTTAAGTTTATTAATAAAATACAATAACATGTTAATTGATCATTTTCTTACAATTATCGAAGTACATAAATTAGATAGTAAAAATAAATAATGAAAATCGACAAAACAATTCGATTGTGATGTACCTTTTGTGATCGTATGAAATAATTAAATCGAAAATCTTAAGCAATGATCAATCAGTAAAATAAACATAAACTTGAGATATATCAAATTTAATCTTAAAGAGAAAGAGAGAATGATACAATAACACGAAAAACATTAATCATATTTGTCCAAAAAAATTAAAATAACACGAAAAGCTCAAATATGCATGAAAAGAATTAAACATATGAAACAAGAGAACAAGCATACAACCGAGAAAAACACATCAAATATCATAACAAATATATGAGTGGCAACCACTTGACCAAAAACCATTGACAACACTTTTCTAAACAAATAAAAATATATGAAAAACAAATTTAGACAATCTTTTTATGTTATATCAATTTAAAAAAAATATGAAATCAAATAATATACTGATTATTTTTAAAAAATACAATAAAATATAAATACAAGCAAATGACAACATAGGTGCATAGAAATTTATGCAAAATAAAGGTTAAGACACAACACATACATACCAACATGTATCTAAGAAAAAAATAGAACGTAAATTATGCAGCAAATGGCTTCGAAGATGAGCATGTATTGTTAGTAATGACAATCAAGTGATTGGCATTATATTTTTGACGAGAAGGTACAAAAAAATTTAGAGAGAGAGAAAGGTCAAAGGTGAGAGGAGCGTTTCGAGTGACTAAAAGTTAATTTGGGTTGAGATTAAAAACCAGCTTTAAGGGTTAAATACGGTCTAAACGACCGTACTGGAGAAGCTGAAAAATTCAGTTTCCATGAATGGCTCGTTTGGAGGGGGCTAAACTTGGGCTGCAACTGTCCGATGAAGATTAAACCGAGAGTTGTTTGACATTGAATTTGAAGCCAAACGGCCGTTAAAGATGGTGGCCTCAACTAAAAACGGGCCCTAATATCAATTACGGAGTCCACTAGCCCTGAGTCCTAACCCATTTTATATCGTGTACAAAATTATACCGCGAAGAACGAAACACTGAAAAATATTAAAACTCCGAAAACACCCATTTCTCAAATAATGACCATCGTCAAACCTTTATTCATTCGTCTCGACCACCTTCAGTTGATCTTTCTCCGATAGCTTTTCCTCAGTACTATAAAACCACCCCATTCTCCCCTCCAAACAGAAAGTAACAAAAATCTTTTCTCTCTTTTTTTTTTCTCACAACTATCCGATTTACTTCTCAATTCCATAGCTATGACTGCCATGACCCCTGCACCTATCGATGTACTCTCTTTCTCTCCTATTTCTCTCTTTCTTTTTCCTTCGATTGTTTTCTTTTTGGTTTATTGATGCATTTGGGGTTTCTTTAGGGCTGTAGTCATTTTCTTGGAAATATTCTTGATTGCTCCGTTTTTTTCAGAAACAAGAAGACGAGGAAATGCGTGAGCCACACTCTGATTTGACCATGGAAGGTACTATTTTCTTGGAAACTAATTATTTTGAGAATTTTACTTATTTGAATAGCTTGCGTCAATGCAAGTTCCCAAAATATCTTTCTTGTTTCTCGCGGGCATCACTGGAAAAAGGGTCCGATTTTGTTGTGATTGTTGTGATTTTTCGTCTCAAATTGTTACTTGCTAGTTGTATCTCAAACGGAGACCGCAAATACCGCGGAGAATCAATCAATTGAGGATCCTCTTTCATCAAGATTCACGTGGAAGATTGATAACTTCTCTAGCCTAAACACTAAGAAGCATTATTCAGATGTTTTTGTCGTTGGTGGTTATAAATGGTACATTGCTTTTTCTCTTGTTGATGTTTCTCACCCCCCCTGATTTTCTTTTTTTGGCGGTAGTAGTTGAGGATTTTGATGCTCTTGGTTTTGAATTTTTTAGGCGAATATTGATATTTCCAAAGGGTAACTACAAGGATAATTTGTCTTTGTACTTGGATGTTGCTGACTCAGAAAGTTTACCCTACGGGTGGAGTAGATATGCACAGTTCAGCTTGACTGTTATTAATCAAACTAATAATAACTATTCAATCAGAAAAGGTATTACCCTTTTACCTTGCTGTCCGTACACTTACGGTTTAAGTAATCTTTTTGGGTATTAAAGCATACTGAGTTTGTTTCTGGATTTAGATGGTTTGTAAACATGGTTGCCAAGAAATGATGATTTGATTTGTATAGGAAGTTGCATTGGCATCATTTTTTCCCAATACAAGAACATCACTTATTGGTGATTTTGTTCTATTATGTCGAAGAGTATGCTTTTGTTACCCTCTGATGAACAGATTAATATGGACTTGATGCAACTAAAGGCAGCTCATATCTGATTACTTATCACATGAGAAAGAAATGTGACAGTTTGACACATTTATGATGCTCTGGATTCAATCTGGTTTTGGTGATTAGGAGACTCAACTATTTTTGGCTGATAGTATTTATTTATTTTTAAAGTTTAGAGGATATTATCTGCACGATGTATTCTGATCTTAATCTCTTTTAAAATTCCTTTTTTGTCCTTGTGAGCACACTGCTATCCTTGTATGCATAGCATCTGATCTATGTTCTTTTTGTGAGCACAATGCTTTCCTTGTATGTAGTTGCTGGTGATATGTTATGGTCTCACTTTTCACAATTATTCTGTTGGGAACTTGAAGTGGATATTGTCGTAACATTGTATTAGAACGATGTTAAGGTTATTAATTTTGCACATATCTGACTTGCATCTTGCAGACGCACAACATCAGTTTAATGCAAAAGGAAGTGATTGGGGTTTTGAATCCTTTATGCCCCTCGGTGAGTTATATGATCTTTGCAAAGGGTATCTTGTGAACGACACATTGATTGTTGAAGCAGAGGTTGTTGTCCGCCAAATTGTGGATTACGGGGCATATGACTCAAAGAAAGAAACCGGTTATGTCGGTCTTAAGAATCAAGGAGCAACATGTTATATGAACTCTCTGCTCCAAACTCTCTATCACATTCCTTACTTCAGGAAGGTTATTGCTCATGCTCTATATTTTGTTGAACTGATGTGTTTTTAGTTTAGTATAGCTAATGTGTTGGATGTTACGTTTCAGGCAGTTTATCATATGCCTACAACTGAGAATGATATGCCATCTGGAAGCATTCCTCTTGCTCTGCAGAGTTTGTTTTATGAACTCCAGTGCAGTGACAGCAGTGTTGCAACAAAAAAGCTGACTAAATCTTTTGGATGGGACACATATGACTCTTTCATGCAGCACGATGTTCAAGAACTTAATAGAGTCCTATGTGAAAAACTTGAAGATAAAATGAAGGTGAAAAGCTTCAATCATTTTTCATTCCGAATTTATTCTAATGTGAAACCAAAGTCATAGTTTTGATCGCTTCTCTTGTGCCACCAGGGAACTGTTGTGGAGGGCACCATACAGAAATTGTTTGCAGGGCACCATATGAACTACATTGAGTGCATTAATATGGATTATAAATCTACAAGGAAGGAGTCATTTTATGGTATTTTTTTCTTCTGAAATGACTGGTTGGGGTTTAATGCGTCTTGCTCACCATGTGATGCTAATTTATTTTTGCCTATACCAGACCTTCAGCTTGATGTTAAAGGCTGTCGTGATGTATATGCTTCTTTTGACAAGTATGTAGAAGTTGAGCGTCTTGAAGGTGATAATAAATACCATGCTGGGCAATACGGATTGCAGGTAATCTTCTGTTGTAAGCTGGTAAGAGAATGGTTTGAGCATGCACTAGAAATAACTTGATTACGGACAACTTTGCTTTCAGTTAGATCAGGGTTCATTGGTTACAAGAGTTGAAAAAGAGGCTGCTATTTGGCCAGCATGAACAAAATGTGTGGTTGTTCATTGTGACAAAACGCTGTGTTTTGCAGTATCTGCATGACTTTAGCGGTTTCTGTTGACCGAAGCGTTAATTTCTTTTTTTTTTTGTATTGTGTTCGGCATCATATCTGATTACATGTTACTTCTTTTCCCATTTAAAGGACTGCATTGATTTTGGGTGATGTTATTTCAGGATGCTAAGAAGGGCGTGTTGTTCAGTGATTTCCCTCCGGTCCTTCAACTTCAGCTTAAACGATTTGAATATGATTTTTTGCGAGACACCATGGTCAAGGTTAGTAGTTATAACATCTTATCTTTATGTGGTTCTATTTAACCTATGAGTCATATGCAGTCCAAGAGCCTCAATTATCAGTGCTTAATGCTTTTCAAATATATTAAAACCATTTCCTTTTCAAATATTATAAATCGAAATGGTACCAGTATCATGCCATTTGGATTTTTCTTCTGGTCTTACCATTCATACCTGCCTGTTGGTTAGTATAGAAATCAATAAGAAATGAATAGTTTACCTTTTTTTCTTAAAAAAATCGTGGATCAAGATAAGTACCATACTAAGCGCATACTGTTTTGAAACAAAACCTTCCACTAATTTTGTAGATTAATGACCATTATGAGTTCCCTTTGCAACTTGATCTTGACCGAGATGATGGAAAATACTTATCACCTGAAGCTGATAGGAGTGTTCGGAATCTTTACACGCTTCACAGGTGCCTATAACAATAAGCTTTTATCCTGTCTCCTCTGTTCGTTCCTTTCATTGTTCTGATAGTTGTTAGGTAGAGAAGTTGCTGATGCACAGTTTTATGGGCTGGAAATATTACTTTATGGTTTTTTATGCTTATAATAATGTATGATACATCTTTGAGTTCGTTTACAGTGTCCTCGTTCATAGCGGTGGTGTACATGGGGGGCATTATTATGCATATATCAGGCCGACTCTTTCTAATCAGTGGTATGTATCTTAGGACGTGTTTGTCTGCTTGTTCATTGAGAGTCTTAAGATGATTTTAGCAGAAATTTCACATTTTGAAGTTTTATAAATGGCTAAATATGTACATGTGGCCTTGATGGGCAGTCTTTCTTGGTGGACCAACAGTTGACAGATTTGGTGGTAGCATTCAAGTATTAGAGTGTGAATCGCATGGAAATTTTACCAATTGCTTCAGTCAAATTGGTGCATATGTTCTTCTAAGAGAAAAATGTCAGATAGTTTCTTAATAAGTTGTTGGAAAAAAGAATGAACTATTAAATTCTTAGGCTGCTGCATGATTGTTAAATTAGCCAATGATGATTGTATTGAAGGTACTGTGTTTACAACTTACATATGCCTGCTTTGCCTAGGAGCCCAGAGTGGCTAGAATATTACTTCTTTTATATAGTTATTGTATTCAACTTGTGTGATTCAGGTATAAATTTGATGATGAAAGAGTAACCAAAGAAGATATGGAAAGGGCATTAGAGGAGCAGTATGGTGGGGAAGAGGTACCTCTTGTTGAACAGTCTTTTAAAGAACTTTTCATATTCAGCCTTTCAGCTTTAAATTATAGGTATCTTTAGTTTTGATTTTATGGAATTTCCTTATGATGTGACAGTTACCACAGATGAAACCAGGATTCAATAATACCAAATATTCAAATGCATACATGCTGGTGTATATACGAGAAAGTGACAAGGACAAGATAATATGTAATGTGGATGAGAAGGATATTGCAGAACATCTTAGGGTAAGATGCTCCCAACTAGGGTTGAGCGTCAGTTTTATGGTTCCAATGGTCCTAAAGGGTGTCGAGTAATATGATTTCAAGTAGTTTGTCAACTAAGAGTATATCAACGTATTGAATAGAATGATTCTTCTCAAGCTTGGCTGGCTTGAAGAAAACAATGTTCTTCAATATGGTTGTCTGTCTCTTGGGTTGCTTTATCAAGACTCAAGAGCAATCACAAATGAGCTTCTTACCAAGCTGATATCAAGCGAGTTTGAGTAGTCTACTTTCTCTTAAGAATTATTTGAGATCCCTTCCTGACAATCTAATATGAAATGTTTGACGACTCCTCCAGGAGAGATTGAAGAAAAAACAAGAAGAAAAAGAACGTAAAAAGAAAGAGAAGGCAGAAGTACACCTTTACACTATCATAAAGGTGGTGTTTGAGCCATTAATTTAGATAATGGTTTGAGTATTATTGAGTGTGCTTCCTATAGCTATATGGTTGTTCTAGGTTGCACGAGATGATGATCTTGCAGAGCAGATTGGCAAGGATATATATTTTGATCTTGTGGATCATGATAAAGTCAGGAGTTTTCATATTCACAAGCAGACGGCTTTTGATGTGTTTAAGGTACGACAAAAGAAACTAAAATATTTTGTTTTCCTTTGTGTTAATTGATGCTTATGGTTATATATATTTTTATATATTTTGCTTTTTGGGATCATTGGTTTCTTCATCAAATTGGTACCTCCTTCTCTTGTTTTCCTCTTGATTACTACCTTTTTAATGATGTTTCATTCGTCATTTCAAGTCTAATCTTAAGTTACCTACTCCTTTTTTATGATACATTGTGGTTCCATTGGCTGCCCATGTTATGATTTTGTTCCTGATTTATCATGTTTTAATCTGCAGGAAGAGGTTGCTAGAGAGTTTTGTATACCAGTGCAATTTCAGCGATTCTGGTTGTGGGTCAAGCGTCAAAACCATACCTACCGTCCAAATCGACCATTGACACCTTTGGAGGAAACACAATCTGTAACTTTTCTCACTATAAATTATTATACCATGGTTCAAAAGTCTTGTTTGTGGGGTATTTGTTTCTAGATTTTCCTTCAGCCCTTGTTCAGCGTAGTTTTGGATTTAACTGGCCATCTTTGAAAAATGCAGAATAAGGAAAATGTGCTCTTTTTTTGACAAGGATCTAACTCCATGCCTAATTGTCTCTTCCTCACTGTAGGTTGGAACCTTGATGGAAGTATCAAATAAGGTTCACGGTGCAGAACTAAAGTTGTTCCTTGAAGTTGAGCTTGGACTGGTAATCTGGTTTAGCTTTTTTAAGCAAACATGTTCCTTCTCTGATGCTTGAACTATATGTCCAATGATGTTTTCATTCATTATCTTCATTCTCACCCCCAAAACTAAAATTAATAGATCCAAACAGATAGGCCTAATTTGGTTCTAAAAACTTTCTGGTGCAAAAAGTTTTGTTGTTAAGAGTAGGAAAAAAATAGGAGTTAGGGATAGACCTTGAGCAGTTAAGCTTCACAAACACAGTAGAATTGCTTATCTTCCCTTGACAGTACATGTTAGTGAGGTTTGAAACTGGTTGTATATTACCAGATTCTTTAGGCAAGTTCTGGTTATGAATCTTGCCAAGGCCAGACCTTTTGTTTAAGTAGTACATGTTAGTGAACTGCTTGTATATTACCAGATTCTTTAGGCAAGTTCTGGTTATGAATCTTGCCAAAGCCAGACCTTTTGTTTAAGTTTTGCCCCTTTACCCTTGATAATTGTTTGGATTCTCTTTTATTTACATCCTTATGTTAAGCATTGCTCAGGATTTACGACCGATAGCTCCACCATACAAGACAAAGGAAGATATTTTACTTTTCTTCAAGCACTATGATCCTGAGAAAGAAGAGCTTCGGTAGGTTGTCTCATGTTGTCTATTTCCTTGTCTTTTGGATAATTACTTGAAATCTTATTTGGGTTATCTTTCTGTTCTATTAGCTATGTAGGAAGGCTGTTTGTGGAAAGTGTGGTCAAGCCAATAGAAGTTTTGTCCAAATTAAACAAAATGGCAGGATATGCTGCTGATGAAGAGATCAATCTTTATGAGGTTATCTTCTAGCAATATCTTTTCACAGCAGTGCAATTTCAGTTCTCAGTAAACTCCCTCCAGTCATTTATCTTTCTCATGCTTGCATTTGTGGAGGACAGTCTTCTGCTCAGAGGATTTTACTCTTTTTACCTTTTGCTGTTTCAGATATTTTTACTAGTTATGTCGGTAGTTGAAGCTAATGTATAGGTCTGGATTTGACGTTTTCCCCGTTACTGGATTCAGCTGGAATAAATTTGGCCTTTTCTAAACTGTTTTCACTTGAACCGTAGACGGTTAACTTGTTTGGTGGTAGCCTGTATAACAGTATTTTTGTGGGTTTGACTGTGACATGGTATTATTTTCCATCTGATTGATTTGTCCTAACCTTTTGCTCAACTTTTGACATTTTTATGAGGCATAATACTTTAGTTCTGCTTTAATTTCCAGGAAATTAAGTTTGAGCCCAGTGTTATGTGTGAACCAATTGACAAGAAAATCACGTTCCAAGCTAGCCAGGTATACATTGCATTTCAATGTGGAGTAGTTGTTTGTTTTGTTCGTTTTGAAGTGTTTTATTCATCTACCATTTCCACGACAGCTTGAGGTTGGTGACATAATTTGCTTTCAAAAGTCTCTCCCTGTTGAAAGTACTAATCAATACCGCTATCCTGATGTTCCTTCATTTCTAGAGTATGTTCATAGTTGTCAGGTACATTTCTTCATCCTTTATATTTACAGTTCTCTTGTCAATGAGCGTATCCCAACCATTTTCTCTGGATGAGAAGTGTGAAGGTTGACTTGTCTGTCATATTGCTCTGCTTTTTATTGATGGCCTTCCCAACATTTGCTTGCAATGAATTGTCATAAAATACATGTAGTAGTTAGATTTTCACTCATGAGATTCAAGGGCTACAATGCAATTTATCGAGCGCCTCCTTTTTCTCCTTCAATGATAAGCATTTTAGGTATGTTAAAGCAAAAAACAAAATAACATTTTAATAGTATTGGCTTAAGTTGCATTGTCTTACTATCCTTTCATTTTGATTGATAAGATGATGAAATTTAAAAGTATCGATTAGAGTTTTTTTATTACTGAACAAGCGGTTTCTTTCTATGTTCATTTTCCCTATCTGAAAACATCTTATTTTTCCTACTCATGACAAATGCATTTGGTGAATGAAAATAGTAAAAACACATTTGGATCTGCATTTTCTATCTGAAGAAGCTATAAAAATTATGTACAAGAACATAATTAATGCCACTATGCTTATTTTGCACATAGAGGTGCAGAGGATTGCTATATATATATATAAACTTAATAGAAAACTATTAATAGAAGTTTCACTTGTTGGGTTTGATTAGTGAGTGTGCCTCCTTTTCATTTGAAAGAGTTTATTAGCCTCTTTATTAGTCTTGAAACTATTTTAGCTCGCTTTTACATGCTTTAGCATGTTAGCCTATTTATAAGAACATATTGCTACAGTCTTTTATTCGATTCTGTAGATGGATACATAGCATTCCTTCATTATTAAATTTTATTTTTTATTTATTAATGTTATTTGAAACCAATGAAACCGCCTTTTTATTTTTTTTATCCTTTAAAAATGAAAGGCGAAAACATTCATATCTGCACCTGGTCTTCTTAATTTGTTGGTCGCTAATAAATTATTTTTTATTGATCTATCTTTTTTAAAAATAAAAGAAGAAGCTTGATTGATATTTTAGGAAACAAATCAGAGTCATCTCAATTGAATTTAGTATCCATTCATAATCCTCAATGAAATATATGATTCTTACTAGTATCTTCTCCGATATGTCTATGTAGCATTTTAATAATCATAAGAACTGCTTAGCGAAGATGATTCTTTTAGGATTTTTGGTATTCCTTTCATCTGATTTATCATCACCTCTCCTTAGGGCTGATGGTCAGCTGGTAAAGTTCCCTTTACACTGTTGTTTTGACGAGAATAATACTGTCTTTAGATTTTTTGTCTTGTGGTCGTTAAATCAGCAGCTAAACTTCTTGGATTCTTGCCTGAGGTTATTGATCATTAGTGGATAGTTTTATGTTGGTTTGGAAGATACAAGTGTCCAGTCATATATGCTCTTATAATCTCTTTTGCTTCACAAGCTAAAGTATTATTATATTAGCATTTATTTTTTCCATTTTTTCATGGTAGGTTGTGCACTTTCGGTCTTTGGAAAATCCCAGGGAAGATGATTTCTGTCTGGAGATGTAAGTTCAAATTTCCAGTTGAAGTTGTATTTTCGACGCATCTTTAGTAACAAACTGGTAGATGGAAAATTCACTGTGTTGTAATTTGTGTTATTTTTATATGTATGTGAAGATTAAAGCTTTCTACTCCTTTTGATTTTGAATGTTTAGGTCAAAGCTTTGTACGTATGATGATGTTGTTGAAAGAGTAGCTCAGAAACTTGGTTTGGATGATCCATCAAAAATCAGGCTTACTTCGCACAACTGTTACTCTCAGCAACCTAAACCTCAGCCTATTAAGTATCGTGGAGCGGATCACTTGTCCGACATGCTGTTACACTACAATCAGGTAATCAAATGGCCTTAGCAATTCACATTGTGAAGCCTTAAGGATGAAAAGGCGCTAACCAACCAGTTGAATTTGTTCTTTGACAGACTTCTGATATTTTATACTATGAAGTCTTAGACATCCCTCTGCCAGAATTACAAGGTTTGAAAACACTGAAGTTAGCATTTCATCATGCTACAAAGGATGAAGTAAGTATGATCATGTTTAAGAGTTTCAATGAATGACAAATTTTGCTTTAATGCAATAAAATTCTGTTCCATTTGATGCCAGGTTGTTAACCATACTATTAGGCTTCCGAAAGAGAGCACTGTTGGGGATGTGCTTAACGACCTTAAGACAAAAGTAAGTTTTCTTTCATTTTATTGGTTGAATGGACGTTTCTTGATAGAGTAAAATATGCGCGTCATTATTTTGAAACAGGTGGAGTTGTCTCGTCCTGATGCAGAACTGAGGTTGCTTGAAGTTTTCCATCACAAGATCTACAAGGTGTGAATTTCATCTTTTCATGGTTACTTTCTCTCGTCTCTGTGTTTGACAAAAATGTGAAATGAGCAAAAGGCACATCTTTTTCACTGATCTCTATATTTCTCATGTTTTTCACTCTTCCTGATTTGCTAATTTGGGATTCCTGGTTACTTGTCATTTTTTGTTCTATTTATTTCATAATGTTGTATATCATGTTTCTGCAGATTTTCCCACCTAGTCAGAAGATTGAGAATATAAATGACCAATACTGGACACTGCGGGCAGAAGAGGTCAGTTGCTCCCCGCCTCCCCCTCCCCCTTCTGCCATGTCATATGAGCTTGCTCACGTCCAGAGAAAGAAATGTTGTTTCTGCCATCTCCACTCTGTTGTGATCTAAATAATCATTTCATGGCTTGTGGTCTTTAATATATGGAGTGCTGGTTTTTGTTATGTCCCCCTCAATTTACAGATTCCAGAGGAAGAGAAAAATCTCGGTCCAAATGATCGCCTAATTCATGTATACCACTTCACTAATGAGACAACTCAGAACCAGATGGTAACAAGGGTGTTGCATTATCTTAGTTTCTGTTGCGTTGCTTCCTAGTCAACATTATCCTTACCACTTTATTGTGTCTGTTTTTGACAGAAAATTCTTAATTTTGGCGACCCCTTCTTCTCGGTGATTCATGAAGGTGAGACTTTGGCCGAAATAAAAGTCCGAATACAGAGGAAGCTGCAAGTTCCAGATGAGGAGTTTGCTAAGGTCTGTCCCAAGTCAAGCTTGTGCTCACTGATTTATCTACTTTTACTGTGGTCACTCTTTTTGGGTTGGGGGTAAATCAGTTATGGTTTGCTGCGTGTTAGAAGCTGCAATGGCTACACGTACACTCTTTTCTACTTTTAATTGGCCATTTTCTTTTCACTTTTGTTTGAGGATTTTTTTTATTTAAAAATTACTTGAAATCTATTTTCTTCAGTGGAAATTTGCCTTCCTCTCACTTGGCCGGCCAGAGTACCTACAAGATTCTGATATTGTATCTAGTCGTTTTCAGGTGTGTGCATTAGTTCACCAAAGATATTTTAAGTTTTTCTAGGACCTCTCTTAATTTTTTTTACTAAACTCAGAGACGAGATGTTTACGGTGCTTGGGAGCAGTATCTTGGATTGGAGCACAATGGCAATTTTCCTAGAAGAGCTTATGCAGTTAATCAGGTAATTGCCCTGTATGGAAAGGTTCTCTGAGTTTCATCTGAATTTCAGTTAAGAATGCGTCTAGCGTTAGGAATTAGGATATATTCTTTGGTTGCGTATGCTTTGTCTTTGAGGCTACAGCTAATCTAGCTGCTTTTTATTCGAGTCCATGTAAACGACTATCCTTTGGTAAGCTTATTTAGTTGGCCCTGTAATTTGATATTTTGCCATGCTTCGTTGCACAGAACCGACACACTCTTGAGAAGCCGGTAAAAATCTACAATTAGGGAGCACTATAGATTACCTTGATAAAACATTGCACCAAAGTACGGCCCTCTACATGGAGCGGAGGAGAACACTTGTGACAATGTGAGGCAACGGCGACATTTGCAAGTTGATTTGTCATATATGTAATTCTTTTTGCTAGTGTGTATACATTCGAGGTTAAGATCAGTTCCATATCCGTATCCGTATCGAGTAATGAGGTAGGTTGCCTGTGTAAGTTGACAGTACATAAACAAGATTTTGGATTTGTGAAATATGTACACAGAGTAAGAAGTATGGGAGGCCCACCCTTGTTTGCTTCTTGATTTTGCCATGTAAATGATTGATAACATTTTGCAAAAATATTGGGCCTTTCAAATGGTTTTGAAATTGATTGCCTTTTCTTTTCAAGCCTCTGGCTTAAGATCTTTGCCAAAACTCTGCAGTCCCAAACTAGTAGGTGTAGGTTGGAACTTGATTTTTTTTTAATTTGGAGCTTGAATCTTAAATTGATTGGAGAGCATTTTATAATCAACTTTTAAAAACATTTTATTTAATAGAAAAATTAGAGTGGTTTTGATAGTAATCTTAACTTTACTCATGAGTAAAGGTGTAGATCATTTTAATATACACTAGTAAGAAAATAATTAATAAAACATTTTATTTTATTTTTCTTGTAGGCATATTTTGAAACATACCTTTACAGAAATAAAAAACAATTTTCTTTCTAGATTTTTTCATAAACAATTAAAAATACATTCTAAATTTTTATTTATTTTAAGTCGAACTGAATATGAATTCTAAATCAATTTTGTGATGCCAAATAATTAATTAATTAAAAATGTAATATGATAACCCTATAAGAAAAAGAACTTATCACGTTTTCAATTAATGTAAGTGTCATTTGTTAAAAGGTTAACCTCTTCAAAGATTTTATTCATATAATAGTATGAATAAAGATGAATATTTCAATCGCTTCAAATACAAAAAAAAACGAAACATAAAAAGTGATGTTGAAGATGAAAAATATAGTTAATTAATTTTACAAAAAATAATTCAATTGTAATATGTTTATAAAATATTTAGTAAAACAAAATTTTAGGTTTTTTAGGGAAATAATGCAAGGATGCATGATATATTAAAAATGTTTAATAAATTCTCTCATTTATTAGAGTAGAGGGATAACTGTCGTGTGTTCTTGACAGTTTCTGCACATTATGTTTTTAATAGGATAAAAAAATTTGTGATATAATATTTGGGAACCCGTCAATAACACATTTTATATCTCTAATATCTTATTTTTTAATATTTGGTGAAGCACCTGATCTGGCCATGCAAGCACTCGATGAGGACCGGCCGGTGAATCACAGTCGATAACGGTGTTGATTGCCGTTTTTTGGGGCTTAATTTCATATGAGATCGAAAGAATGGATCCTCCCAAGTTTCTCCTGGTTTGTCTGAAAGGGGTTTTGTGTCGTTTGGGTTTTCTTTTGTCTTTTAACTTTGTCTGAGTCGGGTCAGTATTGTGTATATTGAATTACCGGCATGACTTTGGGCTTTTGATTTTTTTTTCATTAAATAAAATACCCAAAACGGCATTTTTCAAAAAAAAAAATATTTCTCACCTTCTAACGAAGTTATTATCGCGATAAAAGCATTGTTTTTACCCCTAACTTCCAAGTAATAAAAATAGAATATTACTTTCACCTTGATACTTTCACCTTGATCTGTTTTACATTGGTAAAATGACAAAAGATGTACCAATGTTTGTATATTTTATTATTTAGTTTTTTATTTTTTTTGTCAAAATATGCCCCAACGTTTTAATTGGTTTAAATATGTCTATCAACGTTTCAATTTAATTTAAATATGTTATCGTTGGATAGAAACTATCAGTCAACTGACGGTCAGTAGTTGATGCTAACTGGACTTGCCAAGTGTTAAATCATTGATGCCACGTTAGATTTAAAAAAAATTGTTATATTCTTCTTTATGGTGATACGTGGCTGAATATCATGCTGACACGTGGCCAAATCTGATGACGATATATGACAAATATAGTGCTGACACGTCAACAAATCTTAACATGTGGCAAGTTCAGTCAATATCAACCGTCGACCGTCAGCTGACTGATAATTTACATCCAACATAAGCATATTTGAACTAAATTAAAACGTTAAAAAGCATATTTGGACTAAAAAAATAGGGGGCAAATGACAAAACATGCAAACATTGGGGGCATCTTATATCATTTTGCCTTTTACTTTCCCCTCTTATTCTCGATCCAAGCATCGGGTTAAAATTTTCCGACCCGCTCTCAATTCTCTCCGCGTCGCCAAACAAGCCTCGTCTTTCTGTTCCTCCTCTAATCCTATTATTGGCTTCAGGTTTCCGACGGACCAGAAAATCAAATAAGGTAATTTTTGAAACCCTAAACTTATGAGATTTTTAGTTACATGTTCTCTACATCTGCATCACTCTGCTATATTTCAAGTTTTTTCAATCTTTAACAGTATTAGCATACGGTTGTTAGGTTCAGCATTCGAAGCTTGATTCAGAGTAAGACTGATGAGACGACAGGGGCAATATGCGGACTCTGGTGGGAATGCATATGCTTCTTCTCAGATGCAACAGAGGATGGAGCTTAAGTCTGGTCAATTTCAAGGACAACTAGAAGCATTTACCCCTGAAAGGGATCAACCTTATCCAACTCCGAAATCAGATGGCCAGTGGAGGTGGGAAGGCAAGATTGTTTTCTGGATGCTCTTTCTCTCTTTACATGCGTGTCTTAACTAGAGTTCCTTGAATTATTTTATATGCTGGTTAATCCTGTTGTCTTGTTGTATAAAACAGTAGGAAATGATATAGAGAATCCATCAGTAAGATTAAACTATGAATAAGCACATTCTAGCTGCACTACCAATATTGGACTTTGGCATATTTGCTTAAACATCTTGTTAGGCATGCTTTCTAAATCATAACTAAAACAAATCTAGAATATCTTTTTTTTTACTCGAAAACTGGGAGGCTACTCCAAATCTTCTTCTGGCCGTGCGTATGGCCCGTCTTCTAACTATAAAATGAAATGTTATGGTATTGGCCCCATGCTCTCCTGGTGGAAAAGAGTTTTAGAACATACCTTTTAAAATGTTTATCATTCTGCAGCATTCATAGACATTTTTTTAAAGTGCCACTGAATGGGGTACTTGATGTGCAATTTGTGCTTTCAGAGCCCGAGCAGGCCATGTTATTTTACCTTTTGGAGTGTCTGTATTTGTTATTCCAGATTCATTGACTGGTTTATCCTAGCGTGTTGTTTATCTTTGTTTCTGTTCCCCATACCGTGTCATAAAGCATAGTCTATTATTTTTCATAATTATTCTGAGTGAGAGATCAGAAACTCATAATTAAAGATAGGGAGTTCTGTATGTTGCTTTGACTCTTCATTTTTCTTGAAGTAGCAATTTCCAATGCATATCCACACATGCATTTGAGGATATGATCCTCCAAATACTAGGAAATCATGGGGGGGAATTTAACATTCCTGTGTCAGACACGTATTGGTGTTCGACACTCACACCTGTGTTTGAGTAATGTATAAGTGTAACAAATGCTGTGATTGATTGGGGTTATTCTAGTTCTCTGATATTTTTATATTTATCTATACTCTTTGAAGAACTGGGAAAGTGGCACAAGATTTCTGCCTTTGCTTCATTAGTAATTGGGCTTGAGGATGATATGGCCCAATTATAATAGTAAAAATAACTGTGACTTGCTTTGTTTTTATTTGTACATGTTGCCTTTTCTTTTTGTACTTGAAAATAATTGTTTAATTTCACACTTAAAATTTGTGTTGGACCACTGCCCTAATTAGACCTGTTTAATGTGGCATAGGCCAGGGAACTGATGGATCAAGAACTTATTTACAGGGCCAGAGACAAGATCCCAACATGTCTTTAGAAAAACAAAATGCCAATCTCAGATCTCAACCCCATGATGAAAATATGGAAGTTGGCTATGAGCAAAATCTTTTGCCACCAACTTTGGAAGGTCTTGAGAAGAAATTCCACGATGGCATAATGAAACTTGCTGAAGAACAGAACGATGCTGAGGATGCCGAAAATACTAGACATAGAGAGGTTTGTGTGTATATTTTGTTCATTTTGCTTCATATTCTCAATATTAGCTGCTTATGTATCATTGTGTTATTTGCAAAACCATTTATACCACCAGGGAAACATTTTCCATTACATGTTTGCCTGTTTTACCCTAAGCAAACAGAATTCGAATTCTAAAAGCAGCAGCTGTTGATATTTATGATATGGAACTTTGTGGTCTGTACTTGCTGTTATCCAGGACGGGTCGGGTAGTTTATATGTACGTACTAGTCATTTATAGTTGCCACCTTTGTCTAAAGGCTTTGTTTAATATAATAGGGTGTATTTAAGAAGGGCTGTTCTTCAGGTTTACTCTTCCAATCTTAAGCTGACAAGGTAACCTATTGAAAGTGAATGATTGCATGCAACTTTGTTTAACACAAACGATGCCTTTGTACCTAAGCTTAATTATTTAATGAAGTAAACTGGCATATGCATTCTTGTTGTCATACATCTTTTCCTCTTTTTAGATATCCCTTGGTTAACCTTGTTTTCAACAATGTTGCATAGTGGTAACAATTTTGTTTTTAAATTTTCAGAAAATAAATGCAATCAATGCTCAGTATCAGGAACAGCTAAAAGCACTTCGAGCACGGCATGCTAATCACAGAGATGAGTTCTTGCGAAAGGAATCTCTTGTACGACAACAACAATACCAGCAGGCAATGATGGATTATTATCCTCATAGCAGCATGAGTCCAGCTGATACCATGCCAACTGGTAATAATCTCCATGGTTATGGTAGTGTTGCTGGTTTCACTGCTGTCGGAGACGGACATAGAGGCTATAACTCTGATAACTTTGACTCCTACAGGGAGAGGTCTCGATTTCTTGGGGGTACCAGAGATCAGGGATTTGAACCTAGAGGTTCATACCAGGGGGGTCGTGCATATGATACTGGATCACGATATTACTGAGTTTGCTTAGTTTAAACTTAACTTAGCTACATCCTCCTGGTATAGTTCGAACTTCTGATTTTCTTAGTTTAAACTTACCTTAACGTACCTGATATTGTTAATAAAAGGAGCATAATAAAGTGAAATTTAAGTTACCAGAAGCCTCATGCCTCATGTTTTTTGTTTGACATGGATACAGTCAATATGATTTTCTTTTCTTTTTTTTGCACATATATTGAATCGATTTAGATAAAAATGATATGACATTAAAAATAAACAATTCATTATTTGATATACCAATTGAAGGACATGTATTGTTTCTTAATCCCGTGGAATTAAAACTTAATAACTTCACCACCACCAGTATGTCAAAGACTTGAACCAAAATAATGCTAAACACAAAGAGAACGAAGTGCCTGAAACAATTATTATGTAGATATGTTTTCAGAATGTGCATGACCCCATTCATCTTGAATCTTATCAAACCAGAATTACATATAAGCTTATTTGTTTCTCAGCATATGGTTTCATTCTGGATCGGTTCTCAATCACCAACGGGTTCCTTCATATGTCCGCCAAACATCCATAAAAAAACAGAACACACCTGGAAACAGAACATTTGATCCACAATCACAGACGAGGCGTCGTTAATAAATGAAGACAGTACCAAAGCAAAGACAATGTCAATGCAAAAGAATTAAGATAAGAACAGTGTGGAAATAACACGGTGATAAATCTATGTGTAAGAAAGTTGGATGGTAATGGTGTAGTGCAGTCCTATGTCACTTGGTCTCAGGTGATGGTGTCAAATATAGATACATATTCTAAATAAGTATGTTCAACTCTTTAAACTATTTTTCATGTATTTGGACTTTGGAGGGTTAAATTTCTATGCCCATGTTCCGAAATATATTAGACGCAGGCTTCAGACACTTGGACTTCAAGAACAAAGAAGAGTAGGAGCAACAAAGGAGGTACAGTCAGAATCCCAAGTTACATGTCTGCAAATGTATATCAATTATGTACACACACTAACTGGTGAAAAAAAAGTAATGTTCATATATTTTAACATTTAGCCCAATTCATGTGACTTCTCGGAGTTAAAGTTTGCAGTTAAGAATTCAAGAAAGAATCGTTATGGAGCAACCAGACGTATAATATGTTAAGCACTAGAGATTGAATGGAAGTAGCATAATATATATATATAAATACATGTATGTATATAACTTAAGAAGATATGAATTATGAGAGATATTGATAATTATGTAGATCCAATCATCATTGATAGTCAGTTTCAATAACTTAAATCAGAAAAGATCATATATATATATGCTGCAACTGAAAACAAGCAACATTTCGACACCTCAACTTACCTTTTGATGTGAAGACATTGTTGGGTGATGCCGATACGAATACAACACTTATTTCGAAACAGAACTTGTGGCACATGAAGCTAGTGCACTGGTTCCAGTCGAAGGAGTTTCTCCACCAGCATCAGAAATCTGTTGACAATTTGATTCTGGGTTAGACCTGTCTTCCGAACTGCTTGATACAGTAGCTGTGCTTTTTCCATTATCTCTGGTTTCTAAACGCTCCATCATACGCGAGACTGTTGCAATGCCAGCATTAACCTCTCTCCTAACTTGAGAACCAAGATCTGACATGGAAGTGTTGCGAGAGAAAAACCTCTCCTTCCACCCCCTTGTACTCTTTGAGATTGACTCCTTGTATCTAAAAATATCAATAAATCAAAATACAGTTACAAATTTCGAATATATCATGTAAAAGAAATTGTTGAAATATCAGCCTAGGGCCTAGATAAGATCTCAAATGTTTGCGTATGACCAATACCTCACTGAAGCAGCATTAAACTTTGATTTTAATGATTCTGAAAATGACTGGAATTCTGAAGGTCCTGCTCTATCATGACTATTAGGAGATTGATTAGGAGACCTCCAGCAAAAGAACAACAGAAAATATTATTACGATTGGCATAAAACAAGGTTGAAAAATTATAAGGAGTTCATCTCATAAATTTAAGGAGAATTTAGTTAGAGAACAACAAGTACCTATTGTTCAAGGAATTCCCTTGATCTTTGACCAAAAGAACACTGGATCCAGATGCCGAGGCGGACTGTTGATCAACTTGGGCAGAAGGTATTGGAGTAACTGATGCCGAAGATTCTCCCCCCACGGTTCTCTCTGGAGAGGATGGAGCGCCAACGGTGTTTGCAGGGGCTGGGTCACCTTCTCCCTGAATTGGGGACGATGAAGATAAAGGACCAGATGAGGCAGCATTCGGATGAGCTGAAACTACCAAGAACTGCGGACGAGCTTGAGCAGATGACCTATTCCTCGGACCTTCCCTTCTTGCAATGTGACGTGCTCGCCCCATTGCAGCAGCAGCAGCCAAGTGCTGCATTATGCGCTCCTCAAGCTCAGCTTCATTTGCCCCCACAGGCAGCTGTGTTGAAAGCAAATCATGAGTATGCGGCTCCTTGGGCTTTAGGAGTTTAGGTTCAACGTGATGATCATAAAAATAGGATGATATAAATCTAACAAGAAGATGAGAAATAAATACATGTAGTTCGAAATCCCCCAAAGTCGGATGATGGAATATGGTTGCATTTCTAGGCGGATTGAACCTAAAACTCCTTTCATGTTCAACAGCCTCAAGCAACTCCTGGCTGTCCAAGCAAGAGAAATTATTAGCGTCTAATACACACCGGCTAGAGGAATCTAGAACAAACAAAATAAAATTTTGAACAAATGGGAAATAAACATAGGTGGAATGCGACCTGATTGGATCTTTTAGGCTAATTGGTTGCATACACATGGGGCACTGAGAACTCCTTTGACACCTGCACAAGTAAAATAGAAAATGATCTTCAAAAACACGACCCATAAATTCACATCAGATTCTTTAATTAAAGTGGAATTATTACAGATCATTGGGGCAACACGGTTCTTCTAGTATGTCATTATTTTATGATCCACAGCCTAGAATAACTGAAGTTGTCGATGATACTCTTTGACACCAAACTTCAAATGTGAAGTTTTCCTTTTCAAAAATCTCTGTTAGAATTATAGATCGCTGTTCTAGAGTAGACTAGTTCTGAGAATGAATGGCAGTATGGATGAAGAAAGGCTGTCGTGTTAAACTGTCTCCAATATTCCATATTTCTTAAGTATTAGAATAAACAAAATTTCAGAAATATTTATATCCACAAACCCATGGGAGAAGAGCTCCGAAAACACATTATACCATTAATGTACCACTAAACACATCTATTTCATCATCCTACTCTTCTCCACCTTAACAAAATCCTTTGATAGTGGTAACAGATAAAGTGAGAGAAGCAGTTTCAACAAATAACAATATCTGGCATCTACAAAAATGTTAGTACATAAACTCGACAGCAACTCAAACTTTCATTCAACCTGCATAACTGACATCTAGAAGAGTCATAGGTTAACACTTCACGCAAGTAAGTTTTGCTTTCTTGGTCAAGCAAAAGGACTGTATATAGATACTTTAGGGGAAATTAAGAGTCTGAGTAAGATAAACAATATATATAGAATCCAAAATTCTAAACCCCAAGGCAAGAGCATGACCTAAATTAAATCTTTCTCAGTTTTACGAGGGAATTAGAGAGTTTTATGAAACTAAATAATTTCCAGGCTGATTTATAAAGTAGATAGCCACTTTTAAAATCGAAACTGGATCATCGAGCCATTGCTAATCATATGTGCAGATTCAACCTGAACAAAGAACTATAATGAACTTATAAAATAGGTAAGAGATTCATACTACCATTCAAGAACGCACTGCAGATGAAACTCGTGCTTGCAGCTGGTTACCTGTAAGCAACAGAACAATGAACAGACAAGGATCAAAGGAATGTCCATCCCTGTATTGAACAAAAACCCGAAACAAAATTTCTAGGCAAACATACAGTGGATGGATCGCTTTCGCAAAATTCTTCAAGGCATATGCTACAAGCATCATCACAAGCATCCTGGATTCCACCTTTCACAAATGCTGCAGCAGAGGTTAAATGTGCCTCAGACTTGGTATCTTCTATACCCTACAAGACCAAACGCCAAAAATTATATGTTTTTTAATCTCAATTTCAGTTTTTACCATTCAAAAATTAAAAAAATGAAACTAAGTCAAGTCTTAGATACAAAAGTGGAACCAACGGTGACCAGTAAGAAAATTCAACACCTTGATAAAGACTTGTCCATAAAAATAGTCCATCTATAATCAACAATGAAGATATAGACACCACACTGATCCGATGCATACAATCAGTTGTTCTAACATAAGATCAACAAAATTAAACCCTATAAACATCAAAGAAAATAAACTTAACTAAAGCAGAAACTCCAAAATTCAGAACAGATAATAAAAATCAACAAAAAATCACCGACTTTTCCCATAAAAATATTAAAGCTTTTAACCCCGTTTCCTGACTAGCCAAACACCTCCAAAAGAACCCGGAAACAAAATCAAAGAAACACCCATAGTATACTTTACCTCCATTTGAGAGCTCAAAAGAAAGCCAACCGATGATCAACCCAGCAGATCGATTAATAAAACAGGGGCTTTAAAAGTTAGAGCTTTTTTTCCCTTTATTTTGAAGATTGGGCAAAACGAAAGACTTTGAATTTGGTTTTTTCTTTCTTTCTTATTTTGTAGATTGTTCTTTTGGGAATCAACGAAAGTAATGACTTTTATGATAGTGTGAAACAGAAGACTGACGAGAGTGGCGAGAAAGAGAAGACTTTGGGACTTTGGGCTGGGTAAAAGGAAGTGAAAACAAACAAAGGAACCTAAAGCTGGGTCCTATGTAGCCTGTGGTTTCGCCACGTGGCAGATTAAATGCAGTACTTTTGAGACTTTGACGCTTCTTTTCTTTCTTTAATCATTCTGTCACTCCCACCAAACTAAAGTTACATATACTAACCTAACCTTTCTAACTAAAAAAGACAATTGTAATGTAATGTAAATTGTTATTCATATTTATTTATATGTATGTGTATATTTATTATAATTTTTATATAAGTATGACTTTGATGTATTTTATTATTAGGATTTTTATGTTATTAAGATTAGAAATTTATATGATATTTATTTGTTATACTTATAGATATAGAATTTGATGAAAATATAATAAATATTTCATATTTTTTACTTTATTTTGTAAAATAAATATATTTACTTTCGTATCCTATTGCATTTGTTATAGAAACATTATTTATTTATCTTACAACTAATACGAACCCAATAATAATTGTTTTAGAGACAAAACATTGAATTGTTTCACACCATAAAAAAAGGTACAAAGTGAAAATCATAAATACAACCAATCAAGCACTCTGAGTAAAAAATAACCGACGCAATTTAAAATAAGGTAGGAAAAATATAATAATATAGAATAAAAAAATATCAAACTTCCCACAATATTGCATGCACATCACAAATGAGTAACCTAAACTCAATTAATATAAATATTGAGGATGGTAGAGACTAGAGAGGTTGAAAGATGGGTCGTTCACTTGAAAATTTAAAATATGTATATAATTTATGATTAATATTCTATACAATGACCGTAAAGAATTGAAAGTTTCCACAAATGTCTTAATTTTAGGGTATAGAGAGTTAGTTTAGGGTATATGGTTTAGAGGTTTAGAATTTAGGGATAGTTGTTTCAATTTAAGGTTAGGGTTATAATTTAGAGTTTAAGGTTTAGTTTTTAAGGTAATATGGTGAGGATTTAGATTTTAACCTATAAACCCTAAATTATAACTCTAAACCTTAAATTGAAACAAATATCCCTAAATTCTAACCCCTTACACCTAAACCTCTAAACTCTACACCCTAAACTAACTCATTATACCTTAAAATTAAGGCGCTTGTGGAAACTTTTAGTTTCTACCGCCTGTGTATAGAATATTTATCCTATAATTTATTCTTTTAACCCTAAAATCAGTATATATAATATATTTAACTTATGTTTGTGCGAGTGACATAAAAAACAAGGTTAATTACATCAGTTGAATTTTAAATTAGACACGGATTTGTAAAAAAATTATTATATTAGTTTAGTTGTCAATTGAGCTTTAAAATTCACGTCAATCATAGTTATAAAAGTTATAATTAAAAGGAAAAATTCAATTAAAATATTTAAGAATTTAAAATCAAATTAATTAGCAGCTGATGCAATTAACGCTAACAAATAAGTGCGCAGAGACGATTTGCAATTTTATTCACTAAATCAATTAGAAAAAAATAAAATTTTTATTGTGTAATAAATCAATAAATTATTTTTATTCTTCTTTTTCTCTTTGCGAAGGACTCCTCCAAAATCCAGTCTCATGAAATTGATCCCACATCTTATTTTCAAAATCTACAACTCTCGCGCAATCATCGTGATTGTCAGATCCACATCGGCCCATCATGCGGTCCAGATCAACTTCCAATTCATGCCTTGTGGACCCACGTTTAGTCGGGCCCATCAAATCTTGTTCCTTCTTCATCCGCCGTCTCTTCTTCCATCTGCAAACCTTCTGGCAAAGCCTGGAGGGGAACTTATAAAGGGCCAACACAAGCAGCTCCAGGATGCCGCATGGACAACAGCAACACACCGCCGTGCACTCCGCCGCGGTGACACCGATTGCTTTCCCGAATTTATTCCCTTTTCTCGTCGTCATCGGATCCTCCGTTACCGAAAGCGATTGCATCCGTTTCACCGGCGGTGCTCTCGTTAACGGAGGAGCCATCGGTGGCCAAAACGTATGTAATTCACCCTAACTTCTCTTAGTCAAAACCAAAAAGAACACACACAGAGAGAGATAGAGAGGAAAATGAGATAAAGAAAACGAGAGGCGTGATTTTGAAAAACAAGTAACCATACGAGAATCAAACTATAGATTCATTTTGAAACGGAATTCCAGATCAACAAAGAAAACACAAGGGGAAATCGGGGAATATGGAAGATAAATTTGGGAGAAGAAAGCGAAATCCAGCAAACAAATTAAAGAGAAAAAAAAAACAAATTAACAACACGGAGGAATAGCCGGGGATTGCAAAAGGTAATTCTAGTTGGCATATTTTGGTTTCCGTTGTCATAATTCCGTTTCAGAAATATTAAATACCAAGATAAAAAACGGCTTAATTAAGCAAATTGGACGTTTGGTTTGATAAGAGCACCCCCTAACATTTTGGGATATGATGAAGAATATTTTTGCTGGTACGAATTATTCCCCAAAATGATTTTGTTATTTAAGTATAGTGGAGTAGTCAGAACATTATCACAGTGTAAATATTTTAAAGAGATGAATATGAATAAATGTATTTATATTATTTTTTATAATGTATTCATACTAAGTATGTGACATAAAATATCAATATGTTAATTGTGTAAAAAAAAGTTTTTCATCATTTATTCAAAATAATTATTTTAAAAGTCAACAAGTGATCACAATAAAAAAATAGATAAATTCATTTAAAAGACTCGAGCTCAAACAAATCATACTATGTAATCATTTTAAAACTATTCAAAAAATAATTATTCCAGTAAATTATATTCATGATCACTAATGATGTAGTACACTAATAAGATGATTAATATCTAATTCATTCTAGACACTATAGTTAAAATATTAAATTGGTATTTAAGAGGAGTTAGAAAATTGTCTTCCTCAACCAATTCGAGTGACAATTTTGTTATTTTATCGACAATTTTAGTAATTCATCCGAATTTTAGTGACCATGGTTGTTCACCCAAATAGAAAAGATTGGGGGCACCGGAGTTGGCACGAAAATACCCTTAGAAAGGGTATACCCTTACTGCTTTATGGATCTAACAAATTGTTAATTACATGCACATTTGAAAGGATTTCGAGTTCTGAACTAATGTGGAAATCATCAGGGGTCTGTTAAAAACAATGATTTAACAGACATTTCCGTGATCCACTCCTAACAAGATCGTAGCCTCCTCGAAAGTTGCCCAAACACATTGTAAATCTGCTTCCAGCTTTTCAGACAACAAACCCGAATGAGACAACAACAATTGCTTCACCTTCGGCCCAGATGTAGCTCTCAATGTCTGCAACTGTTCTAGTCTCCTTATCTCCACCTTCAATTCTTCATCGATGGCCTTCATCTGCGCCTCGCTCAGAGCTGCATCAAAAGTATTCTGATGATATTCCAATACCAAACTATCTATTTCAGCTCTCCCGTTCTCGAAAGTTTCGAGCAGGGTTCCTTTCTCTTGGATTGCACCTTCCATGGCAAGCTTCAACTCCTCCACTGACTTTGATCCCTTTTGTATTTCCATTGTGACAGCTTCTATGTCGTGTTCTACCTTTATCAGCTTATTGTTCAAATCCTGGTGTCTCGTTTTAATGGATGCCAAGCTTTCGCGGGACGACTTGATCTCGTTTTGCAGCTTGCTTTTCTCTTCTTCAGTCTTCAGTAACTCGGTAGCTTTGCCACCTAAACATATGTTTCTCTGCAAGGGATCGACTTTATCCAAGTTATCGATGGCGAATAGAACCTTGTCATTCTCTTGTCTTTTGCTTTCTTCCTCAAGCTTTGATTTCAAAAGGGCAATGTCACTCCTTGTTGCTGATTCAGATTCTCGTGTCTTCCTCAAGGACGCCTCGATTTCAACCTTGGCGTTCTTAAGATTCACCAGTTCTTCTTTCTTGTTGTCCAAGTAAGACAATGAGGCATTTAGTCTTGTCCTTGCTCGGGCTTCTCGTTGTTCGAAGAAAGCAACGGAAGAAGAAAAGCTTGAAAGAGAGTATTTGAGTGCTGATAACTTACTGTCAGTTAAAGCTTTTCTTTCTTTTGTTTCGGAGGAAATGATTGCAACAGATTCAAGGTGTCGTTGTTTCTCCTTTATCCCAATTTCAATCACTTCTATTTCTCCGGAAAGGTTATCGATCTCACGGAACGATTTCTCAAGGGAGCTGAATTCAGTAACTGTCTTGGCAGAATCCAAAAGTTTTTCCTTTGCCCGTTTCAGTATTGCTCTTGCAGAATTTAATTCTTCAGACAACTTTGCAGCAGTGGTATCTAGTTGGTCTATTTCCATGTGATCCGAATGTGCATAGTCGACAATTGGAACCACTTCAGACAACTTTCGACTTTCACCTACATTCTGCTCATCGTGACCAGTTTCCCCCTCTAAATCCTTTGACTCAAACTGCACATGAGGTTTATCCAAGCTGCCTTCCCCTCCATCGACTTCAACTAGCTTCTCAGGGCATTCAAATTCTCTAGGCCCCGTTCTGTTCGGAGTTCCCAAAGAGGAAAACATCCGTTTGAACTCATCTCTCTCCTGCATCGCTCTTTCATACAAACCCATCAATTTGTCATTTTCTTCATGCATTTCAGTAAGCTGTTGCTCAAGGTTATCGACAACTTTCTTCAGCTCCACCTGCTCTTCTTCACCTTTTTCATGTAAACCAGCATCAGTGTGATTTGTAGTGACATTTTCATTAATACCACCTTCATTCAAACTTTTACAGTTTCTTTCAGCAGCTTTCTGTTCAAATAGTTCAAGGAGTTGCTTATTATCCTCAACATAGCCCTTAAGCTTGGATCGTAATTCATCGTTCTCTTGGGATAACTTAAATGCCTTCTCATGAGCTTCTGCTTCTCTCTGACTTGCAGCTGCTATGGCATCAACCATTGTTTTAAGCTCCACTTGGTCATTAGGATTGTTGATAGTTGGAACATCCGCCGACAATGAACGAAGCTCTGTTTGCTGTATAGATTCTTTCTCCAATCTTGAAGATCGTTCTTCTTCAAGTTTGTTAAGTAAATCACTCACATACCTGCGAATAATACAATTAATTTGTCGGCAAAGCATATCGGAATATGATGCTGTATTGTTGTTTCTTCGAATTATACATAATCTCTTTAACTATTGAACATACCTCTCTAACTCTTCCTTCTCGTCGAGACAAAATTCAAGTTTTTTCTGGAGTACATCCATTTCCGTCTTGTTGTGAATGGCCTGTTAAACGAAAATGTTTGTCAATGAATCACATGAACTCCATCTTTTACCAGAAGAAGAGGTTCAAAGAAATAGTTGTCTGAGTATAGCTACCTGCATTCTAAGAAATTCATTTTCCTCCTTAAAGTTAGAGCACCAGGCTGAATTCTGCTCCTGTTTTCAATATATCAAAATGTCTTTGTTCAGGTAAGAAATATGTAATAATAGATATTTTATGGAAGGAGACACATTGCAAAAGACAACATAATTTTTTGTTAAAATTCAGACTTCCAATTTGCTGCCATAATAGTATGCCTCCTATTTGCAGTCTAAGCATGCCTAAATGCCAAAGAAGTTACATGCATACATTACATATATATATATAATTCAAGACTACAGGTGGGATGGGTCGGATGGCTAGGGTTTGAATACGGAATCTTATGTCTCACAAACCTCTTAATGCTAGGCCAAGAGATTAATTACAAGTATAGCATAATATTGTTCTATAGGATTAATTTCAACTACAGCAAATATTTAGTTTCATCATCAAAGAAACATGATTGAAATTGAAATGTTAAAAGTCCACTTCAATAATATAGTTGTGCTTTAAAAAGTTCACACGAAAGAGCTCTCTATTCAGTAAGATAATACAATTAAAGAACATTGTGTTGGAAAAGTAATCTAGCTCATTTGTGTTAATTCTGATTATAGTGAAAAGCAAACAGTTTCCAAAGATATATAGATGCGTTAGAAAATAATCACACTGGGATAATATTAACCAACCTGTCCAGAAATCAGTTCATTGAGATCATCAGCAACTCCTGAACCCACTTTAGAATTTGTTTTCTGTATTGCATGAACATTCCAAAACCAAGATTTAGAAAAATTTCATCGCAAAAATTAATCATCAAAATTCAAATCATGACAAAGGTTAGCAAGAACCTCAATGTTTAAGGAATCTGATTCATGCATAAGTTTCCAATCTAGTGCCTCCAGCAACTGCAAAATAAGTCAAGGGAGTACTCAACATTTTCCCTAAATATCAATATCGACCATGAAATAAAAAACTAGTAAAACATTTCAATAACTTCTTTTTGCACCTTATTGTGTAATGCCTTGATCTGTTCATTCATCATCTCCAGTTGGCCTTCATCACAAAGGGACTTTAATCTGCAAGTAGGAACAAACATGAGAGACATAATTTTCATTTATTCCTGCTTATACAAAGAATATATAAACTGTGTGAAAATTAAATGCAATTACACAAGCAACACAGATACCAGTAGATGTAAGAAAGATTTTCTTTTTATGACAAGACCTACTAAATTCAGTCCTCTTAATAACATACACAGATATCAGTAATATTAGAAGCCAATATAAGCGAACATTGAAAAATATATTATACAACCAGTTAACCACTCAAAGCTGGTTGGTTTTCTCATAATGACAACTATATTTGGTATTTATAACTCAATATAGATATCAATAGTAGATCAAGTAAAATAACTGGATAATGTTCAAAGAGCAAAATGGAGAATCTTGAGGATCAGGTAAGCATGCCTTCTAATCTCTTCCTTCAGTCGCAAATTCTCCAGTGCAAATCTAGTGACTTCTTGGTTGCGATTAACTTGAGCTCGTAAAACCTCAATTTCCTTCAAGTATTCTTCCTTTTCTTGTGATAAGTGTGCCTCTGCAGACATATTGCCAGAAGCAACAGCTTCCAGTCTCTTAATTCCTGCTTCTCGAAACCTTAACCTCATTTTCAAGCTTTGGATCTCATCTTCTCTTTGTTTTGCCTAACAACAGTTCAATGCAAAGTGACAATTTTTTCTTCTAATAACTTATCAACACAGAATTCCTTTATAACTACCAAAAATCAGAAACTTTTGTTAACTATAAACGTTCACCTATCAAATAAAGAAAAGTTACTTCATAGGACATACCAACTGCATAGCTGCCTGACTTTCAGCAGTCAGGGCCTGTAAAGCGGCTTCATTTTCCCTTTCCCTCTTGAAGGCCCCAACAAGAGCAACTTCATAATCTTTTTTCTGGAATACAAAGTCATAAGAGGAAGAAAAAGAAAATTAGTTTAACTACTCTAGATTAGGCGTTTCCTCAATTAAGAAATTTTATGCATACCTGAGACATCCTTTTATCAGATGCAAGTGGACTGAATGATCCATGAAGACCTTCCCACTTTAAGGGCCCTGGAGATGCTGGAACACTCGATGCCAAACTATCATTATCTAGATTTTCAGTTCTGCCATTAACAAGACCTCGTAGACGAGATACTTCTTTCTGGAAGAAAAAAAAAGGAACAGAATTTTGAATATTAAGGATAACAAGAAACCTGAAAGATTATTGGAACCATGCAAAACAAATAAATAAAATGAACCATTTAAGCTTTGGCATGAGTTGGATTCATTAAACAGAAGTGTTCTTGCTGCTTGAAATTTCCTAAATTAACATTTATTATCTTAACATAACATAAGACTCGCAGTAAAACATTACTATAGCAGGAGGAGAGCCTTTAGGGTACTTTAAAATATGACCTTAAGTTTAACAATATTACCTTCAGCTGTTGAATTTGCAGCCTCATGGCAACAACATCTCCAGACGCATCTTCATTCACCACTGCCTGCAAGACATTGAAAGAGAAACATTTTTAATTAAATATTTTTCAGCATAACTTCATTTTGCTTCACTATAGTTCTTGAAATTGGTATCACGACTTATCTAAATTGGTGCCCCAACACCAAGCTCAACAAGAGGTTTTATTACTAGTATAGAAGTATGGATCATGTAGTCTAAACAGGCTCAAGGGTAGGGGTGAGATTGATTCGGTTCGGTCGGGTTTCTTAGATTTTTTGAACCGTCCATTTTATTTCAGTTTCAAAGTTTCAAATAGTGATTCGGGTAATCACTGTTTTAAAACTTGTAAACCATTAACCGTCCAAATACTATGGTTCAGTTCAATTTTCGGTTTATTCAGTTTCTTTGCACCCCTACTCAAGTGTTGGCATCAATTTCCATTGAGACCTTAAACCACCAAACATGCACTGTATTTAAAGTAGCTAAGCAAAGATCTCATACATTGTTCTTAATAAATTTAGCCCGCTGTGCAAACTTCAACGTACTTAGTGTTTCCAGGGAACAACTGCAGAGGATGCCCAAAAGAAGAAAAAGAAAAATTGTCATTTACAAGTATGTACTCTGACAGAGTAAGTCGAGGTCATTGAAAGACAATAAAAGTAAAATTCAGGTCAGTGTGAAAAATATAGTTAAAAAGAAACAGATTCACTCATGTAAATGGAATTGAAAATTTAAATTTAAAACAACCAACAATGCGCAGAAACAAAAGCAATAGATATTCCACTAACCAATTAGAGGGACTAATATTTGCAATTATTGTTGTTTTTGCATTTCCTCCTAGAGAATCCTGGAAAGAAATTAGCAAGATAGAATTAACTTTCGGTTGCATGGCAGATCCAGGAAATTAAACGTTCTCAATACAAACATACATACACATATTTGTGTGTGTATATAACCAAAACTGATTAGGCTAAATGTATAGTAGCTACACTAGGAAATTAAAAAGTCCATGACATATAACACTTTACCTGAAGCAAAAAAGTGAGTTTTGAATCTCGATAAGGAACATGTAGAGACTTCCCATTGGAAATATTTACAAGGTTCATTATCACAAGTCTGCAAATGTAAATTTTTAGTTATGAGTGGTACAATGAGAAAAAGGAACATATAATTTGATATTAAAATTTAAAGATAACTCACCCCAATGTTGAAAGAGACTTGTTAATATTAGTAGCCTCCTTGAGGCGTTCACCTTCAGCCCCAGAACTCTTTTGTCTGTCATGGGCAAATTATAAATAATATATTCTGAAGAAACTGTGAGAAGAAAAAAAACGTCGATGCTTTTAACACATTGACATTTTGTACCTTTCTGAACCTGCTAAATCAACAAGATTAAGCCGAGCAAAGCGGTGGTGAGTTACAGCTTGAGACTCCCACTGATATCAAACACTTGGTTAGAATTTCTTGTCTCAAGGTAAAGACAATCCATACCCATGATTTTATAGGAACTCTTCAATTAAAAGGTCACACTTACCTTACTTTCAATTATGCATGTAAATACACTGTGAGAACGACTACTAGCATGATTCATGTTAGTGGCAGCCACCTTTCTGTTTGCTGCACCCTGAAATATTTTACAGGGCTTTTAGGTTAATAATGAGTTGGGTAAAGAACAAGGACAATTTAAAAAAAAAATGAAGTTTCTTATACAATCAAAATAAACTCAAGAAAAACATTATTAGCTGCCTTTTAAAGTTTATAACTTTTAACTAAGAATTTTAAGTTTGAACATCTACAATCTAGTGCTTTATGATATGAGTAACTTTTAAGAGTCAGTACCTGAATGAGCAGTTGAATCACATCCCGTGCACTTGTAACTTCCATCTCCTTAAGATTCTCAACATAAACACCTTTCTTCATGTCTTCTCTTATCTGCAATATAACCATCAAAGAGTAGTAAATTTCTTTAGTTTAGGAAAAGAAAATTTGTATTTCACACTACATGTGTTGTAGTGTAAACAAAAGAGAGGAAAAAATGAAAAAAAAAATGTTCACCATATGCAGGTGACTTTACCTGTAAATTGGTTGATGATGGATCTAAAAGATCAAGAATTTGTTCATTATAGATTTCCAGAAACGAGCATTTACATGTAAATCTTAATTTCTCGTCTTTGCGAATGTCTTTTTCCTGACGTATCACAGAAGAATGGTATGAGATAAAAAAAGGAAGGAGATGTATAAAATAATGAAACATTGTATGGAAGATTGTAAACTCCTAGCATGAAGAAGGAACTATGTATTAAGTTTCATAGAAACTTTGGTGTTTATTTTTCTTACACAAGTTCATTCTACCCAAACAAGGTTTAAGCAGCAATGCTTTTCAACACACTCAATAGTCAATATTCAAAACTAACCCTTAGATCCATCTATCAATTATGATTTTGCAGATAGTATAATTGTCAATATCATGATAAAAGAGATTATTTTGCATCTGAAGGAAGTAAGTTGCACCCAAGAAAGCTGTGAAGCTATTTTCAATTACAGTATGCCTAACTTATAAGGCACATACACCACACCTTTTGTATTCTTGTAAATAAGTGTTCAAACACCCTAGGTGTCATCCCACAGTTAACACTGTGTCTCCGAGTCCCTCCTTCAATGTCTCCAAGCATTGTGTGAGTCTTCCCACTCCCAGTCTGTAATAATAAATTTTAAGTTAGAGCCAATACCAACCCAAGAACAAAAATTAAGCCAGATCAAATTAATAAATTTTGAGACCAATAAAGTGGGAAATTAATCAACAATTTATGGAAATACTAGAAAAACTTTTACTCAAGAGAGATTTGGAAGCTCACTTGGCCATATGCAAACATGCAGCTGTTGTAGCCTCCCATGCAATTTTCCACCATGGGCAATCCAGCTACTTTGAAGAGATTCTCCTGTAAAACCACTTAAATGTCATAATTCCACAATAACACAGACCTAAACATAAAAAACAAACCAGAAAGAAAAATATATCAAAAAGAGGCAAACCTGGCTAACATGTTCATCAGCAACAATATCAAATGTAAAACGAGATTCTGGATGCCCCGTCCAAGTAATTGTCTGGCAACTTTCTTGCTTAATACACTTGCTGTTGCCTTGTACTGAGATTTCAGAACTACTGAGGGGACGAATTCTTATGATAACCTAATAGTTTCCCAAAAACAAACTAAAATTAGATCCAATTAACTTAACTTTGATATACTCTCAATAATATGTGTCTTTGCTTGGTTTTCTATTGAGCTACTTGGCTTTTTACTTGCAAAATAAAATATAAAGCAGAAATGTGACTAATTATAATTTCACTTTTTGTACTTATTTTTAATCTTAAATAAATTCTAGTGGAATACTTACTCAGAAAACTACGATTTAGCTATCTAGAACATTTCTTTCTTTCTTTCTTTTTTAACTTTTGTTAAGAAAATAAAAGACAACATTCAAGCATTCCAACCAACCTGCACATTGTGGTCCTTCCAAAACGACGGATCTTCATGGAACTCAAAGCTCTGGGACGACTGTGGCGCTGCTCCAGTACTCTCAGTCAAATCTTCGTCCCACTCACTGATGCTCCGAATTGCCGACGCGGAAGCAGTGAAATGGCCGGGATTCTCCCTCACTGCCGATTTCCCTAGAAGATCCGGCGTATTACGAACCGACAACAAGGAGACTGACTCGGATGAAGATGACCGGTTATGGAAGCCAAAACGGCTCTTGATAGCGCTCGCTGTATCGGAAATGAACGGCATTTTGGAAGGGAAATGCTTCGTTCTGAGTGAAAGTGGAGCGTTTAGGGTTTGAGAGAGATTTGAAAGTGTTTAGGAAGAACGTTGGAGAATAAGAAAAAGGGCGAGATTTTGAAAGGGCTTTTTTGAGGGAAAACGAAGAGCAAGAGAATCTCAGATCGGGTGGTGAATAGATGTTGAAATGGACGGTGAAGATAAAGTGTGTGTTTTAAATAATGGACCGTTGGGAATGGTTGAAAATTTTGAACTGCGATTTGGAGCCCATTTTTAGTCCATATGATATTCCCATTTTTTAGTTTTAGGGTATAGGGAGTTAGTTTAGGGTTTAAGGGTTTAGGTGTATAGTTTAGAATTTAGGGATAGGTGTTTTAATTTAAAGTTTATGGTTATAATTTAGGGTTTATAGGTTAGGGTTTAGTTTTTAGGATAATATGAAGAGGATTTAAGTTTTAACCTATAAACCTTAAATTATAACCCTAAACCTTAAATTGAAACAACTATCCTTAAATTATAACCCCTACACCTAAACCCCTAAACCTTATGCCTTAAACTAACTCATTATATCCTAAAATTAAGGCGTGTGTGGAAACTGAATGTTTCCACCGCCTGTGTATAGAATATTTATCTAACATTAAATTATACCCAAAATTCACGTGGCTTCAGAGAGCTGGGATTGATTCCTCGATAGTCGAGACAAACAAACTACCAATCTAGTTGTTGGATAAAAAACAAAAAAAAAAAGTAAAGTACACAGACGATCACTGAATTTTGGTAAAAAGAACAAAATGGTAACCAAACTTTCAAAAATCATAAAATGGTAATTAAACTTTATGTTTTATAATAAAATGGTAACTAGACGTTACATGCCGTTAAGTGACTGTTATAAAATTTGGTATAATAACACATTTAATCCTTCATATTTATACATTCAATTAATTTAGTCCTAATTCAAAATAATTCACTAAATTTAGCCCATGTTATTTACGAATTCTTTCAATTTGGTCCTTAAAGCAAAATTCTAAAGTATGGTAACATGATAAATAATTACAATTAAATTTTTATAGGAATTCGAAAACTCGACTCGAATCGAATCGAAAAAAAATTCAAATAAAGTTTGAGTTGTAAAATATGACGCGTCAACTCGAATAACTCGAAATTTTTTGACTCGACTCGATCGAACGCTCACCTGTATCTTAAGATATGACGTGTCAACTCGAATAACTCGAAATATTCGAATATTTTAAATCATTTTTTCTTTTAAATCAAATATTTTTTTAAATAGAATATTTAATATTTTCATATTTAATCACATCGAATATTTAATAACTACTTTAAATATTCGACTTAATTTAAAAATATTCGATTCAAAAGAAAAAATTGATTTAAAATATTTGAATATTTAATTAAATTTTTATAGGAACTCGAAAACTCGACTCGAATCGAAAAAATTTCAAATAAAGTTTTAGTTGTAAAATATGACGCGTCAAATCGAATAACTCAAAATATTTAAATATTTTTTTTGAAAGGTATTTGTATGATTGAATAGCAAAAATCATACATCGAAAGCACAAGCATGGGCCTCGTTAAAAAACTTCCCTATAGCCTAATGGAGGAAAAAGAGTGCACCAAAACTTGGCTAATGTCCAACTAACCAACCGTTTCAAGTAGTACACCAACTTACAATAATAGGATCCCGATGGGATTACACCACATTCGCACGAAATAGACTAAGCAAAGACCGGCAGGAACACTCTCTAAGCTCTCATGAAGTAACGGGCTTGCCACCTCGAGTCACTGAAAACCGAAACTGCCCAGAGAGCAGACCTTTGATAGAACCAACCTCAGAACACGATCAACCTTCGCAAAAGTTACCCACCTTTATCCCACCCCTTGTTTAGCTAACCGATCAGCTTCAAAGTTTGCCCCCTTGGAATCCATCTGAAGCACACGCCCCTATCTCTGCCCATATTGACCAAGGATTCCACTGCTTCTTGCACATGCGCAGGAGGTGATTGTTTTCCCAGACAGCAATCCGCCACAAGTTGGCAATCCGTTTCAGCAATTAGTCAATACATGTTAGCCCACTGCGAATTTAAAAACAATTTAACGCCCCACAGCATTGTTTCAAGCTCGATTAGTGCGGGTGGGGACCAAGCAATGCTTTCAGAAAACGAGAACAGAACCACACCTTTGTCGTCTCGCAACAACCCACCTATGCCGCCCTTGATGCTACTGATAGTTGCGCCATCAGTGTTTAGTTTGCAAAATCCCATTGGTGGCGGCCTCCATATGACTCCCGATGGAGGCTTCACAGCTCCGGAACACAAGGAATCAGCCAAGGAAAAGTCTGAAAGCAGATCATCCACACTTATATTACATTCTGGGTACCTCACTTTGAACCAAGAAGCGAGGCGGAATTTAACCAGAAATTCCAGTTGTAATCAGTCCACGAGCTTGTTCTGAAATACGACTTCGTTTTTAAAAGTCCATGTCGTCCAAACAACAGCAAACGACACACGGAGCCAAGACCATTTCCGTAGCACCCCTATTTCCTACCACTCTTCCAAAAAAGATCTGGGGTCGCTATGGAGAGTAATGCTTAAACCTGCTAGTTTGCAAAAGTACATCCATATTCTCCACACACCACCACACATAAAGAAAAGATGAGCGCTGGTTTCGGGCACCAAATTGCACAAGGGACATAGTATGCTCCCGATGTTAGTAACACCGCGTTTGAACAAAGCCAATTTAGCCGGGACTCTGCCCCAAATGAGCCTCCAAAGGAAAACTTCGACCTTTGGCGGGGCAAACCCACGCCAAACCAAGTTCTTCCAGATGTAATCCACTAGACCATTCGGGGAGACAAGATCACGAAAAGATTTATTAGAGAATGAGCCATCATTTGTACCTCCCCAACTAACCCAATCTTAGTCAGCAACAGACGGACGAAATCCACTGATGCAGCGCATGAAAGGTTCCCAGTAAGCTATTTCCCAATCCAGTAATGGACGGCGCAGCTGGATGGACCATTCCCAGTCCGCACTTTGCGAGAAACCAAAATCAGCCATAGTACCATCTTTAGACATCGATAAGGCGAAAATTCTTGGGAACTTCTCTTTGAGAGAAAAGTCTCCTAGCCATTTATCGGACCAAAAGCGAATCGAGCGACCATCGCCCACTTTAACAGTCAATTTAGCTTTGGTACAAAGGCCAATCGGGTCGTTCTTCATCGAGGACTGCACTATTCCTTTCCATATCCAAGATGTTTGCCTTGGTTTGGGAATGACAGGAAGTAGTAAAGATTGGTCATTAGGAGCTTTTGCATTTACCACTCTACGCCATAAACTCGATTGATCGTTACCAAATTTCACGCTCCATTTGCAAAGGAGCCTTCTGTTCAACGTATCCAAGTTTAATATTCCCAATCCACCCAATTCCTTTGAAACACATATTTGCTGCCAATTAATCCAGTGTATGCAATTTCTATTTTCATTCCCACCCCATAAAAATCTTGACATTATACTATTCAAACGAGTACTTACTTTGGAGGGCATACGAAAAAGGGATAGAAAAAATATCGGTAAGCTGATCAAGACGGATTTAATCATTGTGACGCGGCCCGCTATCGATAAGGAGGAGGACCTCCACCCTCGTAACTTCGTCGAGAATTTCTTTACTACCGGTTCCCACAAGGAAATAGAATTTCTTCTAGCCCCGAGAGAGAGCCCAAGATAATCCGTATGAAAGCAGTCCACCGAACACCCAACCTCCTTCGCCCAAGTTTTCACCACTCCTTCCTCAAGATTAATGCCAAAAATACTGCTTTTGATGAGGTTCAGTTTCACATGAATTTTTTTATGTAGTAAATTATATTTTCTTTTAAATTATATCGAATATTTAATAACTACTTTAAGAATGCGCTTGCTTGCAATCCAATAGTGACCGTGAGGAAGAAGATTGCAATCGCTTCGAGATAGCTGTCAAACATAAAATCATAATTTTAATTTATGAAATAGATCGATTTACAATATCAAAATTCATAATCTACAACTACAGACTGCCTTCGAGAGAACAAAAAAAAAAGTCAACTTACGTAATTTCATAAAGCAAACCGAAGCTAAGCTAAAATCACATAATCGTTTCATGATTATTAAGATTGAAATTCATCAAAGTTTTTCTTTAGTTTTGAGAATCTTAAATCACAGTCCTAGAAAAATCAGAAACTAAAGACAGTCAAAAGAACTGGAAATATTCATTTCATCCGTTCAATTTCTACTCAATTTCAATATATTTTTTTAAATCACAAGAAAAAATATTCAAATATTTAAAGTAGTTATTAAAGAAAATATGATTTAAAATATTCGAATATTTTGAGTTATCCGAGATGACACGTCATATTTTACAACTCAAACTTTATTTGAAATTTTTTCGATTCGAGTCGAATCGAGTTCTTATAAAAATTTAATTAAATATTCAAATATTTTGAATCAATTTTTTTCTTTTAAATCGAATATTTAAAGTTGTTATCAAATTATCGATGTGATTTAAATATGAAAATATTAAATATTCTATTTTAAAAAATATTCGATTTAAAAGAAAAAATGATTTAAAATATTCGAATATTTCGATTTATTCGAGTTGACGCGTCATATCTTAAGATAGAGATGAGCGTTCGATCGAGTCGAGTCAAAAAATTTTGAGTTATTCGAGTTGACTCGTCATATTTTACAACTCAAACTTTATTTGAATTTTTTTTCGATTCCAATCGAGTCGAGTTTTCGAGTTCCTATAAAAATTTAATTGTAATTATTTATCATGTTACCATACTTTGGAATTTTGCTTTAAGGACCAAATTGAAAGAATGCGTAAATAACGATGGCTAAATTTAGTGAATTGTTTCGAATTAGGACTAAATTAATTGAATGTATAAATATGAAGGACTAAATGTGTTATTATACCAAATTTTATAATAGTCACTTAACGGCATTTAATGTCTAGTTACCATTTTGTTATAAAACATAAAGTTTAATTGCCATTTTGTGATTTTTAAAAGTTTAGTTACCATTTTGTTTTTTTTTACCAAAGTTCAGTGACCGTCTGTGTACTTTACCAAAAAAAACTACTAATCTAGTTAAATTACCATATTAGTCAACAAGTTATTGGAAGTGTTCTGTTTTGGTCATTATTTTTTTTGTAAATTTAGTTGTTATATATTTCTTTTAGCGCGGGATCGAATTCAATGACTAACATTTGTGACATAATCTAGTTTTTAAATGGTGTTGTTATGTATTTAATCCTTGGTATTTATAAACTAAATCAATTTGATCCTAATTTTAAATAATTCAAAAAGTTTATCTCTCACATTTATAAATCCTGTCAATTTGACCCTACATATCTACACATTTAATTCTCAACACTTACAAATTTTATTAATTTGGCATTGATTTTAAATAATTCAAAAAAATTAGCCATCACATTTGCAAACTCTCTCATTTTTGTATAAATAATTTAACAAACTTAGTCCGCATGCTTGTGAATTTTATCAATTTGATCATATTTTTTAATAATTCAACAAATTTAACTTTCGCTTTTGTAAAATATATCTCGTCTCAACTCAATCTGTACAATTCACAATGCCCATAATTTGAACAACTAATTTTGTTTAAAGGATACAGTGTCTCATCCCACTCAACCTGGTAAAATGCAAAATCAATGTCCAACTTTAAACTTGTTTTTATGCTTAAATTCAAGTATGACTATGAACTCAAATTGAAAATTCTGTCCGTACTAATATTTTTTAACGCAGAAATCAATTAAGTTTGTGAATTACTTGAATCAAATATATATAGATAATCAAATTCATTCAATATCTCAAATTGCTTTAACTTTACTAGACATTGACTGGGCTTTCTTCCCCAGCTTAGTCACAACTCGTAACATCTCTAACCCACATCACTTGTTTTCAGACTCCTAAAAAAATATGAAAACATATACAAAGATTTGAAATTATGGTAATTAACATCGTTAACCCAACATTATTCAGCAGATTTGGGTGACTTCCATGTACACACTAGTTGTCTCATGAAATATACTACACCAGTCGGATATCTTCCTGGTAAATGCGATTCGGTACAGTCAAGAATGATAATATGGAATAAAAGTACAGAATACCGTAGAACTCGAGATCGGTTCACAAATAATAAGAAAGCATCGATCCCGTAACAATCCATGGCACTAGTTACATACACGCACATATATAGCAGGTAGCTGATCAGCTATAAGAGACAGAAGCACCAAACCCGATTTTGAATTTGAAGGAAATGCAAGTTAACTCTTGAATTCCCTCACCTGATATTGTCATCTTAAGTGTGTAGGAACCCTGCAAAAGATAAATAAATCATCAGATAATCTCCTATATGCTAACTGTAATGTAACTGGTTAGTGAATGAAGCCTAAAAGAATCTAGCATCCCGAAAGGCAAAGTGGCAAACAACTAGTACTGCCCAGCAGAGAAAAGAGACCTCGGAAAACAGGGTATAATTGGTTCAAGGTCATAATGAAGCAAGGTTAGCATGATCTGAAATCGAAACAAGTTACAGTCTTCTTTTACTTACTTGAACAACAAAGGAAATCCGGTGGAAGGAAGTAATTGCAACACTATATAGATACATGAATGTAACTATCCATTTTATGACAACATTTATAGGATGTCACACATAGGCTAAAGAAAGGTGTTTATGAGATTTCTTACTCAGGTTAGTTGAATAGGTTAGTTGAATGTCTCAAAAGTTCAAGTCAAGTTATAAGGGAACCTCGTCGCAAGTGGTATAGTTCTGAAAATAGCTTCGAAAATAAAGAGTTTATCCCGGTTAAGCAAAGCTTACTGGTGGAGTAAATCCAGGTAAAACTTGCTTGTGAGAGAGCACAAAGTTGCCAACTGCAATAGGGCATGATGTTTCCTCGCAAAGGTCATGAGTTTCTTGATGGATATGAATCCCGAAGTAGGAAACATCAATCACCGCTTTGCCACCGGTGATAGCTTTACCTGCAAAACACATGCATTCATGAAATGTCAAAGAAGGTCATCTCTGTGAATCATGGATGTGAAAACAAAAGGCATTCACTGACACGAACCAAGACGTTTCAGGAGGCCAAGAATTTTCTTTAAGAGCTAAATATCTTGAATAAATGGTTTTTGCCATTAAAGCACAACACCATTCCACTAAGATTAGAAGTGTATTTACTTGAGAAACTGGATAATAATGTAGGGTTTTGTAGATCATAAAGAATCCTGGGAAGAATTAACTTTAATGATGAGGGTTTCAGGATTGAATTTGACTGTGAAATCAATAACAGCCGGTATTGAGGATTGAAGCTTGATTCTAAATTAAAAGAAAAATAAGGAAAGTGAAGGCTGTAAACCTAGATTTCTTCCAAAGACCTAGATACAAGGAAAAACTAAAAAAAAAACAATTTAAACATACCGGTAACATAGATACAAATTTCTTACCACACAACAAACGCAGGAAAATATTTTCTTATCTTTTAACTTATGATCCAGACTCCGGAGAACTAAACAAATCCTAAGCATATATAAACACACACCGTCAAGAGAAATTGCAAGAACTGAAAGTTACCGGTAGAAGCTGAGATGGCGAAGGTGGCTGGTTGGCCTCTAACCACAGGATTAGGTGATATAGCGACTCCTTTGACTTTTACAGCATAATTACCTTTCTTATCTGCATTGAATTCAATCCAGGAACTCATGAATGTATTAAAAGGAAAACTAAGCGATTGAACTCCGCAAAAAAGATGATAAAATAAGTAAAACAACTGAAAAGGAATTAAGAGTCTACGGATTAACATACATCAGTTCATCTTATATAGAGGGGGGCGGCAAAAATATGGCAGAAAGAAAGAAGAAAACTGACCGCAGTAAGTGAAATCAGTGGCCTGAAGAGAAGGCGAGAAAAGCAAAGAAAATGATAGAAGGAGCAAAACGATGAGCTTGAATCGAGCTGCTAATGTGTCCATGGCGGATTGCTTACTGGAGATGGTTTGACAAGGGGAAATTATATCGAACCCTCTCTTTTGTCATCATGTGGTTATGATTTATGCTACCAAAACCAAGCAATGAATAATTGTCTTCGTCAGCTTCGTTGTCAATAGGTCCCGCAGCTGAGGAGATAATCTTTGGGTTCTTGCATTCACTACAATTTTGGATATGGATTGAGGCCTGGGAATTCGAACTATGGCTGGGCTTGAACCTATGGATCGCTCCATTGAAGCCCAATAAATTATACACGTACAATGACAAACTGATATATATATATATATAAATTTTTGAACAATAACAACGGGATTTTATTAAAAATAATGGAAAGTATTAAAAGTGCAATGCACTCAAAGAGGAGAGGATTATGTCCACACAAAAATTCATACAGAAAAAATAGAACTTCAAAGGTGTAATGAAAAGTAACTCTTCCTATACAGTTTTAGTTACATCGACAAATAATAGGGGATCAAATGTTCTATGAACACCGGAAAACCCAAATTAAAAAACAAAGCACTGTAATGATCTTTGCACAAGCACCAAATCATCGCTAAGGTATGCGAAAATCGTGTCAACGACAAAGGAAACGTACCACAAAAGTAAAAAAATGCACAAAGACGGAGTAAAAAACGTGCCACGAGAGCTGAAATTGTTATTGAAATTGAGAAAATTCAAGAAAAATAAAAATAAAAAAAAAGTAAAATAAATAATGAACACCGATGGTCGATAACCATTTCTATGTGTTATTATTTCGTGCACAAGCGGTTGTGGTACACAAGTGCCTTAGTTTTGTGGTTTAAAGATTCTGTTTAGGGTTTAGAAGTTTAAGTGTAATAGTTTTGAATTTAGGGGTTGTTGATAGTGGCAGATTTATAATGTTTTTTGAGTGTGGGCACAAGTCAAAATATTTTGAGGGTGGACACAAATCATAAAAATCTCAAAATTTCAGGGTGGATACAAATTATAAGATTTAAGGACTATTTCATAAAAATTAAGAAAATTAAAGTCAAATGTATAAACTTTGAAAAGTTTAGGATGAGCATGGACTCACCTAGGCATGCATGTGGCTCTGCCACTAGGGGTGTTCAAAATTACCCGACCCGACTACCCGAACACAAATAATCGAGTATTTACCCGGAATTTTTTTTACCCGGGCCCGAAAAAATATGAATTTTTCGGGTACCCGGTTCCTATTTATTTTATTAGATTACTTAATATTTTTACATTAGAACTATATTTAAATCTCTAAATTCATTCTATATTTGTATTATATGCTTTCATGTTTTAAATTTTTCAAAAAAAAAATAATTTGTGAATATGTAAGATTTTATATGAAACAAACAACAAAGTTTCTCTATTGCATTTATGCATTAGTAGGTTTCTTTAAAAAAAATATGAGATTAAAAAAATCACGATCGAGAATAATATTTTTAATGTCTTTCTTATGGTTATAAACTTCAAATTATTATTATTTTTTTGTTTGGATCATATGTTATAAACTTTTAAGGTTTTTTTTTAATTTTAAATTAAAAAAACAAAAAAGAATCGGGTATCCGGTACCCGATTTTACGGGTACCCAGATTTAACGGGTACCCGATTATCGGGTACCCAGTATTTACGGGTCGGGACACGGGCCGACAAACCTAATACCCGAAGGTCCGGGTACCCGAAAACCCTGGTACCCGAATTTGAACACCCCTATCTACCACTAGTTGTTGACATAATTTCAGTTTTAGGCTCGAAATTTAAGGTTTACAAGTTAAAACACGATTTCTTAATATGGCGTGATTGCATGTTATATAATATTATAGATTCCTTTTATCTAGGCATGTATGTTGACATATTTACATTGAAATTACAAAATTTTGTTACCAGCTTCTATAATATTATAGATTCCTTTTATCTACTACTACACATAGCATCATATTCGTTAACTGATTCTTTCCATTTCGTATTCAATTTGGAATTGGAAGCTACTATTTTTAATTAAAATTCTTGTACACATATTTACATTGCTTGTCATATAATATGACGTGTTTATCACCGTACAAAATGGCAAACTAATCCTGAAAATAATAAATACTCCCAATTCCCTTATTTACAGAGTGGAAAATAGTAGTTCCACGTGTCAGGTTTCATCTTCGAGGGTGATTAACAAGATTTCACATTGCGCGTGAAAATTTGAATTCCTTCTTATTAGGTGGCAAAAAGGAAAAAACTCCGTGTAAATAGGAACCGGTAACTACCGTTAATATTTCAACCTCATTATGCGTCCTTCCGGTCACCCTTCCCAGCATTCATTCACGTCTCGAAGAGGACCAAGGCGGCTCCCGAGTCCTCCTTCCGCACATCCCTGACCGGCTGCTCCCAGTAAAAATTATAAAGCAATTAAATAAGTTAATTTCATCTCTTTACAAAAGATAAGAAAAAGTAAGTAAGATATTTGTTTCTTCAATTTTCCCTTTCTTTTATTTTCTGTTTTTGTTTTTGTGATTAAAAGGCTTTGAGATTGTCTCCGCTCCGTTTTCTTTCCTTTTTACAATTCTTCGACGGCTTCGAGGATTACAGAGGGAGATAAGGGGAAATAGAAAAGAAAGAGTTTTTTTTCTTCAAGATTCCCGTTCTTTTTCCAGGAAAAGTAATCTTTTTTCCTTTATGGAAAGTGTTGTGGAATTTTTTACGAGGTGGTTAACTCATGATCTAAATTAGGGTTTTCGAAAAGTCGAATTAGCTTTAATTTTAGGTGACAGATCTTGATTTATCCCCAAATAAGGGTTTTTTGTTTTTAATTTTTTCCAGCTCTTCATTTTCAACTTTCTCCGGTACTTATCAATCCTTCAGGTGAGGACCCTCCGCCTTACGAGGGAGACGGCGGCGGTCTTTCCCGCGTGGTAATTTGTTTCGCGAGAGAAAGCCATTGTTGAAGAATCTTGACTTACAATTGCATGTTTTCGCATCCTACTTCATAGGTATTCTTCCATTAAGACGCGGTATAAGCCAAAGCTCAAGCTTACACCGTTAATGGAAGTGAACTAGCGTAGAGCAAAGACAGGCTGCCCTTTAGTTACGATTTATTGAACCTAGGGATTAATTTGGGAACATTAGAGCAATGGATGTGGATTTGTCGATGGTGTCGGAGATCGATCACGATCAGACTCACAACAGAGGTATGCATTCTCCGGCACCAATGGAGAGGGAGCAACAGCAACAATTGCCACAACAAAACCATCAACCAGAGAGCCAGGCTTCGACACCGGGACTTGAGTCTCCTCCTTCGGTGCAACAACAGTCTGCAGCCGTTGCGCCTGCTGCTCAAGGACAGCCGCAAGCTCCAGTGGTGGGGCCGAGGTGTGCTCCCACTTATTCGGCGGTGAATGCGATCATAGAGAAGAAAGAAGACGGGCCGGGCCCTAGGTGTGGGCATACCCTAACGGCTGTGGCAGCTGTGGGAGAAGAAGGGACGCCTGGTTATATTGGGCCCAGGTTAATTCTATTTGGCGGTGCCACGGCACTAGAAGGGAATTCTGCTTCTTCTGGGACTCCAACGTCAGCTGGAAGCGCTGGCATCAGTAAGTTGGTTTTGTTTTATTTCATTTTGATTTGATGTTTGTGTAAGAAACCTTTTAAGTTTTTTTTTTAAGATGCATTGAAATTTGTCTATTCATATCAATGTATGTTTGAGAACCTTGGGGGGATTTAGGAGGCACATTCTTTAAACCCTGCAATTTTAAGATGCATTGAAATTTGTCTTATTTTCTGTTGGATTGGTGAAGAAACTACTACTCCAAAGAGTAAAGGGGTTATTTCTAAAAAAGAAAAAAAATGTGAAGATGTAAGGTGGCGCCGAGGCAAGTAGAAAAGAAGGCTGGTACTTTAGGGAACAAAATATGAATTGTCTCTTAGTTTCTTCTTTTTGTTGAATTATATTTTTTCTGTAGCTTGTAATAATGGAGGTGGCATATGAACTTCATTGACCGAGTTTTGTGCAATGCAGATTCTTTTGATCTTAAAAATTGGTAGAAGTCTAGAAGTGAAGAATAGCCCTTCCATCTTTAATCTTGCATGAATTTTATGTATTAGTATTGATTATGCTGGTATGAATTCAGTTTCTGTCCCCAATTTCTTTAGGGAAAAGGCTTAATTGGAATAGATGGAAGTCCAGTTAATAACAATTAATATTCTCTTTTAAAGATGTTTTATGCGCTAACTTGGACTCTGAATACTCTCTATACATCTAACCTAGTCTCAAAGTCAAGTAAAAAATACCTATACGATTGTTTCCAGCTTAGAGTTTTAAATACCCTGTCCTTGACTCACATTGCAAATAAAAGCTGCTTTGTCTCCAAAAACAATAAGCCTATATTTTCATGCTCTTATAATTTGCGCTTCTATTATCTTTTGAAATATTCATGCTCCTAATGCTCGAAAAATAAAAAACCTCGTCATTCTTTAGAGATACTCATGATCTAGTGCCTTTTACTATGATAGCACCGTGGATGATTTGGGAGTCCAATACATCATCCTTCATGTTAGCTTCTTCTTCTCCTCCTTTTCTTTCTTTCTTCTTCTTCTTCTTCTTCTTCTTTCCCTTTGTTTTGTTTAGAAAAGCTCAATGATGTTTGATCGATTTCAAGTAATAATGCATAGTAGGACCTTATTTGGATTTATATGAATTTAGGTCACTCTACAAATCTTTGTAACATGTGGTATGTCAAGGCTGTTGCTTGTCCATTTACCCCCTTTTACAAAATATCTCTCCAGAAAATTTCTCTTTGTTGTGGATGATTTCATAGTTAAACTTATTTTTGTTTCAATTAAATTGCAGGACTAGCAGGTGCTACTGCTGATGTGCACTGTTATGATGTGTTAACTAATAAATGGTCTAGGTATGCCTAGGACTCAGGCTTCATAAGTGCTGCTTACCTTCTTAATTTCATCATGACTTATCATGTAATTCGCCTCATAGGATCACACCCTTTGGAGAGCCACCTACACCAAGGGCAGCACATGTGGCAACTGCTGTGGGGACTATGGTAGTTATTCAGGTCAGTACACTGTGTGGTATTTTATAGTGTGAGTGTGTATATATATTCCTGTTTATAAATTATTTAGTTGAACTTCTTCCTACGGCAAGAAATATTCCTCATTGGGAGCTTTTATTTTGACTCAGGGTGGAATTGGTCCAGCCGGCTTGTCTGCTGAGGATCTTCATGTTCTTGACCTCACACAGCAAAGACCACGATGGCATAGGTTGGGCCTTGAAGGATGCATGTGGATTCGCCTTATGTATAGTGTTACAATTGGTCTAATGATATGACACTTGTATTTCAGGGTTGTCGTTCAAGGCCCTGGACCAGGGCCACGTTATGGCCATGTTATGGCTTTAGTAGGGCAAAGGTATCTCATGGCAATTGGTGGAAATGATGGTAAATATTTTTTTCCCTGTTTTTCTTGCATGCACTTTTTAAAGATTATCATTAAACGCTCTATATTTTATTTTCACACATGTTGTGATTTTCTAATGAATTGTTCGCTGAAAATTTTGGTGCATCATATCTAGGAAAACGACCTTTGGCAGACGTATGGGCCTTGGACACTGCTGCCAAGCCTTATGAATGGCGTAAATTGGAACCCGAAGGGGAAGGTCCACCTCCATGCATGTACACTCTCTCTCGTAAACTACATACACAATTTGTGTTCGTTGGCCAATTTTAGGATATACGATCTGTTTTATTTTTATGGTTATGGGTCTCTTAGAAAGAGCAGTATGCAAGATATGAACCAAAATTACTTTCTCTGATACCGTATTTATTGCTTTGCCCATCTTACCATGGATGTGGTTGCACATGATAAATGCTAGTGTACTTATATGTACTTCTTCCTTTGTGACATTGTATTTTAAAGCTTGTAGTTTTGTTTATGCTTTCAGAGATGTCAAGTGTCCTATGCGATTATTGTTCTTTATTTTTACTTATTTGATGATTTATTTGGATCATTGATTGTAGATTAGTTACTCTGTTGACAATTTTTGTTTAACTAGGTATGCTACTGCAAGTGCACGATCAGATGGTCTTCTTCTTCTCTGTGGAGGGAGGGATGCAAATAGTGTGGTGAGTCGAGAAGTCCTCATTGTATGGTCTAGAGTTAGTAAATGTATGGCGTAATGTATGGTTGTTTTTTTAAATTTGGTTTTCTGAACAATATGTCATAAGATTTCATAACCTATAGTTTTACCTTGTCATTTATTATTGCTGAGGGCAGCTTTTTCTTTTCAGTTGGGTAAAGCTTAAATACATCTGAATGTACTTTTGCACTGATTTCAGTATATATTTTATCCATGTTGATAAGAAGAAAGAGGCATTCTAATGAATTCTGAAGAATTTGAAAATAATAGCAATGAAGATGTTTTAAAAAATTGAACTGAGATGCATGAAACGGTGTCTTAATTTTGCCCTTTTTGTACTTTTAAAATGTTTAGATCCCTTTTTAGCATTAGATTTACTCAATCTGTTCCTCTGCCCGTGGTTTCCTTTCTCTGTGATTCTTTTCTCAGCCATTAGCAAGTGCATATGGGCTTGCAAAACACAGGGATGGCCGTTGGGAATGGGCAATTGCTCCTGGCGTCTCACCATCACCAAGATATCAACATGCAGCAGTGAGTTTTTCTTTTCTTCCCTGCACTCACTTTTAAATGATTTAGTTCAGTCTATGAATTCTTCTAGTTAGGTGAATCGCATGTACATGATATGCTTCTAGGTCTTTGTCAATGCAAGGCTCCATGTTTCTGGTGGGGCACTTGGTGGTGGACGCATGGTTGAAGACTCATCAAGTGTTGCAGGTATTTAATCTTGTTTTTCCTATTTCTTGATTTATAGTGATGTGCTGTGCTAGTGGGGTTTTACTGGTATACTATTAAATGTGAGTTTGTAAAAGATTTAAGGTTTAAAAGTAGTTTTTAGGTCAAATCTGTTGTAAACTTCCCCAATGTCCTGCTCTTTCTTCTGGGAAAAGGATGCAATGGTAGTATAGACAGTAGGGAATAACTTTTCTTAGATCTGAAAGTTGTCCACCTATTTGTAACTTGGAGTTTCCATCTTCTAATAACAAACTAGAATTATTATTGTGGTTTGATATCTTAATAATATTTTACTTGGAAATTTCAAGACTTATATCTGTCCAAAGGTTTTGTTACCTGAACTGAACTTGGGCTTTATAAGGTTCTGGAAATTTGTTAAATTTATATAAAAAGCTGGACATGTTCAATGGCTTAATTTATTGTTTTACAATAGGAAATCTTAATTATTACCATGCTCATTCATCCATTTATTATCAAGGAAACACTATTTCTGTAAATCTACTAGTTACTAACATATCCGCATTTCTGATAGTGTTGGATACTGCCGCGGGAGTTTGGTGTGATACAAAATCTGTTGTTACTAGCCCAAGGGCAGGTAGATACAGTGCCGATGCTGCTGGTGGAGATGCTTCCGTGGAGTTGACGAGGCGTTGCAGACATGCGGCTGCAGCTGTTGGCGACTTAATATTTATATATGGTGGTTTACGTGGTGGTAAGATAACCTTTTATTCTTTAAGATGTTCACCCTGTTTTTTTCTAGCCTCAGCATTGAGTTATCCGTTATCAATTGGACGCGTGATATATTGATGCATTATGGGATCCACATCTAGTTATTTAGGATTGCTCATTGCATTTGTTTTATTGAATAAACCTCCTAGTTCCTATCCTTTTTGTTTTCCTGTAAGTGCAAGCTTTCTGGATGATGGTTTGTGCTTTAGGGTTGTTAAGGTAGAAGTTACAGGCTTTTTGAAGAAGTTAATGATGAGGCACTGTAGCTTCAGGCTTCCAGATTAAATATCTTTCATATTTTGAGCAGTGATTGATGATAGCATGTAGGAAAAGAAGAAATTTACTGGGGTGTCTTAAGAAAACAATATTGGGATAAAAATATGGTCTTAAATGGGCTACTATGAAGTATGAACTGTGAAAGTTTAATCTTGGCATCATCATTATACATTTAAATGGGATTCTCGGCCTTGCAGAATTTGTAAAGTAGCTGGGTTGTAAGGACCAAAGATTGATCTCGGGGATAACTCTGGAGCCTTGGTCTTCCCCATTTCGTGAGATCAAATTTTGAATATTTAAAATTGGTGAAAAGTGGATTTTGTTTTAGTTCTCTTTGCATTGTCCTAACCGAAAATGGTCCTCTTATATTTGAAATTTAATTGTAAAAGAGTCTAGAAAAGTTTTAATTCATCTTTGGGTTGAAAATTAAAGAAGTTTATTTCTTTGAGGTCTCTATTTTCATGTATCACAGAATTTAAGCTTCAGCTATTTTCTTGTACTTGGTGCTAATCCGTATGAGAATCAATATTTGATAATTTTTGTAGTGCGGTAATATGTTGTATTTGTGCTGTAGGAGTGTTGCTTGATGACCTGCTTGTTGCTGAAGACCTGGCAGCTGCTGAGACAACAACTGCTTCTTCTCATGCACGGTTACCTGGACGGTATGGATTTATTGACGAAAGAGCGAGGCAAACAATGGCTGAAGCAGTTCCTGATGGGGAAGTTGTGCTGGGAACTCCAGTTGCTCCCCCTGTAAATGGGGACATGTATGCTGACATAAGCACTGAGAATGTGATGCTTCAAGGATCTCGGTAAGCTGCCCCTATATACTTGTTTGTGTTATATGTCGCTTGAATGGTTAAGCCGCCTCTGTTAATCCAAGGATGATGGAACTATATAATGTGGTATATCTTTCAGGAGAATGAACAAAGGTGTTGACTATTTGGTTGAGGCATCAGCTGCTGAAGCTGAGGCTATAACTGCTACACTTGCCGCTGCCAAGGCACGGCAAGTTAATGGAGAAGTTGAACTTCCTGATAGGGATCGAGGGGCAGAGGCTACACCTAGTGGGAAACAGATGTCTACCTTGATTAAGATGCCTGATTCTGCTGGATCAAATAATGTTGCACCTGCTGGAGTTCGGCTTCACCATAGAGCTGTCAGTCTCGGAAAATTTTATCTTCATTGTACTGGTCTCAGGTCATTATTGGCATTTTTTTAGACTTGACTTTGTCTAATGTTTCCTTTATACCGACAGGTTGTTATAGCAGCAGAGACTGGTGGAGCTTTGGGTGGAATGGTCAGACAGCTTTCTATTGATCAATTTGAAAATGAAGGCAGGCGGGTTAGCTATGGGACTCCTGAGAATGCAACTGCAGCCAGGAAACTATTAGATAGACAGATGTCAATCAATAGTATTCCAAAAAAAGTAATAGTACCTTCTTCTTCTTCTTCTTCTTCTTCTTCTTTTTGCGTAGCACTTGTGTGTTTTTGGGGTAATTGTTGAATATCCAAATGACAAAGTGTTGAATAGTAAGATCAGTATCTGTGTGGCTGTTTCCCAAAACCTCAAACACTGACACCTAAGAAGAATTGTTCTCTATTTGAATGCTCTTTATTTTATAGAATAGGGAAAGAGATTTTTTTTAAAGTTAAGATGACAGGTTCGTCTGTTCTTTTTACCCTAGTGGGAACAATTACCCTCCATAAGTATTCTGTATTATTCCTGAGGTTTAGGGTTTACCAGCTGAAGCTGTATATATCATAACAGTGGAAAAAATCTCCCATGGCTTCTTAACCAGTCAGCTCAATTTCACGACATCAAAGGAAACGAAGAAGGAAAAGAAAAGAAAAATATAAATCTTGAAGAGCTACAAATTATTTTGCGTGCGATTACTCGGAGGCCTGATTTCATCACCTTGCTCTGAATGCATCATAAATCTTGTCATGGCTATGCAATCTTCAGTAATGAACATTAGTATTAAAAATAGTTAAATATTGGTCTTATGATATATTTCTTCTGTTATTAGTTCTACGTTGCTTGGACAGACTACATCCCTGAGATTTCTCTCATTCTAATTGGATTACTGGGCATAAAAATCCATTTTTCTATTCAGTGTCAGTTCAATTATGTAGTTAACTCTTATACATTGATCTGATTTGAGTTTCAACCAGTCTTTGAGATACTAGTGAATGTTACAGCTGATAGAAGTTTCTTTTAAGAATTGAATTAGTCTTGCAGCGGCGCTCCTATTTGATATTTCAAAATGATTCCCTCAAGCATCTTGAAAAGTTTCATTTATTCAACTATAATGCTTTATGTCACTTTCCCCAGGTCATTGCACATCTTTTGAAGCCTCGTGGTTGGAAACCTCCAGTTTGTCGACAGTTTTTCTTGGACTGCAACGAAATAGCAGATCTTTGTGAAAGTGCTGAACGAATATTTACTGTTGAACCAACTGTTTTACAGCTGAAAGCTCCCATTAAGATTTTTGGTGATCTACATGGACAATTTGGAGATCTTATGCGCCTTTTTGATGAATATGGCGCACCTTCAACAGCTGGGGATATTGCGTAAGTGTTTGGCCAAAAGATCTTGTTTTCTGAATGCGCTTGATTTGTGATGTTTCAGCATACTAATGACTGACCTTTCTTATATCTATAAATACTGTTTTCTCATGTTTTATCTGCATGTTTTAATCTTACATTTTCTTTACTTGATACTAATTTTGTATAAATATCAGATATATCGATTATCTCTTCTTAGGGGATTATGTGGACCGGGGCCAACACAGCTTGGAGACCATTACTCTTCTTCTTGCATTGAAGGTAAGTATAGAAGTTTTGTACTTCCACTATCTTCTCATGCTCACTTCAGTTTCCTATTGAAATTGTAATGAGCTACCTACTTATGTTAATGTTGCAGGTTGAGCATCCCAATAATGTACATTTAATTCGGGGGAATCATGAAGCTGCGGACATCAATGCACTTTTTGGCTTTCGGATTGAGTGTATTGAGCGCATGGTACTGTTTCATGTGTTATAGAAGTGTCAAGTCATGCTTTGTAGAAAAACATTTTAGTCGCATATCTGATGGCTTTTGTTACAGGGTGAGAGAGATGGAATATGGGCATGGCATCGCATAAACCGTTTATTCAATTGGCTTCCTCTGGCAGCTCTAATTGAGAAGAAAATCATCTGTATGCATGGTGGCATTGGTCGGTCTATAAATCACGTGGAACAAATTGAGAGCCTACAGCGTCCGATTACGATGGAAGCAGGCTCGATCGTTCTAATGGATTTATTATGGTCAGAGGATGTTACTGTTTGTTCTGGTCATGAAATATAGTATTCATTGCTTTAATTTGTTGATACATTTTATTGCCATTTTCTACTCTAGGTCCGATCCAACGGAAAATGATAGTGTGGAAGGGTTGCGACCAAATGCTAGAGGTCCAGGATTGGTTACTTTTGGGGTGAGTATGCTACTTCAAACTTTTGTTAAGCTACGGCAATTCAAGTCCTTTGTAGCTAAATGTTGCTTTGATTTCAATATTTGAGGAAGTACTAAGATATTTCTGGCTGGTTGATCTCCGTACTGTACCCATGAAACTCTCCGTACTTAAGATACTTGTTTAAATTGCTTGTGTTTCTTTTCTTATTTGCTTATGCCGGTCTATATCTTAGTAAAACTTAATGCCTGATTTTTTATGTTATATTTTGTAAATGGTTTCCTTTTGCAGCCTGACCGTGTTATGGAATTCTGCAATAACAATGATCTCCAGTTGATTGTCCGTGCTCACGAGTGTGTTATGGATGGCTTTGAGCGCTTTGCACAGGGACATTTAATCACCCTTTTCTCTGCTACCAATTATTGTGGTGTGTCCCTGTCTTGTGTTTTGATTTTGTGTCTATCAGGTCTAAAGACAATTTAGCCTTTAAATTTTGGATTGTGCTTGTTTTTTCAGGTACTGCTAATAATGCGGGTGCAATCTTAGTTTTGGGTAGAGATCTTGTGGTAGTTCCTAAACTCATTCATCCTATACCCCCAGCATCACCGGAAGCATCACCGGAATGCCATACAGATGATACATGGATGCAGGTGCCTGCTTCTTCCTCCTTTTTAGCAGTAATTGAACTTGTTAATTGTAGCATGTGGGGACTGCTTTAATGGCGTTGATTTTTGGTGTTTATGGGATCAGGAGCTGAATGCTAACAGACCTGCGACACCAACCAGAGGTCGTCCTCAAGTAGCAAACGCAAACGACCGAGGCTCTCTTGCTTGGATATAGTAGATCCTTCCCATTGTTTCTATACATACTCATTCTTGGCTCATGCTAATACCACCTGAGGATTCAGGTGCTCTGTATAGAGCATGACGCCATATACAGGCATTTTCCAAATCTCTCACATTAAAGATACAAGGCTTTTACGACGTGTTGGTTTTTTGGCGGTTTCAGCAGACTGTTGGCCTTGAGGTATCATGAAAAAGAATCGATTCCTTTTACGGTGTAGGTTTGCTTTTCGTAATGTGCTGAAAGTTGCAATTCAGGCTTCTCCCTCTGTAAATTGAGCGCGTAGAAAGCAGGCAGTCGGGGGTGGTTTCTTCATTGGTTTGGTAGTATATTTCACATTTAATTTTTATATATTCATGATTTTAGATCAAATATTTTTCTGCCCTCCTTTGAGGTCCATTATATGTGATGATGATGATGAGAGAGAGAGAGAGAGAGAGAGAGAGTATAAATATGTATCATATAGAGGGGGGTATAGATTGGTGTATTTTTCACATTATGTGCTGTGTACAATATTGTAATGTTTTTTGTGTGAAGATAAAAAAAGGAACTTTAAGTAAAAAAACGTGAGGCAGGTTTGATCACAAGGTTTTTTCCCCGTTTTTCTTTTAGGTTGAGCCAGCCAGGTAGGGCAAAGCTGTCGATACCATACAAATCATTGATGAGATCTGTCCCCAACTCATCAATCATAAATTAAGTGTTTGGTTCTGTTCATTACCAATGAGCATCAAATGGTTTTTATTGATTTCTAATTTAAAAATCTTGATATATTAAAATATACGAAGACAAGAAACTACACTGGGAAAAAAATCAAATACAATACTAGCTCTTTATTTGATAAAGCAGATAAACAACCACAAAACAAAGGGAACTAAACAGCTAGAGAAACTGATTTTTTTTTTCTTCGAATAGAAGCCACTAATCTTATTAAAAAAATATCTAAAATTACAATTAAAATTTACAACTATCATTATAAATTAAATACACGTAATTTCTTGTCGGAATTAATCTTGGCTATGACAAAACCACGAACCAAACATCTACAACCCAGATCAACCCTAAACTGCAATCCACAAATCACCTCCATGGATTCCGTCGCAAAAGCCAACCTGGCCAGAACCGTCCCTAACTACTATTCATGAGTATGCTTTTTTATTTGCAGGAAGAAAGCCACATTAATTTTAACACAAGGCTCTTTAATTTATTTATATATTTCTCATACTGTTTAAAAACAAAATATTAATAAATTATGTTATTGAACTTATATAACATTAATTTAATATTTTTTTAATACTTGTTCTCATGTTTTAAATTTTAAGATAAATGCATACAATGTAGATGTAGGTGTATGCAATCAGAAAAAATATATATAGAGAAGCTGAAATTGAACTATATAGATTACATATATTTGGGAAATACTGAGAAACCCGAAATAGATAAATTCAGAACGGTTAATGGAAAGGTGATACCAATATGTATGAGTATTGGAATACAAAGTAGTTGGTTCAAAGCTACATTGTAAGATCATCCGCAAGAACGGACACTTAACCCCGCTTTACCGGCCTCTGAACATACGATTTGTTAGGATCCTCTGTCTTCAGTTTCGGTGGACGGAGCTCTCCTTTCTTCGACTGCAAACAAACAGACAGAAAAACAATCCATCACTCTCTTTTTTTTTTTCTTTTTAATTAACACAATTTCTCGTTTGTTTTCATTTAATTGGAATTTGAATATGACTCTGATAAAAACACAGCTTCACCACTACTATACATATACAACTTTTACCTTTTTCCCCGACTTCATAAAATCCCTCCAACTTGAAACCTGGCCAAGAAACAGAGAAGAGGAAACCAAAAAATTAATTATTTTTAATAAAAACCATGAGAAGGTTGAACTGGTAACTTTTTTATTCTGAGTTCTTAAGAAAAGAAACCAAAAAAGAAAATAGAGGAGAAAACATACTCGCTTTTCCCTTGTTCCTTCCCACTGCTCCTCGTGTTCACGCTTCCTTTTCCACATCTCCTTTTGCTCTTCTTCATCCTTCTTTACTCGACCTTCTTCTTCAGATATCTGAGATGACATTAGAAGAGGTAATTAGCTCATCATAGCCTTTAACAAGCCAGGACAAATACGGAAAGCAAGGATGCTAACAGAATCCGGTGTACCCTCATTGCCATTTTTCTCCGCCTCCATTCCTGCTCTGTTAATAACTCCCGAACCTTCAATTTCAACTCCTGCTGGAACTCTTCTGATTGTTCATATTCTTGTTCAGATTTTCCCTGCAAATAAACAGACTACCTTAGTCTCTCTCTTGGCATTAAAATCTAAAGGAATTGGATGGGACAGGTCAACAAGAAAAATCCAATTCAATGGAAAGGAAACATAAGGCATAGAAAAGCCAAATACATCAAGGAATTAATCAGTATGAAAAGCTTGCGAGGAAAACATATCAAGGACATACCTCGTCGACTAATGACTTCAACTTGGAAGCTGTGTCTTTCTTTAACTGCTTCTTCCTCTTAACCCTAAGTTCTTCTGCGCATTGCATCAAATGAAACATGTGAACTTATTTCTTTTGCAACAGGATTTAGGTTCATTTTGCTTATTCATGCGAGAGAAAAGGCCCAATTCAAAATGATCAAGTTGAACAGATGCATGTTATGATACAACATTTCCAATGATAATCATACTGAAAAACTGACAACTTTACTAGTTATTCATCAAACTAACTAAACATAACATTAAAGGAAAAGTTAACCAAAGAAAAGTGAGTACAAAATCTACAATTAGACTCTGTTTTAGGCACATGGCACCAGCAAAATACTATTACAAACAAATATTTCCGATTTTGAAGAAATTTTTAAGTGAGAAGTAACAATGCAATGCAACAAATAGGTGCATCAAGCTTTACCTTTTGCGGAAGTAACTTGGCTAAGGATATAATCCCTTTCTTGTTGATCAAGCAATTGTTGTTGGGCTTTGGCTAATGCTGCTCACAAGTCAAAAACCCAGTGAAGTTAAAGACATTCTAATATAAACATCTTTAGTAATTCTAAAATAAATACAGATGCATCAAGAGAATAGTGAATACAACTTATCCTTAATATTTCTCCACTCATACCACAGATAAATAGACCAGGTATCTAAGTATGTAGATGCAAGATGCAACATCCCAACATCTTAAGTGGTGGTGCAAAGGAGTAGTTAATCTCACTGCAACTCTTAAGTTGTGATTCTGGTGCTATTAGGGCTGAAATGGTCTCAACTTTTTGCAAAGGAAAATTTTAGGGTGTCAAACTAGATGGAAATTAAGATAATTACAGCTAAAATAGAGAGCAGAATTCTGAATCTCTTCAATTCTTTATCTAGTTTTATGTCCTTTTATGTTTTCAGCACAAACAAATCATCATCGTTTTTCTTTTTTCCATGAATCATTATCATCTTTCAATTCATCAAGTTTCATCCTAAATTTCATATCATTTTGAACAAACAACATAATAGTTAGTGCCTAGCTCAAGGGACAAAAACTCAACAAATTAAATTTAATAATAATAAATAAATAAATAAGCTAATTAAACTGATAATGTTCTATTTGAAGTCAATCTGATAAGGCAGGCTTTCCGGATGTGAGAGAAGCGCACCATATAAGATGTAAAATATAATCAACTAACCTCCAAAAGCCTCTTTTGCTTGTGGATGCTTGCATTTATCAGGGTGGACCATTAATGATAACTGCATAAGTTTAGCATGAAATAAATCAATAACTATCCAACTTACAAAATCATCAATAGCTAAGGGAATGGTTGTGGATGATCGTAGAAGAAAAAGATACCTTGCGATACTGCTTTTTGATATCTTCCGGAGACGAAGAATCAAATGGTAACTTCAGAAACTCAAATGGATTTAACTTGAAGCATGAAAGGATCCTATGATTCCCAGAAAGAATTTAAATGTGCCAAAAGTTAATCAAGGGATGATAGAAAAAAGTAGCTCATCAACAATGACCAAAATTGTTATTATTTGCTAGAAGCAAACTAAATTAGTTGGAAGACAACATAAAACAAAGGATCATTAATATAATTAATATTAATAAGTGATGGTCGTGTAGCTTTCTTATGTACACCCATATCAATTTGGTATTGGAATAAGGATTGGAAAATGTAAAATCTCTCGAGGATTAAGATAGTTCTTTCAAATAAGACGGGCCACTCAAGAATGCCATACAATAGAGGTCATGAAGTAAAAAAGTATATCATTAATCCTATAGAACTTCGCAAATTCTGGGGTTAATGCAAAATGAACACAACCAAGCCATACTTGCACACCTATATAGAAGGAAAGAATAATGCATCTATTGCATCTCTGGTTATCTCAACAAAGGCGCAGGGGGTAGAAAAGGTTAATGCTTCACATTGACTGCAGCACAAAACCACCAAATGTATATCAAGAGCCACAAATTCATGATACACGGACAGCTTATATCATAAGCAATTGCATCCAAATTCCCTTCCACTTCTGATGCTCTCTCTTAAGCATAGTCTAATAGAACACCGGTTATACTAATACTGAAAGCATTGATGCACTCTATTATTAAGTATTATTGTAATTAAAGCTTTCACCAACTTAAATAGTGCTGATTATTTGCATGACTATTAGCTTGAAAACATCCACTAATATGAGTTCTACATAATCTGGAATTAAAAACCGCATCAAATACAAATAATACCCAATTACCCATCAAATTTAAATGGCAAAATGAGCTACAAAATATACACAAATATTTCTTAACTAAGTATACTGTTATAACTACAAATAACAAACTTAAAAGGTAAGCCAATTCATCGAATGATAAAGAATGCTATTTGAGCTCAAATTATAAAGAAAGGAAGAAAAAACCCCCATAGTTTATGCAAATACCAAAGTATAAACCCTAATAGCTGAGATCAGTCGAACCGAAATAACTTTAAAAAAATCAAAGAAACCCCATACATAAGAACAAATTGACGGGAGAATAACGATAACAATTATTAAATTCAAAGGAAATAAGAAAACAGAGGGAGAGATAGAGATGGAGAAAACCTGACGACTTCATTGTCTCTTTCGACTTCGCCAACTTCAGCGAAGAATTCTTTGAGAAGCAAATCCTCGTCGACGCTGCCGTTGCTCTCTCCCATCGCTGATTTCTGCTTTCTCTGTGTATTTTTCCACAGATTGATTCTCCTTTCGCTGGCCTGCTTTTTGCCTTTGCGTCCCACAGGCGAAGACGAAGCAATAGAACGGAATCGGGCCGACTGGTTGGTTTCTATTTATACGGTCTGGTAGTTTGGGCCCGGCTCAAGTCAATCTTAGACAATGTTGAATCCTAACTATACCTATCTGGGCTTGAAATTTATTATATATTCTGCCCAAAATATTGGCTTGAATTTGAATTAATTATTTATTTAAATACAAGCCGTAAATTATATATAAATATTAATATTAATATATTTTTTAGTTTAGATTTTTCTGAATTGATCCAAGCCGTAAACGATATAAAAATTTTCTGAATCTCTTTTTGGCCATTATATAAATTTGATAAATCTAAAATTTGGACCCCAATTTATATTTTAAAAATAATATAAAAAATAAAATGTTTAACACGCCAAATTTTATAAATATTATATAAAATATAAAATCTTATATGCATATTATATTATTATACTTTAAATATTTATTTTGACAAAAAAAAAAAAAACTTAGTACCTAACTTATAAAGAGTATAATTTAAAGGCTAATTTTGCATTAAAACGCCAAATAAAACAGTTCCAAATATGCACATTTTCAATTGAATTGTTGGAGTAAAGATATACATCAAACTCAAAAAACGTTACCGAAAGGAATAAGCTCGCAAATTGATAATCGATGCCAACAGGCATTGATTAAATATTGTTTTATTATCTATTTGATCATTTTATTTTATTAATTATGTATTTTGTGTTTGCAAAAACTCGATATTAAACAATGTGGTCAAATAAAATGTTTGGTTTTAGCTAAAAAAATGAAAAAACTCTTAAATAAATTGGTTACTTCATCTGTAGACTGAAGTAGAAGTATACTTGTGAATGTAAAGTTTTAAATTAATCTTTTAGTTATATTATATTAATCAATAATACTTCAATTAACCTTTTAGTTATATTGTAGTAATCAATAATACCATCTTTTATAAAACAACTTAACGGTATATTTTTTACACAAAAGTTTTCAACTTTTTATATAAGAATATTTTAAGCCTTCTTTAGTGTTTTAGCATCCATCATTCCAACTATATTAAAAAAAAAGTAGTCGGTTGATCATTAATTCTATTAACACCATTATTGTTGTAATATGGGAAATATCATTGATTTAAACGTGTTTAAGTGTAATTATATTTGATTTATGAATAGAGGTAATGAGTAATTTAAGTATTGTATTGGTATAAAAAAATAAAAATGAATAAAAAAACCCAAAAGTATTCTCTTTCCTTTTTTTTAATCATTTTATTGGAAATTTGACTACACAATCACAATCACCCTCAAGGAGTGACCGTGGAAAAACTAAGTAGGAGGGGCTAAAAGAGAACGGGTAAAAAGTAAAAACTGGTAATAGTAAGTAAAAACAATAATGATAGGCACAATTTTGATGGAATCTTGGGGACGATGATCATCAGGATTCAGGAAGTGGCAACGCAATAAGGACCCGAGAATACAAGAGACCCCCGGCCCCTACTCTCTTTGCAGCCTCTTAACAAAGGAACAAAGTAATCGCCATTGTTCCCTCTCAAAACCAGCAATTGTTGTTGATCATTACCCGTTTGTTTCTTGGGGACAACGATTTGTTTGAAGCCCTTGTCCTCCGCCGGTGACGGCTGAGCAACTGGGGAAAACATGCCTGCCTTTGACGAAATGGGCTGATTGGGCCTCCTCCAATAGTACTCATATGCATTGAATGATTCACCCGATGTTGTTGATGGTGGTGGTGATGGTATCAGCCTAGCCACCCGTGGCCGTAGTACAAGTGACTGAAGCGGCGGCGGCGGTGGTGGTTGGGTGGTTGGCTCATATTTCTCCTCTTTTCCCTCTCCAAGTTTAACTACATCAAATGTTTTGGGCCATGTCGGGTTCCTATTTGCTAACCATATGGGCTTATTAATCAGTACAGCTAACCTGTGCACATTCATTGCTCCACTCTCGAGCTTAGGACCCTGCTCCATCTCACGACACATATCTTCTTCTTCTTCTTCTTCGAACGTGTTTGCTTCGGTTCCTTTATCTTCAGCTTCATTAATGGTGTTGGAAAAAGTGAGGACTAGGCGACCGTCTTGGCGCTGAGCGAGGAAGTTATTCTTCGAAGGGACTGAAACAGCTTCAAGAACCAATCTGCCATTATCACGATGAGTCTCCATGCGAACCGACGCACCATCTTTGCGAGAAAGGGAAGGTATCGGTGGAGGAAACGATCCGTACTGCGCAGATTTCTTCCCGATTACATCATAGTTACATTTCGCGAACCTCGGGTGTTCGTCTTCATCATCAGAAGAAGCGGTTTTTTGTTGTTGGAGTTGGAGTACACCGTGTTGATCTTCCTCCAGTTCGCCGTTCTCCGACGGAGGATACGAAGAAAACCCATCGGAGCCCGTCTCGGAACCGAGGCTCTCGGTGCAGATTTGGAGGCTTTTCTCGCTCAAACAACTCGACGATCGTTTCACGAGCGGGTGAACATAAGGCGGGGGGAGCGATTTCGAGGACTCGTCCTCAGCTTTCTTCGCAATGATCGAGCTCCATATATCGAACTGGCATGGCTTCTCGACCTCCTTTTTGTCTTCACAATCATCTTCTCCGGCTTCTTCAGACGATGAATCTGTAATGGAAACAGGGAATTCTTCGGAAGATGCGATCTTTTTCAATGGGGAGAATCCATTTACAGTGAGCCATTTCTTTGAAGACATATCAGCCGACAACGTCTTTCGAAGTGAAGAGCCTTTGCCGGTTGGTCTCTGATCAGTATCCGACCCCAGAATCGACACTATGCCTTGCTTCTCGGTGATGTTCGAGGCTGAAGATGAGCCTAAGCACTTGCTAAGTGGACTAGACATCGTACAAGGCAGAAATGTACTGAAATTTTATCTGAAAATGAAACCCAAAACGAATTAAAGATAGAAATCTTCTAAAAACAAATGAAAATAAGCTTAGAAGATTGGTAGAATTGGGTTAATTACCTGTTGATCAGCAGAGGTCTACAAAGAGACCGCCGGGAAGGGAAAATGGAAATTAATAGGATAATTATGGTTTTTTAAGTGAGGGAACTGAATGGGTGTGTGCTTTGGTTTGATGGAAATGGGAGGGCAGGGGGGTATTTGTAGGAGCCCAAAAAGCCTTTGGAATCGTGTTCAATGGGACCTATCTATCTTACGCCACCATGAAAATTGAAATGACTCCTCCTTTGGTTCCAGAAGCCAAAAATAAAAGTTGGTGATTATAATAAATTGGAAATAAGATAATTTTACAACATAAATACAGAACCGTCCATGAGGACTAAATTTAAATTAATCTAAAACAATACATGAAATGCATGTATGCGCAAATTACTTATGCTCACAGCAATACAAGTTTGCTTTAATATCGCAAAATTTCTATAAAAAAATATCAACCTACGAATATTATCATTAATAGTAAAAAGAACACCATGCGATTGAAAATGTTCTCTATTTTCAAAGGTGGTTATTCCATTTCCCTACATTACAATGTTTTTTTTCACAAACAAAATTTTAATGTTATGATCATATTTAAGAAATTTTAAACTCTAACCCTTATATTCTAAATAGAACATGTGAAAACATTGTAAATTTACTTGTGACAAAACAGTAAGTGCATTAAATAATTTTTTTATTTTTAAAACTATCTAGTTTTTTATTTGAATTTTATTTTTATTTAAAGTTAAACTATTTCAAATATCGAGCAAATTCATCATAAATGAAATAATGGACAAATCTATCATAAAAGTGAGGCTCATTTTGGTTGAGATGCTCCTCTGTCGGTCTGTCCCTTCCTTGTAGAAACTATTCGAACTCAGTAACACAAATAATGTGTAGCAGTAAAATGTTTTTGGATCTGTCCCTTCCTTGTAGAAACTATTTCAACTCAGTAACATAAATAATGCGTGGCAGTAAAATGTTTGTGGATTAGCAATGAACATATATGGACCGCGAAATGAAAATGGTTAAACCGGTAAGATTCAAATGGAAGTGTGAATCGAGAGCACGGATTATCGTAATAATGACCATTATATAACGGCAGCAGTAACGTTAAAAATTATTATTACAATGAATACAATAACATATATTATGTTCGCAAGAACGTAATCGAAAATGAGACCACAAACGTAATTTAAATCTCAGATCGAGATGGTAAAGAAACGCAATCGCGTATGGGTATCTATGCCATTTTCCCCCCTGCTGGACGTGGCAGAAATTGGAAGGCAAATAGTGACAAAGTAAAGAAGAAGAATACAAATGGAGCAAGAGCTGGACACCATTAATCCTGAGCTTGATAGCTGTGTATTTTCCAGATCATTGAACCTCTCTATTCTGTTTTTTTACTTACTTCAAGGCTCAATGCATATGTCAGGTTAATTTATGGCTAGGGTTTTTTCCTTTCCCTTTTTTTTTTTACAAATACCATTACCAAACAGTTCAATCGTTCCAACATTCATAAATCTCACACACACAAAAAGAGAGAAAGAAAGCAAACACTCAGCCATTTACATATATGTGTGTTTTAGTTTTGAAAATATAAAAAACGATAGCAATGTGATATTAGGATAATATTTGTTAGGTTTATGATGAGAATAAAAATGATGCGTTGATAAATATATCCATTAAAGAGTGTGGGTTTGGATCCAGAGAAAGTCGCTTGAAGAGGAAGCGAATTGGAGATTCACTTCCATTACCACTGGGCGGCCAAAAACTCATCCTTCATATGGTCCTTAACTGATAGAGATTCCATCATTTTATCATCTAAAAAGAAAAACTAGTATTTTATAAAGAATATCTTAAAGCTTCACACACAAAAAATAATAATAAGAATAATAATGTATTAGGCTACAACTTTGGGCCAGAGGCAGCTGAACGTCCCTCAAAATTTTAAAAAAATATATAATTTATGATCCTTTTATTTTAAAAAATACTCTCTCTATATATATATAACTACTCCGTTAATAAATTTAAAATTTTATTTTGGTGGTAATAAAAAATATTTTTTAAAAAAAAAATTATAATTGATCTTTTCAAAATTTGATGTCAATACCACGTCTGGATTTTGTGAGTGAAGTAATGAAATTATTTTTATACGTATATGGAAGAATGGAAGAATTGGCCAATAGTATACGAAGCATCCTATCTCACTGTATATGTATGCCAAAAGGTGGTGATGTTGATAATAGGTGTCAGTTAAGGCACGTACAAATTTTATGGATGAGGTTATTAGGAATTTGTAATCCGTTGCTTTGAATACACTTTTTAAAATATATTAATAAATTGGTTATACATTTTTTAAAATCAAACCTAATATTTTTTATTACTTTATTCATGGTTTTCAATGTATTAGATGAAAAATGAAGATTGTTTTTTTTTAATAAAGAAATCTATGTAATTGAATTTTATATGAGGGGAAGGGAGATAGATAGTTCGAGATAAAATGTAATGTTAACCAAGACTAAATATTTTGCATTAAGTTTTTGATAATTTCCATTACAAAAATTACCTCATTATTTTAAGTTTCATTATATTTAGCTTGAAATTTTAATTATAACATAAATAAAATATATATTAAATAATTATTTTTATAATAGTACGTATTTAAACCATTGGCATGTTAATCCTGAGTGAATATTATAGAGGATTATTATGGCGACTTTTTCAATTTAACTTACTCCATTTACGATGTATAAGATTCAAACATATGATCTTACTCTAGCACAAAATTCAAATTAATAGCACATTAAAATGGTTAAGATTTATAATCACTCTTTTACTTTAAATATTAACTATTTGATTAACTGTTTTTTCATCCTTTAAACCAAACAAAATCTTAAAATCGACCAATATCATTCCTTAAAAATAATGGTACTATTATGTCTTCGAATTTTGTAATTTTTTCATCTTAAGTTCTGGACTTTCTTTTATCTAATATTAATTCATAAATTTCGACATTTTGATATTTTTAATCCTTTTAATATAAGGTCGCAAGCATGCGAGGACGGTCTGTGGTCAGAGCACACTCACCTGTTCCACTCTTTTTCCCTTAGGATTCGGGTTCATGACACCTCAGGAGCGTTGCCTTCACCTAAATTTTTTTCTTCAAAAAAATAAGGTCGCATATTTTTTGAAAAGTCTAGAGGTAATTACAATGAGTATATATTCATACATATTCTTAACATTTTGACAATGCACATGCGCCTTGTAGACAAAGTTATTTAAATTTGTGTCTCTTATAATAAACATTAGCCACTTTTTCACTGGAACACTGGTTAGATTTAATAAGGTCGCATATTAAACAAACATATAATTTAATTATTAATGACTTCAATGTTGCAAGACAAACAATGTAGAGATTTGGAAGAAAAAATCTCCACTATATAAACTACTATGCCGGGATTTAAAGGAAATGAAAAAGATTTTTTTAAAGCATTGATTTTAAATTATCGCGTTTTTTGAATTAATGATTGAGAGTTTGATTTTCATCTAAGCATAGAATAACATTAAATTTTGTGGTTAACGTCTACTTTTAATATGAGTCTACAAAATATAAAAAATATTCATTGGTATTAGGGTGTGCAATTCAGATATCCGATCTGAAATTTTGGATATCCGAAATTTTAGATAGATAATTTAGCGATCCGTATCCGATACAAATTTTTCGGATATCTAATTTTTTGGATCGGATATTCGAATATTAGAATTTATGACTTTATATAATTATTTTTTAAATTTGGCGGTCTTATCCATGAAATTTTAGGGTTTCGAATATAACAATCAACAAATTATAGAATATAACAAGATTTTTATTCATGAAAATTTCAATTTTAATGTATAACAAGTTAAAAATATTGAATATAACAAGATTCGCATATATATAAATTTTGAATTTTCAGATATCGAATAATCGAATATTCGATCCGAATGTAAAATAACTATCTGCATCCGATCTGAAATTTTCAGATATCTAATTTAAATTATCTGAGAGAAACGAATCGAATATCCGAAATTTCATATCAGATCAATCAAATCGGATTTTTTTACACACCCCTAATTGGTATCACTCTAGTGGCTACTTAAGAAAAAGATAAGCGTTGGGTTTAAATTGGTATCATGTTTGATAAGAAGAATTGTTTTTATATAAAATATCCATATGGGAATTATATATAATTATATTAAACACACATTTCAATAATTACAAGTATTGTAAAACTATTATAAATATTAGTAAACATATATAACACAATGAGATTTGAATTAAATAAAATTTATATATATATATATATATATAATTTATATCTGATTAAACTTAATCTGAATTCTTAAAACTAAAACATTTTGTTCTTAACCAATAAGATTTATAACAATCTTTTAACTTTTAATAGAATAATCTTTTAAAATGAAGGTTTTTAAAATCGTTTCATATATACAATATAAACATACACCAAATACGGTCAGATAACAATCAATTAGTTTTGGATTGAGTTTAATATATATATATATATATATATATATATATATATATATATATATATATATTACAAACAAAATATACTTTTTATTGAAAAATGTGAAGAATGTATTGAAAATAAATAAATTATATATGCCAAATAGCACCGACTGGATAATAAATTCAGAGTTGACTTCATAAATTGTAAAAACTAAATAAGCAGACACATGGAATCGGATTTCAACTTGGTTTACAAAAATCTAGTTGTCCGTACCAACTTTGTTATTCCTATTATTTACTAGTATTTATTTTGTTAATTGTTGTTCATTTTATTCCTATTAAGCGACGAGTAAGGGCATAAGTGAAAAATTATTGTATTTTTAATATATTTTTCTTATTACATAAAACAATTAAACAAAGGTAGTATACTAATTGTATTTTCAATTTTTTTTGATATATTTGTATTATTCATATTGGAATATGTTTATAAAATATTTTTTTCAACCTTTTCATATATTTAATTAAATGAACTTGGACTTGATTTATGCATGCATTATCCAATTTTTTTTATAATCATTAACGTACTTAATTATTTCTTTAATCTATGGTTTATGACATAATTCCACCATACACCATTTAATTAAGCAATCTTTGTTTTGGTGTACAAAAAGGTGGGAATTAATTAATCATCTTTTTTGTCAATACTTTTTCATAGATTTAAAAAGCGTGGTCTAATACCTCACCCTTTGTTGTCCCGGTAATAAAGGATGTAATTCATCCAGGTGATTTGAGTTTGAGCACCAGTTCTATACGGTATGTGTGCCTTATTAAAAAGATTAAAAAATTAAACAAATATTATCCTTATATCACACCAGTATATTTAAAAAAAGCGTATTCTAATAACGTTTACCTAACCATGGAATATATAAATAGTATATAGCCAAGGCCCAAGGGATGGCCCGGTTTAGAATTAATACATGTTTTCCCTGGATTTAATTAATCTATTTTTAAATCCCAAATTTGACCCTTGGTATTGTATGCTCTATTCTTTAAAAATGGTACCATTGATGGAAAATATGAGATGCTAACAATATATACCCGTAGCCCGTAGGGATGGACCGCATATGTTGGAAGGGACAATCGTGTACTTTAAAAAATTCCAATCTCTCAGATAACTTATATAATATTTTATATTTTTTTATCAATTATTTAAGTTTGTACCTTTAATTTTTTATTATAATTTTCTAGCGGTTCACACTTCTACCGTAAAAATCATGCGTCCATTCTTATATACAAATTTCATTGATTTTTTTTCTCGATTCACTGTGTTAAAAAATCCATGAAATTAAATTTCGATCCCAACTTATGATACACATTTTTTTAAGAAAATAATAAACCTCCACCGAGTTAATTATGGAGGGAAAGGAAGATGATCACCGAAATTTGATGGAAAAATTCCATGAATCTACTTTTACACATCCCTGTAAGATTTAGGCTGGGTAGCACAACAAGATTCTTATATAAACACTGGCTTTAGATCATCATTTGCCTTTTAATTTTCTTTTTCTTAAAGGAGAAATTATATATGTATTTTACAAAAGTTCAAGGGAGGCAAATTCCTGACAAATTAACAAATGACATACAGCCACGTGTCATATCCATGCATTTTCCCAATAAATAAAGAAAATTGTCATGCAAAGGGAGACCAGGCTGGCTTTACTGAAAAGACGGGCATAAGGTTCTGTCCACCTCTAGCTTTAATTTTTATGTGATAAAGTACGATTTAGTCACTGAACATTATATTTGTTTTAAATTTGGTCCTTATTTTTTGAATTTAATATGTAATTTTTTATAATTTGATCCTAAAGTTTAGATTTTTAATATTTTTAACAATGCGATTTTTTAATATTATGATATGTTACCATCAAGAATTTTTTTATGTTAGATTTGATTTTTTAGTAGTAACGTGACTTAATATCATAATGCCGTGTCATTAATATGATTAAAAATATAAATTCATGGATCAAGTTGAAAAAAATATTAAATTCAGAGATTAAATGTTATTTTATCCCATTATATTTTATACCTTTTCATTTTATTTTATTTCCATTCCCTTGTTCCTCCTTTCTTGTTCTTTGCACAATAAGGACCAAAATTTTTTCTCTCGATTTCCACTTGCTTGCACTGAAATATCAAAAAGGGTAATCAATAAAAAATAGCCACTTGCTTTATAAGTTCATTTTTATAAACAAATATTTTGTTAATTGGTTCTTTAAAATTATCATATTGAGTAAGTTTTACATTAAAGTTCTTCGTATTAAATATTATATACAATATTTTTTTTTCGATTAATAAGGATTGAAAGCACCTACAACATGCCTCGTTAAAAAACCTCCCTAAACCTAATGGAGGAAAAAGAGTGCATGTTGTAGGGCTAAAACAACATAAAGCAACACAAGAACACAAGCCGAAAACAACTGCCCAAGGCAGCCAGCCAAATTACGCGTGAGAGCCCCTTCAACAAACCTGCAGCAACCGCTCACTAAGGGAGGAAACACCACTGCAGCAACTAACCATTACACTCCACAATGACCAGCCGAAACCCACAGCAGCTAGCCATTGTGCTTATCATTCTCCAGCAGCAACCGCACACCAAAAGGTGGTGTTTCAAAAAACCAATTCCCCAAATCTTTGTCTCGCGCCCCTTTGGCGAACCAATCCGCTAAAGCGTTCGAATCCCGCCCTACACATTTTATTGTCACTTCCCAATCCCGCTTCAAGAATTCCTCAATCACAATGACCAAGGCGTTCGCAGTCCGGACCCTCGAGCCATCTAAAACACAACATACCGCTTCCCTACTTTCCGATTCAACTTCAACACGACGAAAACCACACCGCCATGTATGACGAAGGCCTTCTAGAATCGCCCAAAGTTCAGCATTTAGAACCGAACAACAACCAAGTCTTCTATTGAAACCAAATAACCAATCGCCAATATCCGAGCGACACACACCCCCAATAGCAGCCGCTTTAGTGGTCATGTTCACGGCTCCGTCAACATTGAGCTTAACCCAAGTAACAGGAGGGCATCTCCAACCCGATACCACACTGCCACTTGCAACATTTTGCCGCCCAATCATAGCATTTGGCTTGATATTCGCAGCGACCACTTCATCCATATAGCACAAGCATGCTCTAACCACATCCTCGGTATCCACAGCATCGAGATCAAAAATCTTCATATTCTTTCGCTGCCAAATTTTCCAGCAAAGAATAGCAAAGAAGACACTCCAATTATTCATAATCCGCGCACAAGGACTATTCCCAGCAAGATTCATATGAAACCAATCTTGCAAAGAAGTCGAGTAGAAATTGTTGTGAACATTACCGTTCACCACTTGCCGCCATAACCCCTTCGATATCGCACAATCACGGAGTACATGGATTCCATCTTCACACGCATGACCACATAAGGAGCAACCCGGATCACTTGTCATATGACGCCGCATTCGTTCCTTGTTTGTCAGCAAACTCCCTCTAAACGCAAGCCAAACAAAAACGCGAATACGTTGCGGAACTGGTAGACGCCAAATGATTTTCCATACATTAGCATCCTGCATAGTCGAACTACTCACAAGGCTCTTATAAGCAGATTTCATTGTAAAATTACTTCGTTTATCATCCTTCCATCCAAGACGATCATGACCCAAGTGTGACGACGGCGGGTAAACCGCAATAATCTACTGAACACAAGCCTCCATAAGCACCTCTCCAAGCCTCTGAATGTCCCAGTAACCATCGGTAACAAAAGATATTACTGGGCAAGGTGTTGGCCTTCCATTTTGTTGATAAAAATGAAATAGAGGACCAAGCGATTCCAACCAATCATCATACCAAAAATCCACAAGACAGCCGTCACGCACAACCCAACCCATACCTGAAAAAACTGATTCCCAAACACTACACATACCAGACCATAACCGGGAGCAGTTACTTACCCGAATATTAGTAGAGAGAATCCCTTCCACCTTATACTTGGCTCGAACAACCCGAACCCACAACTTGTTACTCTCGGTAAGAACCTGATAGCCCAATTTTATAAGGAACGCTTGATTCACACACTCCAAATTCCGAATGCCAAGGCCACCACACTCGATTGGTGATTGCACCTCATCCCATCTAACCAAATTCACACCTTTGTGGTCCGACGAGCTCCCCCAAATGAAACCTCTAATAAACTTCTCCAATTCCATGCATATGCTCTTAGGCAACCAGGTCGCTTGCATGGTGTAGTAAGGAATAGATTGCAACACAGATTTGGCAAGTGTAATCCGCCCCGCAAAGGCGAGAGATTTCGCTGGCCTCGAAATGAGTTAACCTCTAACCTTTTCCACCAAATAGCTATACGTCGCTTTCGTAACCCAATTATGCAAGAGAGGTATGCCAAGGTATTTCCCTAAATTAGCAACTTCATTAAACCCAAAACCATGGACAATTTCCGCTCGAACATCCATACAAGTGGTTTTTGAAAAGAAAATGTTGGTCTTGGCATTGCTTATCTTATGGCCAGATGCTATGCAAAAGGAGTCAAGAACCTGGCGGATAACATTCATTTGATTAACCGTCGCCTCAGCAAACAAAATGATATCGTCGGCAAAGAACAAGTGAGAAATATCAGGGCCATAACGACTTAATTTTATCTCCTTCCACCTTCGATTATCAATCTCCACATTTATCGCTTGGGAAAGACGCTCCATACACAAGACAAAAATATACGGAGACATCGGATCCCTTGCCTAATTCCACGGGTTGGTTTGAAACTTTCAGACAACTCCCCATTCCAAGCAACTTGAGTAGTAACCGAGGTAATGCAGCCCATGATCAAACCAACGAAATCATCCGGTAAACCAACATCCATAAGCGTATCAACTATAAAACTCCACTCCAGCCGGTCATAAGCTTTTTCGAGGTCTATCATCAAAGCCATCCAACCTTTCCGAGCTCTCCTTGCGCGCATCGAATGTATTACTTCCTGAGCTAAGATAACATTGTCCATAATACTCCTACCAGGAACAAAGCTCACTTGAGATGGCAAAATCAAATTGGGAAGCAAAGGCTTAAGTCGATTAACAATCACTTTCGTCAACGACTTGTAAATCACAGGACAGAGGCTTATCGGCCTAAACTGTGAAAAATATTCCGGTGAATCAACCTTAGGAATCAGCACCAAAACGGTTCTATTGGTTTCCTCCTGAACTCCCTGCTTCTCAAAACATTCCCGAACAAAAGTGACAACACTTTCACCAACAATACCCCAATTGCGTTGGTAGAACATCCCATGAATCCCATCAATTCCGGGAGCTTTTAAAGGGGCCATATCAAAAACAGCGTTACGAACCTCTTCCTCCGTCACATGCGACACAAGATGAGCTTTCTCAATGGGCGATAACGGATCGAAACAATTCCTCGGCAAGCAGTCCGGTCGCATAGACTCTGACGAGCAGAAAAGTGCCTTATAGAAATTAACAGCTTCACGACGCATAAGCTGGAAATTATTACACCAACTACCGTCATTTAACCTTATCATCTTAATCATCCGGCAATTCTGTCGCGCTTTAGTGGCTTGGTGATAAAACCGCGTATTGCGATCGCCATCTTGGATCCAATGAGTACGAGAACGCTGAAACCAAATACTCTCCTCCTGAGCGAGCACCGTGCTTAAGTCCAACTTAAGACTCCTCTCGAGATCAAGTAAATTATCATTGCTAGTAGCTTCATTTCGCTTCTCAATGCCTTGTATCCGAGCCAACAAACGCTTCTTTCTTCTACCAATATTACCGAAGACCTCCCTATTCCATGAGACCGTTGCCTCCTTGAACCTCTCCAAATTAGAAACAATGGCAAGGTTCGGCTGCCACACATTTTGCAACATCTCAACAAAACGTTGATCCTCCTGCCAAACAGCAAGATACTTAAACGAAGCAGGGGGCCTAGCAGCAATATCCGGGGCACCAACAAGCAAAATTGGGCGATGGTCAGAACCAATCCGAGCTAAATGATACACACTCGACAATGGCCACAAGTTACTCCAAGCCTCATTTCTCAAGCATCTATCAAGCCTTTGATGCAGGGTACCTCTCTTCCAAGTAAAGCGCGGTCCCTGAACCTCTAAATCAGTTAAATCCGCCGAATCAATAAAGCTTCGAAGCTTTCGGCAAATCCCATCACGTCTAGAAGAACCCCCCATCCGATCCACAGCTCTGGGAATAGCGTTAAAATCGCCTCCTAGAATCCAGGCCATCGAATCAAAAGGTTTTAAAGCAAGCAACTGATTCCACAAAGCACTACGACAACAGCTATCAGGACTGCCATAAACAACGGTGAACAAGCAAAAACTCCCTGACTGCTTATCCTTACAGATAAAGTGAACAAACTGGTTTGAAACAGCAATTACATCGAGCTTCACTGTATCCTTCCACATTACCCAAATACCACCAGAGAAGTCGGATGCTTCAACCCGATAAGAGAAGGAAAACCCATGCCGCTTAATAAAAGCATCAGCTTTCCTCCCACTAATCCTAGGCTCCAATAAATCAACAACATCCAGATCCTGAGACTTCACAATAAGCTTTAAATAGCAGTTAAAGTCAGGGACTAACGCTCCCTGAACGTTCCAAAAAAGGGCTTTAAACATTTTATAAAAAGACAAAGGAACAGAACACTTAACTCATAGCAGGGTTGCTATCAAACGTCGTATTATCCCTCCATTGAACCTCCTCAACATCCCTAATCGCCTTTTTAGTAAGAGGCAAAAGGTTCACAGTGCTACAGGATTCGCCCATAACCAAATCCTTAGACAGCTTTCGAATCCATTCCCCAACATCGATACAGGCTTCCTTGTTGGGATTTCGATTCTCCTTTTGCACAACAACAGCCTTCCGCAACTGATAAGGACTTTTCCGTGCCACATTCTTCACCTTCGACAATCGACGTTCACTAGGAATCACACCAACGCTGCTATCCCGCCCAATATTATCCTCCAAGACTTGCTTTCCGCCATCGTCAGTGCCTTTACCAACCACCTTGACCACGAAATGGTTTGACGAGTTTAGGCTCTCTTAACTGGAATCACCACCTCCGTAGACGCCACCGTATTCACATGTTGTGTATTCCGCTGCTCAACCAACAAAATAACCTCTACTTCTTTCTGCCCATCCTGCGTATTTGCTGCCTTCACCGATCTCATACCAACTAAATTCTTACTATTCGCCTCTCTTTCAAGCTGTCCAACCTGCTTGTTCACTGCCATAGACATGCCCGAAGCAGTTAGCTTCTTACTGCTCACTTGTTTCGCCGCATTGGTGGTTCCGTCAAAAATTCTCAAAGCCGTGTTCGATGTCCTTCCCTTCTTGCGTCCAGCAGCACCCAAAGCCGAACTTTGATCAGTCGCCGAAACAACATATTTACCTTTGCTTGCCTCCAAATTGATATTGTTTGAAGTATTCGCACCATTATCCGCATCCGCTACTTGCTTTTGCATATTCTGGACCCCTACATCAGCAGCCTTCGCTGCCATATCCTCCTTACCATCTATGTCCGACCGGAGTAAATGGAATCTGCCACTACTGGTGTTTCCCATCGGTTTCGCCCCACTCACATTCCCGGACCCTTCACTGTTTTGGCCAATTCGACGTTGTCGTCGATTAACCACCTGCATCCAAGGTCCGAATTTCGCCTCAGGTTCTTCGACTATCATCTCTACAGCATGTGCTTTCCCCGACTCCCCATTCACCCCAGCCGGCTTGCAGGCTTCCGACATGTGCCCATACCTTCCACATGAGAAACATATAGTTGGAAGACCCTCATATTCGATACGCTACTTCACTTCATCAATCACTATACTTGATGCCAGAGGCTTATTTAGATCAATAACAATAGCCAGCCGAGCGAAGCGACCACGTTTCCCCTCCGCGGTATTATAGTCAATTTGAATAACCTCTCCTAGCATTCCAGCAATATATCGAAACAAACTTCTTGTGTAGTATCGATATGGCAAACCTGGTAGTCGCACCCATACCACAATCCTATCCGGGTGATCCTTCGAAGTAGAGAAAGATCGGCTCCATGGTTGAACCGTAAGGTAAGAGCCGTAGATCACCCAAGGACCTCCGGACAGTACCTTCGAAACATCCTCCTCGTTAGCGAAACGGACAAGAAAAAAATCATTATCCATATCAATTAGTGAAATTGCACCACTAGGATTCCAAAGACTCTTGATTCGTTGTAGAAGTGTCGCGTAACCAATAGATCGTCCCAGTAGCCTAACAATAACGGAATTTGCCATCTTTGCGTCGATTAAATCATGAAGTCTCTCTGAAAATTCGATATTTGGCGTCCCCTCCACAAACCTTACCCTAACGTCTTCATGCCTCATCTCAACATCCAATTCAGGAATGGAGTTGTCAGATTGTGCGGCTGAATGCCCCAACACCATATCACGGAATGATATTTGCATTCCAGCCTTGTTCCCAGAATTCCCATGCAGTGAGTCCAAAGGTGAATCACTCGTGGCAGTATCCGATAAAGCCTCCCCTGGCAGAACCACCTGCATCGGATCACCGTCCAACAAAGGAGCCTCTTGGCCAACCAGATCAGGCGATGCCCCTTCCCCCAAACTCCTCGACAGGCTACTAGCATCAGGTGGTCTCCCCACCGCCCCTCCTTCCGACGGCTGGAGGCCCGTCGAAGCAAGGTCAACGCTAGGGTTTCTCGAATAATCCTTAGAATCCGGAGCATTCATATTTTTTTCAGACTTTGACCAATCTAATTGTTGTAGTGTTTCTTTGACAATTGAATAAGTTGTAATTTCTGTTGTCCATTACTGAAAAATAATATTATATACAATATTTAATATAGAACATTACAATAAATAACGATTTAACCAATCTTCATAGTGTCTTAAAAGTAAATGATTATAAAGCCTCAATAAAAATAATGATTTATCTAATCTAAAAGTATTGTTAAAAAACATTCTAGTTTAGGCTTATGAAAAATTGTACAATTAATAAGTTCTAATATCATTTTTAAAAAAATAAAGTAATATTGTTAATAATAATAATAATAATAATAATAATAATAATAATAATAATAATAATAATAATAATAATAATAATAATAATAATAATAATAATATGTAACACATCCTTTAAAAAGAATGATGAGTCTAGAACAGACAATACACCGCTACACATCGCTAATTTTTAATAATATTTAAATAAATATTAAAATTCGTAAAAACTCGACACGCAATCAACTAAAAAGTAATATTAATAAGAAGTAAAACAATCGATTCATAAAACAGAAAACGTTTATATGATTATATTTTGTATGTTTTGTTTCTTTGTTGTAAATTACTTGAAGCTGTGCTTTCGAAATAGATTGTAAAGAAACGTGTCATCCGTTTTAAAATTTTATTAAAAATGAATCTTTGCTATTGGTGCCATTCGTTCATGCACATCAATTAGTTATTTACTATATTTTTTTAAGAATTTTGTTAAATAATATAAAAAACATAGACGTTTTATTAAAATCATTCTAATTATAGGAGTATTACTTTGCTCCTTTTCTTCATGCAAGAGAGTATTTTTCTATCAAAGGAAAAACGGTACGGACGCTACATGTTTTAAAAGTGTGATTTATATATTTATTTATTATTTATATTCGTACATATCTCTTAGCTCAATTAAAATAAGGACAATAGACACGTGTCCTCCACTGGATTTATATAAAATAATTATTGTTTATTTTATTGTATTCCAGTTTCATTTCAACATCTGAGAAAAGGCTAAAGTTTAAAAGTTACATAACAATGTTTATGATCACTTGAATCTAGCTGTTTTTTAATGATCGATTCCTATACTCGGAGAATAAGAGGAATTCTATATATAAGATTTATTGGAAATTTAGACAAAATATGTAATTAACATGAATTTAAAATAGGATAAATTTTACATAAAATATGTAAAATTTTAATATAGTTTGGTCTTATTTTAAAAAATTAACAACAAAAACTAACAAAGTTGAGCCTTGTTTTTACTTCTTTGGTGTATTTTTATGATTCATGTTCAAAAATATCAATCTTAATAATATTATCTCGAAAGTTTAAGCCTAACTTCTATCTTTAAAAATGTAACATATCTTACCACCACCACCATACACTTACTGATATTGGTATCTAAACCGCTACAATAGTAATTAAACAAGAACATAAATCAAAAAATATAGATAAACAAACAAACATATCATTATTGTAATATATATATATATATATATATATATATATATATATATATATATATATATGTGGGTTAGTTGGTAATTTTATTATATAATACATGATTCACAATTAGAACTTGTTTGAAATTTGATCCAACCATTGAATAACATGATATTTGATCTTATATGAAATTATGCATAAAATTAAGATTATTATTAAATAGATCGCACGTGAAAAGTAAAAAAAAATAACCCACATGTAAAATTAAGATAATAATACTGATTTCATTTATTTATATTTTAAAATTTGAAGTATAGTTTAAAAAATATATGTCATGATTCTACATAATATATATATATATATAAAAGAAAAATTACTTGGCGAAGTGCTTTATTGTTTTAAAGTATAGTCTAATCAATAAGGAAAAATTGAGATCCCTAAAATATTGTACAAAACTTCATATTTATCCCAAACTAGGAGAATATATATGTATATATATATATATATATATATATATATATATATATATATATTTATATATGTATGTATGACATTTTCAATATTGTTATTGGAATGATGTCAGTATAACCAAAACCTCTCGTTCACGATAAAAACTTTATTTAATAAATACAAAAAATATAGATAAAAAAGCATAAATTAAAGAATTCGGTCATTTTAGAATTATATAATAAAAATTCGCACGTAACACAACAACATAATAAATAGATGTCTATTCAAATAATAATAAAAATCAATAAATAAGTACAAAATCCATGTAATAAGTATAAAACGTACGATATTTTCGGACATGATTAATATTTTATATTATATTTACATTTATAAGATTAAGAAATGATCAAATGAACCATATTCAATGTTCATATATATTCCCATATGGTGACAAAACCCAAAAGGAGGAAAAGAATAAGCTGCCTTTGCCTTTCGTCTTTTTGCCTTTGCAATATGCAATTTGCATGCATGTCTTTCCACATATTGCAATCATATTGGGAAGCCCAATTCTACGAATAAGAAACAGCCACGTTTTCAAATTTTAGATGGACACGTAAATAGTTAGTTTGGTCATTTGCTGGTTTTGGCTTGGGTCTCGGTCCGATATATTATTAAATTTAATTTATTGATCAATTGATTTAAATTAAATACAATAAAAATTTATAAAGAAAACAAATTCTTTCAATGTAACTCATCTTTTTGACAAATTAACTCATTTTATTCAAACTATTATAATTCGAATTTAATATACTAGAAAATTTAACGTTTCATTTTGTTTTCATTCTTTTTTTTTTGTGACTGAGCCATTTCTGTTCAGCCCATCCCTCCCTTGGATTTGGTTTGATGGTGAGACCAGCGGTGGCTATGCCTTTAACCAACCACTTTGAGTAATTGGGGGCCAGCCTAGCAGAATTTCCAATATTCATATATTCCAACTAAACCACACAATTTAATATTATTATACTCGGTTGTAAAAAAAATCTGTGTTGGTATCAAAATTTCAATTAATATTTAATTTATATAATATCAATCATTATTATAAATATTATAATAACATGTTAAAGAAATATGTATTACGATTGGATGAATTATTTGTACCACTGAAGTTTTTGCGAGATATACTATTGCATAAGACTCCAAATAAATTAAATAAAATGTTTAGGACAGAAAACAAAAAAAATATTGCTTTAATAAAGTACAAGAAAAAATAACTTTAAAAATAACCTATAACATATAAAATAAAGTGTCTCGTTTTAATAAACTACACAGTGTACATAATATATAACTAACTATATATTTATAGAAATATAATTTAAAGAGTTTTTTTAATAAACTACACAGTACCCTAGTTTATACCACTAGTTATGTCACGTCTGAGTTGCTATTTTCTTATTATTTTCATATTCTGGTTACAGTATGGATCTCTTTTTCATTTTGTTCATGCATGGGCTTAATCTAAATGGAATATTCTTGCTTGTTTGTCCAAGAAATTCTCTGTTGCTAAATATACAATACTTAAAAGTTAAATAATAAATTAAAATTTTTTGCTATTGACAGTTTTTAGTGTTTAGTTAATTTACTGTGTTTAATATAATTAATATTCATTTAAAAAGATTTAGGGTTTTATGATTTAGGGTTTATGGTCTATGTTTAGAGTTCAGGGTTTATAATAAATCTTTAAAGTTCTAAGGTTTATGGTTAAATTTTAGTGTTTATAATTTAGTGCTTAGGTTTAGGGTTTATGTATTAGAGTTCAGGATTTTAATATTTAGTCATATAAAAAAGTTTAAATTAATGAAACAGAAATTTTTAAGAATCGTAATTAATTATATTCTACCAAATTTTATTAAAAATCAAATAAACATTAATAATAAAAATTATTTAATTCTTATTGACACTCTTAGAACTGTAAATAGCATAACCCTAAATTAAAAGGTGGATAATATTAGTATGATCCAAGTTTTAAAAAGGTTTATCCGCCAGTCTGTTTCCTATAATAAGATACTCTTATCTAAACTTAGCATGATTTGACCCTTCGATTGCTCCATTCCAAACCACTCATTAATTAATGACCAACTTTATACCAACAAAGTAACTTTCCTGAATTTGTTTTCTATAACTTGAAAGGCGTAATAAGCACGAGCGAACAAAAAAAAGGCACAGCCTTTTGTCTGTTTCACAAGATTTTTTTTTGCGATCATAAAATTTTGTATAAATTTAATTTAAAAAACAATTAATAAATCCAATACAATTGAGCATTTCTATCCATTTAAAGTACATTTTGTTCACACGGTCATACCTCTCATGCATGTAGATTGATGGAATAAATTATATCAATTGGGACAGGGATGGACCGAAGGGGCTGAAGAGAACGGTCGTCTCTCTAAAAATTTAAAAATTTTATACGATTTAAAAAAATAGAAAATTTTTATTAAAAATTTATTTTCGCCTTCTTGAATTTTATAAACTTGTCCCCTCCTAAAATTTATATGTTTGCTCCCTAACCTAAAGTCTCGCTTCCGTCTATGAATTAAGAACCAATTTCAACGTAATTTGTCATGGTATCACGAGTTAAATTGAGTGATTAAAAGTGGACATGAAGAAATATATATTTTGTTTGTACACTTAATGGTACCTGAATTATGAATAGCTGACCTGTACCATGCATTTATAAAGATAAAACATTTTGATATTTTAAGACAGATGCTGGTTTTTTAATACGGGTAGAAGGAATTGTTATATATATATATAAATCCAGACAACATGTCTTTGTCAAATCTATGAGAAATCTTTCCAAATATCCCTAACCCATGGCCTGAATGAGAACGTACGTTACCCAAAAGGGCAGAAGGCATGTGAATGTGGTGATCCAATATGTAGGGTTCCTTTTTAGGCCATAGACGTTATAGCTTGAATATACGTAGGATTTCATGTCCTGAGTACGGAATTTTAGAAAATTACCGGATGTGAAATTATATAATTTTAGGTATAAAATTGCTTTATTTCAAAAAAAAAAGTGTAAAATTGCTAGAGGTGCGGATGAACCCAACACCCCTAAGTCCATCCTAATTTGTTTTATACTCTTTTATAAAATTAAATAATTAAAAAATATCTAAATTATATAAAAATTTAAAATTGCTAGATGTGGGAATGATCAACCTAGTATATATATTACAAGGGGACAACGAGTCACAAGTAGGGGTGATAATGAGCCTGATCGGCTCGCGAGTTACTCGGGCTCGGCTCGGCCAAAACTCGACTCGAAAAGCTCGTGAACAGGCTCAGAATCTACATATGCACTAAAATAAATTATGTGTTTGTATTTTCTTTCCCCTTTCCGATCATTGAATTTCGTTTTAGTGTTGGTTATGAAAGGAATTTTTAACGAATATTTTATATAAAAAAAATTTTCATTTCGAGCCGAGCCGAGCCTAACGAGCTTCGAGCCCGAGCCGAGCCCAATAAAATTATTTTCCAGCCGAGCTCGAGCCTAAAATTCCGAGCTCGGCGAGCCTTGAGCATAAAATTCCGAGCTCGGCGAGCCTCGAGCCCGAGCGGAGCCTGGCCAGGCTCGAGCTCCGCTCAGCTCGTTATCACCCCTAGTCACAAGACAAGGCCTGGATTTTTTTTCTTCAAAGCTCAATAACAGATTTTAAAAATTAAAAAAAATGAATTTTTTCTCATATACACGGGTAAGGGAATTGACCAAATTGAATTGATCTAAAATATAGGGTCAGGTATCATGCACACAAAATCACCTTTTAATGTTTCTCTTATAAGTCTAATAAGAAATGTTTGTATTTATACCCAAAATTACCTTTTAAACTATCATTTTTAGTAATTTTAAGTCCATAAATTATTTTTGTCAAAATAAGTACCTAAATTATGTCATTTTTTTCTTTTAGTCCCTAAACTATTTGATGGTCAATTTTTTTGTGGCTTGTCAACATCTTATTGGTCGAAATAATTTTTTTGACTTAGATAACTACCAGACATAAAGTGACCATAAATAATAGTTTAAGAACTTATTTTGACAAAAAAAATAGTTTAAGAACCAAAAGCAAACAAAAAATATAATTTAGGGGTTGATTTTTCATTTAAGCCTTACAATATCTACCTCACTTCCAACAAAATAATATGTCCTCGTGTTAGATTTATAGATACCTTTCATTTCGTTTTTTTAAGAAACAAAATGTTTTCTTTTTCATTTTATAAAACTAAAACCTTCACAATTATACTAAATAACAATGTAAAAAGGACATTATAATTGTTTAAATTCCAATGGTTCTCGAATTTCCAAATAGACCATGAAGTAGCCCGTTGTTGTTAACCTGCAGATTGGGTCTAGGACAACCATTGTGCACATATTGGCCCAATTTAAATATTAACATGCGAATACACCTTCTATTGTCTCGTGGCATTCATTTTTTTATTAAACATATAGGTTTTACATTCTAAGGGTAAGCATTAAAATTCACGCAAAATAAGACAACATGAGTATTTTTAAACAATTGGCTAATTAATGAATCCCCGTGACATTCATTATTTACGACAAAGAAAATACTAACATTTTTATTATAAACAAGTACGTACATCTATTCTGGTGTTGGCTAATTTGTTCAAATTTAGGAGGTTGGGCTAAAAATATTAAACTTAAAATTTAAATTTTGACAAAAAAAATGCCAGTTTGAGTTTTTTTTTTTTGAATATGTTGGTGTGATGCAAATGTGGCATCTGTTCAACTTTTTTAGTCTTTTCAAAAATGACACACAACATACATTACTGATGCTCGAACCCGAGTCCCAAGGGATGATGAACATCTACCTTTTCTACCAGGATATAAGGGAATGAGCATGCGAGTTTGAGTTTTAGTTGCTGCAACATGAAAATGATTAAATTAAGTGTAGAATATCGTCTAATTTCATTTATTAATGAAACGTGATCATGGGTCTTGCATGAAGCCATGAATACGGGTAATAATGATGTTGTTATGGTATCAACTTCCACTTACTTGGGTAGCCGAAACTTTAAAGACTAAATGGCTGATAGCCTGATAGATGGGGAAATTACTTATTGTTCCAAGAAATTTAATGCTACTGAATAATACAACCACTGCAATTCGTGACATTTGATATTGCTGGTTTGGACAATAAATAGCAAAATACTGATATTAGGTATCGTATCAGTTTACCGTAAAAAAAAACCTAAAAAAAAAAGTTTTTAGTTAGTGAGTAGGTTCAGGCCCTTGGACTTTTGATGTATTGGTTTTTTTAGTGAAAAAAATAGACGGACGGACGGACGAAAGTGGGAAAAAATATGAATTTTTGGGTGTGTTTGATACGAAATAAGGTGTTGGGAAAATAAAAAAGAGGGGTGATTGTTTTTATCACTATATATAAAATGAAAAATTCAAAGTATCTGACCGCGGAGCGTGTGGGCACCTCGCAATATCAGCAACTTGTGCAGGCAGACCTTACCAGTTACCTCATTTTTGTCCTCTCAAATTTTATCCTTATACTCCCACATCATTTATGTTCTAAACTAATAAAAATTATTAATTTCATTAATTTTTTTTGTGTCATATATTGTACCAAGTGAATCTTTAATTATATTTAATGTAAATTAAATCAAAAACATTTTTTACTCAGTAAATATTCACTTGTTAAAAATATGACATGATAAAAATTAATGAAAAGAATAATTTTTATTGGCTGAGAATATGAACGACGTGACGAGCAAAGCCTATAACATAATTTCTTATTTGTATGGGAATATCCTTAGTGAGTAGTGTTAAAAAAATAAACTCACCAACAACTAGTTGGTCTAGTGAGATGGGACACTAGATGCTTTAAAGCAACGTTAGGGGTTCGAATCTTGGTGTTGTTGATGGAATAATTGTTGGGAGAGTTGTCTCATAATAGATCTCTACAGTATCCCGTCCGAATTAGTCAATCAATGAATTAGATATTGATGATTATATAAAAAAAATCAACTTGAATAAACTTAAATATTAGTTTAAAACCAACTCGATTAAACTAAGTATTACTTTATTTGTTTAAATCCAAAAGAAGATTGATTCAGTTCATAAACATAAGAAAGGATATTAATCCTAAAAATGTAATTTATTAATTATATAAAAATTCTTTGACAAGTAGATTTGAACTTTTTATATAAAAAAAACAATTAGACTAATAACTTGATGATTTCACGGGTTTGACTTCGACTTTGTATTCATTATTTAAAGATCAATTAGAAACCAGGACTAAATACTAATTAGTACGGGAAATTCAGATCAACAGAGACTTATTTCCCTCCCGTTTTGTTTAACTATTTTCATCAACGTGGATTTAAGCAATTGGCAGAAACATAAAGAATCTAAAATGACGAAGGCAACAGGATTTAGTCAACACACAAAATAAAGTCAAAGTCGCATGAATTACCGAGCGGCCATCGCAACGCCGACGCCTACCATTCCCTCTTTCCTTTTCATTCATTTAAAGCCTAAAATCTCTAGGGTTTACTTTTTTTTTTTAATTCCACGTCGGAGCCTCGGAAATGGTCTTTTTAATAAATTGCTTTATCTTTTACCAGTCTTTTGCGTTTTGACATTTTATTCATTGACTTTGAAGTTTATCAACTTGCGTATGTCCCATCTTTTTGTCCTCTCAAGTATATAATCGTCTGTTCATCACTCAATTGCATTGTATTTTTGAGTTTCCAGAAGAAAAATGGATGAAGTTGAGATTCCTACCCATTTTCTTTGTCCGATTTCTCTTCAGCTCATGAGAGATCCTGTTACAGTCTCAACTGGAATCACGTACGATCGAGAGAGTATAGAGGAATGGTTGTTTTCATGCAGGAACATGGCGTGCCCGGTTACGAAACAAGCGTTGCAAGATACTGATCTAACTCCAAATCATACTCTTCGTCGTTTGATCCAAGCATGGTGCACTCTCAATGGAATCGAAAGAATCCCAACACCGAAGCCTCAGGTCGAGAAAACCCAGATCGCCAAGCTCATTAACGATGCGAGAAACCTCCCGGAGATGCGACTTAAATGCCTTGCAACTCTCAGATCAATCACGCTTGAAGGTGAAAGGAACAGAAGCCGCCTGGAAACGTCCGGCGCAGTTGAGTTCTTGGTATCGGTCATCAACGGCTCTGATTGTACGTTGCTTGAAGTGGAGAATGATGAAGGGCCGGAGTTTGTAAAAGCTAGCGACGAAGCATTGAGTGTTCTTTATCATATCAAAGTTTCTAAAATCTGTCTAAAGAGTGTTATCAGCAACGATCTGGAATTTGTAGAGTCTCTATCGCGAGTCCTGGAAAAAGGTAACCACAGATCTCAAGAATACGCGGCGGTGATATTAAAAGATGTTTTTGAAGCGGCGGATCCGATCCAGTTGATCAACGTTACGTCCGAATTCTTTGTACAACTCGTACGTGCTTTGAGTGGTGACATGTCGCCGCAAGCCACCAAGACTACGTTGAAACTCATTATGGAGCTTTGTCCGTGGGGGAGGAACAAGATCAAGGCCGTGGAAGGCGGCGCGGTGTTCGTCTTGATTGAACTTCTTCTCCGGACCTGTGAAAGGAGAACATCGGAGCTGGGTTTGTTGGTGTTGTGTCATCTCTGTGGTTGTGCCGAAGGGAGAGCGGAGGTTTTGAAGCACGGAGCAGGAGTAGCCATTGTGTCGAAGAAAATATTTAGGGTTTCGAATACGGCAAGTGTAACGGCAGTGAGGATTATATCCTGGATTTGTAAGTTGTCGGCGACGTCTAGGGTTCTTCAGGAAATGTTGGAGGTTGGGGTGGTGAAGAAGCTGGTTTTGGTGGTTCAACTTGATTGCAATAACAAGTGCAAGGAGAAAGCAACGGAGATATTGAGGTTGCACTCTAGGGTTTGGAGGAACCCTTCTTGCATACCTGCTCATTTGTTGTCTTCTTATCCATGCTGATATTTTATCGGGACGGACACAGGATTTTACGTAACGGAATTCAGACTATAAGGAATTTTATTCCCCTGCAGCACTTTTTAGATGGAAAAGACGAGGACGGCTGTTGGTGTTTGAAGAAGAGGTTTTTGAGGGATGAGATTGGTCCTTGCGTGTCTCCGGTGGTGATCGTATCCTCTACTTCATCACAGCAATTCGCTTATGGTCTTTCCATTTTCCTCTTCTTATTTGTTTTAATGTTTACGGATGTGGATGTGGATGTGGATGTGGTAGTGTCATGTTCCTTCAAACTTCACGGGTTCAAATATGGGCTTCTGTTCATTATTATTTTTTTCTTAGGCTTCTGGTTTTGAAGCCCAAGTTCTTGCAGCTGATGGTGTGAAAAATTATAAACACAATTAAATGGAAAAATGAGAAAAATACTCCAAACGTTTTAGTTATTTGACCTCATATTTTTCTTAGAGCAAACAACCCTTAACGTTTTAGTTTGGTCTATATATGTCACTGCTGGATGGAAACTGACGGTCAACTGCTGATACTGACTGAACTTGCCACGTGTTAAGATCTGCTGATGTGACATATGTCATGTCAGATTTTTTAAAAATATTTTATTATACCCTTCTTTATGTTGACACGTGACCAAATTTGATGGTGATACGTGGCGAATATAATGCTGACACCGAAGCTGATCTTAACACGTGGCAAAGTCTAGTTAGTATCAGTCGTTGACCGTCAGTTGACAAATAATTTTCATTCAACGGGAGTATATTTAGACCAAATTAAAACGTTTGGTTGTTTGCTTCAAAAAAAAATAAGGGGTCAAATGACTAAACATAAAAACATTAAAAACATCTTTTTGTCATTTTACCTAATTGAATAAATACAATATAACTTGAATCATATTCAACAAAAAATAAATTTATTGAACTATCAATAAAATCCCCTGACAACCGATCTTTGATTACTTTCTAGATAATCAAGATGAAGCTTACTGACACACAATACCGAAACAAAGCATGCATAAATTTTATCAACTAATAGCATTTAAAATTAAAGAGACCAATTCTAGTAAAACATACACAATCATGCATTTGTCACAAGCATTAGAATATTTCAACAATTACAAAATTATGTTAAAAAAATTTTAATTGATGAGGTAAACATTATACGCTATAAAATTCCATATCTATTTTCAACACATTATAATTTTTAAAATTAAAGTATAAGTTAAGAGCGAGCGAGCGAGCCCCTAGCTTTGCTTGCCATGACTAACATACATTATATATTTTCACTTTTTTCAGTATAAAATAAATCGTTGTCTTTTGCGAATGATCTTTTCTGTCATTTCCCAAGTGATATCTCAATTAATAATTTAATTTATTTTTAGAAAAGAAATATGTTTAAAGCATAAAAATCATTAAAAATTGAAGTATAGCATGTGAGCCACCCAGCTAGTTGCAATTTGCAAATTGCAACCTTTTGCATAGGCAAAATGGACCACCCAAGCCACGTTTACAATATCATACAGAATCTTAACAATAACATGGCTCCTTTTGGGTTTTTGCCTTTTAAAGGACTTCCCTCCCTTTCTCTTTCAACGAGATTCGTTATTTTTTTATTGTTTTTTCATTTTCTTGAAAATTTATATCACCATTTTTTAAGAATCTTTTCAAATATTCTATTTAGACCCTTTTTCTAAGACAATATAAATAATAAATTTAAATAATTACAACTAGAAACCTAATAGTTACATTACATGCAATATATCTCCAAATTACAAAAAAAAAAAAACTCATAGAAACCTAATAATTGTGATGTTTATTCTAGAGACAACTCTAATACCAATGATTAATTCAGGTTTGGTACATTGATTACTTTGGTGATAAGAAGTAAATTATATTTATATAATGTTTAGTGCTTACACTTTAACCTTTGGTTTCTTTTTGGCAAAGCATTTTCTATCCCAATGGCAATGGTCTGGTTATGGTATCCAAGAGATTACTTCCCCACTTAGATCCTTTGCCTTTTCCCTTTTTCTCTTCTACTGTTTTATTACCACCAATAATTCCATTTTTTAGAAGAAAAAAAATTAATGTCGATGCATGTGACATATTCCAATGCATGATATGTGGGACAAAGTAAAAGATTAGACCTAAACTGAAACTAATGCATTGTATTTACTAAGTTTCTTACTGAATTAATCATTTCCACCCTTTTTTCGTAACATGCATGTTGGTCTTACGGTCCATATTCGAGGTGCGAAGCAACCCCTTCCAGCAATGTCATCTCCAAAGTTTAAACTCACGTCCTCTTTTTAGAAGTGTAATGTGCTTTACCAATGCACCCAAGAGTTATTGGTGGACATTTTTGCTTTTTAATAAAACTATTAAAAAATGTTACAAATTGCAATATATTTATTTCAAGATGGATCATCCAAATTCACTCAGTAGCATGTCATAAAATAATTATATGAATCAAATCAAAATTTAAAAATTTATGATTGATAAAAATTGTTGAATTTATGAATAAAATATTGTGATTTAAAATGACAACTACTTAAACAATGTTTGGCTTCAAGAATATGTTTCAACAATTAGTGAGACTCATTTTAAGTTTTAAGTTATCAAATACATAGATTGAAATTTATTATATAAATGAAGGTTATTTTCTGTTGTGGCATTCTGTATTCATTATGTAGAAGAAATACGATACGAAAATAACAACATTAACTTTACATGCATATAAATATTAAAACTAAAGCGGTAAACGAATCGAATGTTTAGTGAACCGTTTGTGAACTGTTCGACGGGATATTCGTTTATTTATTAAACGAGCAAACATGAACAAGATTTTTTGTTCGTTTAATTAAACGAACGAACACAAAACAAAGGGTTCAATCGTTCATTTATGTTCATGAACGTTCGGTAATTCGTTCGTTTATATTCGCTTATGTTTGATTACATTTATTCACATATGTCTAACGGTGAGCATTAGATCGAGTTGAGTCGAGTCAAGTAAAAAAAATTTTAGTTATTCGAGTTGACAAGTCCTATTTTATGACTCGTTAAAACTTCTTTCTTATAGGCTAGGGGTGTTCATTGTTTGATTAAACCGAACTAACTGACCAAACCAAAACAAATTTGGTTAATCTGTTAGATAATTTTAGGTTTTGGCTAATGATTAGGAGTTTTTTCAAATTTCAATTATCGATTAAGTCAGTTTAAAATCGGTTAATTAACTGAATTAATTGAACTAACCCAAAATATTAAATATTTAACATATTTAAATATGTTATTTATGTTCGTTTATATTCGTTTATGTTCATTTGTGTTCGTTTATCATTTTAACTAACAAACATGAACGAACACGAACAAGCTATATTCCTTAACGAGCGAACACAAACAAAAAAATTTATGTTCGTGCTCGTTCATTGGTTCGTTTATTTGTTCGGTTAAAAGTAAACGAACCAATATAAAAACACTCTCGTTCAGTTCGTTTACATGCCTAATTAAAACAATGTTGTAAATACTCGAAGATGTACCAAATGCATGTGATAATTTGTGTTATTTTTAGTTTTAACAATAAAAAAAATTACGAAGGGCCAACAACTTATCACTGCCCAAATTAAACTCCAATCTCATCAAGTGGCAGCGTGACATTTATTTTGAACCCAATCATTTATGTGTTTTATTTGAATGCTATTGATTAATTGCTAACTTAATAATAAATACTAATGGGAAAACATGTTTTTGATTAAAATTTTTGAAAATAAATTTTTAAAAAATATAAATAAAATTCTGTAAAAGATTGAAAACAATAATATAAAATGGTTGTTTGATTTGTTTTCACTAAAATTATTTTGTAAAATTAAAAGAAATTGAAAACAATATTTTTTTAAGTTAATGAATTGGCGTTCAATTCCATACAAAATACAATATTGAAACAACGACTTTAGTTCGAATCTATATAAATAATAAAAAAATTATTTATTTCATTTACTATTATAGTATAAAAAATATTTTTTTGACAAACATAATTTTTAATCCCAATTCTATTTAGAGGACAGGGAAAGGAAGGGATGCCTCTAGTCGGCTAGTCCTAGTGCCTAGTGGGTGTACTTGCTCAAAAAATATTTTTTTTTTGTTTTTTCCCGATTTTTAGGGCTTGCCATAATTAATCCACTGCCTTCAAATTTATTTAATTTTCTATTTAAATATAATTAATATCTATATTTTTGTGTTTTTATTTTGTTTCTCTATAATACAACTATGAAAAATAATTTGATATATAAATTGTAAATTACAAGCATGTTAATTTCAGAGTTCAAATTTTAAGATTTAAAATTATAAATAAATAGATTGTATAAAATAAAATTTACATAATAAACAATACCTCTATAATTATCCTGAAAAAGTTTAAAAATATATCCACAACGAACAAAAAGTAATTATTTGATGCACAATCAGTGAAATTTTTTTATTCACACGCACATTCTAAACACTAAACTTTAAATCACAAATTTTAAACACTAAACTTTAAATCAAAAAGTCTATTCCAAACCTTATAACCTAACCACAAACACCAAAATCACAATCCTAACTTTTTAGACCTTCAACACTCTACACTTATATTTTTCTTCTACCGTCAATACGGAGATAATTAATAAACAAAACTCGTTTAGCGTTGATAAAATTTTATTTATTGGATTTGTTAAAAAGAAAATATATCACAATGACAGCATAGTAAAATTTAGTTCCAAATAATTTTATATTTTATCAACCAAATAATGTAATCTTACATTCCTACCAAATAAATCAAACAAAATAATCTAATGTTCTTAGTAATATATCAGATAATGTTATATTTCGTAATCCAATAATAATCTTACATTCTAAAAATCGTATTTCTAATAATAATTTTATATTTCGTAATTCAAACGTACCCTTATAAAAAAAATTTCTACCGTCAATACGCAGATAATCCATAAACAAAACCCGTTTAGCGTTGATAAACTTTCATTTATTGGATTTGAAAAGAAAGGGAAAGGAAGTGGGGTCGGGACCCAAGATGTCTGCGTGGTTTCCCGTAGCAGCATGTGCGCATGTTAGCGTAGGGCGGAGGGGAATAATACAGATCTGGCGGGAGCAGAGCAACTGGACCAATGGCAAAGCGCCATCTGTAAGACATCCTACAACCCGCGGATTACCACGAGGGATGCTCCATCCTTTTAGTAATGACATACAAACAGAAGAGCTCACAATTATTTATTTTCCGCTCTTTTGTTACAAGTCACTCTTATGTGCTGCTGCTGCTAACTGCTAAGCTATATAATACACTAATCATTGCTTTGGTTTTCTCAACTCTTTTGGGTTTTGCAACTTGTTGCCTGTTGGGGTCAACCTGTTTTTTTTAATCAATTTCGAATTAAGAAAATAATATTTTATAAATTAGATGTAAATTAAAATGCAATAATTAATATACTATGAAATTTTATAAATTTTGAGCATTCAAGCATAATTTTTTCTTTTTCTTTAAAAATACATCATTTTTGTATGCATAAAGTAAAGCTTTGTGAAGCGAGGAGCACTTCAACTGTGGGCCTTTCACCCCAACCACATCTTCCATTAAGTCCACTAAACATAAAACTATATAATAAATAAGTAGAGGAAGAATAAAAGTTAATTTTTTCGTAAATAAAAAATATTTAATGAATGAATAAGATGAAATTATGTGTCATGCGATAAAAAATTGAAAAATATAAATTAAAAATACCTAACAACGAAGCACGTAGCAAAATAAAAATTTGTTATAAGGAAAATACTTCGATACACAAAGTTTACACAAATTTTTTAATTTTAGAGGTGTAGAATTTAAAGTTTATTGTTAGAGTTTAAAGTTTAAGTTTTAGGGTGTTAGGCTAAGAATTCAGGTTTTTGATTTTATAACTTAAATATAAATATTAAAAAAATAATATTTAAATTAAACTATTGTATTTAATCCTTCAATATTTATGTGATTTTGAAATAAATTAAGCTCCACCTTTTTATGCCAACATAAACAAATAATAATCATTAAAATATTTTTTTAATAATTAATGGGAATTAGTTGAGTTGTTCCTTTGGTTAACTACTAACCGTGTTGTTTACTTATTTAACCACCTCTCTCTCTCTCTCTCTCCCACTCTCTACAAACTCGTAACTGAAGAAAAAAGAACAGCTTAAATTTCGTTCTCCTTTGTTTCCTGCTATTAAAGTCAAAGTGAAATTGCAAGCTTCAGAGAACTTGAGAGCAATCAAAAATGGAGGAGCAGACTGTAGAAGAAGGTTTCGATGGCTTTGACGAATACTGATTTTCGATTCCTCCTTTTTGTTCGTTATTTTGATTTGAAAACAAGAGAGAGAGAGAGATAAAGTGAAGAGTTAAAAGCAATGGAGTCTCGAATGGAGCATTACGAGATCATGGAACAGATCGGCCGTGGCGCTTTCGGCGCTGCCATTCTCGTTCACCACAAATCCGAGAATAAGAAGTAATTTTCCAATTTCTTAATTGATTGTTTTTTTAATAATGTGTGTGTGTGTGTTTAAATTTTTGGTATTTCCTTCTATGGTTTCCAGTTATGTATTGAAGAAGATTAGATTGGCGCGGCAAACGGAGCGTTGCAGGAGATCGGCACATCAAGAAGTTAGTTTAATTTGTTTAACTAATTTAATCTGTAATACTAGACAGTTTAAGTTTTCCGATTTATAATTTTTCTTGAATTTTGTGGAATGTAGATGGCACTCATAGCGCGAGTTCAGCATCCTTACATTGTTGAATTTAAGGAAGCATGGGTTGAGAAAGTAAGATGCGATCGTACGATACTACTTTTTATTGTTGTTGGAATCTTGAATCAAAACCCACTATTACTAATAGCTTGTTGGGTACTTGACTGCCTTTTTATGCAGGGTTGCTATGTTTGCATTGTTACGGGTTACTGTGAAGGTGGAGATATGTGAGTTTCCACTTTCCAAGCTTGCATGTTGAAACTTTAGTTCAGAACCTTTTGTTCTTCAATATCTGCGATTTTTTAATTGTGTCAATATTGTTTCTTTTGTTATTCTTTACTAACAGAGCTGAATTGATGAAAAAATCAAATGGGATCTATTTCCCCGAGGAGGTAATCTAATTGTCTCTGCTAATTTTACATTTTACAAGTTAGTTTCTTCTTGATTTATGCCTTGCAAGTTGACACACACGTTGTGCAGAAACTCTGCAAGTGGTTTGCGCAGCTTCTTCTGGCTGTTGAATATCTGCATTCCAATTTTGTTCTGCATCGCGACCTAAAGGTATGTTTGTAAATTTAGACTAGTATTTATAGTAGTATCTTAATGATTCACGGGTTGACTTTGGGACTATCTTGTCAGTGTTCCAATATTTTTCTTACCAAAGATCAAGATGTCCGCCTTGGTGAGTTCGTCTTTTCCTTTTTCTTCTCGTTTTTTTAGATGTCCTCCCTACCTGATTGCATGTCGTTATCCTAAACTTCATTTATGGTCTGAACTGGTTCAGGTGATTTTGGACTTGCCAAAACTCTGAAGGCAGATGATTTGGCTTCCTCGGTATGTACCATGTAACGAAATACATATTTTACATGCCTTTCGTCTTTAATCTTCTTCAAAACCATCTCCAAAGACGGAAAAAGATTTTTGGGTCCTTTTCTTCCACGTTAAGCTTATGCTACTAAACTCAAAATAGAGCTTTGTTAATATTTGTGTACTGTTTGCTGATGCTTCAAGTTCCCTTGTACATTTTATGGTAAAAGTCTGGCATTGAAGCTCGGTACTAATAAACTATCTGATTCATAAAATGCTCCACTTGTTTAGGAATTGATACAGTGGAAAATTAATATAAGTTGTTAATATGATATGATGTGCTACAGCTTGGAGTTAAACATGGTAATAATTTTAATGTTAGCTGCCGAGAACAAATTGTTATTAATAGTCAAGTGAAAAGTAAGAATCAGATCAGCCAAATTAACATAGATAATCACTTTTTTCTTCAAGGAAAGAATTAAGAGAGAAAAAGAATAATTTGTTTGTTCTGGGATTGATGTCTCGGTTGCTGAGAAATTGAGAAAATATACATTTATGCAACTTCCGGTTACTAGTCACAGACTCACAGCTTATATTTAACAGCATGGGAGATGTATTTTTGAAGGCCATGAATTATTAGTTTTACATAAAAGGAGTTAAAAGTTGCAAAAGGATATGCCATATCAGTCAAAAATGTCCGAAGACTAACAGTATCTAGTAGGTTAGAGTTGTACTTCTCATTTCTCAATCCCCAATCCTAGTACTTGGTACATTTGGACAAAGCCAGTTGGGAGTAGGGAGTTGAAATGTGCATCAGAAACCTCCAACGGTGGGGATAATGTCAAACAACCACAAGTATAAGACTAGGTGTTCTCAAAATCTTTTATTGACGACCAACTATACTTGCATCTTTTTTAGTGAAGACAAAGTTTATATACCTTTGATGTCATCTTTTTTTTCTTCATTTGTGTATTTGTACTTCCTTGTTTAAGAATGTGCTAGTTATTTGTAGCTTCATTGTAAGTTAATAGTTGTTTTATACACGGCTCAGGTGGTTGGAACTCCCTATTACATGTGTCCTGAACTGCTTGCAGATATTCCTTATGGTTTCAAGTCTGATATCTGGTCTCTGGGTATGTCTTCTCCTAAATACATATTTGACATGGATAAACCATCCCCCCTGATAAACTGCTTCTTGTACAACAGGGTGCTGTATGTATGAGATGGCTGCTCATCGCCCTGCTTTTAAAGCTTTTGTAAGAGTTCTCGCATTTCTTTTGGTCGAATTTGTTTCTTGTATCCTGGAATGAGCTTACAATAACCCTTCATTAGATCCATTTTTGGCAATTAGCGTGTATTTCATTTGATATTATATCAAAACAAGGAAAGTGTAAGATTTCTAGGTTTTCCCCCTTTCTTTTATCTTCCTGTGGAAGAGTCACCATTACCAAATGTAGCAAAACTTTGTATCTGTTGTTTATCTTAATTAGGAACGAGTAGCATCCCTTTTCTAGGTTCATAACAGTTCCATGAATTATGTGCTCCTCTCTTTCAAACAGTGTTTTCAAAGTGCTTATGTTTGTCTACTTGACTGGTTTATTTCATGTCCTTTGAGAGGTTTTCTACAATCGATAATTTTAGGCTTTCCACTGGCCATGTAAATTATACAATTTGATTCAACTAACTTCTATCAAACTTCCTGTTCTAGGACATGGCGGGGTTGATAAGCAAGATAAACCGTTCCTCTATTGGCTCTTTGCCTTCTTGTTACTCTCCATCCTTGTAAGTCTTATGTGCATTTTTGAGCTACCTGTTGTTTGTTTGCACGATGACCGAGTAGTTCACATGATTTTTTATGCTCTGCTTATGCTTTTATATCCTTGATGCGTTTTTTCTTTTGCTTTTAATTATTCTTTCATCTACTATGTATGGACACATTAAACACGATTATTGCTTTATCCTCTGTCAAGTGTCAAGTAATCAACTTCTCAGTACATGATGGTTAATTTGTTTAACATTACACATACAGGAAAACACTTATCAAGGGCATGCTAAGAAAGAATCCAGAGCATCGACCAAGTGTAAGAGTTTCTTTTGGCACAACTCTAAGAATTCTACACCTGCAAGACTTCGAAGTGACAATTTTAATTTTCATCTTGATTAGGCATCAGAACTTTTGAAGCACCCTTATTTGCAGCCATATGTTGATCAGTATCGTCCATGCTTCAACTACCCTTCAACAAATTGCTCCTTGAATAAGAATATTTCCCCTGGTCGTGAATCTCGTGATAATAGGAAAAATATGGCTGAAAGTCAGAATAGTAATAGCTCATGTAGTGATAAAGATAGTTTGCTTTCAAGTGACAGAAACACTGCCACAATGGTTTCAAATAGCAATAGCAAGGCCACTGACACAGATTCAATTTCTAATGATGAAGAAGGAAGCACGGAGCGGCACCTGCCAAGTGAAGAAGAGAATGGCCCCATTGTTTTCACAGGCAAAGTTGATGAAAAAGGAATGACGAAACCGTCTTATGCGGAACAGGGATCAAACGTTCAATCAAAGCAACCAAAAATCATCAAAAGTATAATGATGGCTTTGAAAGAAGGGAAAATAAGAGGGAATGGTTCCCCAATGAGAGGCAGCCGTACAAAAGCTGCAGGTGGATTGACTCAAAGAAATAACGTTGAAGCATCACCCAAAGTTCTCAAACCCCCTGCTCCCACTCCAGGTTTAAAGCCTAATGCAGATACACCAACAGCGGCTTCAGCAAGATCACCATCAGACTCCACAAAAAGGATACCAGGATCACACCATATGAAGCACCAGGTAAGACTGCCACCAAGTGATTCAATTTTAATTTCATTTGTAATCAATACCCTCTCTTATTTTGTAAGATTCTTCTATCCAGTTACCTTTAATTGAATCCTCTCCAAAGGCCAAATCTCGACATGAGGGGATTCCTCATCCTGCATCTGGAAAGCATGTCGCTGAAGATGTACCACCTTCCAAGCAAATGCAAAGAACTCTTTCCAATAATGCAAGAAGATCATCTATTACTGGAAGAATGAAGCATGCTGAAGGTGATGTTTCAAATGTGACAAGTAACATACCAAAGTTAGGATCTCCTGAGATAAACCAGGAACGTGAGGTTATTCCTCGTCAACTGCCCAATGGTTGCCTTATGAATGCTTCTAGGGTGGTAAAACCCGAGATAGCTCTAACGGCAGGTGCCAAGGGGGTGCAAACAGATGGAAGCAATTCTGCCTCATCTTCAATCTCGATTCAACCATTTGAGATGTGTGATGATGCAACAACCTCTTTCATCGACATGACAGAAGATGGGCATGATCACGAGAAATGCACCCACACAAAGAGCTTGGAATCACATCCACCATACAGCTCACCTGCTCTGAAATCAGACACGCCTGAGGTTCTTTTGAGGGAAAACCACGAGTTTGATCATAAATTAATCATGTGTTCGAGTGAAGAGCCTGGTCAAACCAAGGATCTTCATTTTACCTCTGTTGATTCAAAAATGAGTCAGAGTGCCCCTATGGATCTTCCGGTCCCAGTTTCTGAAGAAACATCTGTTCGTAAAGATGATTCTGCTGTAAGCTGGACAGTTAGTAGGGAAGATGCTCCACTAGTCCAGACAAATAGTACCGATGATGCTCCTTTAAGCGAAATAAATAATAGGGATGATATCCATATAAGTGACCCCAGTTGCAGGGATGTCATCCCAATAAGGAGGCCAAGTAGCAGTGATGATGCCCCCATAAGAAGGGATAATGCCCTTATTTGCAGGGCAAGTGGACCAACTAGTGGTGAAGATTGCCCCATTCTGAGACCTAGTATAGAGGATGAATCTCTGGCAAACAGACCGAGTAGCAGAGCTGATATGATGCTCCATTCAAATCTCTCTTCTGCATCCAGCAGTGATGACAAGTTCACCGTCATGGAACTTCTTTCATCAGTTGCAGGAAACATGCCGTGCCATGTCACACCAAGCCAGGAGAATTCACTGCCAGGGAAAAGAACAAATGAGCCTAGCCCAACCATTGAAAAACCAGCAGCCACCTCTTGTCATCCTGTTCTTGATGATGTTATACATGTCATAAGACATAGTAGCTTCCGTGTTGGAAGTGAGCAACCGGTGATGGAAAAAACAGAAATGGGTGTGGATGTTGGGAATCTCATAAATGTTGTGAGGGATGAATTGGACGTGAGAAACATGACTAGTCCAGTGAACCTTACGTCATCAAGTTGCTCTGAAGCTTTAAGTTCAAAATCAAATGTTTCAGATTATGCCGTTGCTAAAGAAACAGATGTTAGAAACTCCATTTCCCCGTCTCCAGAGATTGGGAAGGCCAGCTTTTCGGCAAAGGGAGAGGAAACACCAGAAAAAGAAACATTGGATGTCAAGTCTGATAAGCAAAGGGCAGAGGCACTTGAAGGACTTCTAGAATTGTCTGCAGAGTTACTGCAACATAATAGATTGGAAGAGCTGTCAGTTGTTTTGAAGCCTTTTGGAAAAGACATGGTGTCCCCTAGGGAGACAGCTATATGGTTAGCCAAGAGTATGAAAGGAATGATGATCGAGGACAGTCCACGGAATTCATGAATTACTGTTTCTTTCTTCTTTCAAATATTCAAGGCTGCCGGGTTTGATCCTGTCGACCGGAACCGAAAGTTCAGTACTATACCAACAAACCTCATAGCTGTTGGTTAGAGTTCATGAATTATTATTTCTGGGGTAAGCTTAGTTTGTTACCCCCCCCCCCCCCTGTTTATTCACATTGGTGTTGTAAGTGTTGGCTTATTAATTAACCATTCTTATGTCGTTTTACTCCCATATGAACTTTTAAAAGAAGAAGAAAGCAAATATTGTTTTTTCACTTCAGTTGTGTAATTCTTTCGGTGCATCTTGTTCTTGTAAACAAATGTCTCTCTACTAATTCAATGGTCCAAGTAAAGGAAGCAATCGAGGACATAGCCAGAATTTGGAGTTGGGGGGCAAACTATAAATGTTTGAAAGTGGGGGACAAATTCATAAATAAATCAATTTTTAAAAAAATTTAAATAAGGGGACAAAGGTGAAAAAAAATTCTTCAGGTCCCTGGAAACAATACGAATGAAAAAGAGGCTTAAGGTTATAAATGACAGTGAACCTAAACCTCCTCCAATACATATTTTCCTAGATAATTTACTTTCAAATCAAAACCTGAACTACTATTGGCTTATATGTGGTAAAAACGTGAAGACCGAAACAGTTCGGCTGGGTAGAAACCAGTTACGTTTGCAATATATGAATAAAATTTTAAAGACTAAATTGAAAAAGTTACCAACTCCAGCGATACTTCATCCCTTTTAAAAAAAAAGTTGTTTGGCAAAAAATAAATAATTAAAACAAATACTTAAAAAGGGCTTTAGATATGATAAAAATAATTAAGTCAAACCTAAAATCTAGCCCATCATGAATAAACCAAACCAAACAACACTTATCAAAGTGGCGCCCCAATAATAGAAGTGACGGATAGAACTTGGGGTGGTCAGTTAGGCGCGCCGAATAAATCTGGGTTCAGAATCGAAACTCATTTTCTTTTTTATCAGGTTAAATTAGAGAAAAATATTGAATTATTATTTTATGTAGGAAAATGGAGTTCATTTGAAATTATTTAGGATACAAGGTTGTTTTTCGGAAAAATTAGGCTGTGAGGAAGATTTTATATTAAAATTAAATTTATATTTATGTTAACATGTGTCTATAGCATGTGAACATACATTCTTACTTTTTAAATATAATTTATATTTTTATTTTTTATTTTAACCTTAATTTTTTTGACGTTTTTAATCTCTTCTTCTCATTTGTTTCATAGTTTAATCCTCATTGTCGATCAAAATTTATTGAACTAAAATAAAGTCAATATTAACTATCGACGATTTTCTCTTGTTTTTTTCTTCTCTAATGACGATTTTATCTAATTTTAGTGCAAAGTATTTCTCACATATTCCGAAATAATTTCAAATAAACATTATTTCCCTAAATAAAAAAGCAATTCAGTATTTCCACCCTGAATTTGTATATTTATGTAATTATTTGTAATTGTAAATTATCAAAATACCCAAAAAAAACCCACTTCTTTTTAACCGTTATGGGCTAGCATGTCGAGGTTAAGACTTAAGAAATACTTCATCGTCAGAAAATGATTAAATTTTAATTTAAGGTAAATTACACCACATACCAATCCAGTGGCGGATCCAGAAATATTTTTCAGGGTAGGCACAAACTAAATTTTTTTTTAGGGTGGACACAATAATAAAAGTTTCAAAATTTCAGGGTGGGCACAAGTCATAAAAATTAAGGACTAATTCATAAAATTTTAAAAAATTAAAGGCAAATGTGTGAACTTTAAAAATTTCAGGGTGGGCACGGGCCCACCCAAGGTAAGCCTTGCATCCGCCACTGTACCAATCAATTATAGTCATTAACTCGAAAATATCATCGTACGTTAAAAAAGTTTAGCACTAACATTGAACTTTAGTTTCTCACTCGAAAATACAATTCCACCGTTAACTTTTAACACTTTCGTTAAGTTAAAATAACGTCGTTTTGGTGTGGCTGTTTTGAAGCCTGATTTAGGCCAAAACGACATTGTTTTGCTGTAAGAAAAATATTAAAAGCATCTGCTTGGAAGGGTTTGAACCCAAGAACTTCAAATAAAAAAACTAAACCTTAACCACTAAATCAACTTGAAATTATATAATATATTACCACAAATATTATTTATCTCAAAATATTTGAGAGTAATTTAAATTATTTTATGAAATAAATAATACTACAAATATATTAATGTATAAAAATATAAAATATATTATTTTTTATATATTATGAATAATATAAATATTTTTATAAAAATCCAAAATGTTTATTAAAAATAATATATAAAACGACCTATAAACCCTAAAATATTATCCCAACCCTCAAAATTAAACCCTAAACCTTAGAGTTTAAAATTTAAGATTTAAGAGTTTTTATATATTAATACTATGAATATTTTGAGTTTTTCAAAATATTTTATTTATATTATAAATAATATATAAAAACATAAAATAATACATTTTTATTTAAATTATATAAACTAATTCATCTAGTTCAACTAAATTATTTTATGAAAAAAATAATACTTTAAATACTATTAATATATAAATAATATAAAATATATTATTTATATATATATTAATAAAAATATATTATTTTTATGTTTTTATATATTATTTATAAATATTCACTAAAATAATAGTATATTTAATTTATAAATAATATAAAAACCTAAACTTCAAATCATAAGATTTTGATTTAAGGTTTGGATTTTGTAGTTTAAGGTTTAGGATTTAGAGTTTAGAGTTTTTATATATTATTTTATGAATATTTTAAAGTATTTTTTAAATAATATATTTATATTATAAATATTATATAAAAATAAAAACAATACACTTTTATTTATATCTATTGATATATATATATAATATTTTATATTATTTATATATTAATATTATTTATAGTATTATTTATTTCATAAAATAATTTTATTAATTTGAGATATATAATATTTGTAGTAAAATATTAGATAATTTCAAGTTAGTTTAGTAGTTAAGGTTGAGCTTTTTTGTTTGAAGATTTTAGGTTCAAACCCCTCCAACTACATAATTTCAATATTTTTCCGCGATCAAAACGATGTCATCTTGGGCTAATTAGGTTTGAAAACAGCCGCATCAAAACGATAAGTTTAATTTAACCCAAAACGACGTTAGTTTGACTTAACAAATGTGTTAAGAGTTAACGGTAGATTGATATTTTCTAGTCACAAATTAAAATTCAATGTTAATTGTGAACTTTTTTTAAGTTTAATGACATTTTCGAGTCAGCGACCATAATTAAGTAATATGCAAGCACTTTAATTTATTACGTAATTATAAATTTAAAAGGAAATGTATAAATTTTAAAAATTAATTTTATGATTTTATTAATAAATTAAATTTATTGCAACTCCGTCCCTCCCTATCTATATCCGAACCAAAATTCCCTCCTTTCCCTTCACCCAGCCTCAGTCCCTTTTTAATAATATAAATTTCCCTCATTTTCTTCTTGTTTTCTATCTCCCGCTTTTTTAATTTTCCTTCTTTCCAAACATCAGATCTATCCTCAATTTCCCACCAAAAAAGAAAAGAAGAAAGATTTCGAACAAAAAAAGGAAAGCAAGAAAGAGTCTGTTTTTTTCTTTCTTTCAGAATTCCTTTACCTTCCTCATTTTATCTTTTCCCGAAACGTCTCTCGAAAAAAAAGCCAAATTTCTTTAATTTTTCTTTTGCTTTTATTTTGATTTTAAGTTTACATGTGATGTCGGGATCTCAAGCTTCGGAACAGTTAAAGCAATCCATTCAACAGCAACAGCAGGAGCATCCGCAGCAAATTCAGCACCCACCGAAACGACAACTACCTTTCTCTACGAAGCCGCCGTTTATGGCTTCCGGAGGTGACTATCACCGCTTTGCGTCAACTGAACCTCGCTGCAGCGCCGATCAAGAACCCGAAGCCGTAGTCGTTAAGTTGCCCGTAGGTCACTTTTCCCTCCGTTTCAATTTTATAATTTAATGGTTTTATTTGTGTTGTTGACCACGAGAGTGATCTGCTTTAGCTGTGATCTGGAGATGGACTATTATGAATTTTGATCTCTAGAATCTGGAATTATAATTCATGTGTGAAATTTTGTAGTTGAAACTTGAAACTTTAGATTGGTTTTCTCTTGATTGGGGTTCTGTTTGTGTGTTTTTTTGGGTGAATTTTGGCGGGTTTTGTGAAACTGGTTTATTATTGGGATAATTATTTCCATATTCGGTATTAGGTTTGATTCGACAAGTTTTATTAATCCATAAACAAAACAGATAAATAAAGTCGGGAAATTTAATTTATTAAGAATCGAAGAAGAAAAACAAATTCAGAGACTGAACTAGAGAACAAAACAAAAAGGCCAAAACAAACTCAAACATGGAATTACAATGCTACAAGAAATAAATAGATAGGTAGTTTGGAACGTATTAAAGTATTAACAATTGGATGATAGAAACTGTCTAGAATCTACTGCACTAGGTTGAAAGATACCCTTTTTCATATCCCATCTTCACATTTTCTCCGATCTCTTATATGGAAGAATGCTTTAAGGTTCAAGTTTGATTTGAAAAATGTTAGAAAATGCAAACGTTCAAGGTGCATGGTTCAACTTCTTGCAAATGAACTTTTATATATTTTTTCACCCAACATGCTTTTATCATGCAATATAATTCAATTCTTGAATGGAGCCTGAAGTTTCTTCTTGACTAATTTTGTGGCCAAATATTATTAGTTCATGTTTCTGATTGCAACTTGAAAAAAATTCTGCGGTATCAGTTAAAGAGGAAGAATGATGTAGCAGATCGAGAAGTTGAGTCTGGTGAGTGGGTAATGCCTCAAGGGTACACTGAAGTGGCTAGCACTCCCCTCCAGACACCTGTATCAGGAACAAGGGGAAAGGCTCAAAAAACATCAAGGCTAGCAAAAAGTAGTAAACTGGGCCCTCAAACTCCTGCTTCAAATTTTGGTTAGTAGTATTTTTATTCTACTTATAAAGATAAGGCCATGTGTATGATTCTTTTGTGTACTTACTTAGTGAGAAGTCATTGTAGATCCTCGGGATACTGGAAAAATCATCTTTTGAACTAGTTCTAGTGAAACTAAAGGAATAAATGATATAGATAATGATGAAACTTCTAAAATTTTGCAGGTTCTGTTGGCAATAATCTCACTCCTGCTGGTCCCTGTCGATATGACAGCTCCTTAGGTAGTTTAATTTTTTTTTTACCTTATGTATTTTGTTTGGTGTTAATTTTCAAAGTATTCGAAAAGAAGTTTGCCGATTATTAAGTGAATGTTAAGACTGACATAATGTCATTTGAATTTAACTCAGGGTTATTGACAAAGAAGTTCATCAATTTGATTAAGCAAGCTGAAGATGGCATTCTTGATTTAAATAAAGCTGCTGATACCTTGGATGTAACTGTCATTTTTTTGTTAAACAATCAGATGATACAATTTCATTTCTTGATGGTTTCCTGTTCCCGCAGGTGCAAAAGAGGAGGATATATGACATAACCAATGTCCTTGAAGGAGTTGGTCTCATAGAAAAGAAACTCAAGAACAGAATTCAGTGGAAGTATGACCTATATCTTCTTCTTTTCTCTAAAATTTGTCGGCATTGATAGGTTTCCTACTTAAGAAAACACTCGATCTTTTAATTAATATCAGGGGGCTTGATGTCTCAAGGCCAGGGGAGGATGATGAGAATGTTGCAACTTTGCAGGTATTATTCATGAAATTGTAGATGAATTGTTAGTTGAAATGCAGATTCTTTGTTAGATTATGTGTTAGCATTTTTATTTGCTACAAGATTAATTTAATGTTACCTGTCTTTTTCTTCTTTGGGACATGCGTATGTGCAGTAGTTCACTTTTTTGCTGCTGGTTTATTTTATTGCATTTTTTACCGTGTTAAATCCAACATGTCTTTTACTTCCATCTCAAACGATGAAAGTGCCTCTTCAGTTGAAATTTGAGAAGACCATATCAGTAATTTATAGTTAAACCAATATGCAATGTAAGTATATAACTATGACGATCTTCTTTGCAGCTTTAATTTCGGACCCAGACTTCTATTAAGAACAATGACATCTTTATCACTACTCATTTCCGTTTGTACCTTTTTCTTTGCCTTGTCTTTCTTGGCAACTCTTTTCCTTTTTATTTTTTTGAAAGTTATAGTGGATGTTATTCAAATGTTTTAGCACATATGATAAAGCTTAGTTGAATCATCTTCAGTTAATTTTTATTACAAGAAAGTACAATGCATTGAAATGATGGTTGTTTTTCATCAGCTAAATTTGTAATGAAAATTGAAAACTTCATAATGGTAACATTCTTGCAGGCAGAGGTTGAGGACCTTTCTATTGAGGAACATAGATTAGATGAACGAATAAGGTTAAGCTGCTATGCCACTGCTATTGTATCTCAGTTAAATTGATTTCATTCTGGATTGCTTCTGAGATTTCTATATTGTTCAGAGAAATGCAAGGTAGATTGAGGGACCTCAGTGACAGTGAAAATAATCAAAAGTAAATCATCACTTACCCACTCAATATTGTATTACTTTTACACCTTTTCACGATTTCATCAGAGCAACTGAACTCATTTTTTTTCTTTTTTCCAGGTGGCTTTTTGTCACCGAGGAAGATATCAAGAGCTTACCCTGCTTCCAGGTTTATTCATTGCTCAAATAATTTATTAATGTTTTGACTTTTGAGTCGGTAAATTTAAGGTCACCTGGCATTGCTGATACTAGGGATGCATTTTACTTTCGGCTTGTAACTAAATGTTTCATTTCCTTTGTTTAGAATGAAACACTGATAGCTATTAAAGCTCCACATGGAACAACTCTAGAAGTCCCCGATCCTGATGAGGTAATCTCAAAGGCTTGAAGAATGAATTAACATGTGGTTTATGTTTTTACGTTCAATCACAATTGCAACCTTTTCTTTTTATCAGGCTGTTGACTCTCCCCAAAGGAGATACAGAATTGTGCTCAGAAGCTCAATGGGTCCTATAGATGTTTATCTTGTCAGGTACCGTTGCTTCTTGTTGCTTAAAAGTTTTCCTTGCGCATGCCAAAACCTTTATGCTAAGGATCATTTTCCGTATGGACACTATAGTAGTCAACTTTCCTGATGATTTCCCTCTTTTTCTCTGCTATCCCAGTCAATTTGAGGAAAAGTTTGAAGAGATACAAGGTGTAGATCCACCTCAAAACATTCCATCGACTTCAGGTTCGAATGACAACCCAGCAGCGACGATGGTAATGGAGGAGAGCAGAGGGAAGGAGATTGAAATGCTGGGCCAAGATACAAACAGAATCTGCTCAGATCTTAATGCCTCACAAGACTTTGTGAATGGGATCTTGAAGATCGTTCCCTCGGATGTTGATGTAAGTTGAAAACAATATTTGATTGATCATTTCAAAATTACTCATATGACGGTTATTTAACCCGTATGCTCGTTTGATAAATCGTTAATGACTGGTTATTTCTAATTTCTTTTGCAGAGTGATGCCGATTATTGGCTTTTATCAGATCCTAGTGTTAGCATAACTGACATGTGGCAGACTGAACGTATCCTCTACTGAGATTTGATTAATATTTATTCTCTTGCTCGTTATTTTGCATTCCATGACTCTCTAACTAAAGCTTTGGTTGAATGGAATGAGTTCGATACAGTTCGTGAAGACTATGGTATGGCTGCTGTTAGCACACCACATCCCCAAACACCTCCACCAAATGCAACCGAAGTGCCTTCGGATAATCCTACCAGGAGGTGAAAGACATTTTTTCGAATGTGCAAAACAGAATATTACTTGGCTTGCATTAGAGCGTCTTGTTTAGATTGCTCGGCATCGATAGGGTCATATAGACATTATATGGTGGGAAACAAAAATGATCTGGTGAACCTTGTTCTTACTGTAGGGAGCGAAATCTTTGATGAAATAAAGATGTAACTTGTATATTTATGTTCAGTGCATGACAAGGCTGTTTTTGTGAAGCAACCTACCAGAACTATGCAGGGGCTGAACTTGGCTGCAGTGCACTTAATGACACGATACGCTGATACCGATATCGTCTTGAAGAGGGAGGCGTCGAGCTTGAGTGATTCCTTGAATTTGCTGGAAGCATTCGAGCTAGGATCGGCTTGCTTTCCACCGAGATTGAAATATGATTGAAATTAAAGGATTCAGTCGATCATTAGCAGAACTTGTATATCAAGGAGAGTAATAGAGGAACCCGAATACTATGATTGTGAACCTTCGTTTTTCTTCTAATGCATGTGTTTAAAACGTATTTAAATATGGGCACGAGATATATAATACAACTACCTGTTTATATGTTCAAAGAAATATATAGAGATGATCAATAACCCAAACCATACGGGTTTTTGCTCAACCTGATTTTATAAGGTTGGTTTTTTTAAAAAGAAAATTCAGGTTTTTGTCGGGTTTGGGCTAGATTTTTTTTAGGGTGAGGTCGGGCTAGGTTGGGTTCAGGTTTAAAGTAAAAACACCGACCCAAAGTAATAGTTTAATTTTATTTTAAATTTTAGGTATTATTGTTATAATGCCCATCTCTTTATATAGATTTTCCATTATCTCTCTATTTATTTCAGTCTTATAAAAATGGAATAATTATGACAATACTTCCTCACTATTTGTGTTTTTTAATTAACTCCCTAATTTATTGAATAAAATAAAAAAATATATATTTTTGCATTTATGTTGGGTCGAGCTTTGATTTTTTACTCTAAAATTCAGGTCGGTAAAGTATCGTAAAATGTCGTTCGGGTCTGGTAGAGATGTTAAATATTCGGATTGGGTGCGGATTGACCAAAAATCGACCCATGACCATCCATATTTATATATAAACCCATGAAGGTATATTTGTGTGAGTAAATATTTGATGCTATAAAAAAATTACACATGCATGCGTATTTAAATTTTATAATATGGAATATAAAATTTGAAATTGTAACCTTAAATTTTAAAGTTTAAATTCTAACATCAAATTTTAAAATTTAAATTCATAAACTATAAATTAAACCTCTAAATCCTAAATTAAATTTACCGAAAAACAAAATTTTTACTATCACTGTATAAAATATTTCTCTATTTGTATATATAATATGTTTTATAATAATTTGAAATACGCTATATAAATATCTGAAAATATTGATAAATTTGAAAATAATAGATAAAGAACGCTCGTCATTTTTACATTCTTTATAATTTTTTAAGTATATCATCGTTTAAAATTTAATATCAAACATCTTTTAAAACTTACATTTATTGAACAATTTAATTATCTTAGTACCTTATTCTAACAAAGATATCATCTAATTATATTTAATAAATTGAAATATAAAACACATTTTATAATTGGAATATTTATTTATTTTATTAAAATAAATTACAACTATCAAAATATTGAAGTCACATCGAAGGGGCGCAAACATTCTAGTTATACATGATTAATTAATGATTAAAGTACAAATACAGAGTAAACGTTATATACCGGTTTAATATGTATGATTTAATCATATGCACTAATATGCATCATTAATTATTTTAATAATTTTTAAAATCATGAGCCATTAATTAGTGGAAATTTTAGACATGTGCGAGATGAATGACCTCACATGACCTCAAGAAAAGAGGGCAAATGAGTTAAATTAAGTGTTGATAAGAAAAACAAAATATTTTAGTTTAATAAATTACAAGAAAAATAAAAAATAATAACTTTAAAATGGCACATAATATTTTTTACTAAGATAAATATATATATATATATTCTAATTATAAATTAAAGGTTCTCGTTTTAATAAACTGCACAGGTTGAACCGGAGTAAAAGAGGGAGAATATTAGATAAAAAAATTAATTAAAAAAATTATATTTTTAATTTACTTAATTGTTTTTACAAGAATTTTATTAAAAGTTAAAATAATAATTATTGTTATGATAAAGTTATAATATTTTTGAACTAAAAAGGGGAAAAAACGTTAAAAAGTGGCCAAAAAGTGTTTCAATATATTTTGTTTTTAAAAGAAAATTACGCTTTAGGTCTCAATTATTTTAAAAATTATTAAAATGAGTAATGATAATATCAATACATATGATTAGCGATACATATTAATACATGATGTTTACTTTAAAATTTTACATTAATTAAAATATTTTATATTCTTGAGTAAAATTGTATAACAAAATCTCAACGAGAATTTATCAGATTATAATTTTAAAATAAGAAACTAACTAGAATTTAAATTCTCAAAAAAAAGATTTACCTAATTACAAATTCCAAATAAGCTAAAAATTTGAAACCAACAAGGAATTTAAAGTCATCAACAGATAGACTTCATTAAGAATATCTTTTTATGAATATTGATAAGCCTTTTACGAATATATTTAAATTTATGATAAGACTTGATTTGGAATATCTTTTATGAATATATTTATAAAAAGATTTCACATAATTCTCTATTTAAATTAACTCAATTACATGAAAAAAATTCCATTGTTTCTCAAATTAAGGCGTGAAAACAAAAAGATTATCATCTTTCCTCAATTAGATTGAGGAGTTTGAATTATTTCAGAAAACTACTAATTCTCAATGCAGCAATCGGATTACAGTATAAATTCAGCAGCTTCAATTTTTCCAGAAACAAACGGTTTCTCAATGCAGCATTCAGAATCGGATTCAACAGTCCCGCTTATTTCATACACGTCGTTGAAAGATTTGATTCCGCCGAAGTCGAAGAATTCAAGCCGTTTTTCATTGTTCAAAGATTTGATTCCGTCGAGATCGAGGAATTCCAATCATTCTTTGAAAAAGCTAACGATTAAATCTTCTTACGAGGTTCCGATTACCAATCTGTTGTTGAAGAAAACGACCTGGATTTATTTGCAACCGGTTGAATCGAATTCGAGAGAAAACAACAATTCCTTTTGCCTGCCTTGGATCGAAGATTGTTTCAGGTTTATTGAAAGGAATTTGATTAACAAGATTGTTGCTGCTCTTGACAAGTTGGTGGACGAAGTTCATGTTGCTTCTAGGTTAGATGGTTGTTAGCTTTTTTAAGCCTTTCTATTTTTTTATTTAATAAAATTGAAAATCCTTAAAATAGCAAGGAAAATCAAGTCTTGTTTTTTTTAATATTATTAATTCAGATAGTTTTTAGAATCAACATAAAATAATTATGTTGGTGAAAGTCGTGTTTTTTTAGATTAAATTAAAATCATATCATCTTTGAATTTTTTTAGTCTATTTTAAGTTTTTATTCGTTTTTAATTTAATTACTCTAGAAGTTTTACGTAACTTAATCATTATATAATATAGAGATTAATTTTAATTTCGAAGCAGAAATATCAATTGCAAGAATAATAAATTGCCCTTAATTACTAGTCACTTGTGTATGTGCATGTTTGTTTAATTGGATGGTTGTATTTTACGTTTTATTCACATAAGTCATACATTTATATATTTGGCATTTTTTAAGGTAAGTATTTTATAATATTAAAAAAAGACGCGGATACGAAGTTTCATTAAAAAATCTCTTTAGACTTTAATGGAGGAAAAAGAGAGCATATGGCTTAAAATTTTATGATTGTAATTTTAATTTTTTTGAATACCCACAATAATCAATAATTATGAAGGAAATTATGAAGTTTAGGTAAATATACCCACTTAATATTTTTTAATTACGTGGAAGGGACAAACATTTAGCAACCCAAAATAAATAATTAATGAAAAAGAAGAAAAGCTTTTCTTTAAAGCTTGTTTTCGAAAGATGACTAAATTTTAGTTTGATTGCCCCTATAATTTGGAGTAATGTATATTTGACGTTGTATTTATTTTATATTTTACATTATACTCGTATTCAAAGTACTATGTACTTATACTATTTTATATTTTTTTATATACTATTTTATATTTTTTATATTATATTTACTCTAAATAATCATGTCATATAGGTTTAATGCTATCATTTTTAAATAACTTGGTTCAAATCTATAACTATAATAATATATAAAACACGGCACATGCAGTGTAGGAGTTCAAATACGTGAGAAATGAAAATATGTTGCCCTAATATACTTGTCTTCTGTTTACTAATCGAACTTGACCCGAAAAAAATCAATTTATTAATAATTTAAAACAAATATGTATTTAGAACCCATACCTCTGTACTCTAAAAAAATGTCACATATAAAAATAAATAATAATTTCATATTGCATAGATTATATAGATTCATTGGCAGAAGTTCGTCAACAAAGTAGCACATATCTGGAGTTTTTAACAGGCTCGGAACCTACTAAAAATGTCAGAAACAAAGCTAGCAAAGTGAGGATAACAAAAGTTGCATAAATGAGCCGGAGATGGGCGGTCGACCTCGAGAACATAGATAGCAGCCATTTCGGTGAGTCCCCGGACTTCGGAGAACTTAATTTCTCGATTGAGATCTCCCCGACACCATGTTCCGACTCTGCTGATGCTTTGGCAGCCAGAAATTCGCCTGCTTTAGGCTTCCTCATTTTGATTCTCCGGTTTGCCGTGCCCTGGAAATTGGACACATGGGGTTCGTTATCTTGCCTCGGCTGCTGACTTCTCCTCTGATAGGCATTCGAAGTGCTCACAATCGTATGTGAGACATCCTGTCTAACTGACAATGGTGCTTCATCGAGCTTGATTATATCATCTTTCAATATCTCAGCAAAGTAATCTTCTCCGGCATCGGAATCCTGGAATTTTAAGCAAAAACATATCAGAATGCTAGGTTTTTAGACAATCAAAAATACGAATTCAGTTCAACTTGCATGAGTAATATGATACCAGCACCATGATAGATTCTTATGAACAAACCTTCTGAGGTGTAGAAGATTCTGTTGGTCCGACATCGTTGGAAAGTTTTTGCTCAGATTCGGATGCGGAATCGAATTGCTCAATAGAATGAGAATCATAACTACTAGTACCCTTCTTCAAATAGGCTTTGTCCAGTTCAGAAGTGCCAGTATGATCAGTAGCACCGTCTGAGGTGCTGTCATGCATAACTGGTGGAGTAGGAGGAGACCGGTTTGATGTGTTATTCAGACGAAACTCGCTATTTTTCCTAAGGCGGCAAACAACTAGGGAATCCTACAAATTCAGAAAGCAAATGACACATGAAAATGTCCTATTAAAAACAACAGAATAGCAATCGAAATAACCTCGGAACTACTGGACCAATCAGCCTACATCTATTCATCAGAAAAAGCAGCAGGAAAACGTATCAGAATCATTTAGTCAAATATTGAGCTCAAATCAGTGAACCGCATCTATTGACACGGTTCGACTACAAACGTGAACCTGCAATATATGTCTCCCTAATTCGAGCCAGGGCAACCATAGTCTCCATATTAATTACCTTTTCTTGTTATTAGATTACTCAAGTAGTCTATCTGCAAGTTTCTAGTTTGAGAAAAAACCGGTAAATTTAAGTACTTGTATGATTGTATCCAACATCTATGTCTAACAAATCGGGACATGGGTACAGAGGTACGGTCTTTCGAATAAAGAAAGAATAGAAACAATTCAACATCTTTTAATATGAAGATAACTCACCTGGGACTTCCCATCCATGCAGTATTCATGCATGATCCATTCCGTTCTTTCCCCTTTTGGTGCACGACCCATGTGGAACACTAGAGTCCTCTTCGTACCAATCACATTAGAACCCGACTTGACATTGCGCTCTTTCCCCGTGGCTTTCCAGTAACCCTGTTCGGTTGCACGTCTACTTTGTGAACCGTTCGGGTACTTTCTCCCACGAGCGCAGAAGAAGAACCACTCATTATCCGACTTTATGACAGATTTGTCTGGGAAAATCAGTCAACCACCCAAGAAAAAAACATTTGTGAATCAATAACAGAACTCTACTTGAACATAAACAATTATCTGCAGCACCAAAAGGACAATCGAGACGCTAATCGCAAAATTGCACAACACAGTCATGTTAGTATCTTAGAAATCCAAATAAGTAATCCAATGAAGACATTTCACCTAAGATTATGTAATTAAGACACCAATCTCCAGGCAAATTAAGGTTCCATTCTTCCTGCTACATCAATGTTATTAGTGTTTTAATTAATTCGAGAAAATTCTGCAAGACAATATAAAACATAACACTATGACAGAGAATACAAGTTTTAAACAGATTCATACATGATGATAACGGCGAGGCATCGATAAATTTCTCGAATTTAACAGCTCGGCTTAAAAACGATAGTCACAGATACCCGAAACAATTCGATTCACCGGTAAACATCTCATGGGAATTCTAAACATGTTAACAGTTTTGCAAAGATTAAACACTAGCTTTGTACCTTGTGGATTCCATCAAACTCATGCACAGCCATAACTTCTAATGGACTACAACTCAAAGCAAAGCTAGGGTAACCCTTGAAAACCACAAAATACAGATTTACACTTTTGCTTCTTTCGCATTCTGTTTTGAAACAAAGTGACAAGTAGTAAAACGACAACCGCCCAAGTATTTCAACATCATCAGCATATATGATAAATCATTATCAACATACAATTTACAAATTGTAAAATAGAGTTAAGGTTGGAAAGAAAAAGAAGGAAACCTGGTAAGTCCCAAGGCTCATATCTACAAATTTCAATCTCGGGAATGACCTCAACACACTTCTCATATCCATCCAGCTTCTTTTTCAAGTAGTAAGAAATCAATTCAACATCAGTTGGAGAAAATCTAAACCCAGGAAACATTGAAGAAGCTTCTATGGACATCTGGGTTTCTCTTGAAACTCCTTCACCTGCCATCACCACCCAACCAATACAAACCTTACCCTTCTTTTCTTCTCTCTTCTTTCTTCTTGTTTGTTGTTGTTATGTTAAAAACATTAATAAAGTCTCTTTTTTTCCCTTCAAAGCCTAGTAATTCCTGTTTAGAACAGTATGGACTTTATTGGGGTTTTAGCTTTAGCTTTTTGGTTTTGGTTAACTTTCGGCTTGGGGGAAAAGAGTTGGAAATGGTGTGTGCTCTGTTTTGCCTTTTTGGGCTTAGGTTCTGTGATATATCAGGGCAAATGAAAGAGATGTCTGATTGTAAACTTGGGGGCGAAGTGATTGACAGTTGGTACGGACCGCGGTCGTCACATGGCATCCCACGTGGTTTTGGACTGTCTCTCTTTACACTCATGCACCATTTTTTTTATTCATAATTCTGATATTGTGTATGAAAAGAAGAAAAAAAAACCGAATTAAGAGGTTACCCCATATCCAAAAGTTAGGATAATAGCAAATAAAGCACTTGATGGGGCCCAATTAGTGATGCCTTAATCAGATTTGGCAACCGAAGACCGAATCTAGTGTTGTACTTGTAACTTGTTGGACGGTAGATTCTTTTTACTGTTTGCCTTGTCACACAATCCTTAACAATTAAGTACTAACTTTCTAAACTTTAATAGAATATTAAAGAAAAACTATCAGAATTCAGACAATAAGCAACATATATCAGTTCAAATGTTCAATGATGGAAATGTGTCCAGAAAAATGCTTATTAGCCTAATAATTCAAGACAAGACTTCGAAAAACAACACCTTTGGGGGCCGACCTGGAGATGACGAGGGGAGAAAAAACAAGAACGTGGAGTATTATACAAGCCATGTGAGTGGTTTTTCTTAATCCAAAATTCAAAGAAAAGTTAATTCAAACTCCCCAACTTATAATCAGTTAATTCAAGCTTTTGAGAAACAACAGAGGATCTTCTCTTATGAGATTTGATTCTGGGTCGATCCATTTTCTGTAAAATTCAAAAACTTTCAGTAAGTTTTTCTTAATCCAAAATTCAAAGAAAAGTTTAAAAAAGTACAAGAATCCCACCTCTGAAATAGGGCTATAAGAGGGATCAGACAAACTCGGCGGCAAAGTGTGAGCCATTTTCGCAACACTGGGAGCTTTTCTCCTCCAATCTTTCTTCTCCAACTCTTCCTTAGCTTCCGGGTCGGGGATTTGATTGATCTCCCACAAAGTGGCTGCAAGTTTTCTAGCGGAAACTGAAGCTTCTTTGGTTTTGGGAAATTCAGCACTTGGGATTGCTAAAGAAGGTGACTTTGCTTTCTTTGGCACCAAAATGGCACGCTTGAATCTGTATTTTCGGATCAAAGACGATGATGAAGATGATGAACAACCACGTTTCCTAATCTTGCATAATCTTTTACCTTTTCCCTCCCCATTCGGTTGTGGTTGCCATGACATTGTAAGTTTTATAATATAAAATTATATCTTTTCTGACAACAATTTCGCCTTAAAGTCAGAAACTTGATGACCCTTTGAAGTGTTTAGAAGCAAAATATACTAAGAATAATGGTAAAGGATCTGCTGGGAATTTTCAGTAAAGAATCAAGATTTGAACTGGAGATCTCTCTTTTTCTAAACAGAAATGGAAAGTTTTTAAAATGAGAGGTAGAGGGGGGAAAGATGGTGAAAGAAACAAATGAGCATGTTTTCTTTGTTAGCAAGTCCCTAACTTATTGCCTTGAATTCATCAAAGAAAAGCAAAGAAAGTGGACAATCAAAGATTCTTCTTCTTCTTCGTAAGGATTTTCTACTGAATAAAAAAATAGAGCAAACAAAACTAACTGGGGAATGTTGCTGAAAGATTTTGAAGAAAGGGAAGATGACGTGGCTTTAAGGGTGTTGTGAAAATCTTGACTTTGACTGTCCCCTCCCTAATCTCATCCGGAATGTTCTTTATTAGTAGTATTATCCTCAATTAATTTGGAACAAAAGTTTGATTTTGTATTTATTATATTCATCTAATCTTAATTTTCGATATCCATGTAATTAATAAAATAATAATATTTGATGCAATGTAATTATGTAATGCAAAATCTTCCTAATATTAAAATTTTAAATTTAACTTTTGTATTTATTTTTGACATTGCGGTTACTACCACCACCACCACGAAATATACTTGCAACCTGAAAGGTGTTCTGTTAGCTTAAATTCGTAACGCGTTAAATTGGATAAAGAATATATATATTTGAAAACCTATTTTACTTCTACCTAAAGGGGAGGGGAGAAATCTAGATGAAAGTAACGCTTTTGAAGGGTCTTGAACCCAGAACCTAAGGCAAAGGGAGTAGAGCAGGTGAGCATACTCTGACTACTAGACTGTCCTCGCTCAAATTTATATTTTTTAGAATGCAATAAGTAATAATAGTGTGAAATATATAAAATGATAAAGAATTTTTTGTTATATTATATTATATTGGTAGTGGAACAATTGGAGGTATCGATTGAAAAAAAAAAAGAATAGCCGGGTTCACGAGATAAATACTAAATAAATCGAGGGGTAATTTGCAAATAATGGAATTAGGGAAAAGTAATAATTGTGGACCCATACATTTCTAACTTGATCAGTCAATCAATGAATAAAAATGGGAAATTTAATGGAAGGAGGAGAGGTAGGGACTAGGGACAGTGGTACGGGTAACGGCTCAAATTGTTTATATTCGTCCAGTATTATCTGAAAATTTCAAATGCTCCAATATATAGTTTTTTCCCTAATAAATATCATCTCAATTTGAAAATGGTTAACATTGTTTTAATATGGTGGGTGAAATTTAAAAAAGAACACTCCCCACCAATTGAAAACAAATGTTAGATGTTTGTCGTTTTATATTTACTTTTTTACTTTTTTGGTAGATCATATAAATTACAGTAGCAATAGTAATTGTCTTTTTATACTATTAGTAGTAACTTTCAATGAATCTGTAAAAAAGACAGGTACATCAGTAATAAATGAAACAATTTGAATGGTTAAAACAAAACAAAACAAAAATTATAATAATTGTGAACATAAATTTTTAATTTTTTTAATGACCTTCATATTTTTTAAACTTTAGTTATATTAATTTGAATCGATTTTTATATATAGTTTTAATGGGTAAACTGGGTGTTGTCTGTATTTTGTGGTACAAACTACAAAGAGAAGCATGACAAGAAGCAAAGGTGGTACATTGTTGTTGTGCTATCTATCTCTTGATTTGACGCAACCGTTACGATTTTCGAGATGTTGCTAGCCGATTATACGTTAGAGAACTAGTTTTTAGGATCCGGAGGGAAATGTGATTCAACGGCTACTTTTCAACTTCCAATCTTATCAACCCATATATATATATATATATATAAGTTAGGATCAACTTACCTAATGTAAAACTCTTTAAGTTTTACAAGTTTTTTGGATCGTTAGATGTGAGTAATAGATGACTCAGATTAACTCCTTACTGATCAGGGGCGTTTAAAATTACTTGATCTAAACTATCGAACCTAATTATTCGATTACTTGAACATAAATAATTAAATATTTATTCTTTAATTCTTTTTACCCGTGTCAAACCCGGATAACAAAATATGAAATTTTTAGATATCCAAATATATTTGAAATTATTTTTTATATTCAGTATATATATTAAACTAATAAAAAATCTTATTACCTTTTTATATTTATATAAATACATATCTTTATATTTTATATTACACTAATAAAATAATTTTATATTAAAAATATATATTTATATTCAAATACCTAAGACCTGATTTTGCGCATACTCATAATATCTGGGCCGAGTCACTGGTTGATAATACAACTACCCGACAATCTGGGTACCCGGTACTTCGGGTACCTGAATACCCAGATTTAAACACAACTAATTTTAACTATCGGTGTTTCGTGTTCAAAAATAATTGATTCGTTTTTTTAAAATATCAAAATTACTCCATTCGTTGAGTTGTTAAAAATATAAGTTAATATTTTATTTAAAAAATTAGGTCGAATAATCGGCCCGTTAAAATTTCGGGTGCAAATTTTGAATTATATATGTATTCCACATGTTATCTACTTTTACTTCTATGTTTTAATTACTAAGGCTCCGTTCGGCATCACTTTTAGGATCACGTTTGGCTGCAAATGGAGAAGCTCCACTGAAAGCCTCAACTTTCGCTGCTTCACCTAATACTTTTTCACCGAATTTGGCCTCAAGCACAGTTGCCGGAGAAGTTGAAATTTTTATCTTCTCTCAAAATGTCGCTTCTCCACCCAGCTCAACTTTCCAATAGCTCCATCGAACATAACTTAAGATTTTTTTAGTTTAAAATATTATATTTCTGAATATTTTACTCTAATTTTTAAATTTTATTCTCAAATATGATGATAGGTACATGATTTTATGTTTTTATCTTTAGTTATATTTTTTGATCTTTTAAATTTTATCTTTTGATTATGTAATTTTGATTTAATCTTTTTCAACAAAAAAAACGAACTTAATATTTAGATTTAAATTATGTCATTATGTAATATGGACTTTAAAGTTTAATTTTGTTTTGTCAATTATAGTAAGTGCCTTGATTTCATAATTTTACAAATTAGTCCTAAATTTCTTTTAGTCCTGTTTAGATGGCCCCTTCAGTCCCGTGTTCATTTGTAATTCATATATCATGTGCTTCGAAATTACGGGAATTCGATGTTCATAATCCAGATTATGAGTTGATATTTTTAGTATCCCGAAATCTAGGTACCCGAAACTTCGTATTCGCTTATGAACACCCCTAAATTTTGAGTTGTGCTTTATTTTTGGTTTAAATATATAAGAGGTATTTGTACTATTTTTAAACTAACAATTTAGTCTATATACTTTAATTTTGTGGTATTGGGTTTTTGTATTATACTTTAACTTGGAAGTCTTTATTATTCTATTAGTATATTCATAATTTCTGTCGATTGCTATTTCGACAGCTATAAAAAAGATCAAATTTAGCTCATATGTTTATAATTTTTATTATTTTTGACTCGTAGTTTTTTAAAATATTTATAAAAAATTATCATCAAACAATACAATAATTCAATCATTAATGTTTATAGTTTTTTAATGGCCAGACTGATAAAAATGTAAATATATAGGATTGAAAATGTTATTTTCTCTTTTTATAGTTACTATATGGACACTTAAAAATAAAATCAAATATAAGTTAGTGGGGGACCAATAATTCAAATAAAAAAGCATAGTGACTCAATATCACAAAATTAAAGTATGAGGATTAAATTTAAAATTTTGAAACAATACTAGGACCTTTGTTATATTTAAATCTTTTTATACCGCTTAAAACTATTCATAATACTCTAAACCCACTATATCGGAACATTTGAACGCATTCAAACCCGTAGTATCTAATTGGACTCCCAATTTCATAATTTTCAGACTTGAATTTTCTTGGCTCGGAACGTTATGGGCTTGAATCAATTTGAAACGAGTTTTCAAGCTCAAGCCTGTTTTCCAGCTCTACATAAAATAGATTGAAACATAATTTTCGAGTTTTAAGTTTGGTCCTAGTATATACAAAATTAATTATTCAAATTTAATAGTTATATAAATTACAGTGATATATAACCTTAATTTAATAATATAATAATTTAAATATAGTAAACTAATTTTATAATTTCAACAAATAAGTAAACATTATTCATTATACAAATTTAATAATATATTTAATAAGCTATTTTTAAATCATATTTTCTCAATATAAACGTGTTCTCATTTTTACTGAAAACTAAATTTGATAATGAATAGATTTTGTTTAGCATTGCTTTTCAAACCAACATTTAGTTTGAGGCCAAAAGTTGTGCTAAACAGTTAACTTTTGAAGAAAAATCTGCTTTTGAAAAATGATTTTTAAGCCAAACGCAAAAATTAAAAATTTTAGCTTTTGCGGTTGTAAAAATGATTTTGAGAATCAAATTATAATTTTAACCTTCATTTGCTATTGTGTTTATTTATAATTTTATAATTTTTTATGAATATATAATTATATAATTAATAACTATTTTTTAATTTTAAAATGATATATAACACGTATTTTTTAATTTTATCCGTGTCAAGTTTTTTAAATAAAATATTTTAAATTTATTATATTTTCATATAATACGTATAATTATTAAAAATATATTTATTAATAAAAATATTTTTATATTTATTTAAGCTGATATATTCCATATATTATAACATTAGAGAATTTAAATATCATATATATATATATATAACTTATAATATCATGTCTAAAATAATTATTTATTTTTTAAAGCACTTTTTAACGGCAATGATAAACACTAAAATCTAACATTCAACATTTTAAAACTCGTTTCTAACATCACTTTTAAAAATTACTTTTCAAAAACAATGTTAAACTAGCCTTTAAAAGCTAAATGGTAGCAATGATGAAATTCAAATCTTGACCTTAAATAAAATATTAATGAATATTTGAATATTCATATTTTTTTAATCTAACTGAATTAATTCATGTTGAGTGTTGAGAATTGTGTTCTATTTTTTAAAAAATATTAAAGAATGTAAGTAAAATAAAATTCAACCATAAAAAACCCTTAAAAACAGTCTGATAAGTCGAGATTACCCGTTGAGATAATATTTTTACATAATCCAAAGTAGGTAAAAACTAGAGAGAACAAAGAGAGGGGGTATTATTTAAAAGGAAATTACAAACAAGGTCTAGAATTTAAAGTAATCCTCGGTCCTTCCTTTGAACCCAATTTGTCCAAAAGTAAGAGTGATGAACAGTCCAAGGTGCCATAATACCAGCCACAACCTGCTCGTTTAATCAAAAACAAAAGCTGTTAATTCCATAATTACTTATATCATAATCTTAATCTATTAAAGCTTAAACAAAAACAACATTTATTAAACTAATTGGGTTTGAATATACCAGAACTGGGAAGTCAGAGCTGGAGGTGAAGGGAAGTGAGCCAGCTCGGTTCCAATGCTTTCAAAGAAAAGCCCAGTCAAGCTCTTCCCGTCGATTGCCGGAATGCTCGACGGAGCTAACCACCCAATCAGCCCAAATCCTATCACGTTCAAGTCCCTACGTAGCCAGTTTCTCTCGAAGCTTCCCCATGTTTTAAAACCAAATTAACACACACATGTATATGTTAAACACTGTTCACCATGTATTTTCAATTAAATCAACCATTGACCCGAACCCAACGAGTGTTCTATTAGAAAAGACGATGATATTCATCATAGTAGATTCGGGTTCGGACACCTATGTGTGTAAGTGTGTGCGCTTTGCTTTGTAAGAAGCTAGAAATGAACCGACACTAATATGTAATCACACCGGTATATTAAAGATTTGATCCAAAACTTACCAAGTAAACTTTCCCCCTGAAGCACCAGCTAACCTCAAAGGGTTCCTAGCAGTCACCCCGGATTTCAAAAACCCTGAAATCATATACATCCACCGAATGATGATGTTACCGTAAAAATTCCTAATTCTGCAATTAGTCTTCAGAATGTGCGTTTTATACCTGAGGAGAGAGGGGTTTTCTTTGGTGGGGTTGACAGAGAGGTGGCGGAGCCGCCGAGGCCGACGACGGTTGATGGGGTTGCAAATGCGGCTGCCATTTTTTGGCGTACGGTTGATGGGCAGTGACAGATTTGGTAGCTAAGGCTGTATGCTTGAAATGAGAGGCGCAGATTTTTCTTTATGGACTAGCGAAGATTGCGTGGATGAGTGATTGTTCAATGGTTTTGAGACACGTGGGAATTCAGTGGATAAAGTGGGCCTGATCTTTGCTTTGTTGGCTGGTAATACAACCAGTAAATGGATTACGCTTTGATATTCCTATCAATATTCTTTTTGCAAATATTGTATTCATTAGATTTGGAATTTTGACATATATGCTGTAAAATTAAAAATATATAATTATTTGGATTAATTCGTTAAATTATTGAAAGTAATATTTAATAAATTTAAAATTTAGATTTCAAATATCTATATCTCATTTGTCTTTAGCAATATACAAATCCTGTGTAGAATAGTATAATTCTTTCTCTTTTGTTAATTTCATGGTCTGTTGGATTAAGATTGGAGTACTCTTATCTTTTAAGCTAATCAACTATTTAGACCACTCCATACTAATTCGGATCATGGTAAGATAAAAATAATTATTTATTGCACGTCATATGTAAAATCAGGGACGTAATGATCCCCTCTCAAAATTTTCAGTATAATAGTATTTTAAATAGTTCTTAATTTAAATATTAATTAACTAATAATTTTATCTTTCTTAATTTTTAGATTTAAAGGTTTAATATAACCTTACTCCTCACAATGTTTGGTCACAATTCTGTTTATGTGTACAATTAACTAGTACAAATTGATAGTTTTTATAAAAGAAAAAAAAGTATAAGGTTAAAAATAGCCCCAAAATTTTACCATCTGGTCAATTCATCACCTTTTTTTGGTGCAAACAAGCACCCATCATTTGATTTTCATTCAACTTTCACTCTCAGTGGATGGAAACCGTTAATCAACAGTCGTTGACCATTTGATGCTGACGTGGCACGCGAGCGTAACATAGGGGGATGACGTGGCACACGTGGCACTTTGCTGACGTATTTTACCCACGTGGCACCATTCAACTTTCACCCACTGGTGTATTTTACCCTAAAAATAATTAAATTTTATCTCTCTCGTGCGTTTATTTTTGTATTGTGCCGCGTGAGGCGAATAGAATGACAGAAGTGTTGGCTAAAGGTGGGGTGTTGCGGTCGACTTGGTTGAGGGTTTGGGAGTAGTCTGCTGGTTGTGCTTTAGGGATTGCGGGATAGATTGGCTCGCGTGCGTGGGTGTTGATGATTGTTGGAGGGTGCATGGTTGCATCATTTTTGTTTGCTCCGGCAGTGGTTTTGTGTTCCTTATTTGAGTTTTGTGTTCGACTATTATATTTGGGTTGTTTCGTTTAATATTATTGAGAGTGTTCTTTTTCTCCAACTAAGTGTAATTTTTTTTAATGAGACCTTGATAATATTTTTATATATTTCCCCCTAATAAAATCATATTTGCTTTCTGATAAAAAAATTGTAACTATAAAAATACATAATGATTAAAGGGCCGTGTAAGGTTGGGAAGCGGCAGCAGTGAAGGTATAAGCCAGGCCAGGCACAGTAGTGGGTAAAAAACAATTAATTCGGCCGACTTATAATTAAATACGCATGTTTAGGCCGCGTCTTGCAATTAGTACCGACATTTTCCTAATTTGTTGATCTGTTTGGATTTTTTAGATTTATATCGAGTTCATTTGGATTTAAAATTTTTAGATTTAGATGTTTTTCGGGTTTGATTTTTTTTTCGAGTACACTCAATTTTGGATTTTAATATTTTGGGTTAAAGTTTGTTTTACATTATGATATATATTATTTTAGTAATCTTTCATTTTAAATACGTGATTTAATTTTTTATTTGTATTTAATTTAAAATTAATTTTATTACCGTTATTCATAGTCATTAAAAGGATATAATATTATATTGTTATATAAAATCAATTGTTTTAAAATTTTAATTCTAAATATATGTTTTGTTATTAATTTATTATTTAACCATTAAATATTTTTTAAAAATAAATTAAAAAATCTCCCCTAAAATTTTTCGGACTGCTCTCATTTCATCATCAAAGAAATTCTATATCTTTCATTAATTGAACCTTAGAATTTAGACTCTCACTATTAACACGTTTATAAAAATATTTTAATTATAATTGATTATTTATTTTTAGTTTTAAATTTGGTTTTGAGTTAACGTTTATCTTAGAATTTAGACTCATTTACCATATGTAGTTAGGATAATATTTTTTAAGTGTCATAAGTACAATTAATACAAGTTCTAATGATTAAGCTTATAATATAATAGCAAGTATATGTATATACACATACAAATAAAAGGTTAGAAGAAATTGGTGGATGAGAACAAAAAATCTTCCACCGTTCACGTAGTTTCGTCCCAATTCATTCTCTCAATAAAAAACGTACGTATAAATTATAATAATTATAATTAAAATCAATTTTACAATTCGTAATAATATAAATTATCAAATTTAAATTAATATAAATTTCTATTCAAACTCTCCAAAAATATTTATATATGATTGAAATATGAGTTCTCAAAGTTCAAAACTTAAATCTTATCATTTACCGGAGATCTTGTCAATCTGACAATAATAATTTGATAATGGTAAACTTACACTCCACTAGATATAAAAATGCAATGATAATATTAAAAATTATTAACAATTAATTAGTCTAGTGTAATAAGACGTTAAATTTTCTAAATAATATCATGTGTTTGAATTCAAACTTACCCATCGCATGTGGTTGTTTGGGTAAAACTTCCGGGGTTACCCATACGGTATTACACAAAGAGCTTATTTCGGCGGATTGCTGATATCATTGGGAGGGTGGTGAAGGTGGATTATAATACTATGGCCGGTGAGAGAGGTAAGTTTGCGCGCCTGGCGGTTATGGTGGATCTTACTAAGCCACTTCTTCCGTGCATTGGAATCGATAATTTTGTGCAACGTCTTGAATATGAGGGGCTTAGTCAAATTTGTTTCCATTGTGGGGTATATGGGCATACGATGGAATCTTGTGCTACTAAGGTAACAGAGAATGCGGAGAAACCCCCTGAGTCTGAGGTTGAGAGGGCTCGTAAAAGTGATCGGGCTGAATTGTATGGACCATGGATGGTAGTGGAAAATAAGAAACGGCGACCACGAGCCAGTGGAGGTAATGGAGGAGGGGGAAAACATGAGGATGCGGGGAAGAGCAACTCACGTTTTCATTTGTTGTGGAATTTGGATGATGATAATCTGGATAGAGAGGATACGGGGGTTGAGGATATTTCTTGTGCTGAGGATTCCGGTGACATGGCTAGGATGTTTAAGGGTAAACAAGCCGAAACTATAGAAAAACCGAAGAAGCAAGTGGAACGAGGGAGTTCATCAAGTAAGCAGAGTACTCAGAAGGTGGTTGAGGTTCCCCCCATGAGTGTGCATCCGACTGTCCCCGGGAATGTCCCGTGTGTGAGTGAACGCGAGGTGACGGAAACAGGTTCGACGCATAAGGTGGTTGTTATAGGTAATGATGGTCGTAAAGTTCACATGGCAAACAAGAATGGCGCAAAGGTGAAGTTTCAAGGTGTTCAAAAGTCTAGTCGTGGGGTAGCTAAGCCTCTCTTACGGGGAAAGAAAAAAGTTGATCAACCGCAGGCGAAACCGCTTCTTTCTGCATGGGTTCAAGCAGAAACAAGTAAGTTGGATGCGTTGCAGCAAAACCCTCTACATTTTAGACTGCCGGATACTTTGAACGGCGGGCAGGAGGGTGTTGATGTTCGCGGACAAGGAACGAAGGATGCGGAGGAAATTGTTAACATGCCGTGTGACGGGAAGACGGACGCTAACGGTGAGGGGGCATCGACAGCCACCATGGTTGTGGATTAGGTTGGTATCCACTACCTACATCTTTATTTTGTTTTAATGATTAGTGTCTCTGTTTGGAATGTGCAAGGGGCAGCGGGCTCCGTTTTTAAGGATAGCTTTCGAAGGCTTGTTAATGAGTGTAGGCCTGATTTTGTGGCGTTGTTGGAAACTAGAGTAAGTGGGGAACGGGCTGATCGTATCATTAGTAATTTGGGTTTTCGGTTTTCTTTTCGGATTGAAGCTCATGGGTTTAGTGGAGGTATCTGGCTTGCTTGGAATGGGAATTGGGTGGTTAATGTTTTATCGGTTTCAAATCAATTTGTTCATGTGAAGATTGAAGGAGAGATGCTTCCTTGTCCTATCTTCTGGACTATTGTCTATGCTAGTCCTCAAATTCAGTATAGACGATATCTTTGGCCGCAATTGCGTGATCTTAATCCGGGCGATGAGCATCCTTGGATTTTAGGGGGTGATTTTAACGTTATTCTGCATATGGAGGATCGTCGTGGAGGTGTTGTGGGGAGAAATTACATTAGCCGTGACTTTCGGAATTTCGTTTTCGATGAGGCTCTTATGGATGTGGAGTTTAAGGGCCCCCGGTATACCTGGGCTTGGGGGAATTTATTTCAGCGATTAGATCGTTTTCTTATGAATACGAAATGGTCGTCTGTGTTTCCAGGGACTTTAGTGCAACATCTTGATCGGATAGGTTCCGATCACCGTCCTATTCTTCTGCGGACAGATTCGGTGTTGACACGTGAGGATGATAAGCCGTTTAAATTTATTTTTGCTTGGCAGCATGACGAGGGTTTTGAATCAGTGGTTGCGTCAGTTTGGGATAACTCGTTAAATTATGGTGATAATATAATGAATTTACAACGAGGATTGGCAGATTGGAGTAAGAATTTTTTCCGTGAGATGGGAAGGAAAAAAAGGCGGTTGCTGGCTAGAATTCGTGGTATTGAGACTGCTTTGGATCGTCGGCACTCAACTTTTTTGTGTGAGCTTGAGAAAATCCTTAAGAAAGAGTTAGAAGAAATTATCATGCTAGAGGAGAGTTTCTGGCGGCAGAAGGCGAGGTGTGAATGGATTAAAAGTGGTGATCGAAACACCAAATATTATCATGCGATTGCTAATGGAAGAAGGAGACGAAATTCGATTATGTCCTTGCAAAATGAGGAAGGGGAGTGGGTTTCAGATCCAGTGGTGCTGAAGCGTATGAGTGCAGAGTTCTTTGGTACTTTATTCACGTCGGAGGGAGTGCAGGGTTATACGTATAATTGCCGTGGGAAGTTTACTTCTCTGTCTCATGGTGAAAGGGGTTTTTTAGAGCAAGCAGTAACTAAAGATGAAATTCGCCAGGCTCTGTTTCAAATGGCCCCATCGAAAGTGCCAGGTGTGGATGGTTTTCATGCGATGTTCTATCAACAGAATTGGTCAGTAGTGGGGGATACTATATGTAAGGCTGTTCAAGATATGTTTATTAAAGGGGAAGTTGATCCAAATTTAAACCGAACGCTGCTTGTTCTTATACCCAAGGTGGAATCGCCTGAGTCCCTATCCCAGTTCCGGCCCATCAGTCTGTGCACAGTGGTCTATAAGATTTTGAGTAAAGTTATTGTGAACCGATTGAAGCCGTTTCTGCCAGCATGGATATCTGAAAACCAGACTAACTTTGTACCAGGCAGGTCTATTACGGATAATGTTATTGTGGCCCAAGAGATCATCCATTCTATGCGGCGTAAAAAGGGGAAGAAAGGGTGGTTTGCTATCAAAATAGATCTGGAAAAGGCTTATGATAGACTGGAGTGGTCTTTTATTGATGATACTTTGGGGGAGATTGGGCTTCCGTTACATCTTCGTAAGTTGATTATGAGCTGCATATCTTCTGTGTCCACACAGGTTCTCTGGAATGGGAGTAAATCTTCGAGTTTTACGCCATCTAGGGGAATTCGCCAAGGTGATCCACTTTCGCCGTATATATTTGTGCTCTGCATGGAAAGACTTGCCCATGCTATTCAGAATGAGGTTGATCAAGGGGCATGGAAACCTTTTTATTTCCGTCGGGGGGGCCAAAAGATATCGCACTTATTTTTTGCAGATGATTTGATTTTGTTTGCAGAGGCTTCGATACAACAATTTGATGTGATCAACCGGGTTCTTAATGATTTCTGTGTTTGTTCTGGGCACAAGGTTAGTATTGCAAAGACCAATATTTTCTTTTCGCATAATGTGCATATAGCTTTAAAAGAGGATATTGGCAGCGCTTTTGGCTTTCAATGTGTGGCTAATCTTGGTCGGTACTTAGGGGTGCCTCTTATTCATGGTAGAATTACTAAAGCAACTTATGACTATTTAGTTCAAAAGGTGTCGGATAAGTTAGCAGGGTGGAAGATTCGACTTCTTTCTTTTGCGGGGCGCGTTGTCCTTGCGAAGTCGGTTCTTGCCGCCATTCCTATATATGCGCTACAGTCGGTAAGGTTGCCTAAAAATGTGTGTGAAGCTATTGAATGAATTATCAGAAATTTTGTTTGGGGGCATAGTAGTGATTCAAGGGGGATGCATGCTGTGAATTGGGAAACGATTTGTTTACCGAGTGAGGTAGGAGGCTTAGGTTTTAAGCGGATCGAGCACCAGAATGATGCATTCTTATTAAAATTGGCTTTTTCTATGGTTGATAATCCGAGCCGTATGTGGGTTCAAGCCTTGAAATCGAAGTATAAGGTAAACGGGATTTTGCCGACAGTGCTGCCATGTAGAGCTGGTTCGTCTCTTTGGAAAGGAATTTGTTTGGTTTGGGACGACATGCGGCATCATTTGGTATGGAATGTTGGTGATGGGCGAGGGATAGACTTTTGGGACGACGCTTGGGTGGCTAATCTGGGCCCTTTACGCCATTATCGTACTGATGGAATGGTGCAAGCCCAGCGAAACACCCCTATTTTCACCATGATTGATGATGCAGGTGGATGGCGATGGGAGAGCTTTGCTCATTTGTTACCACAACGTGTTGTGTGGGGGGTAGCTGCGGTGCAACCACCAGGTGCGTTCGGGGTGGCTGATAGGCCGGGTTGGGATCTGGAGACCTCACGTCGGTTCTCGGTGCGTTCGGCGTATATCTTGCGTGCAGCGAGTGCTGCTGATGATGGTGATCGCATATGGGCTGTGCTGGCAAGGTACAAGGGACTGCCGCGAATTAGGTTATTCTTGTGGCAAGCTTGTCATGGAAGACTTTTAACGAACGCTGAACGGGTGCGACGACATCTTGCACACGATACTAGCTGTATGATTTGTGGAGCTGTAATGGAAGATGTTTCGCATGTCCTACGGGACTGTTTTGAGGTAAAAAATGTGTGGTGTCGGGTGGTTCGGTCGGATCGACTTCAACGATTTTTTGAGCTGAATATTAAAGAGTGGATGTTGATCAATCTTTCGGATCAATGCTACTTCTCTAGGGATACCGTCGATTGGGACATTTTGTTTGGTGCCATTGTTTGGATGGCTTGGAAGCGGAGAAACTGCTTTATATTTGAACCGACGAAAATGGGTTCGGAGGGGTTACTGCAGGCTGTTGTACGCGTGTGCAATGACACAATTCAGGTGGCTCATTTGGATCGATGCAGAGAGGATATGATGGTGCACTCGCGGCCAGTGATGCGATGGGTGAAGCCGATTGTGGGATGGGTGAAGGTAAATGTGGATGGCGCGGTAAATACTACCTCAGGTTTCGCATTTTGTGGGGGTGTTGGCCGCGATAGCATTCGAGGGTGGCGCTTTGGTTTCGCTAAGAAGATTGGCATTTGTTCTAGCTTTGAAGCAGAAGTGTGGGCGGTACATGAGGGGCTTATAACGGCTTGGGCGTTAGGGCATACTCGTGTGATTATTGAAACGGATAATAAGGAGGTGTACGAGGTGCTTGCAATGGGTGATCCGACACGTCTTCCGTCATCCCTCCGGGGCTCGTTGGCATCGATTCTGTCTAGAAATTGGGTGGTCCGTTTCTCGTGGGTTCGCCGAGAAGCAAATACGGTAGCAGATGCCTTTGCTAAGTTGGCCAAGGAGCTCCCTTTATCGTATTATCGTTTTCTTGATCCTCCAGTAAGTATTATGAGAAATTTGAATGCGGATTGGGATGAGGGTTAGCATTTTGTGTGAGCGCAGGTTTATTTTGTTTCTTGAAAAGCATGGGGTGGGATTTTTTAGGTGTTTGTAGTTTATGTCTATTTGATATCATTAGGAGTGGTGTTTAGGTGTGCTCTTGTAGCAGGTTAGGAGGTGTTTTTCGGATCTTTGTTTTCGCTTGTTTTGTTTCAATCGCCCTAGATCGCGTACTCTTTTTCCTCCATTAGGTTTAGGGAGGTTTTTTAATGAGGCGTGATTTAGGTGCGTTCCCTTCAATTCAAAAAAAAAAAAATGTTTGTTTCATCGGAGTATCAAATCATATTAAATATATTTTACAAAATTAGTATTTGTTTAAACAAATAAATGAATAGATTAACGCCCATAATTCACACAAACAAAATCTACAAAATATAATTAGCATAGTAATTTCAAGTTTATAAAGATTAATTCGAGTAAAGCTCAAAATAAAAGAAATTTATTTGCCTATACAATAATTACATTTTGAATTGAGTTTATTCGAAATGTATTCTAATTCGAATTTGGCCCACGAGTAAATTTAATTTTTAAAAAAAAAGTTATATAGGCAGAATTAAGAACCAAACTGCTCCACAGACGGAGAAAATCGAAAGAATGCAAATTAAGTCCAAAATTCTATCCTTTCTCTCATTCCTTTCTTTCCTCTGCCTTTTACTTTCTTCAAACACTTCATACTTAACTTTCCCTCCCTTTCCCTTCCGTCTCTTCCAACTTCTCCCGCTTTCTAATACCCTTTGCAAAATTACCAAACTCTCCTCCCCACTCAATCCTTTCCCATCCATATCCTCCAATCTCATACTCACTTCCCTCACGTGCATCCCCTCTCCTTCATTTTGAATTTCCCCGCACGTGACCACCACCCCACACTCTACCAAATCTTTGGACGATCCCCACCGTCCATCTCCCTCCAACACCGTCCCAAACCGCACCTGCACATTACCTGTCAACCAGTGCCGGTGCACCCGAACCGGTCTCTCACCTGACATATTAACCGCTTTTTTCCGGGCCACGTCGATAACGATCCAACTCAAACTCAAGTTTTCCTCTAAATGCTTTAGCCACGTGTCATCGTTACAACTACCGTGCTTTATGTGTGACATAGGAGCCGGATCGTTCGGGCCAAGCAAATCGACCCGAAAGGGTGAAGACAAGAACCAGTCGCTTGACGTTTCCATTTCAACAACTTTCGAACAAATGGGTTTTCCTTGATAGTAAATATCCACGGCTGAGATTAATTCCGTCGCCAAAGGTAAAGAGCTGACGCTGAGCTTTAACGGTTGGAGATCGGGAAACGGAAATGCGTCGGAGAAGAAGGAGCGATGACCGGAAGGAAACGTGGAGATGACTTGTTGGATACGTGGTTGATTGACAGAAGGCCACGTGGAATAACAAATGTCACGCCAGAGGTTTTCTTCCGTAGAAAGGGAGCGCAAATGAAAGGAAACGCAGGCGGTAGAGGCTAGGTTGGGACCGTCGAGTCGTGTGAGGATGAGAGCTCGGATTATATCCGAATGAAGGACGGCGATTGTTTCGTCGCCGCTGCTAGCAACGGAAGAGGAAGGCGGAAGGGAAGCCATTGGCTTTAGGTTTCGTAAAAAGTCTTATGACTAATTAAGCTTTTGCGAGCGACACTTCTTTCTGGTGGTCTCTTTAGAAAATATTTCGCGCTTTAAAAGCAACAAGATGGGCAAATGGCCAAACTTTGTCCTACATGCTAACTAGACTCTAATTTAATTACTAAACAATACCTACACAATAAAAAATCTATCATTTTATTTGTATTTGTGTAACTCTAAAATCTTAAATTTAATCATCAATTTTAAAATTCTAAACTTTAAATTATAAATCTTGTAACAAAAACTTATAAACTATAAATTTTAAATTAAACATTTAAATCTTAAATTAAATCTACTTGTGAAAAAATATTTTCTACCACCCGCATAGGTATGGAAAATTTTATTTTTTGCTATCGATGCATAAAATATTTTTTCTATCATTTAAATTTTATTTACATTCAAATTGGATGAAAAATGCTTCACTTATAAGTTATAGTAACTTTTTTTAACATGCATCGCTCTTAACAGTTAACTCGTTTGAATCAAAAGGATCATGTTCATACTAAACAAACTAAATCAAACGGTATGGTATATAGTTTTTATATTAAATAATAATATATTAAGTTTTATCTTTTATTTATATCAAAATTTATCATATTACAAATGTTTCTTATAAAATAAACAACTTTCAAACGTATGAAACTAAGACAATAAAAGTGTAATTTATATAAGAATTTTGATAAATTTATGATACCCAAAACTATGAGAATGTTTATAAATTTATGATAATAAAAAATAAAAAGAATAACTAATATTCCCAACAAAAAAAATAAATGAAAAAGAAGATACATTATACATTCAATAAAATCACCGAATTAGATAAGAAACAACCTTTAAATTCTCAAAATCTTCAAATTTCCTAATTATAAATTCAACATTCAAAACACTAGTTAAAAGTTGTAGTAGGAACTCTCTTTTTTATCTTTTAAACGATAAATATCACTAATTAGTAGTTGAATCTAGAATAACTAAAGAATATTGAAACTAGGATATACATGAATAATATTTTTTTGTCCGTCAAACACCATAAATTTAGTGTTTTTTAAGAAGAATTGATTACAATTGAATTCTTGAGATAATAAAGGTAAAATTTAAAAGATTTTTTTGTTGTTAAATCTTGCTATGAGAATTGATAAAAGAAGGATAACAATAGGTTTTTTGGTTGATGTAGGGAACAAAGAATTGATGAGGAGAGAAAATTGACGTAAAATTTAGAATGACCAACTTCTTCACTAAGTTTTCTTCACGCGTGCGTACTATAAAGAAAATATATTTTGAGTTAATAATTTTTTTTCAAAGTGTTGGGCCTAAAATTTGAGGCCAACGTGTCACATGCCACACTTGTTAATGGACGTGCCCGATTTAAATAATCTATTAAAACAAATAATTATTACATACAATAGAAACAAAAAGTTTTTCCAAACGCCTTAATTTTAAGATTCAGGGATGTAGCTTATAGTTTATGGTTTAAGTTTATACATTTTAAACCTAAGACCACATTACCCTGAAACTTAACCTATGACATCTAAACCTTAAATTCTAACTATGCATTCTAAACCTCTAAACCTAAGCCACATGGCAAACATGACCCGAAACCCAATCGAATTACCTGAACCGAGTCTCAAAATTGACCCAAACACGATGATCCAAATTTGATCTGAAACCCTAAATAAACCAAACCGAATCAAAACCAGATTCTAATTTCAATTGAACCGAAAATAAACCCAAACCGATTTATCAACCGAACTGAATGAACTTAAACTGATTTTCAACCAAACCAAATAGACTCGAACCGAAGACAACCCAAAATAAAGAAAACTTATTAAAATAAATAAAGAAAGATGAGATGTGAGCTGTCGCACAACTCACCAAAAAGCCAAATATACAGGCTATACAAAGTCATATATAGGGTGGGAAAACCTAACTCGGCTTGTAAACCCGACTAAAATCGATCGTTCTCCTATTAACCTGATATTGAACCGACTTGAAATCAACCGACCCGAATGGACTGAATCGATTTTACTCGAATCAAAAGTCAATCGACCCTATACCCGAACGAAAATCATCATAGACGCGAACTAAAATCGAACCAGACTCGTTCCCAAGCTTAAACTAAATTTAATTAGACTTAAAATGACCTGAACCGAACGACTCGTTTACTACATCTACCTAAAATTAAAGAATTTGTGAAAATAATTAATTTCTATTGCTAATGTATTTTGCATATAAATCCTCAAAATAATATCATTTATAATCGCCGAACTATTGAAACTCCTAAATTTGTAACAGAATAACAAAATACCTAATCAAGTTCTCCAAGTCGATCCATTTATCAAGGCAACTCCTTGTATCCAACTCTTATATCATTAACAATAAAATTAATATGACAACTAATCAATAAAAGTTCCACACGTCTTTTTTTATTAAATTAAAGAGAATTATTAGTGTGCGCTTTATTAAATTCCCTTAAACAGAAAAAAGTTCTACACATCTTTAAATATTAAACACGTGAATTACATATTCCTATATTCAGGATAAATATTCGGTTGGACCGATCGGTATTTTTTTCTCGAAGTCTGACTAAAAAATTGAATATTCAGATTTTTTTTTCATAAATAGCCTAAACAATATTGACAAAAGTTTTGTAAGTTGAGTCGAATTTTTTATAAACCGAAATATTTTAAATAATTTTTTAGGTCGGATTGGATCGGTTTAATACTTTTATTTGGGTTGACTTGATTTCTATATTATATATTACACATGTTTTCAAACTAATAACACTTAATAAAAATAAATTATTTTTTTCAGTCAGTTTGATTTTTATTTTGGATAAATGAAAATCGACCAATCAAGCCGCGAAAAATCGGAAGATAAATAAAAAATAAAAAAATTTATGAACAGACTAACTGACATTTATTAAACTGAACCCATCAATGTTTTTTTTCTTAATTTTAACCCGAAAATTAGTTTCCTTTAATTACATAAAACCTTAAAAATATTTTTTTTTCATTCAAATTTAAATATGCATTAGAACATATAAAGGTTTAGTACAAAAGTTAGAGGAACATGAACATTGAACATCAAGAACACCTAACTAATGCCTAACGAGACCAATTAGCTCCTCTGTTGTCTGCACTAAGAACATGTCCTGAACATGAACAAACATACAGTCTTAAAAACTTGAACACCGACAAATAATATTTAGATAATGCGCTATAACATCGCTTTTAATGAAAAAAATTAAAATTATATATAATTAGTATATTAAATATAAACTCTTCAAAATAATTTGTATTTACTGAATAAGTATTAGATTAATGAAAATCTTTATAATGAAAATGAATCTCCATTTTAATATTAAGAATCTTAAAGCAATTAATTATTACAGTCTCTTGATATTTGTCCTCTGTTTTTGAACTACTTTTGACAGTTAAAAACTCGTTGAACCTATTCTGCTTTATTCTTTGTTGCGACATCATTCATGGAAATTACTTGCAAGACCACACTCTTGAACTTGCAAATGTGTTTTCTATTACTTCCTATATATCTTATTAAATCTTACGTGTTTAAATGGAGAAATTTCAACACATTATTATTTACTTTTATAAAACTATTTTTCATACAAAAATTACAGATTAAATGAATTAATTTAAATGGTTAAATTTATATTAATGTAAATTTGACACGCAAACATATTTGTTTGAAAAAATGTACATGGATAAAATTAATAACCAAAACGATCCACAAGTAATGAAAATCGAAAGAATGTAAATGAACTCAAATCTCTTTCAATTTCTCCGGCTTTCTCATTATCAAAGTAATGTTAAAGAATTTAAATTATTCCACTTTCTTACTATCTATTGAGATGAATAAGACATGAAAACCAGTGGCGAAGGTAGAAAAATATTATTAACTGAGCTAATATAAATAAAAACATATCTAACATAACTCATATATACACTTTCGAAATTTTAAATTTCATTCTCCAGTATTTTTTAAAAATATTGTCTATCTTTATTTAAATAAAATCAAAATATTTTCTATAAAAACTTTAATCTCTAAATTAATTTTCCAAAAATATAAATCACAAAAATGTGAATTTAAATTTATTTTTTAATATTAGTTTCTCCCACAAGTTTCAAAAAACTTAATTAAGAAATATATTAAATATTTGTTTCTTTTAAGTTATTTTTTTAAAATAAATTAGAGATGAAATGAGTCATAGGCTTTTATTGAAAAAATTATTTCAAATTTTTGATTTTGACTTTAATTTTATTTTGTTGTTTGTATTTTATAATCATTATATAGAGTGAAACCCAATATATCTGGGGGATTCAAAATACTTCATCAACTAGTAGAAAACCAATATTTTTTAATTATGTTTATTAAAAAGTTACCTTTTATTTTACTTGGTTTAATTTATTAAGCTAATTAAAGGCTTAAATACTAAACTAAACTTTTACATTGGGCCTTTTTTTTCTACTTACCCAAAACTCTATCTATTATAAATAAGGGATATTTTTTAGAGCATGGACTAGGCCATGGCTTAGGTAGGCCTAGGCTTAGATTCCCCTAATTAGAACCTTTAAGTAATCTCAAAGGTTCAAATATTGTCATTATGAATTGAGCAAATAAGATTATGAGAATCGTCCTATAATGAACATCTAATCAGGATTAGTTAGCTAATAAATTAAATATTGGTAGTTAAACCAAAAAGAATATAAATTGCGATATCAATATTAAAAAAATAATTTATGATATTTCTTTAAAGAGTTGTTAATATTTTCTAAATCACTTTAAAATTATTCAAAAAGAAAATATTTTTTTTTGAAAGTGATGTTAGTTTTTTTTTATTTTAAATTTATATATAATTTATAAAGAACTTATATATATATATATATAATTATTGATACTCGCAGTTCAACTTCCCTTAATTTTCTCGAATTATACTTGCACATTGTGAATGAAAAAAACCGAGTTGAAAATGTCACTGCTTATTGGGCCTCTGCAAAATTTGATCCGGATAAGTCGATCAATGAGTCCTATACCAATGATTAAACTAAAAAACTATAATTTCTTTAAAAAATGATAACTAACCCATCAAGATAATAAATGAACCGAACACACATCTTTTCAAATTTGTTCGTTTAATAAAATTTTTTTTTGTTCATATTCATTTATTTAACTTAATAAATTAACAACATATAAATTATTAACGAATTACAAGTAATTTGTTTTGTTCATTTACACCCCTACTTGTTAATATATTTGTGTTTTCATCAAAATTATAATTATAATTTTATTTAAAGTATATAAAAAATTGAATTGCTCTAGACTTTTCGAATTTAGTATTTTAGAAAATATAAATATTATATTATTTCATCCTTTTAAATGAAATATTTTTTAAAGAAAATATAGATAGATTTTTTGCTCGAAACATATAGATAATAGATTTTTATTTGTCGTTTTCAGCGTATTACATCTTTTGTTTTTAGCTTCGAACGTATTCTCTACCAAATATGTTTTATTTTATAAAAATACATTACTTGTATGATTTTATCAACAAAATGATCCTAATACAAAAAGATAAATTTCGAAATATATTAAAAAGTTTAATTTATTTCGATAACACTGGGACATATTTTAGAAACTTAATAGATTTGTTTAAACTTTAAATCCTTCTAAATATCACTATACTTTAAGGCTAGAATAAGTAGCTCGACTCTCGAATACTCTATTTCGACTGTAGAATGTAAAATAATTTGATATGTTTTAGATTTTTAGTATATATTTTCTTATTGTCTTTCTGGTTCTCCAGGACTTTGTCTTGACTAATTTGAACCGATCGTCGTAGCACACATTGACTTTAGTGGGTGAGTCTTCTGGCAGAGAATTTTTTTTACATATACAAAGTCTCGAACTCGAGACATACTTAAACAATACAAATTACTTATCACTTGAACCGAGATTTTTAGTACTTGTTTAATACCATACTTATTTAAATGCTACATATGTATATATTTTTTTTGATAAATGTAGTTGTATTTATATCTTCAAAAGAAAAATGAAAAAAAAAGACATGCCATATATGGGAGGGATTTGAAGAAGGATAACGCCAATACTCTTCAATATTGAAGTAAATTATTACATGGTGTGGCATAGCCAACCATTAACTCATTACAATAACTAGGGAAATACTCTAGCCCCGTGACATTATGCATATGCATGCAGCAAACGAAGCATCCATAGATAACGATAAATTAAAATTTAAAACCACCGATTACATTATTCCAGCAATATCCCGTGGTGTGGGAATTCCATATTAAAGGAATTTAACCACGTCAAGCTCAGTCTTACAAACTCCCGAGAAAGTGCGTTTACAGTCTTGGATCCCTTGGGGCGTCAGGTTTCCCTTTTTGTAACATAAACGAATCTCCCCTACGATCTTCTCCGTTGTGCCTTTCTTTGTGCGACAAACGACTTCGGGTATGCCCTTTGCTGCCGCTTTTATTTTCTCTAAAACCTCTTTCACCTTGTAACTGCTCCCAGATGTAGGTTGGAAAACTGGGTTTGAAAATCCACACAAATGTTAGTAATTACATAATTATGGTTTCAAATCTTAATTATTTTGGTGAGAGCTAAGAGTCATGACCTTGAACAAAGTGATTCCTGAGGTCAATTGCAGTGGTGAAGTACTCAACCGGATTATCACCGAAATCAGTACACATTCCATTCTTTTCCCACTGGTCTTCCCAAAACTGCTGGTTTTTGGGAGCATATTTACTGTTCTTTAGATTTGGCCATGCTTCTGTTAACTCCTCCACCAACTCCGCCTTTTGCAGTTTATCCTGATTAATTTCCAACCACAAGCAGAGTTAATTAATTAATCAAACTCATAAGCAAGCAAGAGTAAAAATATAAGGATTAATTATTGTTGCATATACCATGATTTGAGATGTTGGAACTGGTTTCAAAGTGGTGCAGTTAGGGTTCTTGGAGTAAGGAGCTACTCCATAGTTATAGCTGCTTTGTGGCCATAAACCAAAGATGGTGAACTTGTTAGGGATATCTCCCTTGCATCTGTAACTCACGGAACAAGCACCCGGTGGCCATTGGAGAGCCAATGCGTAGTACACCAACGTTGTCGCTTCCGATACACCGACATTCGCCGGTGTTTCGATCGCATGGCAGCCGTTCTCAACTAACAAACAAGCCATCAAAGTAACCACCAGTACCATGCTATTGCAATGCTTCTTCATATTTCCTAAATTCATTACCACCCTATGAATTACAATGTTTTCTGAAATGGTTGCTTGCTCCTTCACTCCCTGGTATGTGCCTATTTATAAAGTTTTCAAGCACATGGGCTAATACTAAATTTTGATTCTATATTATAGTGAATTTTTCATATTGGTCCTCCTATTATGTTTTCTGTCACTTTAAGCATCTTTAATTTCATGCCGTTCACATTTTAGCCCCTTGCCATTAACAATTAAAAACCGTCGATGTAAAAGTACTAATATACGAATTAAATATGATGTAATGTGGGTCGATATAATGCATTAATAATAAAATAATTTGTTTTAATTTTTTTAGAAATAAATATAATGATTGTTTTTCAATCTATCTTTTCTTTATTTAATTCTAGAACTACGACATTTTTATCATCTAGAGTTATATCGCACTTATTCTGTAAATGGGAAAAATAAATTAGTCAGAAATATATATTGAAGAAAACAAAAAATAAAGCGGGAAAATTTTGTTTTACATCTATTGGTTTTGTCTTTAAATATTATAAGTAATTAATAATTTTAATATTTTTTATTGAGTGATTATATAGAAATAAAAATATAAAAAACAATATATATTATATTCTCTGATAAAAATATTTTAATATTATTTTAACTGAATCAGTAAAAATTAAAATACGTTACATTTTGATTTTTATTTCGAAACACGTTGGTTTTGTTTTTGTCGGGAAAAATAAAAGAATGGGTCGTACATACTATATATTGTCGTCTTCAAATTATTAGACAATCAAGCAATTACACTTATCCCAGTGGATAATAAATTGGCCATTTCTCTTCATGATTTATGTTTTTTTTGTGACGTGGAAAATGTACATTTTATTTCAGTGATATTGGTCGTACTAATTCAAATGTTTTCAATAATTGAATTCTTGATGATATGACATCTGCTACATAATTGACTCTCGCTTTCTCTAGAGATTTCGGTTGTAAAAATCTATTTTATGATATAAATATTTACTATTTTTCTCGTTAAACTTTTTAATAATTTTGTTTTTAAAGTTTGAATACAATTCATTTCTTTAAGAGTGTAATGTACATTATTGAAACGTTCAGCATTTGTTGGTATAATTTTATTTTTATTAAAATTTTAAATTATAATTTTATTTTAGATATTCAAAATTATAATAAAAATATATATTTTTGGTTCAATCCATCTCTTCAAAATTAATATTCAAAATAACAGTTTAACTCGTTGACCACTCTAATTAATTCATTAAAAAATCACTCCTCCAATTTTCTCTACAATAATTACAAAAAGTTTATAAATTTTTTATTTTTTTTCGTTGATTCATCTTTGGCCATTTTATTAGTTTTGTATATAAATAACCTTCATCTTTGGTGATGAATGTTTTATTTTTATGTTTTTCTTGTTTTTCCTTGCTTTGCTAGTTTTATATCAAATATACTTTCATGACAGTTCTTTTGTCTGCTTTTATAGCAGTTCCTTCGTTTGTCTTTATGACAGTTTTAGTCTGTCTTTTGATAGTATAGCGTTCGAGTGACGAAATTTCAACGAGCGTTTTTCAGCGAAGGAAATTGATGTATAAATGCTTATGATTCCCTGTTGTGGTTGTGCCGATATGCCAAGAACAAGTAGCGAAAGAATTTGCTATCTTCATAGAGCATTCTGGTTAAAGCTATAGTTTCCTGAATTTCTTTCAGAAGTTGCTTCAAGTCTTTCTCAAAGTGATAGGTTTGTTTTTTAATAAGTCTTTCATACCTTTAGGATTTGTTGTATTTATTTTTATACATTGAAGTTTCAATGTTTGAGCGTGATCTTTTGTAATCCTATCACTTTTAATATAATACAGTTTGTTTAAAAATAAAATTCAAAAAATACTAATATTCACTTGTTTATTTTTTTTATAAAAATCTGACAGTCCCCATCACCCTATCCTTTTTAGAAAGATAAGGTTTTCCATCTCTCGGCAAAGCTGAAGAAAGACGAAACAAAAAACAAAATCTCTGAATTATATTATACAACGTGTTGATAATACAAATTTTTTTTTAAATTTATTAAAAATATTTGTAATAGTTATGTTTCCAATTTATCATTGTTTTCCTCCTTCAAATTTTTTCTACAAATAAAAAATAATCCGGAAATATAATATCTTTTATTGAAAAATTACAAATGTTCGTAGTAGCATATTCGTTTGGTATAGTTTAAATGATTGTTGGGCTCTAGATCGGTTGATGTTCGTATTGAAATTTTCACGATATTAATTTATGATTATGATTCGGTCGGTAGTCTTAGAAATATTAATTTTTACTTAGTTGATGGTTGGTTGCCGATATAATTAAATTGGGTAGAGGAGCAATCTACTTGATACTTTGTTCAGCCACCACTCATTTTTCACCTTATAAAGCGTTTCGTTTGGATAGAGACAAAGAGATTAAAAAAGATTTCTAAATTTTGGTATGCTAATCTCGATGAAGTATCTTCTTTTCTTTGTACCATTATAGGAGACTTTTAGTGGACTTGTCACTTTTTTCTCTTCTCTTTTTAATGTATTGTATTATCTTTCATGGTAATTAATAAAATTCATACACCCTTATTCAGAAAAACATTAATATAAAAAAATAAAAAAAAATTATTACTAACAATTAGTTATAAAGATATTTTTCATTTTCTTATTTTTTATAATATTTAAATAAAAGACAATTATACTTTAAATTATTTAATTATGTGTCCAATTACAAACGAATCATTTTTTTCTTTTGAAAGTTACTATTTAATTATTAAAATTTTGCTACAAACAAACCACATACCGGTAAAATTAAAACACAATTTAACAATTTTAGTCACAAAACTTATACATTATATCAAATTGGTCATAATTCAAAATAATTCAATAAATTCAACATTTTATATTTAAAAATTCTGACACTTCACCCTCGTGGCACAACCTCGACCACTTGCTGCACACCCTGCTATTGTCCGTTAGCTCGATAAACTATTGGAACAAATTCATTATGACCCTAATGTCGCATGCTAGTAGACACAATCACTTCACTAATGATTTTTTTAAAAATATATTAAAATATTTCAAATTAAGATCAAATTAAACATAATGGATAAGTTTGAGAACTAAAATTGTCATTGTATCAAACAACGTTAGAAGTTCGTTATACTTTTAACGGTCAAATAGCCTATTTGCAACAAAAAATAATTTGAGTGATTGGATTGTAATTTTTCAAAAAATGACTTTTTAAACCGAACACATAACTAACTGCCCACACTATATTTTACCCTTAAATAAAATAATTAAAAATCAAACTTAAGATTAACAAATAAAATAATTAAATATTTCATACATTAGTAGTGAATTTTTTATATAAGTGGATTTAATTTAAGATTTAGAATTTAGAGATTTAAATTTTAGGAGTTAAAATTTAAGAGTTATGGTTGAAATTTAAGCATTAAAGTTTAGGGGATAATATATATGTTTTAGGGTTTCAATATTAGTAATTTAAATTTTAAATTTTAAAATGAATTTAAATATATTCGTAAAAAAAATATTTTCTACTACCAGTGTGTGAAATAAAAACACATATTTAATCATATACTCTATTGTTTTTTGTGAAAGAATCCAATGAAATCGACAAATCAATCAAAAGGAGACAATGCATCTGCCATTTCTCTTAATGATTAATTGTTCGTTTGTTAGTCATGTGAAAAATGTGCATTTTATCACAGTGATAAACGTATGGTGGATATTCAAACTCAATATTGCAGGACAATAATTTACGTATATTTGATTCACAGCCACTTGGCATAATATTAACCTTTGATTTTAGCCTCAGGATTAATAATATCAAAGGTTAAATAATATTTTAATCCTTAAACTTACACTTTATTATCATTGTAATACTTTTTTTTCATTCAAGTTGATCCATGAGCTTTCATTCCGCAACACATGTTATTTCATTAAGTTCTTTCATTATAAAAAAGTTACGACGTTCTAGGAATGTAACACCTATGTGACAGAAAATAAAAAATTGAACTCACTTGTAACGGGCATATATCCGTATTCGACATTTCCCCGGAGCGAATAACATCACAATGCACAACAAAAATTCAAGCTATAATGGGGAATAGGGATGATTATGAAATGTATCTTTCCTGCTGCTCTTGAAGAATTTTTGCAGAAGACTTGGCATCTATGTATAGCTTGCTTACTTCCTCAAGATCCGCCTATGAACAAGTAAATTAAAACACATTTATTTCTTTAAGTGAATGTAATTTATAAACAATGATCGCGAAGAACAGATGCGTCCAATAGTAAATTACCTTGCAAATGCTGTCTCGTTCGTTCATTTTTGCCACGATGCTAGCAGGAGATAACAGCTGAACCGCGAGTCTGAAGAAATGGAAGCATTGATATCATGATAAATATGGTGGACTTCAACTGATATTTAGAGCAAAAGTAGGGTTTAAGCCTGACCTTAATGATGTGCTCTGTCCAATCTCTCCTAGCAATGCCAGACTTTCTTCATCCACAACCAGTTCTTCCACCTGCGCACGGATTGCTAAAATCGCGGACCATAATAAGTGAAAACATAGTTATGCTGTCATCCGATGCCCAGTACAGGTAACAAAGTTATGCTGAGAGTAAACCGCATATGAACCGGTCTTAAACCTGTACCTGTATCATTTCAGCAGGACCGTAAATCTGTGTACAGACTACAGATAATCACCAATCTGTCCAATAAGTCAACCGGTATGCCATGAGGACTATTCATATCTGCCCCCCACAAAAAGCACATCCATTTTCAGAGACCAGAACCAAACAATTCAGCAATGCATAACGGGGATTTGTAAGATCAGGTGAAACTCAATAGAAAATATAACAACAAAGGCAAAAATAAAATAAAATTCATCTTGCAGATGAGGACTAATATTCTGCTTCATAAATTGCATGCCTGGAAACTGAACATGTAAAACCATGCTCACCCTCTATATGCACACACAAAGGCACATAGATTACGGGTTACACTCTTATGCAGAAAGAAAACAATTTCCAGAGAAGCAGTCCACATAGAATTATGTTAGAGAAAGAAGAGAGAGAGAGAGAGTATGCTTTAAACCAAATAATAACCAATCATAGTTGGAGTGAGAAACTAGCTAGCATAACCCAAAGCAAGTGGACTGTCCCAAGTCGCATAGGCAACAGGATCTACCTTGCCCAACAAGGTTTGGCTTCTCTAGTTTCATCAACCGTCATTCATCACTAAGACTAGCCGTAACTTCTATAGAGCACACTGAACCCATCTATGGCATGCCAATATTATTTAGCAGACAAGAAAAAATCCATTTCACGATTCTACATGGTAAACGATTCTACATTTTATAAAACTTCCTTTCACATGCATTAAAGAAAATCTGTGGATATTCTGACAAAATAGATTTCAATTACCTTACATTACATATGCCTCTATTTGTAGCAAAAATTACTATTGGAGATAGTGAGCTCTCTAATGCACGATTCAAGTAGGAGAAGCACTCCATGTCCAGCATATGCACCTGTAAACCATGATTTAGAGAACATAAGCATGCGTGATCTGTAAATCGGCTTTGAGCATGAGCACAGGTTGAGACCTAAGAAAGTATCTTAGATCTATCTGCATGTGCACACTTACATGGAAACAAATATTGCATCCATGCATCTAAGGATATATATCATATACTAGAACAGCTCAACTACAGAAAAGGATGAAACCTCGTCAATGAATAGAACTCCTGGGACAAGCTCTGCCACACCTTCATCAATATACCGGTTTACTACCTGTCATAAACAACATTATTTCAATTCAAAGGCATGCCATCTTTCTAACAAACAATTGAACATAGCAGTTGAAGTCAAATCCACAGAAGCTTGTTTCCAAACTGAACAAGCAATCCATCTTATTCTAAAACTCTAACCATGTACTATATGGACATATTCTAGGGAGCTGATCGTAGCAGGATTCATACTAGTTATAGGATTAAACCAGCGACTAGCTGAAGAGACTTCAGGTTTTAAACTGATCATTTCAAGTAATAATATCAATGTATTGCCCACAGAAATCACAAAACTGGTAAAACTGTACTGCTGATTGTCTACAAAAATTATTGTAAAAAGGGCTTCAACTTTGTTTGGAAAATAATATCTTGTTTATTTCTTGTCGTAATTTGTCAGTGATTTTCGTCTTCCTGGGCTTCATCATCTGACCCATTAGAGAGAGTATGTCCTGCCCCCCCTTGTGGACGTGCATTGGCAGCATCCAGATCATGGAGTGTTACATCCTAGGGAAGAAGATAAAAAAATATGTTTTAATGAATTGCAACATGTTGTCCAAAACAGAAAAACTTAGAACAAAAAAAGGCAAATATGACTAAGCCTGACTTCCGTTTAACAAATCAGGCAAATGTAGACAAAGACATCAAATTTTAAAATATTCCCTTTTGTTTTTAATTGAGTTATGAATCATGAGCAGAAAGATTAAAAGAGCGGTTAAGGTCAATAACAATATACTACGGCATGATGGTATGAACACAAATAAGCCCAAGCTCAATGGAGAGACAAACCTGCACTACCTCTTTTTTGTGAACATCTCCAACAGCTACCTGCCAGTCATATTAGAGATCCCACTAAACATCAAACTGAAGCCAAAACCACAAACCGTAACAACTTAATTGTTTGAAAATCCCTAGAGGAGGAAGATGAATAATCTAACATTCTGTAGAGCCTCGTACGGTTTACAAGACGTCGGAAGAATAAAAACTTGAACAATGTATATATATTTTTCCATGTAGCAAAGCAGGGAAACTTAAAAGCCTACCTTTTCCTTGATCAAGGCATCATAAATTGTAGGGTCTAGCTTCAGTTTTTTTGTCCCTTTAATAGTTTTCAAACCAATAATTACATGGCTAATGCTTTTACCATAACCACCAGTTACACTCTCTGTCTCTTCTCAGTTCGGTAACCTGAAACAAGACCAACTAGGCATCAGACTCTGCAGCTATCTCAACAACCCATAGAGAAAACAATCACATAAAACCAGGGACAAATAGATATCATCAGCTCTAACTTGCCTCTCCTTCATAGACCTCCTTATTTTCTATGATACGCAGACCTATAGAGCATCGGAAATTCTATATCAGAACCTCAGTTTTCTTTACTTCTGAAAAGTATACTTCAGATCCAACCATTGGACAGAAAGGAACCTGCAAAGAAGGAAGATGAATGTATATATACCAAACCTGAAAACCCCTCCAAAAACATGAATTCTAGTAAAGTAATATTGGCAAAAGCTAAAAACATGTTTGACAAATAAACATGAATAAGAAAAGAAAACCTTGCTCCCTAGCTCTTGGGATATTTCAAGCGCTTCTCTTGCCTCTGCTTGCCCCACAAAACCTGCAGCCAAAGGAATCGCATTTCCAGTGGCCCGGCAAAAAAAGGAAAAGAAAATTCATAAAAAATCAAATTTGGATAAAAAAGAGAGGCGCAGAGATCACATTTTCGCTAGCAAAACAATAAACAAATAAAAGTGAAAGATGCTGTAAAAAGTAATGTTAGCTAATTAGTGTATTTCTATTCATAGCTAATTCTTTCTAATTTCCATAGTTCACCAATTGAGAATCAACTAAAATTCATGCAGACTACATCATTACCTCCGATTTCGAACATTAAATGAAATTTAAGCTATATTTTAATCCACTTCAAAACTAAAAGTAACCCAAACTCATAATTTTTTAAGATTAAAACCCCAAACCCAGAAAAGTTTTCATAAAAAAAGGCGAACTTCGCATGGATAAATAAAACAAAAAAGATAACTTCAAAATGCACACAGTTACAATCCCATTTGCAGGAACATGCAAAAATGCAGTGTATTTCTTTTGGCCGTTGATTGAACCTCTTCGATCTTCATTTTTTTCCTTATAATTTCCTTCTTTCTACGAATTTTCAGTTTTTTTCCTGCTCTATTGTTTGTTTTTGTTTTCTGGCGAAGAAAAATGGCAAGGCTTTTTCTAGTGTTCTTAAACCCTTCTCCAGCTTCCAGCACTGTATATGAATTTGAAATTTGGATCCTCTGCTCTTTCGACGTAACTCCTTCATGTGCTCCTTCATTTTTAACGTGCCACGTGGAGTATTTTTTTGGACGACCTAACTTCTATCAAAGCTCATTTTCTCCAATGGCTTAATACATCGTTTGGGCATTGACCTTCGCATTTTTTAAAAATTTGGTGCCTGGATTTTTACTACTTTAGTACTTGAACATAAAACATCTTAAATTGATACTACTTATATTGACATGGCATGTCAACAAACCATTAAATTATTGGTGTTGTATTGATTGGTCATAATATTTGATGTCATTAGTTGTCACGTGTCATGACCTAAATAGTTGTTAAAAGTCATTTTAGTTTTATTATATATTAGTTTAATTTGAGGTTAAAATTCGAACGTTCAAAAATTTGAGGATCAATTTAGAATGAGAGTCATAGTTTGACGATGAATTTGAAATATCCAAAAGTTTGAAGACCAATTTAGAATGAGAATCATAATTTGAGAATGAAATTGAAACATTCAATAGTACAATGACCAATTTAACATAAAAATCATGATTTGTATGGTACAATTAACTCAAAAATCCATCAACTTTCAAATTAACCTTAATCATTATCTAATCAATATATTACACGAAAGCCTGTTTTAAAAAGAAAATCCATTGAAGTGGAAATAACGGAAAAACACAAAAATAAAAATCAATATTGCCGTCTTATTATACTCCATATGTTTTGTAATTTTAATGTTTATGTAAATATTTAATGCACATATAGTACATTTTTTTTATACAAATATATATACTTTTAAGTCTTAAAATTTAAAATTTAAGTATTAAAGGCTTAAACACTAAAATATAAAACCATAAATTCAAAACTTTAAAATCTATTCTTAGACTCTAAATTGTGAATTAAATTTTTAACATTTAAATTAGATCCGTTTATATAAAGAAAATTTCCCACTATCGGCACAAAAATATTATCTTAATAATTGAGCTATTTTAAAAAATACTTAATTACAAAATAAGAGTTAAAATTATGTTTTTAATAAGTATTTAAACTATTTTTTAGCTAAAATAGATGCATAAAGTAATTTTTATTAAAATAATGTCTAAAATTTTATTTTCGACTTGTTTTAAAATCGACTGAGGCACTTATTTTAACTAAAAAGGAAATTTTAGGCACATATGTCTAGCAAAAAAAATACTTTAGCCACGTATTTCAGCAAAAAATGAAACATCAAACACTTATTTTAACTAAAAAATATTTTAGACACCTATTAAAAAAGGGTAAAGGACATCAATGGTCACCGAACTTTTAGGGCGCGTTTATTTTGGTCACCAAACTTTTAAAAATTTTATTGAGGTCACTCAACTTTTATTTCGCTTTCATTTTGGTCCCTCCCGTTACATTCTGTTAGAAAATGCTGACGTGGCACGTTAGTTTTCATTTTCTTCAAGGGTAAACTATATAAATGGTCACCGAACTTTTAAAATGCTTTCATTTTGGTCACCGAAATTTTAAAACTTTCATTAGGATCACCAACTTTTGTTTTACTTTAAAGCAACCCAATTTGTTTAAGAAAAAAACTATTTCGATGTATTAAAAACAAAAGTAAGAAGTAGATTTTACCTTATGTAAGAAAAAAAATACTTTGGTGACTCCAATGAAAGTTTTAAAATTTCCCATTTCATTCTCTATACAGAATAGAAGAAGAAAAAAATTGTAAAAGGATAGTTGTCTTATGCACTACTTGGACGAATAATAATGCTTAGACATAAACATTTTAAAATTTAGGTGACTCCAATGAAAGTTTTAAAATTTCAGTGACCAAAATGAAAGCATTTTAAAAGTTCGATGACCATTTATATAATTTATCCTTGAAGAAAATGAAAACTAACATGCCACGCCAGTATTTTTTAACGAAAGGTAATGGGAGGGACCGAAATGAAATAGAAGTAAAAGTTTAGGGATCAAAATGAAAACAAAATAAAAGTTGAGTGACCCAATAAAATTTTTAAAAATTCGGTGACCAAAATGAATGCAACCTAAAAGTTCAGTGACCATTGGTACTTTACCCTAAAAAATACATTGTTTTGGGCATTATTTTGTAGTTAAACTTAAAAAAAAAGTAATAAAAGCAATTGAACGGCGAGTAGCGGGTGCTGTTAAAGTGAAAGCAAAGGATAACGCATTTCCCAGTTGTAAAAACTTGGCGGCAGCCAGTGTATAGATATTTATGCGTTTGCCACCAATTTGACAAGAAGAAAGCCATTGCCAAAGACCACCACTTTGAAGAAAACAAAAGAAAGCCATTGGCAATGGATACTCTTTCAGGCTTTGCTTTCAGCACCAACTACATTACTTCTCCATGTACAAGATTTTATCCCCATCCTCGCCCCCAAAGACCACAACTTTCCAGAAGAACCCCAACCGTCTATGTCTTGAAAACAACCTCTCCTTCAGGTAACATCTCCACACACTTTGTATTATCCCATTTGATTTTGAGTTTTCTGGTTATTTTGGGTCATATTTGGCCTGGGTTTCTTTTCAGATTCATGTTTCTTCACTTATCAAGAACAATTTTTAGAGGATTATCAATTATTTAACTTTTTGTCGAGGAGATTTTTTGTATTTAATTTCGCATGCCATGAACCATTCATGCAAATAATTGAAATTTTCCACAAGGTAATCCCCACCATTGTCAGCTTAGAGGTTGATCAGATTTTAGTGTTTGAGTTATATATGGTTGATTGTATTTACATGACATTATGGCCGTAAATTGCTGATAATGGGTGCTGCTCATTTTTCATTTCTCTCTATCTTTTTATAAAATTTTCAGTGAGTGAATCTGTGGAAGAGAATGTTCTGGAGATGTTCTTCAAGGATAGAGAAGTAAATGGAGATTTTGTTTCAAAAGTTTCGGACAAGCTGTGGCAGAGGGAGGTTCTGAAAGTTGTTGATACCAATGCCAGTGAACCAGCTGATACTGCTCAGCAATCAGAGCAGGTACAAAATATACTATTTCTTTAATTTCCATGTTTGCATTTTTTTTTTACATTTTTTTTTGTTTATGAAGCTGATTCACTTCACTTGTGCTATTGATCCTAAATATGTGTAGGCCGTGGGAAGTGACGACGATAGTGGGTTTTTGAAGCTGTCAACAACTCAAGAATGGTTATTAGGTGACAATTCTGCACCAAGGAATAAGAAAGCCATTGCCAAGGTGTGCTTTTTATCGTCACCCTCCTTCTATGTTGGCAGCTTTGCGTTTAAATATATTAAGAAGCATGGTCAAAGTGACACACATGTATTCGTGAGGCTAATGCTTGCCGAACCTAATCTGGCTGCCCTTGGTTATCACATATAGGGCAGAATCCAATGGATAAAGTCTATATATGGCCAAAATTTAAAATTTAAAAGTTGAATTCACAGCATTTATTGACTTCGGAAAAAAGGCTGAAAACTCTTTTTGGTTACTAACCCATGTGTATGAACAGGTGTTGCGGGATGACAGTGAAAGAAGGAAGAAACTGAATCTTCTACAATATGAAGCTGTATGTTACTCGCAGATTTCTCAGTTAGTTGTAGGGGTTTATTTTTCTGCCTGAAGTTATTTCAGTAATTTATCAAGGACTGGAAAACTGGAAAGATGTTTTTGTTGCATACTGTGAATAAATATGTCTTGCATCAGACAATTGTTAACTGTTTTGAAAAGGTACTAAACTGCTAATTGTTTTTCATTTGACCCCCCCCCCCCCCCCCCCCCAGATCAAGAGGGAGTTGACGCTTTTATCTGTTGCAATTGGAACGGCGTGCAGTGGGTACTGTTTGGTTGTGTTATCACTTCAGGTAAAGCATTCACCAAAATCTGTGGTGCCACGGGTGGTGATGTATAGATTTCAATGATATGTATATTTGATCAGTTGTGCCCTGTTTGAAACCTGAAAATGGATCTGGAATCTTGCCTAGATTCTTAAGAGCTTTGGCCATACCGCTTTCCTTCTATGTTTAGGAGACATCACTTCAAGATGGGAAAAGAAAGATTTTTAGAAATTGTTACATTTATCATCATTGGCTTCCATAGATTTGACTTCTTCTTTTTTGTTCGAACATAGAACTGACTTTTAATATTGTGCAGGCGGCTGTTAGTTATGCAATTGGGGTTCTTTTCAGGTTAGTTGCTACATTTCTAGTTAGGTCATTTCTGTTATTATCAACTTTGATGAGCTGAGTGTAGCAAGCCTGTGTTTGTAGTGAATTTCTAGAACTAAAGAGGTAATTAGTCGAGGTTTAAGCCATCATCTTTCCACATATGGCATATTTGGACTGAATGAGCTCCATTCTTGTCTTACTCAAAGAATAAAACATCGCAGTCATGGTTCATCCGCTGGAGTAACATGAGGATGGTTTAATCTAAGGCACAGCGCCTAATAAATTTTTTATCCTCAAAAATAATTTCTGCATGGAGTTTGACTCGGAAAACCTGATTAGTATCTTAGTTGATGATATCTTTTAACTAATCAGCATTTTTAGCAAGCCCGACTTACTGACAAATGGTGCTCATATGCTAATTTCTTAGTACCAAATGCTTTAATCTAATTCATTTTCTGGGCAGTTGCTTGTACCTCCAGCTGTTATACCGTCATGCGGACAACCTATCTCCGGAAATGGTTCCTCAGATTTTCAAACAGAAGAAATTGAAAAAGTACCTCTACTAACTTGTTTTTGTGATCATGACCACCTTTTTCATAGTGGTAGTAAGTGAATCCTTGTTCTCTTTGATTTCATTCGACGATATTTTTTGTCTTATTTCAGAATAGGAATAAGAAGCGAGGACTTGCAAGACTTCTTTGAGAGAACGATTAAGGGTAGTGGCATTGCTCTTTCTTCTCCCAGACTAGTGCTCCCGGCTGCTGTATATGGATTGTGGATCCTGTCGCATAAATATTTGGCCAATGATTTCTTTGATTTCCAGGTAGCTTTTAGACATGTTTTCTTCTCCTCCCCCTGATACCTGTTGTGCATTCCTGCATAGGGTTAATGATTATGTTGCTCTGACTTTTCTTTTTTCTTGATACATATTTGGATATAAATACGAGGATAAGACTCTCCAAGGATCTTCCAAATACATAGAAAAATAAAAATTAAACATACCATATCCAACACTTACACTCGAGTCCCAGTAACATAGAAAATGATGACCTGTTTGTGAAATTCAAAAAACAGTATTGAAGTTTGAAATATGACACTAAGTACTTTGTACCGTCATTTATAGTTTTTGGTGTTTATTCTTCACAGCTTGTGCCTGCAATGCTTGGATTGTTTGCATACAAAGCAGCTGCTCTTGTTCAAGTATACAGGGACAATGAAGACCTGCAGTTTATCTTTCCGGAAAACGAGGAATAGTCAAGTAAATGAGTTTCCAGTTTTTTATAGAACACTTCAAACACTGAACTGATCACTCCCCGGCTGGTGCCATACAGTCGGGAATGGAGCTACCTTTGATGATTCCAACAAGATAGCCATCCAAACAACTTAATAATTCAGTTTCTACTTTCATGGACTGGTTCAAGTAGGATTGCAGTTGCATACATTAGCTTGTAAGTACCGAATTGCTACAAAGTCTTGAAGCTCCATTCGACCATTTCGAGGCTTTATTGTATATATTTCTAAGTTCCAAGAATGATTATGATGCTCAAAATCCATGCATTTTTTGGTAATGTTTATGGATTTTGGTACATTGATTTAATTTTTGTAGTTGCAATTTAGCTGCAGGCAAGAAAGCCTCCAGCTATGGAGCAATTTTGACTTTTCCTTTCTTGAAGAACAGAAGACCAATTAATATGACCAGAAAACCTTCATATCTGCAATTAATTTCTAGCCCTGAAATAACTTCAAAGAAGCCCTTAAAATCCACCAAAATGGGGGAAAATGAAATGCTACCAACTACATATGTTGAATTTACTCATTCAGCTTTTAACATGTATAATTGAATATAATTCTGTAATTATACGAAGCATTTTTAAAAGTTAATTATTAAAATCCTTAAATTCGAAACATACTTAAGCAGTACTACATTGTTTACCACTTAAACCAATCTCATTGGTATACTAAACACCAATTTTAATTCAACACTTTACCAACTTTTTCTAAATTATTCTGAAATTACATTTATGCATGTCACAACCACAAGTACAAAATATAGTTAGTCTAGCTGGTAGCAGCTTGATCCCACATGTCCAAAGAGAGAAAGGTGCAATTTACATATTGGCATGGGACATTGGGCCATTAATTTTTCACATCTTTTAGGGTAGCCAATTTTAATGTGGATGTTGAAATAAGAAATGGAAGAGATGATGGAACACCTAATAAAACCACCAAGGAATAGTAATCTAATTAATAACGAATCCATCCTTTTGTTCATCAACAACATTTGGTGCGGCACATCTCATTAGATTGAGAGACCCACATCTTTTCTTTTATAACGTACTATGTTTGCCAACACCTAATAATTTTTTCTCCGCGAGCAAAAAATCAAAATAAATTTAAATGATAAAATAAAACTCGACTTTAAGTTTCGGGCGAGAATAATCATTTCTCACTCATAAAAGATGTTTATTTATGTTATGACATTAGATGAAACGTAAATTTAAAATGGAATCCCAAAAATGTTTAAGAATGAGTGAAAAAGCCATGAATTTATAGTATAAACTGCTATATATATGCTAGTAGTATTAAACAAGGAACAAAGATTAGGGGTGTGCAAAATAAACCGTAACCGTTAACCGTAACCGTTAACCGGTATAACCGTTCATTTTATAGGTTAATTAACCTAACCGTTAAAGTTAAACGGTTTCGGTTAACCGAACCGCTAAAAAAGACGGTTAATGGTTAACCTATAGGTTAACCTATAGGTACTTTATTTTAACTAAGTGTAAAGTTTGTGTTTAAAATTTCGCTATTTAAGTTAATTTTTTTTAAAAAAATTAATACAATATTTATCGGAGAGATATATTTATTATTCTAAAAAAGAAATAATGAACATTTGAAAAGAAAATCGTAATAGGTTACAGGTTAACCTGTAACCGATCCGTTCCTTAACGGTTACCCACTATAATGGTTAACCATTTAAAAAATTAACGGTTAACCATTTCTTAACGGTTAGTAACGGTTAAATTACGAATAATAACCGCTATAACGGTTAACCAACCGTTTAAGCTAAACGGTATGGTTAACCTACCATGAACACCCCTAACAAAGATTACATCAAGCTCTCCACTCTTAAATACACATAATCAATAGTAGAAATTACTTAAAATCTTACAACAGTCTGCAAAGAACTATATAAAAACACATATAATAAGCCTTTCTCCCAAGTACTTTTATTACACAAAGAGGAAGCGACCGAAATGCACCATCAATTCAAGGTATACCGATGATGGGGAAGAAAGGAATGTAATAGCTCGACGGTGCAAGCCCCCACTCCGGGGGAAGTGGCAGATCAAAGGTCTTGGATGAACCGACTCCACAAGATTTAGCCAAAGGGCATGAAGTTGAGAAAACAAGTGGAGTGGAAATGGTGTAAGACTTCACCTTCACAACCTTGGACACCAGGTTCTTGTTCTTACCGTACAGCTGCTTCGGTCCACCCAGCAGCTTGGCCAGACAGTCGAGAGATGTTGGCGGAATATTATCCTTTGAGATGTTCAGAGGAAGCTCCACTTTGAAAGCACCGTTTTTTCCTGTGATTGCAGTGGCTAGTTTCTTCACTTTATCACACTTTACTGCAACTTTGATGCCTGCAAATTAACCAAAAAAATGAAGTACATGTAAGTAGGAGAAGTGGACAGATTTTATTTTAAACAAGAGAAAAGAGTTGAGAATTATAGAGAGAACCTGAGAAGTCATAATTATGTTTGCAGTCAAGGCAAGAGATTTTGGCATCGAGAACATGGCAGGTTGAGAGTTGAACCCTAGCAAAAGCCAATACCAAGACGAGTGCTGCAGTGATGGCCAAACCAAGTGCAGCCATTTTGGTGTAAGGAAGAAAAGGAACCAAGTTTGAGATGAAGAATCATGGGTGGAACTGAGTAGCTTATAAATGCAGAGGGAGTGGTGGGATTAGCTAAAGACCATATTTAATGAAGGGAGCTAGAGGCTGAGTTGGTAGTTGCTGTTAATTTACTGTAGTAACCAACTAACACCAGAAGCTCCTTTTTCTTCTTCTTCTGGGTTAAAATTACAAATTTGGACAATTTTTCGATAACATCAATATCTTAACTTAATCCTATACACTAACAAAGTAACAACTTCGACAATGGTGATATGTTTTTTAACGATGGAAATTCTCAACTTCTTTTCGGTGCTCCTATTTATGTCACACGCTTAAAATTAGGTTTAGAATTTATGATTAGGTTTAAGGAATTTAAGATAAGGTATATTTTTTTAGGATATAGGGTATAAGATTAGAATTTAAGGTTAGGACTTGAAATTTAATTTTATAGTATTTTTTAGTCTTGAAACATAAGTAAAAACACTAAAAAAGAACAGAAAAATTTTATCCGTTTTGTATACTGTATAAATATGAAAATACATATTAGATGCAAATTTTAAAATATAGTACAGATTTCATAGGATTTGAATCATGGGTGGGTGCCAACATTACAGGAATTATATTCATCTAAACATTACAGGAATTATACCAACGGTTTGCAGGCAACAAATATACCTTGTTAGTTGTATTCATTATGCGGCGTTGTATTTATGGCGTCTATGTTTATAAGTGTATATTTTAATATTTGTAATTTTCAAATTATTTTTAAAATAATCAGGCGCGTCTGATTAGATACACACGATTAATATATGGCGTAAAATTTAATTACTTTTATACAATTTTTTGAACTATTGGTGATGATAATAAATGATTGAGATTATTTTTTTTTATTTTTTAAGTGATAATCTTCACATCTTTTACTGTTAATCTTATTCATACATTTATCTTCATCTAACGGTTAAAAAAATATAAAACTTTCAAGTTTTATATAGTGTAGGAGAATATATTTATTGATATATATATATATATATATATATATATATATATATATATATATTAAACGTGGGTATATTAATATGTAGCCACTATGTTATGTGTGAAATACATGGTTATGGTTGTGTTTTCTATAACAGATAATTCCGACCACATTCTAAAGCTGTTAGGAGATAGATTCGATACAAACGGTACTTATTAACTGACTTCGGTTTTCTCTTTCGGTGACCTAAGCAAGTGTCATTATCCTCTATCTGTATTTCTGTATAATAGTGTGTATATATATAAATCCATCTATGTCAACTATTTATTTTAGGACCTGGAAAATATTATGTCAACTATTTATTTTAGGACCTGGAAAATATTATTTCTGTATAATAGTGTGTACTTATTAATTGATTGATCTCTTATTAACCCGATATTGACTTAACCCGAAATTAACTGTCCCGAAAATAACCGACCCGTCGCCCTCACCCGATACCCGAACAAAAATTACCATAGACCCGAACTAAACTGAACCAAACTCGAACCGATCCAAACCAAATTTAAATAAAATATAATCAGACCTGAAATGACCCGAACTAAAATTAAATTATTGACCCATTTACCACCTCTAAACTTTACTGCACATAAATGAAAAGGGCGGAAGAAATGTAAAACCCTAACGTTAGTTTTTAGCTTAGCAGGAGGAGGAAGAGAGATTCAATGTTCATATATATATATATATAATAGGTCTAGTTTTAGCATCTAGATCATGTGACTTGTCAGGTTCATCGTATATTAAATCCAACATTATTAAAATTTCTTTAAAGGTGTTGGATTTTAATATTAAGACAAAAATAATAAAAAAAATTAATAATTGATCGAATGATTTAAATTTAAATTTTGATATTTATTTTAAAAATATAATTATTTCTACATAATAGAAAACAATAGAGATAATGAACCTATTAATCAAAGTCTTTGATGTTAGAGATTTTTTTTAATTAAACATTTATTAATCCCTCAATAATTGCACCCAAAAAAAAGCTTTGAATTTCTTTTTTCTGTAACTGTATACTTTTTATCCATCTTTTAGTTATAGAGGTGACATTAGAGTATGAGAAAAAGCAGAGTTCGCATACATAAATTCTACTGTCACAAATAGGTAGAGTCCCCAACTACTAAAGAATAGGCTTTCGTACATCTCATGTTTTTGTAAAATCTATAAGTAATATGAAAAATTATTCAATATTCATGTAGTTTTATTTTTAGATCATATAGTTTTTTAGTGGTTAGAGATTAAGTTTATGGTTTAGAAGTTTAGTTTGTAAGATTTGTAATTTAGAGTTTATGGTTAGAATTTAAGGTTTAGGATTTAGACTAGGCTCAATGCACAGAATAGCCCCTAAAGTTTACCACTTTTCCCAACTTGGTACTTAACGTTTCATTTGGGACGTTAAGCCCCCTAACGTTTTCACCGTTATCCCATTTTGCCCCAAACCGTTACTTTTGCCGTTACAAAAAAGTTTTCAACCGTTAAAAAAAATTCCAACCAATAAGATCGTGCCACGTCAACTCCTCTTTGATAGAGTAACCCGCCTGATTTTATTAAAAGGGTAAATGTCATGTCAAGTCTCCTATGTTTATTTTTTTATTTAATTTAGTCACTGAGAAATCTATTTTTACCTAAAATTGACCCCTATTTGTTTCTATTTTTTTAATTTAACCCAATATTAATAATAATATTTTTACCTAAAACTGACCAACTGACCTTCAACATAACGGGGCCTTTTCCCCAAATTAGCCAATACTATAAAACCACATTTCATCTTTAGAATTACCAAAAACTGACCAAGTGACAATGCAATGTACATCTGATATTCGTCAAAACAACGGAAACAATACCATATGAACAGTTACCTTGATATGACCATCATGTGCAATCAACAAATTATCAGGCTTCAAATCACGATGAACCACGTGCAGAGAATGTAAATACTCCAAGGCGAGCACCTGTAAAAATATGTATATATTTATATAACAAAACAGAAGAATTCAACTAACATAAAAAATGTATATATTCCTTGAAATAAATTAATCTAAAACTTACAAGTTCTGCTATGTATACACGGGCAACCTCTTCATCCAAACAACCTAAATTTCTCAACAATGAATATAAATCGCCTCCATTTAAATACTCCATCACAAGATACAAGTTCTCACGGCATGTAAATGAATAGAAGAAGCGAACCTGATACAGCACATAGATGTAAGAATAACATGACAAGTTCTCAAGAAAGGTAAATTCTTGGCAAGTTAGACCTGCTCACCACAAATGGGTTGCGGACTGAAATCAAAATGTCACGCTCCGCTAATATACTTTCAACTGCATTCTTGCGAATCATATCTGCCTTCTTTAGAACCTGTACCAAACAGCATAAACATGATTTTATTCAAGTTTCTATTATTATTAATAACAAATATTGGGCTAAATTAAAAAAATAAAAACAAATAGGGGTCAATTTTAGGTAAAAATAGATTTTTCAGTGACTAAATTGAATAAAAAAATAAACATAGGAGACTTGACATGACATTTACCCTTTTAATAAAATCAGGCGGGTTACTCTATCAAAGAGGAGTTGACGTGGCACGATCTTATTGGTTGGAATTTTTTTTAACGGTTGAAAACTTTTTTGTAACGGCAAAAGTAACGGTTTGGGGCAAAATGGGATAACGGTGAAAACGTTAGGGGGCTTAACGTCCCAAATGAAACGTTAAGTACCAAGTTGGGAAAAGTGGTAAACTTTAGGGGCTATTCTGTGCATTAAGCCTTTAGACTATACAACTTTTTCCTATTTTAGGTAGACCTGACAAACTCGACCCGAAAAGCGAATCGAAATCGAACCGAACTGAACACGATGATCCGAATTTAATCCAAAACTTGAAATAAACCGAACCGAAACCATAGCAAACTTTAGCTGAACCGAAAATGACCCGAATCGAAGGCAACCCGTAATAATATATATATATATATATATATATATATATATATATATATTAAACACAACTCACCAAAAAGTCAAATATACATGCTATATAAAGTCATATATAGGGTGGTAAAACCTAACTTGGCTTGAAAACCCGACTAAAACTGATTGATCTCCTACTAACCCGATATTGGCCCGATCCGAAATCAACCGAACCGAAAATAACCGACTCGATGTCCTGACCCGAACCGAAATCACCATAGACTCGAACTAAAATCGAACCAGACCCGAACAGAACTTAAACCGAATGCAGTCAGACCTGAAATTACCCGACCCTAATGATCCGTTTGCCACCTCTAATTTTAGGGGTTATAGATTTAGTTTATGGTTAAAATTTTGACTTGTAGTGTTTAAATTTTTAGATTTATGATTATAATTTAGAGTTTGAGGTTTAGAATCTTCATATTAGAAATTTAAGTTTTAATTATTAAGGAGCAAGAGTGCATAATAATAATAATAATAATAATAATAATAATAATAATAATAATAATAATAATAATAATAATAATAATAATAATAATAATAATAATCAACAAACTTTTGTAATTCCAATTTTACATATATTAACACAAAATACATATAATCACAATGTAAATTACCCAAAGATGAATAACCACTTTGTATTCATCGTTTACTTGATCAAAGACATCAAAAAGTACTAGATATAGCGTGGAACGGGTGAAAACAAAATAATAAATTTATTAAAAATATTTTTTAAAAATTAAAATAAGAAATAAAAATTAGTTGCTAGTTAAACATATCGTCAAATATTTAAAAATATATATAAACAAATACTACATTGTAATTATCTTTAGACTATTAAAAAAGTTAAGCATGTTGTTAAGATAAATTATAATGGGTGAATAATTCTGTGTGTTTAACAACAAATTGTAATTGCCGAATCAATCGGTTTATTCCATCAAACGGGCCGATATCTTCCTCCGAAAGGAACCCAAACTAGAACGGGGCCCATGCCGTACGAACCCAAACTAGAAAGATATTTCGGGTGCTGGTCGGTAAGAAAAATTGAGAAATTCCGATTTTCGAATTAATCAACTCGTTTAACCGAAAAGAACAGCACCAGGAACATGTCATCTCGTGTCATTTTTGCGGTCTGAATTAGAGACATGAAAAGAATAATTCATACAAATGGAATTCAATAATGTTATTTTAATTTTAAAAAATCTTACCAGAAAAACACACCAAGAACCAAGAAAAAAGAGAGAACATGTTTGTAAAGAAGGAAGAAAGAGAAATCAACCAAAAAGGGTGAAGGGAGACCGGGGTTTGTTTTTAACAACAGCACGGCATGATTTCCTAATCTCCCCTTGTTGACCAGTAAGAACTTCAACAGCTCCCAACTTAACCATTGCCTGTCCGAACCTAGCCGGGAAGTCATTGCTGGTGGCTAAATTGTCGACCATGTTGCTGGTCGAGGGGTCCAATGCTAACGCTTGATCAATGGGAAGAACTCCTCTGCGGTGCTTTGTTTGATTGAAAAAGGAATTGTCGAAAACGAATGTGCTCGCAAGATTCCGGTCAAGACTTACAGCTGCGTCGGCTTCTGAGTTTTTCGGACAGACTACTTTCAGCTGCTCCACCAATGATGGATCCATTGTCGGGTCTGCCTCCCCGCTGCCCCCGAAGTTGTAAAGCCGGTCTTCAATGAAAGAGCAATGCGTAAACCCTATTGTGTGACCACCTACATGCATATAATGTGGATTATGAATATATTTATGATCCTTTGAATATATGAAAATTTGTATACTCCTAATACCTAGGAGTAAAACCATATCTTCAAGGCTAATTCCCTTCTTTTTAAATGCATCAGCCGATTGAGGAACTGAAGAACTTGGTGAAGGGAGATCTACGTTCGATGCCAACGACTCGATTCCGTCTCTTCTTCCCGTCTGAACATCGTATCGTCCTCCTCCACTCTGCACCAAAACAAACAACACTTATCATCAAACTATATATCAAGTGCTGGAGCTAATCTAGTTTCTGAAAATTTACATCTTTTAGGAACTAATTAAGATGTTGTTACCAATTGTACAGCATCTCTAGCAGCAATGGCGATGATATCAGCACAAGAAACAACTCCTTCACAGGCTTCTTCAAGTAATCCCTTTGCTTCATCAATTACTTCGTAGCCACCTACACTTCGATTTGCAGTCGCATTTTTCTCACTCGAGTCGCCGTCTAGCAGAATCGATGCATCACATCCCTAATTTGGAACAGATAAAATTCAACCGTTTATAACACATTTTCTTAACAAACAAACAAAAAAGGGAAAATTCACGCAGTAAATATATACGTCGTTGCTTACTTTGACGAAGCAATCATGGAAATGTAAACGAATGAGAGCAGCTCCGATTCCTTTTTTCTCGTTCATTCTTTGTTTTACAACTGAGAAAACAATGCCCTCAACATTACGTGTGTTACATTTACCGTTGTAAAATCCTACCTGGAGAGCAGCGTCGCATTGGCCTGTGAAATTCACAAGGATGACACCGAGTGCTAGATAAAACGCAGCTGCTGCTACTGCCATTGATATCTTCATTTTTTGTTGTTGTTTTTCTGGGAATTTCCAGATGGAGATGGGATGAAAGATACAGATTACAGAGAACATTCATAATTTTTATATAGGAACGAAAGTCGAAACTAGCTTCTAGTTGTGTGGCGAGCACGACCAGCCTTGAAGCAGCGGCCGGCTAAGCTTAGTTCAATATGTGTGTTGTTTTCAATAGTTTTATAAACGTGCAGTCATGTTTCCTTTAAGCAAAATGGCATTCCATGGAAAAGAAAAGCATTGAACGAAATCTGGGAGGGTCAACACTAGATTTCATGGAAAGATTTCTTTTTGGAAATTTTCAACGCCAGCAAATTTCTAGAAGTGCATATCCAGTACAACGACTGCATTTTTTTGGAAATGAATAAAATAATGGCTCAAGCATATGTAAAAAGACAAATCATTCAACTGAAATTAAATAATCAGCCACCAATACTATTTATACACTTATTTTCATTTAATCGGCTTAATACAACACATTTTGACCCGTAAAGTATAACCTTCTTTTACCATTACAACGACTGCATTTTTTGTTGTTTTGTGAGCTTAAGGTTTAGATGTTGTGTTAACATTCTGATAATCATTTTTGTTTAAAGTTTAAACGTTATTTGTTTCCTGCAGATTTTATTATGAACTATGTGAATACGAGAAAATACATATGAGCAGCTTAGTCAATCGGTTAACTGTGCTTGCTCATTATTTTTTCTATGTTGTTTACTCTTATAAGAACAATTTAGTATGGGTAAATTTAGGGGGTGTAAACGAGCTGAGTCGAGCTCGAGTAGTATTGAACTCGACTCGGCTCGTTAAGATTTTGAGTCGAGTTCGAGTAACTTTTATCGATCCTGAGAAATCTGATTTTGACTTGGCTCGTTAAGAACTCGAGTCGAGTTCGAGCTTTATTCGAGCCTAATCGAGTAAAGTGTTGAGGGATCTTTGACCGTGTCGGACTTGAGTATCTCGTCATCTGTCACGTCTCATTTAAAGTCATATCAATAAAAAACTTTAATACACAAGTTGTATAAACTCAAGCTTGTGAATTTTAGGGTTCAGAGGTTTATGTTGTTGGGTTTAGAATTTAGGATTAAGATTTTAGGGTTTAAGACTTATGTTTAGGGTTTATATTTAGGGTTTTAAGTTTAGGAATTTATATTTTAAATTATAAAAATAAAAAAATAGTATATTATATTTTTGAGTAGCTCGCAAGCTTTTCGAGTCGGGTATCAAGTAGCTCGGCTCATTAAGAACTCGAGCCGAGTTCGAGTACAATCGAGTCGAGCTTTGACCGAGTCGAGCTCGAGTAGCTCGCGATCTGTCTCATCTCATTTACAGCCCTATGGGTAATTATTCTATACACTAGCGGTGAAAATTTTTAGTTTCCACAAGCATCTTAGTTTTAGGGTTTAAGGATTCAGTTTAGGGTGTAGGATTTAGAATTTATGGATTGTGATTAGAATTTATAGTTTAGAATTAAAATTTAATATTTACAGGTTAAAACTTAAATTCTCACTATATTACCCTTAAAAACTAAATCATAACCTCGAAACCCTAAATTATAACCATAAACTCTTAATTTTAATCATCATTCTTAATTTTTAAATCCTTACTCCATAAACCTCTAAACCTTAAAACTAAAACCCAGACAGAAACTAAAAAGTTTCCATCGGCAGTGTATTGAATATAAATCGATTTAATGTTATGATATAATTCATTCATATGAAAGCGTAAATGTATAGAATTGCCATCCATGTTATTGTTCAAAAAAAGAAGAATTGCCATCCATGATTGTACAGAAGGTTAAGCAAACCACTCATCACACTGAAAACATACATAAACGATTCACAAGTCTTTCTTCACAACTTCCAAATTGAATAATAGATACACAGTAATTTTTCAGAGTATCTTAGGCCCCAACTGATGTCCAGTATCATTCAATATGTTCCATCCTTGAATCTATATGGCTTAAATTGCTTATTCCTTTGGTATTCTCGTCAGGGTTCGTTGTCGGAAGTAAAGATTGCTGCCCGCTGGTTTTGTTCAGTTCCTTATTGAGACTTGAATTGCTTGATTGACCAATATTGTTCTTTCCGGTATTAACCAGAGTAACAGGCTTCAGGGAGTTGGCAACAATGGCATCTCTTTCAGTCCCGGTTGGAGTTTCATCAGACTGATTTGCATCAGTGATTAGCCCCTTGACACTCGGTGTCGCACCGTGATCTTCTTCTTCTTTCATCTCATTGTTCAGATTATAATTCCTGAAACTTTCACTTAAAGGTTCTACAGCAATGGAAAACAGCTCTTTCTCTTCGTCGTCCTTGTCGGTATCTTGAATGCAGGAGATTGAAGGGCTCTGCTCTCCGTTATCCAGACGGACTGCTGCGGTTGGCTCGACCGCTGAATCCTCTCTTTCTCGCAGGGTCCTTACGATAAGTGTCTTGAGGAAATTCATCACTTGGACCGCATACATTAGTGCATTTAGAGGGTCTGCCATCTGCAACCAAAATAGGCAATAAGTGGCAGCCAACAATCAGCACATTATATACATATGTGCAATTGTGCATAAGTGTGAAGATTGTAAGAAACTCACCTGAGTCATATTTGGTGCAAAAACCATGGCAATATTGCGGGCATTCATCTTGTTTACATGTTCTTGCTGAACAACATCGGCCATGAGATTGACAGACCAATCAAGTAGAGCAAATTCTGTTGGGGGTATAAGTCTTGCAAGCTCAGCACACTGCTCTTCAGTTTGGCATTGCAGTACCTGTTCCGGAGATAAAGAATCCAAAACTCCTCTTGGAAGTTCTCTGAACCAAGCCTAACCATAACCAACAGCAAATCGGTATATCAGATATGAAAAAAATAAGATATGACCAGTGGGACTAAACCGGCATTATCGTACCTTGATTAGTCCCGCCAAACAATGTACATCAATCCCTTCCGGAACCACTCCGGCATTCAGTTGTTCTCTAACATATTCCTCCTGACTGTTATCGGCATTAATTCGGAAAATCCCTTCTGCCTGCATGTGTGAAGTCTATAGTAAGGACTTATGACATAAAACTTAGAACTGTAAAAGGAATTCAACTTTGTCTGATATAGCATATTGAAGATGAAAGATTGTAGAAGGAGATTAAACCTGCAAGCCTCCTTGGGCATATAAACGTCTTTGCATTAGCAAGAGTATTGTTGGCACAATGTTCCCTCTGGAGTCATATGACAACTGCATGGATTCCGTGGAAACACCGAACACAGTCGTACTGCCAAAAGAACGAAAAAGAACAAGTTATGTCATACGATGATCTCGAGAGGCTGTTTTCGGGTGTCAGCATTCTGTACATGCCATGAACATCCTACAACAGAGCAAATTACTCGAAGAAATAAAACTCGGAGGTGATGCTGATCGCCGACCGTGACTGAACTTACGGAGACTAGCTAGTAGAAGTGGCAGTTCAAACAATCAAAGTCGGATATTTCAACATTTGGCAATGTATGTATATGGTGCCTAGAGGTCCATTGTGCATTGGCCACAATTTTCCTAAGTTTTTGGGTGAATTACTGGATATATGAATCCCAGCCTTCATGGATACACCAAAAAGGAAAAACGTAGCAGAATCATCCAAAACGAAAGGAAATGATTTCACCAGTAAAACTTGAAAACAATTACTAAATCAAATAAAGCAGACACATAAATGAAACCACTGAAGCATTTCTTGGAACAGCTAGTGGCATTTACTAGAATTCAACCTACAACTCCATTTACTAAATCAAATCAATCATAAAAAAAGAATCAGAATAAACCCCAGAAATAAAACGAAACCAGCACTAACATTTCAATATATAACCCACAAAAAGTAAAAAAGTAAAAAGCTTGGAAATTAGTTTGGTAAAGAGAGAGGGAAAAAGGCAAAACCTTGCGCTAGGAGCTCGTCTGGGAACTTCAGGCTCAAACTCAACAGGCAACCCCAAGAAGCCATTGAACCTGTCGAAGGTAACATGTGCGACGTGTCTGACATTGGTTGGCCAACTGATCTCCATAGCACAAAGCTCCCTTCTATCCATGTTCTTACAAGCAGTCAAAGATTTCCTGAAAAGGGTCAAAACCAAAGCCAACAATCAATGACAACTGATCTCTGTTCTCTTCTTCTCCTTCTCCTTCTCGGTCACAGGCTGTTACATTACAACATTGACGAAGTCATTTCTGTCATCATGGGCGCAGGTTAAGGATATCTGGGGTGCACAGGATAAAGCAGGTTCAGAAGAGGAAGTGTTTGTTAGTGCATTGAGGTGAAGGAAAATGAAGAACATCGGTCATGGTTGGCAATGACAGTTATGTTTGTTTGGAATATTTTTTTAAAAAAATGATTTTTTTTTTGAGAATCAGATTTTGGAAGAGAGAGATGGTGGAGTTGGATTGAAGTAAAAGGGTGTTTTCAAACGTGAGAATCATTAACTGAAAATCCAAAAATAAAATAATAATACTAGTAGAATCATTTTTTCTCACTTTCTTTTGGGTGTTTGGTTTATGGGATTTTGGAGCGTTGAAGAAGCCAAATTTGGTGGGAAATTAAGAACATATAATTAATGATTATAAAAATGGCAGCTTGAGGTAGAAGAAGATTAATCCTTTGTTAATAAAAATATTAATTATAAGTGGAAATAGGTGTTGAATTATTTAAATAAATTATAGGTTTAAGGGAAATATTAGAAAAACAAGTGATATGAAATTATTAATAAAAATCAAATCAGAAATGTCTACTGTTTTATAAAGAAATGAGCACAAAACTTTTCCTCTTAGAAAGACAACACATTGAACTATTGAAGATTTATGTGCCTTGCTTTCCTGTTTTGTAAACAAAGTTCTGTGCTGTTGGTTTCATTAATTGTGTTGGATTTAAACATATGCGAATATATGTTGGATTTAAACATAATACTTTAAAAATAGTGAACAAGTTGATTATAATTATTATTGCTGATGTTTTTAGATATGTCGATAAATGGAAGTTATAATATAAAGCATTTTAAATTTATAAGTATATTAATAATAAAATATATCTAAAGATGACTAATATTCTGTGAGATTTGAATTTAATTGAAATTTAGGACAATTTATTTATAATTTTGATTCTATTGTTGTTGCAACATACGGTGTCGTTTCACTTTTAGAGGACACAAGGCTTAGAAAATTAAAAAAAGTTAATTACAATTAAATCAAATGCCTTCATTCAAATGGTTAGTCGATTGTTAACTATTACGATTAAACTACCCGCGGTGAGAAGATTAATCACTATTCACTACTATTGGTGGTGGATACTTTGGTTCAAAAAAATAGTAGATTGTGGCTAAATAAAAAAATGAAAGTACATGACGTGAAATTTTTAAAAAATAACAGAAATAAGATTTAGAATTTGATGTCTCTATCTATGCCTCGTACTAAAAAGATTTTAGAGTTTAGAGTTGAAGTTTAGGGTTAGAGTTTATAGTTTATAGAACAATGTTTAATTTTTAGGGTTTTTGATATAAAGTTTAAGATTTAAAATTTGAGTGTAAGATATAATTTTTAATGTTGGGACATAAAAACGAACATAAAAAAATAATGAATTTGTTCTAAATTGAGAGTGATTTTAGAAGAATAGAGTGCCGTTTAAAAAAAATTGATGGTGGCTTACAATGTCAACTATCAACCAGTCAAGGCACGTTTGATGGTATGTTCTATGATTTTGATTCACCTATCCATCTTGTGTATGCTTCAAAATAAAATCACCTACTAATGGGATATTGACATTTACCAATGATATTGACAAAAAAAATATTAATTAAAATATTTCAAAAAAAAATTACAGGGCTTATTGAAATTTTAAAAATGGTAAATTTATATAGTTTTAACCAAAGTAGATTATAACATTAATTAAAATATATTAGTTTATAAAAAAATATTTATAATTTATGTTACAAAGCTAAAAGATTAGTAAATAATATATTAATTATATTATCAAAAAAAATATTAATTATAATATAAATTGTAAGATGTTATAAGAATATATTTATTACACGATATTAATCAATACTATAAAATTAAAACTTTAATGATAAGGAGTTGGATGAATGCTGGTGTATATTTATAACATTCATCGCAAACATAAATAATGTAGCGTTATAAATATATTCTTATAACATTTAAATTTATGCTATAATTAATATTTTTATAAAATAAATATAATTAATGTCTCCACTAGTTTCACTTTAAAATCATTTATTCTCAACTATATAACATACCACTCAAGTTATAGATTTATAAATTAATATTTTTATAAAATAAATATAATGTTATTTGACTTAGTGGTTATGAATAAGGGAGCCCTCAAAATTATACTATAATCTCATAAAGTGAAAGTATCAATGTAATCCTTTTAGAAGTTATAGATTTATAAATTAAATCAAATCAATATTTTTGTGTCTGACTTTTATTATTTTTATATAATTATTAGTATCCATTAATCAAATGACTAATTAAAATTGAATACGATAAACATTTAATATGAGATAATTTTTTTAACTTAAGTCTAACATTTACACCTAGCTTATGATGGATTAGTGTTCTTAATTAATGATTTGATTTGATGACAATGCTATCCCTTTCCTTTGCCGTAAAATATAGTATGAAGTAATTGATTTAGGCACCACCAACTACTTGCTTGCCAAACCCTACTGGATTTCTTTACTAACTACTCTCAATTATTTATTCTGTTATTAAAAGTTCGATATAAGAACCTTTCAAGTGATTATAGTAAAAATAAAATGTTATTATTTTTAAGAAATGTAAGTTCGATTAGTTTGTGTATAAGATGTGTAATTTATCAAAGAGCTAACAAAAAAAATATATACTACTATGAGATTACATCAAATGTTAAAAAAATTGATATAAAATTTGATTAATTTTATAAATAAAGTTATTAAATTATCACATAATTTATGTTTATAATATTATTTTTTCCTTGAAGTTGTCTCCTTAATAATTTTATTTGTGAACTATATTACATTTAAACGTGGGAACTTGCAAACAAAAAGGATAATTATAACTTAATAAATAAAAAAAAGAAAATATGAGCTAAATTAGTGTTTGATAGAAAAGAATATCAAACAACCCAACATTACTTTTTAATTAGATTTTAACTTTAAACGCATTTTATTTAGTCTATTTATCTTTTATTAATATTAATATGTGTAATTAGCACGAGAACAAATATGAAAATGTGATAAAATATAATGCGTCAAGTCCTACATACTTCCGCGTGTCACTGTATATAGTTATTTTTTTAATGAAAAAAAGAAATATTGTTATGTGTCTCATTAAAAAGCTCTTAAACTTAGTCGGGAAAAAATACATTTAATAATAATAATAATGAACTAATACATAAAGCATCCACGGAAACCCGAATCAAAGAAGCAAAAGATTAAAACAACAAGAACATAGACAAAAAAATTACATAACTTTTTTATTTAAATTATACAATCTAAAATCTAAACTATTAATTTAAAAATCCTAATTCCTAAACTTTAAACATTAAGTACTAATTTAAACTCTAACCCTAAATCTCAAATTTTAAACCCTAAATTTAACAAGTTTATGTATAAATATTTATATAAACTTTTAAAATACTTGATTCAAATCAATCAATCGGATGCTAATGATTATAAAAAAGTGATTAATATATTTGAAGTATAAATTTAACTGAGATTTAACAAATAAATAAAAAATCTAAGTTTAGATTTGCATTATATAATCAACCCGAGAACACCTTTTTGTCATTATTCATTAATTTCTCAATATCATTCCAACAATTCGTTGTATTTATTTGTTGTTCCCAACTGTTCTTTAAACCATATAATATAAATATTTGGTGTAATTGAAGCAAATCACATCACGGTTGCTTAGTAATGGGACCAAATGATCCTTTTGGAGACTGATAACAATAACCAACTTTATATTCTTCAATTAATTCTTAACAATAGTTGAAAACTCGTAGTCTATTTCCATATAATGTTAACCTTTTAATGAAGCAAAGCAACTTTTAACCTTTTATATTTTGCACAATGAAAAGAAAAATACCGACCAACTCATCCGAAAGCTACTTCACTTTCAAATGACTATATTTCATTTCTTTTTTATAGGTTGTTCGTCTAAATCTAATTTGTTAATTAAAAAAGTAATGACCCTTTTTATATGTTTTTTTTGAAGCAATATGGTTTGTTATATTCATGCAAGGGTTAATTCGAGTACATGAGTGCCAACCGATACTTTAATTTTTTAAAAATAATTAACTTCTCTTAAAAGATTAAGATCTGTGTATGAGTGTCTCATTTATTTTAGAATTGTGATATATTCTGATATCACAATTTAAATTGTTTGACTCCCTAGTAATGGCTAAATCAATAAATTCATTTAATGCGTATTGCATTTGTAATTTTTATTTTAACTTCAAATTCATTTTTTTAAACTCTTACCTAGGGAGAGGGTAAAGGGACAATTTACTTCTACTAAGTCAAGAACACGAAACTTAAGAGAAAAGTAGGTGCTAACTGAGAATGTTTAACTACTTGCTCTAAAAATTATTGACTTTAAATTTATTTATTTATTTTTTTGATAAAATGTATTATGTATCCGTTTGCATTGGGAGTGTCTTCTAATATCTAACAGGGCCCTTGATTATTTGTCAACATGCAACAAAATATAGTTTTCTCTCATAATTCTATTTGAAAATATCAAATTACTTATTTTTAATATGCTGGTGTGATGAAGGGTAGCATATTGTCACGGGGCTAGGCTTATATGGCTAGCTCGTGCGGCACTTGATCGGGAATGGACTTCGAAAGGGACGAAGTAAGCCTTGTAGTCAAGTCTTGGCTTGGCTAGGTCAGCGGAAGCGTTGCGAAGAAAGGGAAAATAAGATGGCTCGAGTGATTGCAAAACGAAGAGCCTCGTTAAAAACCCCCTCTAAGCCTAGTTAGGGGGGAAAGAGTATTCGACGTTGCTAAGCTTTTATTGATGAAAGAAAAGAGAAAGCAAAGGGAATTCAGGATGATTACAAATGAGGGGGTGATGCCCTTTTTATAGCCTAGCACCTCCCGATCTAACAGTCACTATTGGTTACAATGGATGGCCAAGATCGGCCTAATCTACCTAATGAAGGCAAGAGAATACTATCCACGATTCCTTCCATCTTGGTAGGTTTTCTTTCCTTGTGAAAGGGATTTGATTCCCCATGAATCGGGGGATGAATGGATGCTTGATCCTTGCCTTGAATACCATGGTCAAAGGGGTAGATATTTCTCAAGGAATGGGCTTGAATGGCCATGGATGGTGGAAATTCGGACAAGCCCATAGGTGTGGCTGGACGGGCTGCTTGGTGCTGCTCGGACAGGCCTATGGGTGCTGATGGCCGGGCTGCTCGGTGCTGCTCGGTCAGGCCCTTGGGTGCTGCGCGGACAGGCCCTCGGGTGCTGCTGGGCGGCCTGCTCGATGCTGCGCGGACAGGCCCTCGGGTGCGCGCGGACAGGGCTACACGGACAGGCCCAGGGTGCTTGGCAAGGCCCCTTGGGCGGATGGGTCGGCTGGTTTGTGGCCCCATGGGTGCGGTAGAGTGAGCTGGACGGATTGGGGCCCCGTGGGTGCTGGAAATGGCCCCTAGGTGTGCGGCAGATTGGGCCCTAGGGTGCACCACGGTAACAATATGTTCAACTTTTTTGTCTTCTCAAATACGACACATACAACATACATTACTGGTGTTCGAACTCTAGTCCTAAGGGATGATGAACATCTACCTTTTTCAGCCAGACAAAGGGATGAGCAAATATCAAATTACTTAGCATGCGACAAATAATAAAAAATCCGCATGGGTGTGACCGATTGATGATTAATTGGGTCACTTGACCCATACGTATGCATCGCAAATCGAAAACTAAGAAATCTATGGGCTTTTCCCTTGAAAACCAGGCTCGTTCAATAGTTGTTGGGCTTTACCCTTGAAAACCAGGCTTGTTCAAAAGTTGTTGGGCTCTGCAAATTCATTTCTTATTTGATTACACATGAATTGATTTGTCCAGGTGTCGAGCTGAGATATTATTATTATTATTATTATTATTTTAATAATTTTTATTTAAATTTAATTATAAAAATTTATAAACATGGCGTTCACAGCACTGGATTAAGGGGATAGATGCTTTGGTATATTTTATTAGATTTTATGAGATATTTTGAGTTGTCATCATGTTACTATTCATGTTGATCTTGTAATAGATTGCAAAACAATCAACATCGGTGTATGTATATTTCATAATTTGTTATATATTGAAAATTTGTAAAAAAAATATAAATAATCTAAAATTTTTATATCGTTGAATATACAAAATAAAAATATTTAGTGTGTGTATTTTTTTTTTCCGATTTTTTAAGGCTTTGTCTTGATCATTAATCTAGACCGATTGACATCGGCGTATCACACACTTAGGTGTGAGGGTGAGTCTTCTAGCAATGATTTTCTGCATACATAAGACGTCGAACCATCAGCTGAATATAGGGAAGATTTTGGGGGATAAAAATCATCTGCCTCCTTTTCGGTGCTCCTATATATGCCCCAACACTAAAAAATTAAATTTCAAGCCTTAACTCTAAATTTTAAATCCAAGACCCTACACCTTAAAAAATACATCCTACCATAAATTTCCTAAACCTTAACCATAAGCCCTAACCTTAAACCCTACACTAAAATTTGAGTGTGGGGCGTAAATAGGAGCATTAAAATGGGGTAGAAGATTTTCATCCATTTTAGGGCATAAGCCCCAACCAACTTATTTTTTCCACCGATAATGGAATAGTTTTTTTAGAAAATAAGGTAAAATTAGTTCTATAATCTTTCAAATTTCTTTTAGAATTTTATTATGATCCCTTCAAAAAATTTAATCTCATAATAGTCTATTACTTTATAAATTTTTAATTCCGCCTCTACGTCAAACTCAAAACATGTTTAAACAATATCAAATTAAGTGCGTATTTAATAGACCGTCTAAATGTATAAGTCTCAAAGTATATGCAATAGGAGAAAATCATTTTGGCTTCATTTTTTAAATTAGTAAAGACTAATGGGTGATTTAGTGGGAGGACCATAATTTCTTTTTTCCTTCATGTCACTAATTTATTTATTATCATTTTTTTAATCACCCACTCCTTACTTATATGACTTAAAAAGATGAAAATTCATCTTTGAAAAGATGATGTGAAAATTACGTGGCTGATTTTTAATGGAAGGGACCATAAATAATGTGGTGGTTCGATACCATACAATAATTTTTCGTGACAAGCATGTTCAAACCCTCGTAAAAATTACAACAAGAACATTAACCAAACCAAAATCCCCTCAACGACATTTATATAGATTTTGAACGTAAAAGATTTTACAATTTGGTTTCCTTGATTCATATCCTTGCATATTTTTTATTTATAAAACGAACTATAGATTATTCTAAACTAAACTAAATTCTTACGCGATTAATTGAATTATAAAATATATAAAGAATGAAAATAGCACAGAGCAGCACCAGTAACGTAAACAAAGCTACTCAACCAAGAAATTGGCTGACTTGAGTAAGCAACAACCACGTGGAAATGTTTCATGCAGTAAATCGGAGAAATTAAAGAATCCGACTCACCACGTCTTCCATGGTTCATCCAATAATATTCATCCATTTCAGCATAACTTCCAAGTAACTGCACACTCCTTAGTTACATGTAAGAAATAGGTTAAGATTCACGTTAAAAAAAAACATGAAAAATATTATTAAATAAGACAATAGGTGACGTGGTGAGCTATATCCATGTAATAATTTCTCGATAAATGGAGAAAATTCCCATCGAATCAACTATAAATAGAACCCTAACCTCCCCCATTCTTTGCCAACTTTGCTTTGTTTAATTTTCTAGTAATTCAATTTGCTGTTTCCATGGCACACACCAACGAAGCCATGCGTCCCTTAGCCAACTTTCCCCAAGGCTTATCCAGCGATCAGTTCTTGTCACGTCCGTTCAATACCTCGGTAATATATTACTCTATTATCAATTCATTTCTCTTTTCAAAACAAGTTCTTTTATGAAACTTTAATTCCAATAATAATAATAAAAATTAAGTTTACTTTAGATTCTACTCTTAATAATGTTTTTTTTTTCTTCTCATTTTTAGGTATTTGAATCGTACACAAAACAAGTGGAGGCATTAAAAAAAACTGTGGAAGACATGCTTGTGGTTCCTACAACAGATCCGATAGAGAAAATGCATCTGATTAATTCTCTATGCCGTCTTGGAGTTTCATACCATTTCGAGAATGAGATCGAAGAGCAATTAAGTGACCTTTTCATTACGTTGCCTAAACTCCTTGATGATAAGGACTATGACTTGCACACAATTGCTATGGTATTTCAACTTTTCAGGTTCAATCGTTATAAAATGCCATGTGGTAAGTGTAACATAATTTTCAAAAGTTTTTTTGGGTCAAAAGCAATGCAGAACGCCCGAACATATAGTTTTTCACGTTAAAAGTGTTTTTCAGTTTGGTTTGAAAAATATTTTTTAAAAGTTAACATTTCTAGCTTTTGAGTATAATTACTCGTTTAATCGTTTATATTTTAAAAAATAACGTCTAAAATAAATAATTTAAATCGCAGGAGTTTTTAGCAGATTCCAAGATGGTGATGGTAAGTTTAAGGAAGAAGTCCTTGAGGATGCGAAGGGGATGGTGAGCTTATATGAAGCGAGCTATTTCAGAATGAATGGAGAAGAAATTCTTGAGGAAGCCCTTAGTTTTACAAGACAACACTTACGGTCGTTGGCAAACCGAACATCAACAAGTCCCCACCTCAGAGAATACATAATGAATGCCTTGTTTAGGGCATACAACTACAGCCTGCATAGATATGAAGCAAAGCTCTACATCTCTTTCTATGAGAAAGAGGAACCCAGGAACGATACATTACTGAAGCTGGCCAAATATGACTTCAACAGAGTACAGATGATGTACCAACAGGAGCTAGCAGTCCTCTCCAGGTGATCTGTTCGATGCCGATGATTCGAAAATTTACGTAATTTCCTTCACACAAAGTCCACATGATAATAAACTGAGGCCATTAATATTGTAGGTGGTACAAAGAACAAGACCTGAAATCAAAGTTCCCTTATGCAAGACACAGGGTGGTGGAGGGATTGCTGTATTCGATCGGCATGTATTTCGAACCACGTTATGCAGTTGCGCGCTACATGTTAACGAAACAAGCCTGTATTATAGGTTTAGTAGATGATACCTACGAGACATATGAATTCTATGAGGAACTTCAATCTCTCACAGATGCCATCGAAAGGTTTGTTAATTGATATCTTTGCTTTCTTTTTTAAATGAAAAAAGATACTACCATTGTATATCTAAGTTAGGGTATGATATATTGATATGCAATTTTATGTCCAGATTTGATGATAGTGCCATGGATGAGCTACCTGCTGATAACAAAAGAAATCTGTATGAAACTCTCCTAAATGCTACTGAGGAAGCAGAGAATCTGCTTCAAAAGGAAGGAAGATCTCATGTCATCTCTTACCTTAAAGATGAGGTATAATCGTGGATGGAGCTACATGAATTAATCGCACCGATTTAAAAAATAATTGAGATTCTTTAAATAACTTGACACCCATCATTTAACTTCACTCGCTATATAAGTTAACGTCTAAAATTTTGACACCGAAATATAAATTTTTTGGCTCCGCCCTGAGTGAGTTCATAATATTCCACCAAACTCCCTGTTAATAAATTGTTTTGGTGATTGATCAGTGGAAGAAATACGTGAGAGCGGAGCAGGTGGAATGCCGATGGAGGCACGAAGGTGTTGTGCCGACATTCGAGGAGTATATGGAGAATGGTTTATACACGAGTACAGCCCTTTTATCTATGTCTCAGATAATGTTAGGCATTGAAGAAGCCGACACAAATGCATGGGAATGGTTTTTAAACAGTAACAACAAATTCTCAAAAGCTCTCCAGATTAATTCCCGACTCTACAACGACATCGCCACCGACGAGGTGGAGGAGGGGAGGGGATATCCGATTCCGACGGGAACCGCTTGCTACATGAAGCAGCATAAGGTTTCGAGAAAGGAAGCGATTGCAGTTTTTCAAGCCATAATTGCGGAGGGATGGAAGGACGTGAATGAGGGTTGCATGAGGCCGACGGCTCTCCCGATGCCAGTCGTGAGGGCAGCACTTAACTTCCTCCGCCTTCTGGATTTCGCTTACAGAGATAACGACGAGTACACCTTCTCGCACAGTTTTTTCAAAGATACCATCACCAAAGTGCTTATTGATCCGATTCCCATCGACCAAGAATAACCTATATATGCAGCTTTCAAAACAAAACAACCTATGCGTGTTTTATGTGTTAATGATTTGTATTTCTTCGTGTTTGTATCAGATTATATGATCTGTTTAGTGTTCTTTTAATAAGATTTTGGTGTACTCTTTTCTCTTTTTTATTATCCAGGTCGTGTTTTAATGCGACTCGATTATAAAGAGAGTTTTTAACGAGGCACCGTTATTGTCTTTAAAGAAATAAAAAGAAAAAAATATGAATGATTTGATAATAAAGATTTTAGCTTTTCGAGCTGAGGTGAACGATAGAATTTATAAGTTTAAAAAACTATAACTTTTATATTTTTCATTATATATATATATATATATATATCTTAATTTAATGTTATAAATATTTTTTAACACGTACAATGTACGTACTATCCTAATTCCTACAAATAAATTGAAAAATATTGAATGTTCAAATATACTCGATCTCACATCTTTTTATATATTGTACCAAAAATAAATTAATTGAATTATATTCAACTTAACTTAAAGGATTATTTTTGTTCTTACTTTTATTAGTGTTTGAGTTCAAATATATATTCCATTGTTTTTTATATAATCAATTCATCATTACAATAAATTTAACTGAAATTAAAATCTCTAACTTTAAGCTTTTATCTTTTAATATAAGGTTAATATTCCATGCATTATCTGTTGAATTAAAAAAAAAACTCCACAAATATGCGTATTTAAGCCTAAAAGCTAAAATAAAAAACTCTAACTTTAAACCTCTAAATATTAAATTTTAAATATTTTTTGATAAAATTAAATCTTAAATTTCAAATTATATACTCTACACTCTATACTCATAACTCATAAACTCCTAAACTAGACCGCTCTTGAAAATTAAAACTTCTACCGCTAGTACATTTGCATTGAATAATTTTCCTTTAATATAATCATTTATTTCTATTCTATTAGTCATTAATTTAAATTAGGTATTACGAATCTTGAACATTATTTAACCTCGTCCTGCTTAACAGTTGGTTTTTTTGAAATTAAATAGGCGTTTTCGTTTTTCAATTGCTCCCAAACTTCGCATTTCACACTTCGCGCCGTAAAGCTTAGGACCCTGCTTTTTCTCTCAACTATCAAAGGTTTCTCTCTTAGAGGAGGTTGAGTTAATGGCCGCAGAGAGCAACAGAGTAGATCGAGACCGATCTAGGATGCCTTCTAGCACCGAGTTTTCAGCTCGGGCAAGTAAGAAGGCTCACACTACTGCACCTCCGAGGAGTGACACTGGTTCTAGGCCTCTAGCCCCTCAGCCCTCGACAGCTAGTCGAGGCGATTCATCAGGTTCTCTAAGACACCTCTTTGTGAGCATTGTGGCAAATGACATCAAGGGGAATGTAGGAAGAAGGCGGACACTTGTTTCTTTTGCGGTTCTGGAGATCATTTCTTGAAGGGTTGCCCTGTTCCACCATCTTATCATCGAGCATCCCCTCAGACTCATGCCCGTTCACATGCTTCTTTTCAGACTCCAGCTAGGGGTCGTAGTTAGGGTAGACCTTATGCATCTACTGCCAGGACTGACACCAGAGCTCGATCATATCAGAGTGGAGGACCAGTTTTATTTGAGGCTAGACAATCGTCACTTATGTATGCCACCAGACGTCGGGATGACAGAGACGAGCCAGATTTTATTGCAGGTACCTTTACCATTTATTATGTTCCATACTTTGCATTGCTCGACAATTGTTCCACCCACTCCTATATTTCAAGATCCGTATCCCGAGACCTTCAAATTCCTTTAGAAGCCACAGGAAGTGTTGTTACAGTCATGAGCCCAGTGGGTCAGTCAGTGAATGTGGATAAAGTACTTAGGCGATGTCCTTTTGAGGTTCAAGGAGAGATCTTTCTGGCCGATCTTATGAAACTTCTGTTGGAGGAGTTCGATCTGATTCTGGGTATGGATTGGCTGACAAAGCATCGGGTTAGTCTGGATTGTGAGTCAAAAAGGGCTACCTTGAAGACTTCAGATGGTCGATCAGTGATCTTAGTCGGAGAGCGTCGAGGTTACCTGTCCAATGTGGTATCCGCTCTGACTGCCGATAGAATGATCCATAAAGGATATGAAACCTTCATTGCTTGTTTCTTGAACACGAAGGGCTCTCTATCTAATATTGAGGACATTCACACTGTTAGCGAGTTTCCTAATGTATTCCTAGAAGAGTTACTCGGGTTACCACCAGACAGGGATGTTGAGTTTGAAATCGAGACTTATCTGGGGTCTGCGCCTGTGTCCATGAATCCTTATCGTATGGCCCCTAAAGAGCTTAAGGAGTTAAAAGTCCAGTTACAAGAGCTTCTTGACCGAGGCTTTATACGACCCAGCTCTTCGCCTTGGGGAGCTCTTGTTCTCTTCGTGAAGAAGAAAGACGGTTCACTTCGGTTATGTATTGATTACCGGAAGTTGAATAAATTGACTGTAAAGAACAAATATCCGTTACCCAGGATTGATGACTTATTTGATCAATTTCAGGGAACCTCAGTTTTCTCGAAGATTGATCTTCGATCTGGGTATTATCAGCTGAAAATAAAAGATTCTGATGTTGCTAAGACGGCCATTCGTACCAGATACGGGCATTACGAGTTTCTAGTGATGCCTTTTGGTCTTACTAATGCACTAGTTGCTTTTATGGACATGATGAATCGTGTGTTTCGACCTTTTATAGACCAGTTTGTTATGGTTTTCATTGACGATATTTTGGTATATTCTTGGACAGAGACAAAGCATGATGAGCACTTGAGGATTGTTCTGCAAACCTTGAGAGAGAATCGTTTGTATGCTAAGCTGAGTAAGTGTGAATTTTGGCTCAATGAAGTGACATTTCTGGGACATGTTGTATCTGCTTGAGGCATTCAGGTTGATCCAAGTAAGATCAAGGTCATCACCAATTGGAAGCAACCTAAGAATGTCTCTGAGATCCGTAGCTTTTTGGGTTTGGTTGGATACTACCGACGCTTTGTTGAGAGTTTCTCCACCATTGCCACCCCTTTGACAAGGCTATTGAGGAAGAATGTTCCTTTTGTTTGGTCTGATGCCCAGCAAGCTAGTTTTGAGAAACTTAAGGCAGCCTTGACTCAAGCCCCAGTTCTTACACAACCCGAATCTGGGAAGGACTTCTCAGTCTATAGTGATGCTTCACACTCGGAGCTCGGTTGTGTACTGATGCAGAATGGGAAGGTTATCACTTATGCTTCACGTCAATTACGACCACATGAGTGTAACTATCCGACCCATGACCTCGAGTTAGCTGCGGTGATCTTTGCTCTGAAGATCTGGAGGCACTACCTCTACGGAGAGAAGTGCTATATCTTTACTGACCACAAGAGCTTGAAGTATATCCTCACTCAGAGGGATTTAAATATGAGGCAACGTCGTTGGGTTGAGCTTCTAAAGGACTATGATTGTGTGATTGAGTACCACTCGGGAAAAGCCAATGTTGTTGCTGATGCCTTAAGTCGCAAGGCTATCTCAAACTTAAGGTCTCTGTTCGCCAGGATGAGCATTTATAACGATGGCAATTTGCTAGCGGAACTGCAAGTTAAACCAACTTTGGCCGAAGAGATTAAGGCCAAGCAACTCTTAGACATTTCCTTACTTCCAGTCATGCAACAAGTTGAGCAGGGATCCACATCAGTTTATGCCTTCGATCGTGATGGCGTTCTGTGCTTCAAGGGTTGTTATTGTGTCCCCGATGATGCTGACCTGAAGCGAGCCATACTCAGTGAAGCTCATAGCAGCCCTTGTGTCATGCATCCTGGTGTAGACAAGATGTACCAGAATCTGAAGTAAAGGTACCATTAGGAGGGTATGAAGAAGGATATATCAAATTATGTATCGAAGTGTATGACTTGTTAGCAAGTTAAAGCGGAATATCATCATCCTTCTAGTTTATTACAGTCCATTAAGATTCATGAGTGGAAATGGGAGCGTATCACGATGGATTTCGTTACCGGGTTGCCACTAACTCCTTCTAAAAAGGATTCTGTTTGGGTTATTATTGATCGACTCACCAAGTCAGCTCACTTTATTCCTGTACGAGTTACTTATTCTCTAGAGAAGCTGGCTACCAAAACCCAAGTTGTCAGCCTCTGTTTTGCCGCTATTACGCCCCTCATCGAAACCTCGTCGTCTCTGGCCGTCCGTGGTCATATTAGGTAATTTCCAGTGGTTTTCGGCCTATTTTTTCGTGTCTTGATGAGTGGGTTGATGCTTGGGCTAGCGATCTACCTTTTTTCGGCATAATCATGGCCAAACGCGTCATTGACGACTTTTCTGGCAACTTTCGGCGAAACACTCCGTTTTGGGTAAGTGAATCGATCTGAACCGGTCGACCCAAGTTGCCCGAATCGAACCAGTCCAACTCGACCCGTCTCTGACCCGAACCCAACCCGAGACTGTGTCAACTCGCTGAGTCAACTCAATTGACCTCGCCTGATGACGTCATGCTGACGTCAACGTTGACTTTGACCAAAAATTCAAAATTTTCGGAAAAGCCCTATTTTATGTTTTTCAAGGCCCTGAGTTCGTTTTTAAAGCCCGTTTTGCAAAATTCTATCTCGAAGACCCCCGAATCTATCCCTAAGCCCAATCATGCATATGTGTTTAATTAGTTCTTTAAGTTAAATATAAATTGAATAATTGACTAATATAAGCTTTTATCTATTTAAAAGTAATCGAGACTCCCTTGACCGTTCGTCTGCTCAGCCTAGTTCCTCCCGATTCGCTCCTCCGCGCATTCGGATAGTTACTAGTATGAATCTGTAAACCTTGTAAGCTATTAGAGTTAACACTTATACCCTGTAGTAACCATAATCCTTTATTGATCTAGGATCTAGCACTGTGACAGATCATAGCGAGGCAGAAGCTCGATAGATTCTCTGACCAGCTTTTGAGGTGTGTTCCGTGTATGCTACATTATGTTTTGCTTATTCACTTGAATGCACTTATTTGAACATAGATATGAAAATGTATTATTTATGAGATAATTTCTAAACTAAGGACATGACTATCTTTCTGTTAAAGCATGATTATATTCCTGATGAAAGCATGACTATACTGTTGAAAGCATGATTGATGTTTGAGAACATAGTTGTGTTATATCTGATAGCATGCCCCATGTCTGATCTGGAATTGAAATATCTGATTTCTGGTTGGTGTAATTGAACATATGTTTGCCATCTGAATTCTGATGCCTATGTATATTGAACAAAACTGTACTACTTGGGGGTATATTCTAGGGATATGTTTTGGAGTGTCTGAAGGTACATCCCTGATCCAGATGGTAAATCCTTATGTTAAGCTCCTATGCCCACGGGCCTAGGGTAAATCTTTCTGGACCTAAGTCATTCCCTTAGGTAGGCTCATACGCCTCAGGCCTAGGGTAAGACTTTCTGTATACAGTTCAGGGGAATTGCATTTTGGAGTTCGGTTGGAGGGTAGCTAGGTTTCAATGAAACTTTGATTGTCTTGATACTGTGAATTGAATTGATATCAGAGCTTTTGGTTTTATAAACCTCGAACTGTGAGTGGGTCCTAAATGCTATGTTTTATAAAACGTTTTAAATATTTATATAATTTCAGAAAAAGGCCATGTCACCAAGTTTTATATGTTTGATTGTGTTCGATACTTCAGTGCCAGTTCTGACCTTAGGTTCTTCTTTTTGTAGAGCCGAGACCAACTGATGAGTGCTAGATGTGGTCCTCGACCTGCCCGGAGGCAAGGTCGACCTGCTAGATTCTCCGACCTGATTGAGGACGTGACTAATAATCCCTTAGCCCCTATAGATCCTCCTGCCCCTAGAGGTCCTACGGTTCCGGTTGATCCACCGCCTACATCTGGTATCGATATGACGACTCCGGTTAGAGGAGCCCCTACACCCCGTACTAAGCCATCCACGATAGTGTCCGATGAGGCTCTTAGCAGACAATTTTTACAGTTGATTCATAGGCTATGTATTTGTTTACATTCTTTTCCTGTAAATATTTGTTGGAAAATATGACAAGTTATATGCAAAGAAATGGTAGTTTTTAGCAGGGAAGAGAATGTGTGTGTAGACCCAAGTTCTTAACTAGCATACCCAGAACTGATTTCTGAAGTTATTTTTTTTTATTTTGCCCCCTTTTTATTGTATTCAAAAAATTAAGTCTTATAATTAACCACTTCTTACTGATAAATAAAATATTGTTTCTTCAGTTTGTTGGATGGGGTTCACTCTCTATTATTGTTTAGTTATGAATTGGTGTTGATTTTGTGGGTCAAACGTAGGTTGTCTGGTTATCTTGTGGGCATATTAAGATTATTTGTAAATTGGGTGTTAGAAGACTAAAAAATTGTGGGCAACTTCGTGACACTAATTTTATTTAGTTGTATGGAGACAGAATTACATTCTAGAGAGTAAGTGAACTGTCGTGAAATTCGTTTATGTTAGTGGTAGAATCAATTTATTCCTTTTGAATCGCCTTGATATCTTAAAGAATCTCAGTCCTTATATGTTAAGTTGTAATTGGGGTGGAGGTTTGGTGTATTTTGTTCTGGAGCTTCTATTACTTTTGGTCCTCAGTTAGTGTTGCTTGATTTACCTTTTCTGTAGTGATCTCATTTTGTTTAAATTTGTTGTTTAATTTTGTATTTCTGAATGAATCATGCTTGTTTATATGTTTTAATTTTGTTTTGTCATTTTGCTTTACATTTTCAATGAAGTTGAATTACTAAATTAGGCTTAAATATGTCGATTTTTTTGGACAACAGTCTTGTGGCTCTTTTCTGATTTGAGCAAGCTCATTCCTTGATGATTTGCACCAGTTTGCCTTTCCTTTGAAATATACTTCTTAATTATTCCTTAGGTGGAAATCTTTAACTTTGCCTTTCCTTTGGGTTTTACCGACCAACTCATCCGAAAGCTACTTCACTTTCAAATGACTATATTTCATTTCCTTTTTATAGGTTATTCGTCTAAATCTAATTTGTTAATTAAAAAAGTAATGACCTTTTTATATGTTTTTGAAGCAATATGGTTTGTTATATTTGAAAATATCAAATTACTTAGCATGTGGCAAATAATAGAAAATCCGCATGGGTGTGACCGATTGATGATTAATTGGGTCACTTGACCCATACGTATGCATCGCATACATTGTTTGGTAATACTGTTTTTGCAAATCGAAACCTAAGAAATCTATGGGCTTTGCCCTTGAAAACCAAGCTTGTTCAATAGTTGTTGGGCTCTGCAAATTCATTTCTTATTTGATTACACATGAATTGATTTGTCCAGGTGTCGAGCTGAGATATTATTATTAGGGTAAACTATACCATTGACCACCGAACAAATTGGGAATTCTTATTTTGACCATCGAACTAACGAACTCGTCAATCAGACCACCGAACTTATTAAATTAACCTATTTTGGCCACCGCCGTTAAAAAATTAACAGAGGACTGACAGAGTGATGACGTGGCAGTTAACAAACTTTTATAAAATTACACATTTGATCCTTGCTATTTACACATTCTTTCAATTTAGTCCTAATTTTAAATTAATAAAATAAATTAATTATTTAATTAAGTGATGACACGTGTCAACACCTTATTGGAAGATTTAATTATTTATATTATGAAAATTAAGCAAATATTGAAGAGTGGGGTGGGGTGAATCGAACTTGCGTCCTGTGGGTTTCAAACCCTCCCCCCTGACCACTGCTCCAAACCTTTGTTAATGATACAAGTTGTGCTATTTAATATATATGTTATAATGCAGTTAAGGAAAAAAAGTAAAAAATAATTGAAAGGGGATTCGAACCTAGACCACTTGGGATATGTATCACACAAACATTCGATTTAAAATATTTGAATATTTTTTATATTTAAATTAATTCGAATACATAATTAAATATTTTAAATCAAATATTTTAAAAATATTTTTTTCTTCTTTTTCATACTTTAAATACTCGTTTTAATTTAAATATTTAAATATTCGAATATTTTTTCTTTATATACTTTAAATATGTTATAATGCATTAAATCGAATATTTAAATACTTTAAAATCAAGTATATAAAGAAAAAATATTCGAATATTTAAATATTTAAATTAAAACGAGTATTTAAAGTATGAAAAAGAAGAAAAAAATATTTTTAAAATATTTGATTTAAAATATTTAAATAAGTATTCGAATTAATTTAAATATAAAAAAATATTCGAATATTTTAAATCGAATGTTTGTGTGATACACATCCAAGTCGTCTAGGTTCGAATCCCTTTTCAATCATTTTTACTTTTTTCCCTTAACATTTACTGCATTATAACATATATATTAAATAGCACAACTTGTATCATTAATAGAGGTTTGGAGCAGTGGTCAGGGGGAGGGTTTGGAACCCACAGGATGCAGGTTCGATCCACTCCACCCCCACTCTTTAATATTTACTTAATTTTCATTCAACCAAGTGGTGACACATGTCACCACTTGATTGGAAGAGAAAAATAAATTTATAAAATCAAATATAAATAATTAAATCCTCCAATAAGGTGTTGACACGTGTCATCACTTAATTAAATAATTAATTTATTTTATTAATTTAAAATTAGGACTAAATTTAAAGAATGTGTAAATAGCAAGGATCAAATGTATAATTTTATAAAAGTTTGTTAACTGCCACGTCATCACTCCGTCAGTCCTCTGTTAATTTTTTAACGGCGGTGCCAAAATAGGTTAATTTAATAAGTTCGGTGGTCTGATTGACGAGTTCGTTAGTTCGATGGTCAAAATAGGAATCCCCAATTTGTTCGGTGGTCAATGGTATAGTTTACCCTTATTATTATTATTGTTTTAATAATTTTCATTTAAATTTAATTATAAAAATTTATGAACATGGCGTTCACAGCACTGGATTAAGGGGATAGACGCTTTGGTATATTTTATTAGATTTTATGAGATATTTTGAGTTGTCATCATGTTACTATTCATGTTGGTCTTGTAATAGATTGCAAAACAATCAATATCGGTGTATGTATATTTTATAATTTGTTCTATATTGAAAATTTGTAAAAAAAATATAGATAATCTTAATATTTATATAGTTGAATATATGAAATAAAAATGTTTAGTGCGTGATTTTTTGTTGTCTTTTCAATTTTTTAAGATTTTATCTTGATTATTAATTTGAACTGATTGACATCGCACACCTAAGTCTTAAGTGTGGGGTGAATCTCCTAACAAGAATTTTCTACGCGTCGAACCATAGGCAGAATATAAGAGGGTTTTGGGGTGTAGACCCCAGCCTACTTATTTTTTCCAAGGATAATAGAATAATTTTTTTAGAAAAAAAGGTAAAGTTTTATAATCTCTTCAATTTTTTAAAATCTTATTATGATCCCTTTAAAAAATTTAATCTCATAATAATCTCTTATTTTATAAATTTCTAGTTCCGCCCCTGCGTCGAACTCAAAACATGTTTAAACAATACTAAATTAAGTGTGTATTTAACATACCGTCTAAATGTATAAGTCTCAAAGTCTATGCAATAGGAGAAAATCATTTTGGCTTCATTTTTTAAAATTTAGTAAATACTAATAGTACGTGAAAAATTACCGTGTAATTAGATTGAAATGTAACTATATAGTTGTGACATATTTAGACGTTTATCATAATTTGTGAAAATTTTATTACTATTTATTTATTTATTTTAAACATTTGATATATCTCATGACAATATTTATTCATTTTTCTTAGTATTTTGATAAGACAAGTTAAAAAATATTTTTAAAAAAATTAATGGGCGACAATTTGTGGTTCATCAATGGTGTATGGAATTCATGTATAGGCAGTATATTAACTATAATTTTTTAAAAAAAAATTAATGATTTGAAACTATTTTGTCAGTGCTTAAAATTGCAGGGATCATTCTCATGTAAGTTATATTCTGCGCTTATAAATCTATTGGTACTATGTAATAAGTATGTTCAAACCAACATCCTCGTAAAAATTACAACAAGAACATTAACCAAACTAAAATCCCCTCAACGACATTTATATAGATTTTGAACGTAAAAGATTTTACAATTTGGTTTCCTTGATTCATATCCTTGCATATTTTTTTTATTTATAAAACGAACTATAGATTATTCTAAACTAAACTAAATTCTTACGCGATTAATTGATTTGTAAAATATATAAAGAATGAAAATAGCACAGAGCAGCACAGCTAGTAATGTAAACAAAGCTACTCAACCAAGAAGTTGGCTGACTTGAGTAAGCAACAACCACGTGGAAATGTTCATGCAGTGAATCGGAGAAATTAGAAGAATCCGGCTCACTACGTCTTCCATGGTTTATCTAATAATATTCGTTCATTTCAATGTAACTTCCAAGTAACTACAACTCCTTAATTGCATCTAAGAAAGAGGTTAAGATTCACGTTGAAAAAAAATAATATGAAAAAATATTATTAGCTAGGAGAATAAGTGATGTGGTGAGTTATGTTCATCTAATAATTTTTCGATAAACGGAGAGAATTCTCATCCTATCAACTATAAATAGAACCCTAACCTCCCCCATTGTTTGCCAACTTTGCTTTGTTTAATTTTCTAGTAATTCAATTTGCTGTTTCAATGGCACACACCAACGAAGCCATGCGTCCCTTAGCCAACTTTCCCCAAGGCTTATCCTGCGATCAGTTATTGTCTCGTCCGTTCAATACCTCGGTAATATATTACTCTATTATCAATTTATTTCTCTTTTTAAACCAATTTTTTTGTGAAACTTTAATTTCAATAATAAAAAAATAAAATGACAAAAGATGTCCCAACGTTTGCATATTTTGTCATTTGACTCTCTATTCTTTTTTTGTCCCAATATGCCCCCAACATTTCATTCGTAGTCCAAATATGCCCCCAACGTTTCAATGTGGTCTGAATATGCCCCCGTTAGATGTAAACTGTCAGTTAACTGACGTTCAACAACTAATGCTGACTGGACTTGCCACGTATTAAGATCTGTTGATGCCACGTCAAAAAAAATTTATAAGTCGTTAACCGTCAGTTGATTGACTGTTTACATCCAACATGGGCATATTTGGACTATGAATGAAGTGTTGGGGGCATATTTAGACCCAAAAAAAAGAATAGAAGGCCAAATGACAAAACAAGCAAACATTGGGGCCATATTTAGACCAAAAACAATAGGGGGTCAAATGATAAAATATACCAACGTTGGGAGATTTTTTGTCATTTTGCCTAAAAAAAGCCTTTTTAAGTTTACGTTAGATTCCACTCTTAATAATGTTTTTCTCATTTTTAGGTATTTGAATCGTGCACAAAACAAGTGGAAGCATTAAAAAAAATTGTGGAAGACATGCTTGTCAGGGATGGACTGAGGGGTGTTGAGGGGGACAACCGCCCCCCTTAAAATTTTGAAAATCATATATGATTTAGAAAATTTTTAGAATTTATCTATGTATTTTCTATTAAAAATCTATTTTTGCCCCCCCCTAAATTTTTATAAGTTCGCCCCCTAAAAATTTATAGGTTCGCCCCCCCTAACCTAAAGTCCTGGGTCTGTCCCTGATGCTTTTTGTTCCTACAACAGATCCAATAGAGAAAATGCATCTGATTAATTCTCTATGCCGTCTCGGAGTTTCTTACCATTTTGAGAATGAGATCGAAGAGCAATTAAGTCATCTTTTCATTACGTTGCCTAAGCTCCTTGATGATAACGACTATGACTTGCACACAATTGCTATGGTATTTCAAGTTTTCAGGTTCAATCGTTACAAATTGCCATGCGGTAAGTGTAACATAATGCATATTTGAGATGGTCTTGTTCTCCATTAACTTTCAGAAGAAATTTTCAGGTCAAAAGCAATACAAAACATGTAATTTTTCATGCCAAAAAGTGATTTTCAGCTAGATTTGAAAAGTATTTTTTAAAAGTTAAAATTTTTAGTTTTTGATTATAATTACTTATTTAATCATTTATATTTTAAAAAAATAATGTCTAAAATAAACATTTTGAATCTGCAGGAGTTTTTAAGAAATTCTAAGATGGCGATGGTAAGTTTAAGGAAGAAATCCTTGACGATGTGAAGGGGATGGTGAGCTTATATGAAGCGAGCTATTTCAGAATGAATGGAGAAGAAATTCTTGAGGAAGCCCTTAGTTTTACAAGACAACACTTACGGTCGTTGGCAAACCGAACATCAACAAGTCCCCACCTCAGAGAATACATAACGAATGCCTTGTTTAGGGCATACCACTATAGCCTGCAAAGATATGAAGCAAAGCTCTACATCTCTTTCTATGAGAAAGAGGAACCCAGGAACGATACATTACTGAAGCTGGCCAAATATGACTTCAACAGAGTACAGATGATGTACCAACAGGAGCTAGCAGTCCTCTCCAGGTGATCTGTTCGATGCCGGTGATTCGAAAATTTACGTAATTTCCTTCACAAAATCCACATGATAATAAACTGATGCCATTAATATTGTAGGTGGTACAAAGAACAAGACCTGAAATCAAAGTTCCCTTATGCAAGACACCGAGTGGTGGAGGGATTGGTGTATTCGATCGGCATGTATTTCGAACCACGTTACGCAGTTGCGCGCTACATGTTAACGAAACAAGCGTGTATTCTAGGTTTCGTAGATGATACCTACGAGGTATATGAATTCTATGAGGAACTTCAATCTCTCACAGATGCCATCGAAAGGTTTGTTTATTGATATCTTTGCTTTCCCTTTCAAATGAAAAAAAGATCTAAGTTAGGGTATGATATATTGATATGCAATTTTATGTCCAGATTTGATGTTAGTGCCATGGATAAGCTACCTGCTGATAACAAAAGAATTCTGTATGAAACTCTCCTAAATGCTACTGAGGAAGCAGAGAATCTGCTTCAAAAGGAAGGAATATCTCATGTCATCTCTTACCTTAAAGATGAGGTATAATTGTGGACGGAGCTACATGAATTAATCGACACCGATTTAAAAAAATAATTGAGATTCTTTAAATAACTCGACACCCTTTATTTAACTTCATTCGTTTTAAATAAAATATAAGTTAACGTCTAAAATTTTGATCAGTGGAAGAAATACGTGAGAGCGGAGCAGGTGGAATGCCGATGGAGGCACGAAGGTGTTGTGCCGACATTCGAGGAGTATATGGAGAATGGTTTATACACGAGTACAGCCCTTTTATCTATGTCTCAGATAATGTTAGGCATTGAAGAAGCCGACACAAATGCATGGGAATGGTTTTTAAACAGTAACAACAAATTCTCAAAAGCTCTCCAGATTAATTCCCGACTCTACAACGACATCGCCACCGACGAGGTGGAGGAGGGGAGGGGATATCCGATTCCGACGGGAACCGCTTGCTACATGAAGCAGCATAAGGTTTCGAGAAAGGAAGCGATTGCAGTTTTTCAAGCCATAATTGCGGAGGGATGGAAGGACGTGAATGAGGGTTGCATGAGGCCGACGGCTCTCCCGATGCCAGTCGTGAGGGCAGCACTTAACTTCCTCCGCCTTCTGGATTTCGCTTACAGAGATAACGACGAGTACACCTTCTCGCACAGTTTTTTCAAAGATACCATCACCAAAGTGCTTATTGATCCGATTCCCATCGACCAAGAATAACCTATATATGCAGCTTTCAAAACAAAACAACCTATGCGTGTTTTATGTGTTAATGATTTGTATTTCTTCGTGTTTGTATCAGATTATATGATCTGTTTAGTGTTCTTTTAATAAGATTCCGGTGTATTCTTTTCTCTCTTTCTACTATTCGGGTCGTCTTAATGTGACTCGGTTATAAAGAAAAATTTTAACGAAGCACCGTTGTTATCTTTAAAAAAATTAAAAAAGAAAGTATGAATGATTTGATAATAAAGATTTTAGCTTTTCGAGCTAAAACTTGCTGAAAATAAAAGGTGAATGATAGAAAATACAAGTTTCGAAATCTATAACTTTTATATTTTTCATATTATACATATATATATATATCTTAATTTAATGTCATAAATATTATTAACATATAGTGTACGTACTATCTTATAAACAAATTGAAGGCAATATAACAAATGATGCCCCGAACGTTTGCATGTTTTGTTATGTGGTTTTTTTTTTTTGTCTAAATATGCTCCCAATGTTTGTTTGTTTTGTCATTTGGCCTCTTATTCATTCTTTTGGTCCAAATATGCCCCCAACGTTTCATTCGTTGTCTAAATATGCCCCCCAACGTTTCAATTTGGTCCAAACATACCCCTGTTAGATGGAAATTGTCAGTCAACTGTCGTTCAACAGCTGATACTGACTAGACTTGCCACGTATTAAGATTTGCTGATGCCACGTCAACTTTTTTATAAGCCGTTGATCGACAGTTGATTGACAGTTTACATCCAACATGAGTATATTTAGACTATGAATGAAACGTTGGGGGCATATTTGGACCAAAAGAAAGAATAGGAGGCCAAATGATAAAACAAGCAAACGTTGGGGCATATTTGGACAAAAAAATAGGGTGTCAAATGACAAAACATGCAAACGTTAGGAGCATCTTTTGTCATTTTGCCTAAATTTAAAGATATTGAATGTTTAAGCATGCTCGATCTCACATCTTCTTATATATTGTATAAAAATAATATTAATTGAATTATTCTCAAACTTAACTTAAAAGGATTGTTTTTGTTCTTACTTTTATTAGTGTTTGAATTCAAATATATATTCCATTGTTTTTTATATAATCAATTCATCATTACAATAAATTTAACTGATATAATATTTAATCTTACTACCATCAGTAATTTTAACTATTCATTCAAATTATCTCTATCTTTTAATATATGGTTAATAGTTCATGCACTGTCGATTGAGTTAAAAAAAAAACTCCACAAAAATGTCTATTTAAAACTAAAAATTAAAATTAAAATTTTTAACTTTAAACCTTTAAATATTAAATATTAAATTATAGCCTACAACCAATACTCATAACTAGGGATGACAATTGATCGGACTTGGATCAAATTTTATAAAGTCCAATCTAATTAATAAAATTCAAGTTCAAATCCAAGTCCCATTACATAAATTCAAGTTTGATCCAATAAAATATTTAAAATCCAAATTCAAAAGTCTAAACCCAATTATTTTTTTAAAGTAACAACTCAAACAATTATCTTTAAATAAAAAATAATTTTCATCAAACAAATATATTTAAACCAATAACACAAAAAAAAACCTCCACAAATATTACAATCCAATATAAAACAAATTAAAGTAACAACTCAAACTTCAACTAAAAAGACTCAACAACAAATAAATTATCCTTGCATAAACTAATATTGCCTTACTAGTCTACTAACATAACTACTTTCCAAATCAAAATTATAAAATGTCTAATAAGTATTACAATCCAAGAAGAAAGTTTAAAATATAATTAAAATGTAGCCAACATCTTAATTTTTTCTTTTCAAAATTGTCTCAATTTTCATAATGCACAACTTACTGAAGTTAATACTTAAGTCCGAGAATACTTCAAAGCTTCTCATAATTCTCTTCGTATTTAATATAATTTTTTCATCTTGATCCAGAAATCCTAATTAACGGACTGGCCTGAGGTTTACCGAAAATAGGATCAACCAGAGCAGAAACCTTTAAAGCCTTGTCGTAACTTCTTGTTTACTTTTGATTAATCTATTTTGGTAGGAAGATGGCGAAACTGTATATTGTATTACTAGGTTCTGTACATTAGTTTGTATTCCGGCTTATGTGTACTATTTCCCTCCACTTAGAATTAGGGAGGTTTTGAATTAGGCACATAAAGTCGGATAGACTTATATGAAATTAATAAAATTACATTTGTCGAGCAAAAAAAATTTAATCTCAATTCAACTTAATTAAGATTTTAATATATCTATATCTTTTAAAATATAAGAGTTTTAAATATTTTTATTCAGATTCATATATAGATCAGTCTCAGATCGAATATGAATTTGAATCGAATCATAACAATGTCCATATCTGATCTATCGCCTATTAGAACTTAGATTTTTTTTTTAATTTAAACTTTTTTTAAAATGAATAATGAGATCAAATTCGGATTATATTGTCATCCCTACTCATAACTCATAAACTAAACCGCTCGAAAATTAAAACTTCTACCGCCAGTACATTTGCATTGAATAATTTTCCTTTAATATAATATCTATTTCTATTCTATTAGTCATTAATTTAAATTAGGTATTACGAATCCTGAACATTATTTAACCTCGTCCCGCTTAATAGTTGGTTTTTCTGAAATTAAATAGGCGTTTTCGTTTTTCAATTGCTCCCAAACTTCGCAGTTCACACTTCGCGCCGTAAAGCTTAGGCCCCTGCTCTTTCTCTCAACTATCAAAGGTTTCTTTCTTAGATATTTTTCCCTCCTTCTACAGCTCTGGTATTCCCCCACCCCCAAACCCATTTATTGGAATGTTCCTATTTTTTGCTGGCTTCTCGAGAGAAATAATAGATATACATATACATATTTTCATTGTGGGTTTGATCTTTTCCGCTCTCTTCGTTTAATTCATAGCTCATTATATTGTTGAGCTCCAATGGGGTTGTTAAAATTTTAAACTTTATGTTGAACTTTTAGCGGGATAAAGAGTTCTATACCGGATTAATTTAATGTTTTCGTAGGTAGCAAAGTCTATCAAAGTTAGGAAATCTGCATATTATGTTGTAAAAAGGATCTGGGTATTTTAGTAGCCAAAATGTTTTCTAGTTGAGAATATGTATTTGTTTACATTCTTTTCATGTAAAGATTTGTTGGAAAATATGACAAGTTGTCTGCAAAGAAATGGCAGTTTTTGGCAGGGAAGAGAATGTGTGTGTAGACCTAAGTTGTTAATTAGCATACCCAGAACTGATTTTTGGAGTTGGTTTTCTTATTTTTGCCCCTTTTTTATTGTGTTTAGAAAATTAAGTCTTTTAATTAACCACTGCTTACTAATAAAAAAATGTTGTTTCTTCAGTTTGTTGGATGGGGTGCACTCTCTATTATTATTTAGTTATGAATTGGTGTTGATTTTGTGGGTCAAACGTAGGTTGTCTGGTTGTCTTGTGGGAATATTAAGATTATTTGTAAATTGGGTGTTAGAAGACTAAAAAATTGTTTAATGCAACTTCGTGATACTAGTTTTATTTAGTTGCATGGAGACAGAATTACATTCTAGAGAGTAAGTGAACTGTCGTAAAACTTGTTTATGTTAGCGGTTGAATCAATTTATTCCTTTTGAATCGCCTTGATATCTTAAAGAATCTCAGTCCTTATATGTTAAGTTGTAATTGGGGTGGAGGTTTGGTGTATTTTGTTCTGGAGCTTTTATTACTTTTGGTCCTCGGTTAATGTTGCTTGATTTACCCTTTCTATAGTGATCTCATTTTGTTTTAATTTTTTTGTTTAATTTTGTATTTCTGAATGAATCATGCCTGTTTATATGTTTTAATTTTGTTTTGTCATTTTGCTTTACATTTTCAATGAAGCTGAATTACTGAATTAGGCTTAAATATGTCGATTTTTTTGGACAGCAGTCTTGTGACTCTTTTCTGATTTGAGCAAGCTCATTCCTTGATGATTTGCACCACTTTGCCTTTCCTTTGAAATATACTTCTTAATTATTCCTTAGGTGGAAATCTTTAACCTTGCAACCACCTTTGGGTTTTATCTATTCGCACGGCTTCAATTGAAATACATTATCTGAAACTCCTTGTAGCTATCATTTTCCTCCTCAATATGTGTATACTTCTTTCCTTGAATTCTTCTGGCCTATGTACCTTCTTCAGAATTGCCTTGCAAGCCTGTTTATATATATTCATAAAATGCCAAAGCCAAACGCACTTACTGCTGCTGAGTCAGTGGAGTCTGAAGGACAGAATGAGCCTGAACAGCTTGTCGAGTCTGACGAGAGGGTTGATCTTGATGAGGATAGTGATCCTGAGGAGACCATGGAAGAAGAGGTGGAGTATGAAGAAGTGGAGGTAGAGGAAGAAATAGAAGAGGAGGTGGAAGTAGAAGAAGAAGATCAGAATGTTGAAAATGCTAATGGGGCTGATGTTTCTGAGACTAAAGTTGAAGACGGGGATGAAAATAGGAAGCATGCTGAGCTTCTTGCCCGTCCTCCTCATGGTTCTGAAGTGTATATTGGAGGCATTCCAAATGATGTTTCTCAGGAGGATTTGAAAGGCTTTTGTGAATGTGCTGGAGAAGTTACTGAGGTGTGCTTTTATGCCATTTGTGAGGAATATTTTGTTTTCTACTTGAGATAAAGACTCACATCATACCCTATGATGACAGGTTCGGATTATGAAAGCTAAAGATTCAAGTGAAAACAATGGCTTTGCATTTGTGACCTTTAGAAGTGTAGAGTTGGCCTCAAAAGCCATTGATAAGCTAAATAATGCTGAATTCAAGGTGACGAGTCTTCTTCTACAGTATTTATATGTTAACATTGCCCAATGACTAAGTATTGCATCTTAACTGAAAGGAACTTACAGACTCTCTCTCTCAGGGTAGGAAAATTAAATGTTCTACATCCCAATCAAAGAATCAATTGTTTATTGGTAATATTCCTAGAAGCTGGAGAGAGGAACATCTAAGGAAGGTTTTGTCAGAGGTTGGGCCTGGAGTTACTGGTTTGGAATTGGTGAAGGTTAGTTTAATGAACTAGTGCTTTTCTATTGTAATTCTAGTATCAGAGACTACTGTTTGCTGTTGATTTGAAAGGGCTGTATAGCGGTAATGTAGTCTGGTGTGTATCCATTATGTGTTTGCAGGATATGAAGAACTTAAGTAATAACAACAGGGGATTTGCCTTTGTTGAGTACTATAACAATGCATGTGCCGAGTATTCAAGGCAAAAGATGATGAATCGAGAATTCAGGCTTGGTGATAATACTCCAACTGTGAGTTGGGCCGATCCCAAAACTGCTGATTCTTCTGCTGCTTCTCAGGTATCATTAAGCTGTTCTCTTTCCCTTCCTGTCTTCCTGCTGTTCTCTTTTTGCAGTTAATCTGTTCATGCATGTCTCACTGGGGATGTTTTTCCTCCATATCCCACTCTTTTAAGGTGAAGCTGACTTGCATGCATTTTAATATGTATCCTCATGTGCATCGATAACTTAGATTCATCTCATATGAAGAATAACTATACCTATTGATTCTCCCTGCCTGAGAACATTGATTGTGTCTTCTGTGCTAGGAGAAAAGATGTGTCTGTTAGGGAGGCATGTGGAATATTGTCTAAGTAGTTTTTTATCCCATATCTTTTGTTAGGGGATGGGGCATTGGCACAACAGGTTAGGTCGCTTCATTTTGACCTTGGAGGTCTTTGGTTCAACTTTCAAGTAATAGAATCAGCCTCTTTGCAAGAGCGTGTAAGCTGTGTACATCTGGCCCTTTCAAAACCCATAACGCAGGACTCTCTCGCACTGGGCTGTACCTTGTCTTTGATAGCTCTGAAAACTGTTAAATTTCTTACTACCAGTCTATATCATTGCATGATTTTTTATCCTTCATGGATTACTCTTTTCCTAAGCCAAATATTTCCTCATAAGTGAATCAGTTTTCCTTTCTGGTGGTCTTCACCTTGATTGCAATTTATTTTGTGCTGTCTTCCGAACCATGTTTTGGAATTGTTAATTTGAAGTTCACCTGTCTTATGCAGGTGAAAGCACTTTATGTAAAGAATTTGCCAAAGGATGTCACACAAGATCAGTTAATGAAGCTATTTGAACATCATGGAAAAATAACGAGAGTGGTTCTACCTCCAGCAAAACCTGGACAAGAGAGAAATAGAATTGCTTTTGTTCATTTTGCTGAGAGATCTTGTGCTATGAAAGCTCTAAATAGCTCAGAAAAATATGAACTGGATGGTGATTACTGAATTCTTATCCTTCTAGCATTTTTGTTTACTATTATCTAATTCTGAATGTCATTATTCTGTTTTTCAGGCCAAGTTGTGGAATGTTCTCTTGCAAAACCTCTAACAGATCAAAAGAATCCTCACCGGGGGTCAAGTTCTCAGACATCAGGTTTTCTTCCTAATTATCCACCTCACACTGGCTATGGTCTCATTGGGAGATCCTATGGTGCTCTAGGTCCAGGATATGGTGTTGCAGGCCTTGCACAGGTGAGATCTCTGCATGTTCCGATGCATATTTGACTGCTGATGATTATTAGTCTTCATTTTCAACCTCTGCATTTGACCTGTGCATGTTGGTAATATCCTTGTTAAATATTCAATCCTGTGATGTGGCTTATCACCGTGTGTTTTTGTTGCTATGCTTCTGTCTGAACCCAATCTTAAGATTTCAGTGAAGTGTGTTTTTGGAAGATATATTGGATGTGGTCATATATTTGGCTTTTATAGTTAAGAAGTTTTATGTTTTTCTAAGTATTGGCCCTGCTTTAGATTGGCTTTGCTTTGGATACAAGGTTTTTCTTTTCCCCCAAAGAGAAAGTACATAACAAAATTATGGTTTTAGGTTCTCCTGGCTTATAAAATAATTAGAGACCTGTATCTTGTTTTCAATAGGATGACAATCAAATGAGTGCTTCAGAGAAATAGTTAAGCTTGACCTTTTACCTCCAATTCCCACATGCTAAATGTCTAACTTTGATTAGCAATATAGTTTAAGATATAATGGACTGCGTGTTCTGACCTTTGTGGTGCCAGTCAAGATGTAACAGAATGCTCTTAATCTCTTTAGTCTTTATTATCCTTATGTTTGCTCGTTTTATGAGTTACCGAGATTTAATCTGATACAAAATTTATGTCACCTACAGCCATTAATCTATGGAAGGGCACCAACTCCAACTGGCATGTCAATGATGCCAATGCTTTTACCTGATGGCCGAATCGGATATATCCTGTAAGTTCAGTATCAATATTTTGAACTTTTAAAAGCTATTTCCATAAAATATTTGGCCAATGATATAAAATGCCATTGAATTAGGTGGCATTTCTTTAAGGGTATGGTTAAGTAACTAATGCAAATAAATTAAACACTTTGTTTGTCTCATCTAAATGACAAAATATGATTTGTCAAAATCAGTAAACAGTAAAGGAGTTTTATTCTCTTTGTTTTCCTGTAAATTTCATGATGGATCATAAATTCATAATACAGTCCTTTTGTGACATTCTGTTGTTTTGATCTTATAGTAGCATATGCCTAATGATTTAAAACCGTTAATCATCTACTAACGCAGGCAACAACCGGAAGCTCAACCTCGGAGCCCACCTCTACATCAGAGAAATAGTAAAGATGGTGGAAGTTCAAACAGGGGAAAGCACAGCAATGATAGCCGGTGGTATCGCCCCTACTAATTGCTTTCATTAGGTTATTTTCATGGTAGGAGAGATTATTTACTCATTCCCCAGCAGTGATCAGCGACTGTTATAAACCAAACTGTTACCAACATGATTGTCCAGGAAACAGATATATTCCATTTGATTATGCTTTCATGTTCATATCCTCATTAATGATTAAAGCACGGACATTTTAGCCTTGGTTATTGTGTTTTTGTTTCCTTTTTCTTGCTTAAAGATTTGGGTTTTGATTTCCCATCTTCTGTTTGTTGAGAAGAAAAAAAACAAGAGTTCCAATCCATAAAGAAAAAATATGAAATAACCCATGTCATTTAATATTACCTATTCAAAGTAAGAAGTATGTGTTCCTTCTCTTTTCTCTATTTAAAATGAAATCACGTGAGTGGATAAAAAATATAAAATTAAGTTAGTTTATCACTAACTTATGTACTAAAAAATAAAGAAAAATAACACTTACAACCTATCAAACATAGTATTACTTTGTCAAATTACTAGATTATATCACACTCATAGTTTTGGATGAAAGAAAATATTTATTTACAAAAAATTATTTAATGAATGGTCACAAATAAAATGACAAAAATGTTGTGTACAACTTCATCAACTCTGATCATTAAATAAAATTTTACAAAGAGAGCCATTTCGGTTCTCAAAATCTTATTGTTATTTTCTGAACGAATTTATTATTATTATTATTATTATTATCAATGGTGCATGTTTTTTTTTTCTTAAGGTATTAATTAAAACAAATATAATGATTAATTTTATTACGTTTTATTAAATCATATAAAAGATAAATATTAGTCATAAATTTTAAAATTACTTTAGGCTTATATTAAGGATGAAACTCTCAACCATTACGAATTGGTTTATTACTAAATGGCATCCTAAGATGAATTATTCTTTTTTATTTTATCTAGGGAAATGATAAAGCTTCTTAATATTTAATGGAATGCCATTGGGAATTTAGCTTTTTGAGATCCAAAAGACACGTTTCACAAGAAAATTGTTTCTAATTTACTAATGGCAAGCAAGCATGATCACCAATCTAGGATTGGTCCATGTGAATTATGATGGAAGTAAAATTAAATTGGATTACTATATATGCTTGTTATTATAATAATATCATGAAAAATATTGAATAATTATATATACTATTTTTTAAATATCGAGATTTTTTAAACTCATACAAGATATAACAACATGAATATCTTTAATTACTAAATTAATTAGTGAAGTTTATTTATATAAGTGATATTAATCTACGTTATATATTATTATTAATATTTAAATAAATAAATAAGTTATATGACAATAAATCAAAATAACTTGAGAGATATTATATCGTAAATGTACTCAAATATTTATATATATATATATATATATATATATATATATATATATATATAAAAAGCAAACCATAATATATTATATTTATTTAATGTATTGAGTAATAAAGTAATCAGCCTTTGCATTATGAAAACATTATTACTATAAATAGGTCACGAATCCACTAAACTCGCATCATTATGTATCGCTTAGAAAACTATTCATATTGCTCATCCCCTTGTGTCCTGGTGGCAAAGGTAGATGTTTATCATCTCTTAGGACTCGGGTTCGAGCACCAGCAATGTCATGCTGTGTGTGCCGTCTTTGAAAAGACTTAGAAAGTTGAACAGATGCTACCCTTGCATCGCACCAGCATATTCAAAAAAAAAAAAAAAAACTATCCATATTAGATTTGAGCATTAATAACATGATTGATTTAACCTCGTGATTCGTAAGCGTTTGATTGGCTTAAGTGTTTGGGATTCCAAAAACAAATTGGATCGGGAATATTTTTAACCACTAATTTAAGATGCATATGCTTTTAAAAATAATTAATGCTAATAACAATAATTTATTAAATATAATAATAAATTTTCTCTGCAACGGTTATAATTTTTGGTTACAAGTTTCTAAGAAATTGTTTTTAGTGTTTTCATGCTAATAATGGTGATTTTGGCCGTCTATCGGCATTGATTTTCTTTGTTTTTTTTATTTTTTTTGTTTGTTTTTATTTTTTATTTTTTGTCGATTATTTGTCATGTTCTTCATCTATCGTTATGACACATTTTTTTGTCTATCCATATAACATGTTGATATTAAAGATGTTTATAATCTGGTGCATACTGCAATTGAATCTTGTCGCATAACATGTTGCAGTAATTCAATGATCTCTGCTCTTCCAGTGAGCACTCCAAAATTTAGCTATAGTGTTAGATTTGAAGAACATTAATGGATATTTTATGAGAAAATTTGTGTTTTCTATTCACGTTTGCATACTTTTATTTTTTAAAGTTTAATTTTATATTTTAAAATATGCTTATTCGTGTATTTCTTTTCATTCTTTAAATAAAATCTCGTATTTGATTAAAAAAATTATTCTTCCTTTCTGAAATCTGAAATTGTAAGAGATCTGTTCAAAAAAATAAATTTAATAATCCATGTATATTGCTTGTCTTCTAAATTTAAGAAACATACATTTTTTATATAAATAAAAGAGAGATTGTCTAAAATTAAATCTAAGATCTAACATCAAATAAGACTATGGTTATGTTTTTTTATTGACAACATACAAATTGTTACACGAGTTAGATTTGAGACGTAATAAAATACATGTACTATATTCATTATATTAGTTTCTCTTAAATATTTTTGTATGTACTTTTTTTCTCTTTAAAATTAGTAAAGTTTTTATTAAGGCATGTGATAATATTTTTCGTATATTTTTTATTAATATAATTATATTTTTCACAAAAAAATACATGTATTATATTTATTACATTATTTTTCCCTTTATCTAAAAAATGCTAACAAATAAAGTGTATATCTAAAATATTTCTATAATTAAATTAAATTTTAATCTAATATTTTCGGCCTTATTAAAAATCTCTGATCTATTAATTTTAATTCATGAAATAAATTTCAATTTAATCAAAAAAAATTCAATCCAATCTTTTTGATTTTGTGATCAAAGATTGAAATCTTAAGGATATTTAAGTCTCACCAAGCATAAATTTATTTAAGTGTGAGTTTATTTGTTTACATTTTATGATGATTTAATTATAGTTTTGTTTATATATTGTACAAATGTGTCGAATGATCATTGTAGTTATATCTTCAAAAAAAAAATATAAACAAACAATATTTAATCTTAATTTTATTTATATAATTCCTAATGTACAAAAGAAAATTTAAAATATATAAAAATAACAATACCAAATTAAGTGAAAACAACAAAGTTATTAATATGCTAGAATCACAATACAAAAACAAAATCTAGTGCAGTATACAGAGCAATATTTCCAACAACTATATAGGGAACAACATGAAAACCAGCTGAAGCCTTCTTGAAAAACTTCACCTTTTTTATTATGTATTTATTTATTTTTGTTAAAAGAATCTCTCTCTATATAATTAATTTAACTCCAACTATCAACTGTTAGTGATTTTAAGTTTTAACTGTCTTGGCTGCCACAATGTCACCTCCTCCATCTCATTGGAAATAACTCCAAAGTGATTTTCTCTTACCTGCAGACAAAATGAACCAACCAACCAACCAACCCATCAATCATAAGTTATAATGGAAATCAAATCATATATATATATATATATAAACATCAAATCCGAATTCGTTGAGTGATCCAATAGAAAAAAGAGCCTTCTTATCCCTAGGAGACTCGGGTTCGAACAGCTTGTTTGCACGGTGTGTGTACGTTTTCAATTAGTTTATGAACTTTTTCAGGCAAGAGATTGTCCAACCAAACCAACCGAGGATCAAAAGTTGATGTTGTTGCCAGGTTGGTCGGTAGGTTGAATGGTCAAATTCAAATACATTTGTCTATCTGTCAAGCTTATCCATTGGCTATGCTGATGCAAGGTTTTCATAATGGAAAAGCCATGGTCCCTACTCGATAATCACCATTAAAACAAGTTTTTTGGCAGCTTAGTGAACCCTAATTTGAACCATTTGGTTCATGTATTAGTCTAAGCCTATTGATTGAAAACAGACACTGATCACTGATGATACAGACAAAAGCTGATGCCATGGATTCTGTTTTTGGGGAAGAAAGTGAAGAGAAACAGACAATGGAGATCTCATCTTTAGAGATAGAGCTCAACCGCCTCAGGATTTAGTTTTTGGATGTTTTTTAGGTGAGGAAATAAAATTAAAAGGGATAATGTGAGTGGTGGCTGGCTGCCATTAGACAGATTCTAATGGCTCCTTGTTTTTTCTTTCTTGATGGGAGCCGGTTTGGACTTTTGTATTGCTGACGACAAGGAAGAATTTCGACACGCATTGATTTCACATGCATGATATAAAACTTTGCAAGTAGAGATAGGAAAGATAGAGACCCATTACCATATTTAAAATGAATGGTATATATATATATATATGAATGATAGCAATTTGAGGTTTCACACCAGACCAGACAGTGGGTGCATATGTGGAGTTGACACCACCCATTCAAAGGGTCTTGTTTATGGATACCATGGGGTTGAAACCTTACAAGAAGATGGTTCCAAATTCTTTAAGCCTTTCGACACGAGAACCCCTCGAATCCGAATACTTGAGTCTTCGACTCCGACTACCCGAAACCCCAAGTGTTTGATGAGTTCAATGGATTCAACAGCATGAAAAATGCATACTGTGCCAGCACATGTTAAACCCCCTATGAGGCCTGAGTTGGCAGAAATCAACTAATATGAGGCTTAGACTCTGGTGCAGTGCAGTACCATCCATCCATGTTCACATGCAAATGGATCATGTAATCATGGCCTCACATGTATGATGCACATGAATCAAATTGCTACTTATGGAAATAGGGATGAACAACTTTGATAGTTTATTAATTGGCCTGTGGCATTGAATATCTCACCTGAAATTTCCTCTTCTCTGGAATTTGAATCATCTCCAGCAACACAGTTTTCCCTTAGGGTTACCTATCTAACTAGCCAGATTGTCATATTTTCAAGATTAAGTATGCCATAGCCAAGATCAGAAGACTGCAGACTAAGAATCCCTGCAAAGAAGCTCAAAGTTAAAGAGATTTAATGGAGATGTCATTATTTACATAACTTGCTTGAGTTATTAACAGATTAAGAAATGATTTTCTTACATTATTTTTGCTAGCTGATGAATATACCAACTCGGGGAGATAGCCCTGAACTCCGATGTTGTAAACCGGGGTACCGTCGGGATAGAAGAGACCGTAGTTCCTCTCGGATGCTGGACCTGGCTTTAGATTCTCATTGAAAAGAGCGAAAACATATATGTCAATCGGGACATTTGGTTTCGCCGGTGTACCTTGTCTCTGTTCTATCCTTTTCAACAGATTGCCATTATACAATCCTGCATTCTCTGGTGTAGCTCCTACTTCATTTTCATCCCCTTTGGAAGGCCAGCCTGTCTCGGAAACCCGGACTTCAATATCCGTATGCCCCATTGCTTTTATAGCCGAATAAACAGCATCAACTTGAGCATACAACATGTTATCATATTTCAAATTGGTAAAAGGATCAATTGACCCTTGATTAGGCTGGAAAAGCACATAGTCTAATGACACCTCATTCGGGCTATCCTTGTAGGCGAAATACGGATACGCATTGATCAAGAACGGAGACTTGACCTGAGCATGGAAGTTCAAGATACCATGTAGATATTCCCCAATATCTTGCCTAAATGCCCCGGCCGAAGGAGGGAACGACACGCTTAAGATATCGAGCGAATGCGCGGTCGTAACGGATACTTGTTTATCGAGGCCGAGATTAACAAGAGTATTATAAACTGTTTGCATTGCTGGGAGGAGATTAGACCATGACTGGTGATCATAGTATTTGAAGACCTCATTCCCCACGGTGATGCAAGTGATCCTGGTCCGGGAAAGGTAGGGTTGAACTCGCTGTTGAACCCAGTTTTGAGCTTTGATTGGATCGGTCATGTTTTGAAGGTACTCATTCCCTAATCCGATAATGAAATCAACATTTGTGTTGCTGAAAGCAACAAGAACATTGGGATCTGCATCGTACAGCTTAACTCTGCTGATATTGAGGGATCTGAGCAGGTAGGAAACACGGGATGGAGATGGAAGATTGTTTGCAATTTGGCCATAGTTGATTCCAACTCCAAGTCCAATGACTTTCACCGACGAATCTGGAAACATTAGAAAAAACAGAAGAGATGGGTAAGAATTAAGATAAAAAAAGGTGAAGATATCTGAAAAGGCTGAAATTAACTTTCCAAATTAAAAAGAAAATTCCATCCAACCCATGCATTAAAACTTTGTTTTTTTAGTATAAATAAATTATACTAGCTAGCATGCTGAAGCTGAACATTGATCACCCATAAATGAAAATATCTTATATAAAAATGAATTGTTCTTAGCTCAGATCACAAATGAAGAATAAAAAATCAAAAGAAAAAAAGATAGATTATTGGGTTAGAAGTGGATGGAAAGTGCCATTTTTGCTGAAGAATGAAAATGAGACAAGAGTTGGAGCTTGGAAACGGAGAATATGAACCTGAGAAAGTGAGAAGAACCAAAAGCAAGGGAAAGAGAAGAGAAGAACAGGCAGCCATAACAACTGATCTAATCTTGGATTAAACCAGGATCTTTACCGACACTTTCAGCGACGACGTATCATCCGCCACTAAAACGCTGTCTTCCCCTCTCTCTCTCTGCCTCTCGTTATAAATGCACAACTCTCTCTCTCCGCTCTGTTAATTTCAAGTTTCACCAACGTACTCTGTTTTTGTAATAAGAAAACATGAACTTCAAATCTCCTGCCCCCGTTCTCCTGCCCCTACCGTGCTCCCATCTTACAAAACAAGCCACGTGTCCAACTCCTCACTTTTGATACGATTTCGCATTTATTTCTTTTCGAATAAAAAACATTTTTTCTAAAAAGCGAACGCCTACAGTGAAGAATATAATGGGTAAATAATTGTTTTATTCTGTCCTCATTTTATCTTTTAAAATTTTATTATAATTACTTTTTTAATATAATATCAAAATCTGCCAACAATCTCTTCATATATCTTAGTTTACGGTTGATTTCATCGGAATGTACTAAAACTGTATATGCAATTACATGCTTTATAGTTTATATATATGTGTGAAAATTTATAAATATCAATATATCAAATACTTTTACATTAAAATAAATAATCAATGAGTAAACATTGATGGCCGATTGGTCAGAACTGTTTATATGCTCCCTTCTTTTTTTTTAAGTTTTGAGTTTAAGACTTAACAGATGCATTTCTTCCCTTAAAGTATTCTCTCCTCTAAGTAGAACTAAAATTAGTATTTGTTAAAAATAAAAAGTAAATAGTTAATAAGAAGGGAAGCAGAACAGTTAATATAAATGTGGTGAAAGTGACTCGTTCTAATATCTTTATAAGAATTATCTCAAAAAAATATCTATATACGAATATTAATAAAAATAATATATATAAGAATAAGAGAAAAATAAACAATGTTAGACTATCCAAATGTAACAACAAATCCTAGCCGCTCAACCCTAATTTTTTTTCTCAGACAATCATGCACCGCACGCAAGTTTTTTCAAATTTTTGTGTTAGCCGACGATCGGCAATCACCTAACTATTGGTTGTTGATCGTCGGTGTTTATTATTTTTTTAATAAGAATCTCTGTCTTTATGACACACATTTTTTCTGTCCTTGTTACACGCGCTTTCTTCTGTCCTTGTGACATGTTTTTTTGTTCTGTTTCATCTGTCCTTGTAGCATGATTCAATATATCATAGCGGTCGATCGTTGCTCGCATAGAGTTTTTAATCGACGCTAGTTCTTGATTATGATTTTGTCGTTGGTCACGCAACGGTAGATCCACACTCGGTTGATGGTTGTTTGTCGATATAATCAGTCTTGGGTAGCGGAACATTTTGTTTGATATTTGGATCGCTCACCACTCCTTTTTCATCAGTTACGAATCCCGATTGGATAGAGACAAAGAGATTCAGGAAGCTTCTGAATTTTAATGATATGCTTATCTCCATAAAAAAATTCATTTTTCTTTAATTTTGGGTAGATTAGTCTCATTATATTCCTTCATGGATGCGTTCTAAGTGTGATATCTTCTATGGTTATAACTTGTAATAAAAATTCAGTGGTCATATTAAAAAAATACTTTTAAAATAAATAAAACCTAAATCTCTACCCATATTGTCTTAAACTCTAACCCTAAACCCTAAATTTTAACCTTAAACATTATATTCTAATCATGTACCTTAAATTCTAAACCCCCACACTAAAACTCTTAAACCTTAAACCCTAAACTAAAGCCTTAAAACCTATAATTAAAACGCTTGTGAAAATAAAAATTTCTATTGTCAGTGTATAAGATAATAATCTTTAAAATAAATACAATTTTAATAAATATATGAAGTGAATAACTTATGGTCCGTTCAAAAAAAGTATAAAAACAAAAGCAGTTAAAACAAAATTTCTATTACAACAGAAATGAACACGTGATTTTGTTTTGAAAGAATGAAAATGAGGCCTTTGGATTCGGAAATTGAGTTTTTTTTATATGCATGTTTATTTTATGGTCTATGTACATGTGTGTAGCAGCCACTTTCAATAATATTATTTTTAAAGTTTAAACGTACGTCTTTTCCTTGAGAGTACAATGTACCTCACACTTGTTGGTGAAATTTAGTATTTTTTCAATAATGATATAATATTATTTTGGTTCTAATTGATATTAGGTTTTAATTTCAATTTATTGATTAAAAATATTATTTTTGTTATAATTAGAAGTCTCTGTGCTAGGATGCAGTGGCGAGCCACATATAGATTAGGGGTCAATTGATCCCATTAATTTATTGAAGTATGAGATTTTCAAAGAGTTGAATCGGATTTTTAAGGAGTTAGTCTAAATCTTTCATGAAAATATTAGAATTGACTCCACTTTATTTGTTTGAGTATGCTCAACAATATTTATATTGTGGTGGTATGAGAATCCTCGTACCTCATACTCTACTCTGACCTCAGTATATAAAAATTCAGACTCCGCCATTGTTGAGATGTCCATCTAGAAATTTTATTTTTTTATATTGTTTGTATATCAATATATAAAATTTTGAATATAATATTAATGTATTTTTTGAAATAACTATTTTTTTGACATGAAATAACTATTAAATATTATAAATTAATAATGTTTAAATATGTCAGTTATATTTATTATATTATTTGTATTCAATTATTTTTATAAAAATGGGATACCGAATTACTGAATCTAGATTTTAGAAAACACTTTTTATAAATTAAGTAAATTTACCCCAATTGAGATGATTTTAATACAACACAACTGTACGCTTTTTCTGAAATCACAAAGTCAAAAAGTATCAAAATAATAATATTGAAATGTTGCGTTTACGTGTAAAACTTAGTAAGAGTGTTGATAACACGAATGCATGCTACCTTTATATATTTAATAGTTATTTAAATTTTTAATATATTTTATTGGAATAATAAATCAGAATCGGAATATCAATAGCTCGAGCTCATGCAAATGATTGAATAATTTCTTAAGGAATTTTTAATACCATTTTATAGTTAATGTAAGTATATTGATGGAAGAAAATCTAGTTTGATTATGATGAATGTTTTCGAAACCTTATCGTTGCTATATGAGAAAATATAGTTTTAAAAATATATGAATTATATATCGTTTAATGTGGAAACTAATTTGCATTTTGATATGTGAATGAAGTAATCGAGGTAGGAAGATGTAATAAGCTTATATAGTATTCAATTTACTTTAATATTTAATCAGTTAATGAATTAAATATCGATAATTAAATCAAATATATAAGGTAAACTACAATAAAAGTCACTCAATTATTAAAAGTTATATTTGAGTCACTCAAATATGGATAAGGTTACGTTTGGGTCACTCAATTATTAAAGGTTACATTTGGATCACTCGATTATGGGCAATGTTACATTTGGGTCACCCTTCATATTTAAAAGAAAAGTATATCAATTTTTGTATTAGATTAATTAATGATTTCAAATGAAGTATTCTAATGTTAACAAGGGTATACAAGTGATTTGGAAGAAAAACGACTAAATTGATGAACTTTTTTAAAAATGAAGGGTGACCCAAACGTAACTTTACCCATAATTGAGTGACCAAAATGGAACATTTAATAATTGGGTGAACTAAATGTAACCTTACCCAAAACTGAGTGACCTAAATGTAATTTTTAATAATTAGGTGACCTAAATGTAACCTTACCCAAAAGTGAGTGACCCAAATATAATTTTTAATAATTAGGTGACCCAAATATAATCTTACCTATAATTAAATGACATTCGTTGTAGTTTACCCATATATATATATTACCAAACTAATGAAATATTTTTACGTCGCCAAACTAATGAAACCGAAAAGATCCACACACGTGTCATACCATTTACAGGTGTCAGATAAGGATTGGGACTGGAAATCAGCTTAAAGAGAGAAATTAAAAAATGAAATGCGACTCTTCGGCGGTCTACAATGTCATGTGGGCACGGCAGCCGGGTTGGACTCGGATTTGAAATCGAGATTATTAAATTTATATTTTATAATTATAAAATGTAATAATAATAAATTTAAGCCAAAAATTGCCAAAAAGATCCCACTTATGTCGAACTTCCCGGCTCAACCTACCCTTAACCTTTTAAAAATAAAATATTCCTTGTGCTGACGCGAATCTTAAGTAGAGCGCACGCGTTAACCACCGCCACCCTCGCTTTCATCGAGCTGGTCGGCTGACACCTCAGCAGCTGCACGTGTCCAGTTTGTTCCATTATTCTCTTCCAGAATTGCCCTTCTTCACTTTTATTTTCAATTCAGTTTCATTAATTTATTTTAATTGTAAATGATATAATATATTATATCGTTATTTTATTTTAATTTATTATTTGAGATCAATAATTACGAAATCAAAAAAGAAAAATCAATGTCAGCGATCTAGTTTTCAAAATGGCATCTTTAGTTTCTTTGCCTTCACTTAAAAACAAGTGAAAAAGGTGACATGAGAATTTTAGGAAGGATGGTATTTTCGAGTTCCACTTATTATATTGTACAAGTTTTAAACTCACGTGATGTAAAATATCTTTTTATTAATTTATCTTTTGTTGAATAAATAGTTTTTGTTAACATCTAAAAAAATTTCTTGTTGTATTGAAATGTTTTAGTTATTAATTCTAACAAAAGTCTTACAATGATATATTGCAATATAAAACAATAAAATAAATACACAATATTCTTGATATTTGACTCAATATTTAATTAGTTTCAAAACTCAACAAATTTCTTAGTAGAAAAACAGATGATGTTCATACTAAGAGACATAAGTTCAAATCGTTATGTCTATATAGTTTATGTGTATTGTTAAAACATTAAGAATACATATAATTTTACATATCAATGAATTTAATTTTAAAACATTATTTAAAATTATCTAATTTAAATATTATTCCTAAAAAAATACTAACTTTTGAATTTATAATTTAATCAGAAATATTTAACACAGACTCCTTTATCTAAGCCCTTGTGCGAGCTGAAGAGGCAGCAAATCTGATATGACTAGGTTCTAAAAACGATATTGTGGCCTTATATATAACCGAAGAATTATTTTAATGTTAGTTTTTAATTCCTTAAATAAAATTAAAAATTGCAGTCGTAATATATTATAGCTAAGAGTAAGACCATTATTTTCACCTAAAGAAAAAAGGTCCGTTCCTTTTTGTTCTCGGAAATCCTAAGGATATTGTAGCCAACATTTCATCTCTCCTTCCTATATATATAGGCTTTCTTTGGGAAGGGAAAGTAGGGTGATATTTAAATTTATTTTTTAATTTAAGTTTGAGTTAGGTTAAATTGAAAATAATTTTAAAATTGATCCAGATAGTTTAAGTTTTGGAGAATCTATCTCATATCGACTCAAGTAATTACGAAATATCATATATATATATATATATATATATATATATATATATATATATATTATTAGCTGTGTTTTGATAGAAAAATATATATGTAAAAATTGATATATAAAGAATGTCATTGTATTAAATTTTGATTTGATTTTATGTTATTGACTTGAAAATATGAAAATTCTGTTGAATTGAGTTGGGATAGAGTTTTATTGAAATTATATTGGGTCGAATTTGGTGTTGATAAAGAATTGTTTCCGTTTCAATCGTTTTGTTTGAAAGGTGTGTGTATTGTCAAAGGGTTAAGAATGTGTATGACATATACTAACTTGTAATCACTTTTAAACTATTCAAAAAAAAACTTGGTATTATATTTTTTTATTGTTTTTACACGTAATTTAATTTAACATGTATGGGTTATTTTGTTTTGAAATACATATTTATATTAATATATTGAGATTATATATTTATGACTTAAGGGTGTAATAAGTTTCTGAACTTTGAAAAACTTTTAATAAAGCCATAATTTTTTGCACCCAATTAAGTCTTTGAACCGAAAAAATAATCAATTAAGCTTTTTTTACTAATTTTGACCATTAAATCTTGACAATTTTTCTTTAGAAATTAATGGCACATGATACACTACAATTCTATCATGTTGCATTTACAGTTTTTTTCAAAAAAATAATATTTTTTATAAACTTTATAATTATTTTAGAATATTTAAAGAATTTTTCAAATAAAATAAAAAATTTGAAAATGTTAAGTAGAAACACTATGACATGATACACCGCACCAACAAATACAAAAAACTGTCAAGATTTAATGATTAAAATTGACCAAATGGCTTAATTGATTAATTTTTTTTGGTTCAAAGACTTAATTGGGTGCAAAAAAAAATTCAAAAACCTAATAGATTTTTTTTATTTTAAAAGTTCAAGGGCTTTTTACACCCTTAAACCTATATTGTTTTGTCACTAGTGAATTAAAAGACGTTATTTCACTAATTATTTACTTTTTAAAAATTCATGATATAAGATTATCTATTTTAATAATAGTTTATAAATATGTATTATAGAGACGTCAAATAAAAAGTTAAATAAATTATAAATAAAATAAAATGAAGTGAAATAAGTATATGAAAATAGAATTGAGAAAGAGAGACATATGGATATAAGTGGCAAAGGCATTTTGTCTCCAATAGAAGAAAGTGTCTTTAGCCTCACTCATTGTGATAAGAAAGTGATAAGTCATAAATTCCTCTCATTCATAATGCTCTCATTGATCACTCATTTGATTCTAACACTAAAGGAAGTGTCAAGATGTTATTTTCAATTTTATATATTCCATTTTTGTTTTCACGTTGTTTATTCGAAAATTAAGGGTGTAAATGAACCGAGCTTGAACGAATAAGCTTATGTTAGTGTTCGTTTGTTTAATTTTAAAGGTGTTAATGTTCAGTTTGTGTTCATTTAAATTTTTAATATTGTGTCCGTGTTTGTTTAAATTTTTAATATTGTGCCCGTGTTCGTTTATTTATTTTTGAAGGTGTTTGTGTTGGTTCGTTTAAGTGTCCGCGAACGTGTTCGTTTAAGTGTCCGAAAACATGTTCGTTTAAGTGTTCCAAAACGTGTTCACGAACGAGTTCATTTAAGTGTTCGCGAACGTGTTCGTTTAAGTGTTCACGAATGTGCTCATTTATTCGTTCGCGAACATGTTTGTTTATATTTTAAGAAATGTTAACTAAATTAACAACAAACAAATAAATAAATAGCAACAAATTAAAACTTACATTTAAACATGAACTTAATATAATATCCTTAGCAACAACAAAAAGTATTATTTATATACATCCACAAATATTTTTATTCTATAAACGAGCTTATAAACAAGCATGTAAATGAGCCTATAAACGAGCTTGTTCGTGAACATAAATAAGCCGAACACACATTTGTCCGTGTTCGTTCGTTTATTAAACGAACATAAAAAATTTGTTCATACTCGTTTATTTAGCTTAATAAACAAACATTACGTCGAACGCTCTATTCATTTACACCCCTATCGAAAATAATTGTGTTGTTTTATTATCCAAGAAAACAGGAAGCTGCTATAAACAACAAATGCAATCATCAAGGATGATCAGACAAGGATTTTCGAACATTCAGGGATAAAATTTACACGGTATAAAATATTGATTTTATAAAAAATACAATCACTCCATTTCAAAGCAAAAAAGTAGAAAGCCTAGTGGCACAAACATAAACACAACTTTGTGTATCATTTTCAGGGGAGATTGATTTGTGGTCAATGGAAAAGGTATCACTCCCTTTACATGAAGTTTGAGCAAAAACTCTGGTCCACACTAAATACTCAACTTTGTCTCTTCATCCTCTTGTTCTTTTTGTTAGCCCATAGCTAATTCCAAGTGTTCTAATTTTTTTATTACTAAATAAAACAGTAATATAGAAATAAAAACAATAATTGCGAATATTCGAATATTCAATACTTGAACCAACCATATTATTTCAAAAAAAAAAAAGACTACAAAATCATCTGAACTGAGAACTGGTCATGGTTTTGAGACTATTGGCAATTTAAGTCCAATTGTAAATGACATAGCCACCTACAGAATAAAGCCCTTTTCCTCTCCTTTTTTGCAAGTTTAAAATGGAGCACAAGCCCCCTTTTTCAGCTTGATACAAATTATGCATTTCAATTGGAATATTGGCTGAATGTATTTCACTTGATTTGATTTTACTTTATTTGTTTTTATTTTATGAGTAGTTATAAAAACAGCTACTGTTATTAGAAATAATATGGCAGCACAGGGCTCCAGCTTCAACAATGGCAATCCACAAGTATGATTGAAATTCTAAGCTGATATGGCATATTCAGCAAAAAAACACTTTATAAAGGGGGGCATGGGCATTTACCCTCATTTGCAGCAAATTTGGATAAAGAGTTCACAGGCAACAACTCGGGACCCTACTCATTTCAGACCACAAGATACTTAGTAGAGCTCGTTTTCCTTGTGGGTGTGAATCTCACAGTCTGAGGTTGGGTACGAAACACAGGTCAGCACGTAACCATCCTCCATTTGTTTTTCGTCGAGGAAAGAACCGTCGGATTGATCCACAGAACCTGAAACCATCTTCCCGACACACGTGCAGCAGGCTCCAGCCCTGCAAGAATATGGCAATTCAACTCCTGCTTCCTCAGCTGCATCCAAAATGTACTGATCATCGGTGGCTTCAAACTCGTTTTCCTCACCATTTGGTCCTACAAGCTTAATCTTGTAGGTTGCCATTGAGGTTCTGTAACTGGAGGAACATTTCAAGCCAAAAGATTTAGAGATGCTCCTAACAGAACCGAGAGATGTTGGGCCTTTGACGATAGCACTTGTAGATCGACTGGAAATTGCAGCTTTAACAATGCAAGGGGAGGTAAGACTCAAAGTTGCCATCTTGACTCCTGAATCCAAGTAATATTTGTTAGATTTTTAAACCTTATCGATGATTATATTACATATAAAATTGTATAATCAGAAAAGCAGGATGACCCTGGTGCAGAAAGAGCCAGAAAGGTGGCAACAAAACCAAACAAACAACAATAAACTAAGCAAAATCAGAAAGGGACCAGCAAGCTAATGTTCGGACAGTTAATTCTGGGACAATGACATGAATTATGGTTCCTTATCAGCAACATTGATAAGCTGTTAAATAAAACTTCAATACCATGAGTAACATAATATAAAACCGAGTTTCAAGGTATGTCAAACAACTCTTGTTCTCGAAGATTGTACGTCATACAAGTTCATCGCCCTTCTAAATACCTGTAAAAATCCTTAATAGACCAAAATTGAACATGTAACCTGTTAATACTCTAAATGAAAAAAATCATATCACCCATTTCAGTATTAACAGGACAATCAATGTCAGGAGCACTATGAGAAGAGACTAGCTAAGGGCTCCCTGCTCTTCACTCGAGGCTCCGTACTTTGAATAAATTAACAAAAAAAATCTTGAAAAAGAATTTACTGGACATGAAAGGTTTGCTTCCCTCATAATAAGACCAAAACCAAACCAACAAGACTTAACACATAAGGGCTGTTGAAACCAATCATTTATCAACTCCAATCATGCCCATTTTGGTTTCCCTTCCAATCTTCTATCCACTGCAATGTTGATTTAAAAACCCAAGACTCTTAATAACAAAAACCAAAGTAGAGCTGTTATTTCATGCTTGGTCTACTTAAATGATTTTAAAAACCCAATTTTTTTCCACGCCTCCATTTGAGGAGAGCATGGAAGTCACTATCAAGGACCACGTTCTAAGAATTGACAATAGGCACAAAAGCAAGAATTTAACATATCAGACAAAATAAACTAGGAAAGCATCCAAGATGCACTAATAATGACTTAACCTACAGAAATGATTTAACTTTTCTCAGGTGTCTAAAAAAACCACCTTTTATTCTCTTTGAGTTTCAAAATTCAAACTTCTCCAAATCAAGAATTGAAAATTTCACTGCAGCCAATACAAGGAACTGCAATATCATACTTGTACCACATTCAACCACAAAACCCAAACTTAGAGAAGGCAAAAAAAAGAAGCAAAAAGGCAAAGACCCAGATATCAGAAACAAGTATTCAGACCTTAAAAGAGATCACAAACAAGAGATCTTAGATGTAAAGATAGAGATGCACACGCAAATGGTAAAGAAAAGGGGAGAGAGAAAGGGAGCTTACGAATGATAACGGTAACGTCGGTAAGCGGAGAAAAAAGAGGGGATCAGAAGTTTTTGAGTCTTAAAAACCTAAAAACAGTGATTGTTTTCTAATGATCTATTTATTTATATATTGAGAAAGTTGGTTCAAGTTCAAGTCGGGGGGCTTTGGCTTTTGCTATCACCGGGGGCTTTTGGCTTTTGGATTGTGGCAAAGGCAAAGGCTTTTTTAAATCAGCCTAAAACGGCGCCTCCACGTTCCAGAACCAGCCTAAACCCTAGCCCATGTTCCCCCCCCCCCCCCCCCCCCCCCCAATTTTGAATGCAACCATTCGAAGTTTTGTTAAGCCGAAACAAATTCCATTAATAGAAGTTATATTCTTATTAGGGGCGGGCATTCCCGAAGACCGGGTACCCGGTTCATCCGAGTACCTCATTAAACGGCCTGTGTCTTGGCCTATTATATACGCGTATCCAGAATTCGTGTACTCGTAAAATTTGGATACCTGAAATTCGAGTACCCATAAAATTCACTGGGTATCTGGTTCCTATTTTTTTCTTTCTATTTTTTAATTTTAAAATTAAATTAAAATTACATGTTAAACACAAAATATATATATAATATTAAACTTAAAAGAATATAATACAAACATAGAAAAAAATTAGGGATTTAAACTTAATTTTAGAGTAAAAATATTAAGAAACATAAAATAAAAATATAATTTTAAGTATAAAAAATATATATATTAAATCTTATCGGGTCGGGTCGAGTATCCGGTAAGAGAAAATTTATGACCCGTGTCCCGTGAAATTTATCGGATCGGGTAGTTTTTTTTCCGAGAATTACCCGGAAAATTTAAGTTCGGGTCGGGTCAACCGAGTCCAAATTTTTTGCCCACCTTTAATTCTTATAATAGCTTCTGTAAATTTATTTTTTAATTGTTTTCGTCTAAACTCTCTAAATTTATTTTATTTGTAAGACGAAAGAAAAATATTTTACAATAATAATAATATGAATTAAATATAAAACTATAAATTAAAAAATTGTAAATTAAATGAACACATCGTCATAAATCGTCTTGCATCAAATAAAAATGTCAATTAAATATTAATTCAGTTTTATGTTAATTACTTAATCCTTAGGAAAAGATAAATGAAACTAACAAAAAAAATCCGACCTGCCGGATTCGAACCAGCGACCTAAGGATAGCTATGAGATCAACCACTACAGTCCTCCGCTCTACCAACTGAGCTAAGGTCGGTTTGTTTGAATTGTTTCATTTTATACTATATAGCTATATTTTATCTAAACTAAGCATCTCTACACCCACTCTGTAATCGAAGAGTTGTACTTAGGGTGAATAACTATGTATTGAATAAAAAATACTCCATATTTCAGTAATGGACCCAAGTTTACCGTGACACCAAAATTGGTCTGAATTTAGAAATATAGTTCTAATATGTAAGAAAATAACTTCGTAAGGGAAATTAACAGACTACAGATGCAGTGCAAAAAATCATCCCGGTATAAACAAACTCAAATAACAATGGTGAGGCTATTGTGGACTGTAATGACATGCAGGTAATATACAGTTTATCGTTTATGATAAATGTATGTATCAAGTTCTATACAAACATGCAAATCTTCATGGGGCCTACAAGAAATCTTTGCCTGGTTTGCGTGAGAAGAACAATAACACCCATTTATGGAAACTAAATGTATAATAGATGCTGTAAGTCTCATCATGCAAAACTTCTCTCTCGTTTTTGTCTTTCTGGTCCTGACTGACTTGTGAAATATGATAAATCCCCTTACAGAAACATTGGTGTTATTTACGGTATCGTGCCGAGCATACTGCATAACTCCTGTTGACGACAACATCAACCAAATATGAGTAAGGATTGCTACCATACTGAGCTTGTTCTGATATGAGTAAGGATTGCTTATAAAGCACATGTTGTCGTATCATGAAAGTTGCCACACTGACTATCATGATAGTGAGCGAGCAAGGGGAACCAAATATCGGAAAAGGAGAGGACGGTGAAGAAGTGATACCTGTGTAAGAAGTGATAACTTCCATTAAGCTTTGCTTAACTTACTTTTCCCGAGATAGACTTGCAGAGAAGCATAAGGTTCATTTACCTTCCAATAAGCTTTGCTTAATCACTTCTCAAAATTGGAATAGTGTATAGTTCTATAGTTTGTAACAACAAGATACGAAGGAAAAATGAATTTTGTAACATGCAACATAAGTAACCTGAGCTATGAACAATTAGTATTTTTTTTCTGTTCAAGTGAACCCCAAAAGAACAAATCCAATAACTTACATTCATCTTTCACCTTTGCCACCTGATGCAAACAATGTCAATCATAGCATGCACCAAACTTAAAAGAGAAAGCATAACACAATGCATCTTGAAAATGAGCACTAGGAAAAGATATGCATGGCTCAAAACACCTATAGGCTATAGCTGCCAATATAGTAATAAAAGTGTAAATACAGAGTCAACCTTACGGTATGCAAACCGGTTAACCGAGTCATTGCACCAATTACGTAAAGCGCGTGAACCTGATGATTATGTAAACTAAGCGAGTACGCGCGGTTAAAATAATTTATGAAAGGTGACGTGTTAGCACCAATCCGAATATGCCAATTGTCCATAAGAGTTGCGGCTGGCTCTATAAATAAGATATAGGTTAGTGTTTCGGTGAAAAATATGCGGCCACTAATCTGCAAAAACCATTCTAGAATGTTACGAGTTCTTGCTTCTCAATAAACTGCCTCTACTTCAATCTTTATGATCTTTGATAGATCTTCTAGCTTTCAAGAAATTCCGCGACGCAAGATATCAACCAAAAAAGGGGTCTACTGCAAGCAAATAGTAAAATAGTACTATGAATGGACTGCATAGTCCCGAATTTAATCCACCAACTCAACTGATAAAGTCTTGATCCAACAAGGTCAGTCAAGCTAACTTACTCTTTTATGAAACTCAACCTAGCTTATGAAACTACACCACCAATATACAGGAGAATAGACTGATCCGAACTTTGTGCTTCTTCTTTAAAGAAGAAAAAATACAATACAGTCAAATCTCTAATCTGTTGTCTTTCCAGTCCACTATCTGCTTTTTGATTAATAGAGTTCTCATAAACAGATTCACAATCAACTATATATTGTTAGGTGAAGATGTATCATGATTATGTGTCTAATTTGACGGTACAAAACAATGAAAACTAAGCATGTCTTAGAAAGATCAAAGACCACTTGTGTCGCCTTGAAAGAAAGAAACTATTGTTTTGTTTGCTTTTTCAGTTGCTGCAAATAGAATGACTGTCCGATTGGGATAGAGTGTCCTTGGACTTGGATGTTAATGTTAGGATTTCAAACCCTATATACAGATAACCTTTCATGGTGTCCATTTAACTACAAAAACCAAGGAGTAATTTCTCCCCTTTCCCTTTGGATCCTGTTTTCCAGATTAGTAGTATAACGAATAGGAATACAGTTGATATCATGTAGGAAAACTAATTATTTTAAGGATATATGCATGCTCATCGTTGCATAAATTAAGTTTGAGAGCTCATATCAGTAATAAACTATGTCCCACGTTGTTGTTCCAAATAAAATGAAATTACCACACAGGATTGTTCAAGACAGATTCAAGTTGGTCTATCTATTCATATGGTAAAATATCAGACATTTGAATTACTACGGCTATTTTAGACTAACAATTCATGGTCATATCTATCTTTTAAGTCAAAAAAGGCAGTTAATTTTTGCATTGATATATCTTCCATATATGGATTTTTTCCTTGTAAAGAATTCAAATATACATGAAATTAGCGCTTTATCCCACTAGACTAATGAGTGGGGTAGTTGGTTTATAAAATTAATGTATATCAGATTTTTGAATCCTAAAAAGAAACCGATACTTATAAGGAAAAAAATCCATATATGGAAAATATATTCTAATATTAATTTTTTTATCATCTATACTTTAAGGAAAGAATCCAAATAAGGAAGATGTATCAATGCCAAAAATTAATTGCCTTTTTGGCTTAAAAATGGATGTAACCATGAATAGCTGGTCTCAAATCGCACTATAAATATGAAGTTGTGCTACAATCCTAGTATCAAATTTTCAATCCTTTGGCATTACAATGACCATCTTCTTCCTATCATACTGATACTAGTTCCTAAATTTAATATCAAGATGATACGAAGCATGCATTATGCAATCCAAGATACTGCCTTGCTTCTAAAAGAGACATCACTTATCGAATCAATGATTTACCAGAAAAACTTACAGCTACAAGCTCTTTCATGGTGAGCATTGTATGCAGCTGTTGAAGGCGATGTTTGCATCATCTGGGAGATGTGCCCAGCATCACAATTTCCAATGGTCTCAGGATTACCTGACCCTGGAAAAGAATGGTGTGAAAAAGAAGGAAGATGCGGATGAGGGGCTAATTTCCTTTTCAGCCTTGCCGTCTTCAACAGATACCGAGGTTGGCGTGAGGTTACAGAGCTGCCATGGAATTGCTTCTTGGACTGCTCAGCTGTCTTTACAGCTTCATTGTATGAGCTACATATCAAGCTTCCATGCAGTTTATTATCAAAATAATTTTGTATTATAAATCGGATCAGTGATTTACCAGAAAAACTCTCCGCTCCAAGTTCTTTCATTGTGAGCATCGTATGCAATTGCTGAAGGCGATGTTTGCATCATCTGGGAGACGTGCCCAGCATCACAATTTCCAATGGTCTCAGGATTACCTGACCCTTAGAATGAACCATGAGAAAAAAATGGGAGGATGTGGATGAGGGGCAAATTTCCTTTTCAGCCCTAACATATGTTTCCTTCCTCTTCTGCAGCCTTTCCTTCTTGAACTTAGACCAAGACTGGCCAGAGTTACAAAGCCTCCATGGAATTTATTCTTCCTGATTGAACTGCTCAGCTATCTTTACAACTTCTCCTCAAAAGTTAACTTTAGGCTATAGCTTAGTATTGTCCATTGCCTAGTAGCCTAGCCTTACATTTCATTGTATGATCTATAGATCAAGATTCCATGCATTCTATTGGCAAAATAATTTGTATGATAATTGAACATTTATCTGTGAAATATAGGGAAATTCAGATATATTTCAGTCAGAAAACAGCGAAAAGAATACGATTTTAACAAATAAAGTCATCAAAGATACACAACATGAGTTATTTTGTAGCCTAGAGGCTTGAATCACAGGAACATGTATACAAGAGCGTTTATGAGAATACAATCAAATACTTCTCGTTTTTGTATACCATGCTAAAATTATGTCAAGTTAAAAGAATGTAGGAAAATAAAACAAATGGAAATTTTTAAAGACACAGGCTCTTAAGGTTTAAAAGTCTGAATTGTCAGCAATATTAAAATAATATAATCATATGAATATGTGTTTTTATCAATTCTTTGAAAGTACAAAACAATGAAAACTAGGGTGGGCATTCTTATTGAAGACTAATTATTTTAAAGACAAGCATGCTCAACACATCATAAATTAAGTTTGAGAATGATGAGAAACAAGACTATGTCCTCACATTGTTGTTCCAAGTAAAATGAAATTAGCACACAAGAATGTTCAAGACAGAGTAAAGTTGGCCTATGCCATTGCCGGCTATTAGTCATATATGTTACGACTTGCCATTTTTATGCCTAATCCTATAGTCTTGTGCTTAAATATTTTAGTTACATGTTAAAAAATATGTATCCACATGTGGTAGAATTTTCATATGGCAAATATATATAAGCTTTTGGATCATATGGTATGCCAATCTAGACCACTATAAACATACCATATTTGTCTCAAAAGACAAGTGTACAAACAAAGTTACCTAATAGACACAATACAATTCATGGTTGTTTGTATCTGTTGGGTAAAAGAATGCAGTGATTTTGGTATTTATTCATGTACAGAAGGTGTATATTCATGCATATCCTAATATTTGAATTCTTAAAAATCAACATAAAATTTTTAAAATCAACTTCATTACAAGGAAAGAATCCATATATGGAAGACATATTAATGCCAAAATTAACTGCCTTATTTGACTTAAAATATAGATGTGGTCATTAGTAGCTGGTCTCAAATAGCCCTATAAATGTGAAGTTGTGCCACTTTACTAGCATCAAATTTCCACTCCTTTGGTGTTACTATGACTATTTTCTTCCCAGTATGCTGCTACTAGTGCCTATAGTCAGTACTCAGTACCAAGATGATTCAATTCATGTACTATTCAATCGAAGATACTACCTTGCACCGAGCAATGGCGTCACATATTGGATCAGTGATTTACCAGAAAAAAGAAAGCACTCAAAACTCTTTCATGGTGAGCATTGTATGTAGCTTGTGAAGGCGATGTTTTCGACATCAGGGAGATGTGCCTGGCATCACAATTTCCAATGGTCTCATGATTACCATATCCTGTTCTGCAGCCCTAACATATGTTTTCTTCCTCTTTTGCAAAATCGAAACTCGCCCAAGGATACAATGCCACCATGAAATTGCTTCTTCTTGATTGGGATGAGCAGCTATTGGTACAGCTTCTCCTAAAAAATTGAACTCTAGACTTCAACATTGTATTGTCCATCCACTAGTAGCCTTGGCTTTCTTTTATGAACTATTGCAACCTATTATCAAAAAGAATTGTATGATAGTCGAATATTTATCTGTAAAATATCGGGAAATTCAGATATATCTGAGTCAGAAAACATTGAAAAGAAAATGACTTTGCAACAGGACAATGCTGAGTGAGGTTCTACTTTCTTCCATATTAATCACTAGTTTAAATAAAAACTTGAATTGGCGAACAAATAGACAGCCAAACCTGCCAAAGCATGGGTATGCTTGTCAAGACCCACACCTATAGATATGCAAGGCCTTAATAACTCCGAAAGCTCGTGAACCCTTTTTATTATGGAGATTAAGCAAGCACACTTGGATAGAATAGTTCATAAAAGGTAACATGTTATCCCTAATCCGAAGATTCCAATTGTCGATAAGAGTTATGGTCGACTCTATAAATACAAACTAGGTCTGTGTCTCCATGGAAAATATGTAGCCGCATAGCAACCAAAAACCATACTGTTACAAGCTTTTCTTTCTCAACAAACAACCTTTTTTCATGAAATTCCGTGCTACTTGCACATATGAATAGAAAAAGGAGCCTACCACAAGCAAATAAGAAACCAGTACCATGATTGGGCTGTAACATAATCCTGGACTCAATCAATCAAGCCAACTGATTAAGTCTTATACATGATCCGACAAGGTCAGTCAACCTGTTTTTTTAATGAAACTTGACCTTGTATTAAAACATGCTAAAGAACTAGACCAAATCCAGTTTTCACTACAATGTCATTCAATTCAAAGATAGATGGTCATGACTCATCTGTTGAGGTACTTTTCTAAGTGATTAGTTTTGGCCAAAAGAAGGGAACTAATGCACCAAGTAATTGGGTTTCAAAAGTGTCAGAAAATGATACTTACATCAGTAACTCAAAAGAAGGGCACTGGCAGTCCATGGCTGGCCAACCCATTGGGATATAGAACCGTCTAGCAAGGCTCCACAAATCGCCCCATTGCACGACCGACCAGTTAACTACACCGTGAAGAAAGTGAGCCCGACACAAATTGGGTCACTTTCATACTATAAAACCAAACGGCCGAATCGAACTAAGCATAAAGCTAACGTCTAAACGAAAAGAGAGAAAAAAAATACCATCTCTTTAGGGGCATCGCCTGCCTTTTGTAAGACCATCTCTTTCCTGAGAACCCATGTGGATTTGGGCCGTAGTACATATCTGTCTATAAGTCTCCAATTGGGAGCACAAAGTTTCAGCCATCATGAGCGTTTCCCAGTTCTTGCTCCTGACCAGCAATCCCGCAAGGTTTCCAAAGTAAAACATTCACTATTTCCCCAGTTTATAAAAATAAATTTGAATGATTAATAGGTCAAGTGTTGCATTTATAGAACTCTTATACTGCAAAACTTCGTTTCACAGCAAAATCCTGGCCAGAATGGATATTTTCCGTGAGGATCATGATAATATTAAAGGATGATAATTTAATTCATGGAAAAACTAGCCCAAAGGCAAATCAAAAGTCTAAACTTCCAATGTCTCAAATTCAAAACATTGCTCGAGATTCCGACGGCGAAACATAACATAAATTTTAACATTCTGAGAAAAACAAAAACTGATATACTATTAATCCCACAACTACTTTCATTCGGTACATAACAGAAGCAACTCAAAAGATCCTGTTTGAAGGCCCCATGGTGCTCTTCAAGTAGAGGCATCTCACCTGCAATCAACACAGATTCCAAATACAATCAGATTACATAATTGACACCTTGAAATTAATGCCAAAATCCCACATATATAAACACTATATATACCAAAGATAAGAAAACTCACATTTTGCTAGTTTTTCTTCAACAAAGAAACAAGGAAATTGACACTCATTTGCACATTTTGGAATATCTGCTTCTCCTCCATGGCAACATTCCCAACAGCCACGCCCATGCAAAGAACCTTCTTCAGCTGGAACTTAACCATTGCCTTGGTCTCGTTCACCTTGGACTCCAAGGACTCTTGGTGAGTAACAAGGGTTGGGAATTTCCCTGCATTTGTACACGACATCAGAATGTAAGGTAAAAATTCATGAAACATAACAGACAAGAAAGATGAGTGAACTTAAGACTTCCTGCAAATGCCTTATAAGTGCAATACAAATATTGCCGAAAACAAGTCATATATGGTACTTGCCTGCTTTGTTGAGACCAGGACCCAAAAGACGAGGGATTTGCTTGATAACAGATTCGGAAGCCAAAAAAGCATGATACTTCTTGGCAAGCTTCTTCACCAACTTCTTATTCTTGTTTAGTTTCTTCAATGCTTCTACATCCATATAATCCAAACCAATCTTCTCAGCCTGCATTATTAAACCATTTAAAACAAAAATGTTAATTGCAAAAATGACCATTCAAATATTAGAAGTATATACTGAACATTATGCACATCTTATACCTGATTCCAAAAATAAAGCATTCCTCTAAGAAATATAAACAAACAAAATTTCACCTAAGAAAGCTGTAAAATCACCTCTTCAACGTGTTGAGCATCTCCAAGCATGCAAATCTTCATCTTGGGGCGTGGAATGTGTGGCAGCTTCACAGATCCACTGAATCGCTTATCCTTTTGGGGATCATAGTTTTTCAGACCAATCTGGAGTTCAATAGTCTCAGTAAATTTGCGTTGTTTCTCCTTGGACTGAGCTACAATTGTTGAAATTGCTTCTCTAAGGGCATTGAAGATAAACAGAACCTTTTCTGTTTATTGAATTGAAGTAAAAATTATGAGATTACAAGAGAAGTTTACAACTTATATAGACTAGGACTTTAACATTAATTAGGAGTCCTACTAAGGTTAGACTTCTACTCTATCTTTTAGATACTAGATATATATAACAATTCTAATAGAATTTAACTCCTATATTAATTAGAGTTTAACTCCTACACAACTTATACTATGGGTAATCTTACACTCCCCTCAAACTGGAGAGTATACATTGTATAATCCCAGTTTGAATAAGAATTTGTCGAAAAGGGCTTTTGGCAGAGGTTTTGTGAGAATGTCTGCCACTTGTTCTTCTGTTGGTATGTAGTTCAGTGAAGTTGTTCCTTTAGCTAGTTTTTCTGCAATGAAGTGCCTGTCAATCTCGATGTGCTTAGTCCTGTCGTGTTGAACATGATTTTTGGCAATTTGAATAGTTGACTGGTTATCACAAAATATTTCAAAATTTTCATTTTTTGTCATACCCAATTCTGTGAGAAATTTTACTAGCCAAATTCCCTCACATATTCCCAAGGCTAAAGATCTGAATTCTGCCTCGACACTGCTTCTAGAGACCAATGTCTGCTTCTTGCTTTTCCAAGTTACCCCAAACGAAGGAGCAATATCCACTGGTTGACTTCCTATCAGTGAGTTCTCCTGCCCAGCTTGCATACCTTTTGAAAAGCAGTACGGTCTGGCAAAGATTACCACCGTACGTGTCTTGCTCGCACTTGCAGCTAGCAACTGTTCAGCACCTTTTACTCCAGGGGGAATTTGCATATAAACTTCTTCTTTAAGATTGCCATTCAGGAATGCATTCTTGATATCCAACTGATGTAATTTCCAGTCGCAATTCACTGCCAAACTTAGAAGAATCCGAACTGAATTCAACTTAGCAACGGGAGCAAAGGTTTCTTCAAAATCGATCTCATAGGTTTGAGTAAACCCTTTGGCAACCAATCTCGCCTTGTGTCTTTGTATGCTGCCATCAGAGTTATATTTAATAGCAAATACCCATTTACATCCAACAGGTTTTTTACCTTGGGGAAGGTCAGTAATTGTCCATGTTCCATTCTTCTGAAGTGCCTCAACTTCCTCTTCGATAGCCTTTTTCCACTTAGGATTCTGCACTGCTTCTTCATAACTTTTTGGAATCTGTTCTTCATCTAAACATGCTGTAAAGGCTTTGAAAGAGGGCATTAAATTCCCATAAGCAGCATATTTCTGGATTGGGTACTTAGTACATTGTCTTATCCCTTTCCTTTTAGCAATATGTACATAATCATACTCGAGAAGATGAGAGGGAATATCAACAGATTCATTACCTTCACTTTCTTCACAAGCAGCTGGACTGAAATCCAATTCTTGACGAGTGCCAGATTGCAAAACAGCTTCAGGAATGGTTTTCCTTTTTCGAAAATAAACCTGCATTTGTTTAGGAGGCTCGGAAGGAGATCTAGATAAGTGTTTAGATGTAGGAGAAGAAATAGGAGAATGATGTGTATTTGATGAAGAATTAGGTGAAGTATGCTGGTTTTGGGAAGGTGTTTGAGGTTCTAGTGAAGGAGTATAATGAGAAGAAGAAATAACAGAAACTTGTTTAGGAATGGACTGAAAATCATCACCAAGAGTCTCCCCTGAATTTCAGTCTTGGAAAAATAAGGTTCCTGTTCAAAAAAGGTTAGATCCATGGTAACAAAAAATATCTGAGAGGGGGATGATAACATTTGTAGCCCTTCTTTAGTGAAGAATATCCAACTAACACACATTTGACAGACTTGGGATCAAGTTTCGATTTAGTGGGACTCAAGTTCTGACCAAAAACAGTGCAACCAAAGACACGCAAAGGAAGATTGGAAGTCATTGGTTTAAACAAAGGAAAGTATGAAAGAAAAACATCCCTAGGTGTTTGAAAGGCTAATACTCGACTAGGCACTCGCTTAACAAGATAGGTAGAGGTTAATAATGCTTCACCCCATAAATACTTAGGGACATTGTGGGAAAACATTAGGGCTCTAGTGACTTCTAAAAGATGCCGATTTTTCCTTTCTGCTATCCCATTCTGTTGGGGAGCTTGGTTTGTGACTTTTATTGATGACCATAGTAGACTTACCTGGACATATTTATTAAAAGAAAAGTCTGAAGTTGCTAGTGTCTTTAAGCAATTTTATTGTATGGTTGAAACTCAATTTCAAGGTAAAATTCAAATCTTCAAATCTGATAATGGGGGAGAATTTTTCACTACGTCCTTAGGAGATTTCTTTCAAACAAAGGGCATTGTTCATATCAGTTCTTGTGTCAATAGGCATCACTCAGGAGATTTCTTTCAAACAAAGGGCATTGTTCATATCAGTTCTTGTGTCAATAGGCATCACTCTGAAGCTTACTGTAAATAAGAAATCCAAAATCTTTAAGCAAAGAAAACCATAAACACCTAGACACCGATAGATTCATAAATTAGTATAACAAGTGATTAACGCATGCAACTTGAACAACTCAAAATCAAAAAATGAGTACCTAAAATAATACATAGATCATCGGAATGCTTTGAACTAACCCACAAAATCCAGGATGGTCCAAAATTAACAGCTTAGAATTCACTGTCTTGAAAGGCCTTATAAAGAAGATGTTCAGCTAAGTCTCATCATGCAAAACTTCTCTCGTTTTTGTCTTTCTGGTCCTGACTGACTTGTGAGATATGATAAATCCCCTTACAGAAACATTGGTGCTATTTGCGGTATGGTGCCGAACATACTGCATAACTCCTGTCGACGACAACATCAACCGGATCGGTGATTTACCAGATGTAGCTACCATACTGAGCTTGTTCTGATACGAGCAAGGATTGCTTATAAAGCACATGTTGTCGTATCATGAAAGTTGACACACTGACTATCGTGATAGTGGGCGAGCAAGGGGGACCAAATATCGGGAAAGGAGAGGACGGTGAAGAAGTGATACCTGTGTAGGAAGTACATCTTTCCAAGCATTACCGTATCCCTCTTCATTAGAAATGTAATTGTGCAGGGAAATGGAGTTGTCTCCACTCCAACTATTCATTAGAAATAGCAATGCTTAGAACCAGAAAAAGGTAGATCAAGTATAGGCCGGGAAGAACTTATTACAATGTGCATAACATACCTTCCATTAAGCTTTGCTTAACTTACTTTTCCCGACATAGACTTGCAGAGAAGCATAAGGTTCATTTACCTTCCAATAAGCTTTGCTTAATCACTTCTCAGAAATGGAATAGTGTATAGTTCTATAGTTTGTAACAACAGGATACGAAGGAAAAATGAATTTTGTAACATGCAACATAAGTAACCTGAGCTATGAGCAATTAGTATTTTTTTTCTGTTCAAGTGAACCCAAAAAGAACAAATCCAATAACTTACATTCATCTTTCACCTTTGCCACCTGATGTGAACAATGTCAATCATAGCATGCACCAAACTTAAAAGAGAAAGCATAACACAATGCATCTTGAAAATGAGCACTAGGAAAAGATATGCATGGCTCAAAAACACCTATAGCTTCCAATATAGTAATAAAAGTGTAAATACAGAGTCAACCTTACGGTATGCAAACCGGTTAACCGAGTCATTGCACCAATTACGTAAAGCGCGTGAACCTGATGATTATGTAAACTAAGCGAGTACGCGCGGTTAAAATAATTTATGAAAGGTGACGTGTTAGCACCAATCCGAATATGCCAATTGTCCATAAGAGTTGCGGCTGGCTCTATAAATAAGATATAGGTTAGTGTTTCGGTGAAAAATATGCGGCCACTAATCTGCAAAAACCATTCTAGAATGTTACGAGTTCTTGCTTCTCAATAAACTGCCTCTACTTCAATCTTTATGATCTTTGATAGATCTTCTAGCTTTCAAGAAATTACGCGACGCAAGATATCAACCAAAAAAGGGGTCTACTGCAAGCAAATAGTAAAATAGTACTATGAATGGACTGCATAGTCCCGAATTTAATCCACCAACTCAACTGATAAAGTCTTGATCCAACAAGGTCAGTCAAGCTAACTTACTCTTTTATGAAACTCAACCTAGCTTATGAAACTACACCACCAATATACAGGAGAATAGACTGATCCGAACTTTGTGCTTCTTCTTTAAAGAAGAAAAAATACAATACAGTCAAATCTCTAATCGGTTGTCTTTCCAGTCCACTATCTGCTTTTTGATTAGTAGAGTTCTCATAAACAGATTCACAATCAACTATATATTGTTAGGTGAAGATGTATCATGATTATGTGTCTAATTTGATGGTACAAAACAATGAAAACTAAGCATGTCTTAGAAAGATCAAAGACAACTTGTGTCATTTCCAATTAATGCCTTGAAAGAAAGAAACTATTAGTTTTGTTTGCTTTTTCAGTTGCTGCAAATAGAATGACTTTGTCCGATTGGGATAGAGTGTCCTTGGACTTGGATGTTAATGTTAGGATTTCAAGCCCTATATACAGATAACCTTTCATGGTGTCCATTTAACTACAAAAAACAAGGAGTAATTTCTCCCCTTTCCCTTTGGATCTGGTTTTCCAGATTAGTAGTATAACGAATAGGAATACAGTTGATATCATGTAGGAAAACTAATTATTTTAAGGATATGCATGCTCATCGCTGCATAAATTAAGCTTGGGAGCTCATATCAGTAATAAACTATGTCCCACGTTATTGTTCCAAATAAAATGAAATTACCACACAGGATTGTTCAAGACAGATTCATGTTGGTCTATCTATTCATATGGTAAAATATCAGACATTTGAATTAATACGGCTATTTTAGACTAACAATTCATGGTCATATCTATCTTTTAAGTCAAAAAAGGCAGTTAATTTTTGCATTGATATATCTTCCATATATGGATTTTTTCCTTGTAAAGAATTCAAATATACATGAATATATACATGAAATTAGCGCTTTATCCCACTAGACTAATGAGTGGGGTAGTTGGTTTATAAAATTAATGTATATCAGATTTTTGAATCCTAAAAAAAACCGATACTTATAAGGAAAAAAAACCATATATGGAAAATATATTCTAATATTAATTTTTTTATCATCTATACTTTAAGGAAAGAATCCAAATAAGGAAGATGTATCAATGCCAAAAATTAATTGCCTTTTTGGCTTAAAAATGGATGTAACCATGAATAGCTGGTCTCAAATCGCACTATAAATATGAAGTTGTGCTACAATCCTAGTATCAAATTTTCAATCCTTTGGCATTACAATGACCATCTTCTTCCTATCATATTGATACTAGTTCCTAGATTTAATATCAAGATGATACGAAGCATGCATTATGCAATCCAAGATACTGCCTTGCTTCTAAAAGAGACATCACTTATCGAATCAATGATTTACCAGAAAAACTTACAGCTACAAGCTCTTTCATGGTGAGCATTGTATGCAGCTGTTGAAGGCGATGTTTGCATCATCAGGGAGATGTGCCCAGCATCACAATTTCCAATGGTCTCAGGATTACCTGACCCTGGAAAAGAATGGTGTTGAAAAGAAGGAAGATTTGGATGAGGGGCAAATTTCCTTTTCAGCCTTGCCGTCTTCAACAGATACCGAGGTTGGGCTGAGGTTGCAAAGCTGCCATGGAATTGCTTCTTGGACTGCTCAGCTGTCTTTACAGCTTCATTGTATGAACTACATATCAAGGTTCCATGCAGTCTATTAGCAAAATAATTTTGTATTATAAATCGGATCAGTGATTTACCAGAAAAACTCACCACTCCAAGCTCCTTCATTGTGAGCATTGTATGCAACTGCTGAAGGCGATGTTTTCATTATCAGGGAGATGTGCCCAGCATCACAATTTCCAATGGTCTCAGGATTACCTGACCCTGGAAAAGAATGATGTGAAAAAAAAGGAAGATGTGAATGAGGGGCAAATTTCCTTTTCAGCCCCAACGTTGGTTTTCTTCTTCTTCTGCAGCCTTGCCGTCTTCAACAGATACCGAGATTGGCCAGAGGTTACAAAGCCTACGTTGAATTGATTCTTCCTGATTGGACTGCTCAGCTGTCTTTACAGTTTCATTGAATGATCTTCATATCAAGATTTCATGCATTCTATTAGCAAAATAACTTTGTATTATAAATCAGATCAGTGTTTTACCAGAAAAACTCACCACTCCAAGCTCTTTCATTGTGAGCATCGTATGCAGTTGCTGAAGGCGATGTTTGCATCATCAGGGAGACGTGCCCAACATCACAATTTCCAATGGTATCAGGATTACTTGACTCTGAAAATGAACCATGAGAAAAAATGGGAAGATGTGTATGAGGGGCAAATTTCCTTTTTAGCCCTAACATATGTTTCCTTCCTCTTCTGCAGCCTTTCCTTCTTCAACTGAGACCAAGACTGGCCAGAGTTACAAAGCCTCCATGGAATTTCATTTTCCTGATTGAACTGCTCAGATGTCTTTACAACTTCTCCTAGAAAGTTAACTTTAGGCTATAACATAGTATTGTCCATTTCCTAGTAGCCTAGCCTTACATTTCATTGTATGAACTATAGATCAAGATTCCATGCATTCTATTAGCAAAATAATTTTTATGATTATTAAACATTTATCTGTAAAATATAAGGAAATTCAGATATATCTTAGTCAGAAAACAACGAAAAGTAAATGATTTTAACAAATAAAGTCATCGATGATACACAACATGAGTTATTTTGTAGCCTAGAACCACAGGAACATGTATACAAGAGCGTTTATGAGAATACAATCAAATACTTCTCGTTTTGTATACCAGGCTAAAATTATGTCAAGTTAAAAAAATGTAGGAATGTAAAACTAATGGAAATTTTTAAAGACACAGGCTCTTAAGGTTTAAAAGTCTGAATTGTCAGCAAAATTAAAATAATAAAATCATATGAATATGTGTTTTTATCAATTATTTGAAAGTACAAAACAATGAAAACTAGGGTGGGCATTCTTATTGAAGACTAATTATTTTAAAGACAAGCATGCTCAACATATCATAAATTAAGTTTGAGAATGATGAGAAACAAAACTATTTCCTCACATTGTTGTTCCAAGTAAAATGAAATTAGCACACAACAATGTTCAAGACAGAGTAAAGTTGGCCTATGCCTTTGCCAGCTATTAGTCATATATGTTACGACTTGCCATTTTTATGCCTAATCCTATAGTCTTGTGCTTAAATATTTTAGCTACATGTTAAAAAATATGTATCCACATGTGGTAGAATTTTCATATGGCAAATATATAAGCTTTTGGATCATATGGCATGCCAATCTAGACCACTATAAACATACCATATTTGTCTCAAAAGATAAGTGTACAAACAAAGTTACCTAATAGACACAATACAATTCATGGTTGTTTGTATCTGTTGGGTAAAAGAATGCAGTGTTTTTGGTATTTATTCATGTACAGAAGGTATATTTTCATGCATATCCTGATATTTGAATTCTTAAAAATCAACATAAAATTTTTAAAATCAACTTCATTACAAGGAAAGAATCCATATATGGAAGACATATTAATGCCAAAATTAACTGGCTTATTTGACTTAAAATATAGATGTGGTCATTAATAGCTGGTCTCAAATAGCCCTATAAATGCGAAGTTGTGCCACTTTCCTAAGCATCAAATTTCCACTCCTTTGCTGTTACTATGACTATTTTCTTCCTAGTATGCTGCTACTAGTTCCTATAGTCAGTACTCAGTACCAAGATGATTCAATTCATGTACTATTCAATCGAAGATACTACCTTGCACCGAGCAATGGCGTCACATATTGGATCAGTGATTTACCAGAAAAAAGAAAGCACTCAAAACTCTTTCATGGTGAGCATTGTATGTAGCTTGTGAAGGCGATGTTTTCGACATCAGGGAGATGTGCCTGGCATCACAATTTCCAATGGTCTCATGATTACCATATCCTGTTCTGCAGCCCTAACATATGTTTTCTTCCTCTTTTGCAAAATCGAAACTCGCCCAAGGATACAATGCCACCATGAAATTGCTTCTTCTTGATTGAGATGAGCAGCTATTGGTACAGCTTCTCCTAAAAAATTGAACTCTAGACTTCAACATTGTATTGTCCATCCCCTAGTAGCCTTGCCTGTCTTTTATGAACTATTGCAACCTATTATCAAAAAGAATTGTATGATAGTCGAATATTTATCTGTAAAATATAGGGAAATTCAGATATATCTGAGTCAGAAAACATTGAAAAGAAAATGACTTTGCAACAGGACAATGCTGAGTGAGGTTCTACTTTCTTCCATATTAATCACTAGTTTAAATGAAAACTTGAATTGGCGAACAAATAGACAGCCAAACCCGCCAAAGCATGGGTAAGCTTGTCCCACACCTATAGATATGCAAGGCCTTAATAACTCCGAAAGCTCGTGAACCTTTTTATTATGGAGATTAAGCAAGCACACTTGGATAGAATAGTTCATAAAAGGTGACGTGTTATCTCTAATCCGAAGATTCCAATTGTCGATAAGAGTTATGGTCGACTCTATAAATACAAACTAGGTTTGTGTCTCCATGGAAAATATGTAGCCGCATATCAACCAAAAACCATACTGTTACAAGGTTTTCTTTCTCAACAAACAACCTTTTTTCAAGAAATTCCGTGCTACTTGCACATATGAATAGAAAAAGGAGCCTACCACAAGCAAATAAGAAACCAGTACCATGATTGGGCTGTAACATAATCCTGAACTCAATCAATCAAGCCAACTGATTAAGTCTTATACATGATCCGACAAGGTCAGTCAACCTGTTTTTTTAATGAAACTTCACCTTGTATTAAAACATGCTAGAGAACTAGACCGAATCCAGTTTTTTTTCATGTCAAATTCCATATGTCAATTTCAAGTAACACGAGCTTTTCCTACCACTTCAGGATTGAGGGTCTCCATGTGAATCTAAAAAAGAAGGTTCATTAAATTTCAGCCACAACCCAAAAAAATGGAATAGTGTATAGTTCTATAGTTTGTAACATCAAAATGAGAAGGAAAAAAGAAATAGTATAATGCTCCAGCCATTTCTACCTTACCCAACAAAGTCTAGTATAGAAGCAAGATAAGTAAATTTCATAGTACTTTTCTGAATGATTAGTTTTGGCCAAAAGAAGGGAACTAATGCACCAAGTAATTGGGTTTCAAAAGTGCCAGAAATGATACTTACATCAGTAACTCAAAAGAAGGGCTCTGGCAGTCCATGGCTAGAAAACCGATTGGGATATAGGTACCTTCCTAGTGATAGAAACGTCTAGCAAGGCTCCACAAATCACCCCATTGCACAACCGACCAGTTAACTACACCGTGAAGAAAGTGAGCCCGACACAAATTGGGTCATTTTCATACTATAAAACCAAACGGCCGAATCGAACGAAGCATAAAGCTAACGTCTAAACGAAAAGAGAAAAAAAATACCATCTCTTTAGGGGCCTCGCCTGCCTTTTGTAAGACCATCTCTTTCCTGAGAAACCATGTGGATTTGGGCCGTAGTACAAATCTGTCTATAAGTCTCCAATTGGGAGCACAAAGTTTCAGCCATCATGAGCGTTTCCCAGTTCTTGCTCCTGACCAGCAATCCCGCAAGGTTTCCAAAGTAAAACATTCACTATTTCCCCAGTTTATAAAAATAAATTTGAATGATTAATAGGTCAAGTGTTGCATTTATAGAACTCTTATACTGCAAAACTTCGTTTCACAGCAAAATCCTGGCCAGAATGGATATTTTCCGTGTGGATCATGATAATATTAAAGGATGATAATTTAATTCATGGAAAAACTAGCCCATAGGCAAATCAAAAGTCTAAACTTCCAATGTCTCAAATTCAAAACATTGCTCGAGATTCCGACAGCAAAACGTAACATAAATTTTAACATTCTGAGAAAAACAAAAACTGATATACTATTAATCCCACAACTACTTTCATTCGGTACATAACAGAAGCAACTCAAAAGATCCGGTTTGAAGGCCCCATGGTGCTCTTCAAGTAGAGGCACCTCACCTGCAATCAACACAGATTCCAAATACAATCAGATTACATAATTGACACCTTGAAATTAATGCCAAAATCCCACATATATAAACACTATATATACCAAAGATAGGAAAACTCACATTTTGCCAGTTTTTCTTCAACAAAGAAACGAGGAAATTGACACTCATTTGCACATTTTGGAATATCTGCTTCTCCTCCATGGCAACATTCCCAACAGCCACGCCCATGCAAAGAACCTTCTTCAGCTGGAACTTAACCATTGCCTTGGTCTCATTCACCTTGGACTCCAAGGACTCTTGGTGAGTAACAAGGGTTGGGAATTTCCCTGGCATTTGTACACGACATCAGAATGTAAGGTAAAAATTCATGAAACATAACAAACAAATGCAAAATGAGTGAACTTAAGACTTCCTGCAAATGCCTTGTGCAATACAAATATTGCCGAAAACAAGTCATATATGGTACTTGCCTGCTTTGTTGAGACCAGGACCCAAAAGACGAGGGATTTGCTTGATAACAGATTCAGAAGCCAAAAAAGCATGATACTTCTTGGCAAGCTTCTTCACTAACTTCTTATTCTTGTTTAGTTTCTTCAATGCTTCAACATCCATATAATCCAAACCAATCTTCTCAGCCTGCATTATTAAACCATTTAAAACAAAAAAGTTAATTGCAAAAATGACCATTGAAATATTAGAAGTATATACTGAACATAATGCACACCTTATACCTGATTCCAAAAATAAAGCATTCCTCTAAGAAATATAAACAAACAAAATTTCACCTAAGAAAGCTGTAAAATCACCTCTTCAACATGTTGAGCATCTCCAAGCATGCAAATCTTCATCTTGGGGCGTGGAATGTGTGGCAGCTTCACAGATCCACTGAATCGCTTATCCTTTTGGGGATCATAGTTTTTCAGACCAATCTGGAGTTCAATAGTCTCAGTAAATTTGCGTTGTTTCTCCTTGGACTGAGCTACAATTGTTGAAATTGCTTCTCTAAGGGCATCACTCTGAAGCTTACTGTAAATAAGAAATCCAAAATCTTTAAGCAAAGAAAACCATAAACACCTAGACACCGATAGATTCATAAATTTGTATAACAAGTGATTAACGCAGGCAACTTAAACAACTCAAAATCAAAAAATGAGTACCCAAAATAATACATAGATCAAGGGAATGCTTTAAACTAAACCACAAACCCCAAGATGGTCCAAAATTAACAACTTAGAATTCACCACCAAAGCTCAAATTTTAGGTCAAATAGAATTATCACAAAATCAATCTAAGCAAAGAGATAAAACATTAAGCGTTTAATACAAGAAAAAGCTAAGCACATCTATTAAAAATTCCATTTTCAAAAACTTCACATATCAAAGTAACCGACAGATTATCTTATAAAACACGAAGAATGATACAAACTCTTCTAATTAGAGTCCAGTAAATCAATAATCAGTATAAAAATTAAAATAGCATCGTTTCTGAATCAGTAACTAATCATTTCAGTGAGCAAAGTACCTATGAGGATTATCCTAGAAAGCACAAATGAATATAGGATCCAAACGATTCTAACCCGGGTCCAGAAAATCAACAACCAATAGCAAAATTAAATTTACCTCATCTCTAAATCTCAGCTCTTCCCACGAAACCAAACTATGAAATTTTACCTGCAAAATAACGTTAACAAGTCATTAAAAAGATAGAACCGCGAGGAAATGGGGGTCGCAAAAAGGGAGAGTCTAGCGAGAGAGATAATAGTTAGCAGAAATCGCCTACCGGCAATCAGAGAAGAAAAACCCTAGCCGTTCGTGGCTTTTGGGGAAATAATATATAGGCGGTGTAATAAAAATGATATTGAGCCATTGGCTGTCCAGCCCAAATTCATTTTGGTCTGAGGCTTTGTTTCCGTGAGTTTTAACCCGACTCCGATTAGCAACGGATTGATTCAGCCCAAACACGTATTTTTACGACTAAGCATCCACGTTCTTGTATTGGAAGTAGGTTGTAATTTGTAAATCAACTGACGTAAACAAATAAGACTTTGTTTGTGTTTATTTATTTGTTTATTTATTTTTGAAGTTATTAATGTTTGGTTACTGTTTGTTTATATTTTTAATTAAGGTTTTGTTTGGTAAATAGTGGATAGCTGATAACGAATTATATTAGTTAATAGTTGATTACATTAGCTGATTTGACTAGCGAATAATATTAATTGATTGTATAAAAGTGTTTGGTAAAATTAACTGGTAGCTGATAGCTGTTTGATTATTTGCACTAGCAAAATGATATACAAGAACGTGATTATATTCGATACTTATTTGAATAGTTTATTAGTTATTAATATTTTGTATCTATTAATATTAATTAGATTACGAAAAATAATTTTTAATATATCATTACTAAGCATATTTGAAGGATTTATATATTAATTTATCATTTATATAATTATTTTAATATAATTTAATTAATTATTAAATATAAATATAAATATAAATATAAATGTAAATGTGTGAGAATAAAAAAATAAAAAATATTAGTTCTCACAATGTAAAAATGGAAGAATTAAAATAGAAATGGTTAAATTTAGATTATTTAGAAATTTTTTATAATTGTTAGGGGTAAAATGGTCTTTATAACTCTTACGTCAAAACATCTAATTTCAAAAGGCTCATATCAGCAGCTTTTTCAAAATTAAAGGTTTCGCCCTAATCCGTTATTTCAATCCGCTCTTTACCAAACATCAAAATTAGCAGATTTGAACGGTCAAACCTCTAATTTTGGCTCAAACTTCTCTTTACCAAACAAGGTCATAATGTTCATGCTCATTTATTTATTTTTTAAGGTGGTTATGTTCGTTTGTTTAGCAATTGTGAACATGTTTGTCAAAATAATGAAATTGCATTACTAGTCCTTAAGCTCCTTAGGCTTCACACTATGAATTCTAAATTTCATCATATGTTCAATTTAGTCCCTACGTTCACCAATACTTAAAAATGGTAAAAATAAAAGGAAAATGAAAACCAAATAAACGAGCTTATAAAACACACATATGTTCATGCTCATTCGTTTATTAAACGAACATAAAAAATTTATTGATACTCATTTAATTTAATAAAGAACATAGACAATTATTATACGAACAATTCATGAACAATTTGTCGAACGTTATATTCATTTATGCCGCAAAGTGAATCAAATAATTTTTAGTTTACACTTTAAATCTGTTATACATGTTTGATATATAAGGTTTTGTTACGTTCAATCTTCTCGCCTTGTTATGAAGAATAATATTTCCAATAGATAATGTAATAATTGAATAAAAATATGTTAAAAGTAATTAAATAAAAATCTAATGGATAATGTATAATTACTTTTTGAGCCTCAACAGTTACACTTTTCTATTTGGTCCTAACCATACTGGTTGTAATGTGGTCTTATATTAAGATTTGTTCAGTTTTTAATTCTTAACAATTTTTCGTACGTAGAAAAAATTATTCGAATCAATCTCTTAGAAAGAACAACATTTATTTTTTTCAATTGTATAAATCTTTAGACATGACCATGTTTGGTAAAGAGAGATTTTGGTAAAAATTAGAGTTTTGAGGCATAATTAGAGGTTTGACCAGTCAAATCCGCTAATATTGTTGTTTGGTGAACATCGAATTGAAAGAGTAGATTGGGGTGAAACCGCTAATTTTGAAAAAGCTCATAATAGGAGCTTTTTGAGATTAGAGGTTTAATATTAGAGTTGTAAAGACTCTTTTACCCTTACCAGTTACCAAGAATCTCAAAATAACCTAAATTAAATATTTTTCTCACCATATTTATAAGCTAATCCTATTTACTTTATGTGAATTTAAAGTTATTAATTAATTAAATTATACTAAAATAGTTATATAAATAATAAATTAATATATAAATCATTCGAATATGTTTAGAAAAGTTATATTAAAAATAATTTTACAGATTTAATTAATATTAATTAGATACAAAATGTTATAACTAATAAACTATTCAAACAAGTATTGAATATAATCATGTTCTTATATGTCATTTTATTTGTTTAAATAATCCAACAGCTATCAGCTATCAGTTAATTTTACCAAACACTTTTATTGAATCAGCTAATACAATTCGCTACTCAAATCAGCTAATGCAATTGGCTATCAGCTAATGTAATCCGCTATCTGCTATCAGTTAATTTTACCGAACACTTTTATTCAATCAGCTTATACAATCCGTTATTCAAATCAGCTAATGTAATCAGCTATCAGCTAATATAATCAGCTATCCGCTAATATAATTCGCTATCCGCTATCAGTTAATTGCCAAACAGGGCGGTACCCTAAACCCGTACTTTTAACAATGATCTATACCTTGCAAACAGTCATATTTTCGCACTATGAGTGAGAAGTGGCTGAAAATAAATTATAACCCACCAATTCCTTTTAGGTTGGATGCTTAATACCTGCGTAGAAAATGTTTGAGAACTGTATTAATTTTACAGGAAAGGGAAGAGACCGAGTAGAAAAGGCAAAACAGTGTTTAGAAAATACAAGAACAAAAGGGGATGTGGCGTGGTTCATTTTAATGCCAATAGAATCATCATCACACATCCAATATAACAAAATACAAGTATATATACTCAATGAAACTTTGTTTGCCTTTAGTAGACCAGTTTAACTAAATAAAGAAACTCTATCAAATCGCTGCAGAAAATTTTTTACACCGTGTAACCGGATCTTATAAATATATTGCCTGCAGATAAACTTGGCATCAAATATAGTATATCCTAGAAGTTAGAATCACAATTCACTTGGAAATGTTGGAAATTGCATAAACATTTTATAAGATCTCCTTTATATTTGTACCTAAAAACAGTGGTTAGTTAATGAGAATTACAGACCTTATGATCAGAAACAGATAAAAAGTTGTTGCCACAATATTAAAGAAGATCAACATGAAATAAAATAATTACTCAACACATACTTCCGATCCTCATAAATCGTTGCGAACTACTTCTTCTTCCCTCAGCCATAAGCGCTTTACGAGCAGAAGCGAGTCCGGTGGGAGCTAACAACGAATCAAACGAAGAGTAATCCATCCAGTCTCTAAGCAACTCTTCTTTACCCCATTTATCAGGTATCGAGACTCTACCTGCGACCTCTTCTCTGTGTCTTTTAACCCTTTCACTACCCGAATCCTTCTCGTTTACGTCGCTGCAATGCGCTCTAGGAACCGAAGCTGACCCTTGTTGAACACTGCCATTGCTGCAACTATAAGACTTGTCATCTTCATGGCCTAAACCATGCATATTGTTGGAGTTGATGGACAAAGTCGGAACACGACGGACGACAACGGGTTTAGACGGATTGTGATTCCGGGGACCGGAACTAATGCTAGACATGTTGTTGTTGATGATGAATGGATGATAGTGTGCAAATTGGAGAGAGCTTTGAAAGGGTTAAATATAAAGGGTGCAGAAAAATATGGGTGTGGGGGAATAGAAGTGCACGTCACCAAATGAAGGGTTTCTATGGTTTTCAACATACAAACGTCTCATCAAAGCTTAGTCTTACAATTGTGTGGCTTTGGAGGAGTTTGGGTGTGATTTGTTGTTAATATTTATGCCTTAAAGAAGGGTAATAATAATGCATCCAATGGGGTTGGTGTATTGGATTTTAGATTACTTTTTGAGGTGGAAAATTCTCTCCACAAAGGGAAAGATGTGGACATCCTCTAAACTCTGTTTAGATATTTTCTTCCACATTTTAGCTCTAAAATTTGCCCAACTTTATTATTATTATTTTATTTGTTTTCTTATATGCTTTTGCTATTTATCTTGTCTTTGACCCTGGGTTGAACTGGATTAAACTGCAACCCGAATTTCTCCAAATATTTTTACCCAAGCCCAAACTCACCCAATTGCACATAACTATTCAAAGAAAAATCCTATTTGGGCTAACTTGAGTTCGTAAAACCCTTGTTCGAATTTCAACTCCTACTAACGAAATCAAAGGAATATCCTCTTTTAAGAAAATAATTGAAAAATTACACCATTAACAGTTACGTAGAATATTTCCTAATTTTGCCATAAAAAAGTCATACAAATAGAATCTGAAAAAAAATTCCAAAATTTATCAAGTATATACAAAGGACATGGTTGCTTTATCCATCAATGGGGAAATAGTTTTAATTCTTTCTTCTTTCTTTTGGCAACGCAAAGATGATAAACCTGTGGATAATGTACACATAAATGTTTTCCTGAGAACTGCAAACAAATCTTTAAAAAACAGAAGGAAAATTGCATCAAAAGATGGCTATGATTTCCTCTCATGCCAAACGTGGAAATTTTGTTCATATCACATTCGGTGATGGCAGAAGGACAAGGTAAAGCCATTACCGTGAACATGAAGAGGCAGAGTCATTCACTCTTAACAGCTCGGTATGTAACCCCCTAGACCCGCCTATGCGTTTCACGGATCCTAGGAAGTCACATTAGGGTCACAAGAGCGACCCACTGAAAATTTCAAATAAACATATGGTTAAACCTTTAAAACCATAAAATAAATATCTGATTTAAAATACAATTTCAGAAATCGTTCAAAATGATAAAACAATCATAATACCAGTTGCGGAAAATAGTTTCAGACTCATTTGTATAATACAAACACGACACACATGCCCCCTAGTTACACAGATACCATACTCCTTGACGAGCCGAAAAAACTCCCATACCGACGTTGATAGGTGCAACTTGCCTGATCTTTTATCCTGAAATGGTAAAAACAACATGAGCTTGGGAAAGCTCAGTAATACAGAACTATTAAAAGATGCTATACGTTCATGTAGACATAGGGTAAGCATAACATTTTCATGATGATCCAAGAAGTGACAGTTTTCTTTTCCCTTTCCTTTATTTCAGGGTAACATTATACTTGAGAATAACGACACTTGTTCTTTATTCACTCATCGAGTAACAGATGAGAATATTACAATCTGATAGTTTGAGAAGATGAAAACAAGGAGTTTAACGCCTAGTGTGTTCTTTAATCAGACCTTAAGAATTAAACGGAAATTATATAGGCTGGTAACATACGAGGTAGGAATCAGAGAGTTTGGCGTCTAGTGTGTTCCAATAAGTACAGATCAACATACATAAGTACAGATCAACATGCATAAGTACAGATCAACATACATAAGTATAGATCAACATACATAAGTACCTAACATTATATCACATGAGCACATAACAGATTAAATGCAAATGTCCAATGTTCATACTAAAGTTTACAAGAAATACCCTCCAACCTTACACCAATATGCAGTCCCCCAGAACTGCATCCATAAGGACTTACCCTAGGCCCGATGGGCGTATGTGCCACCTAAGGGGGTGCCTTAGGTCCATAAGGACTTACCCTAAGCCCGATGGGCATAGGTGCCACTCAAGGGGAGACCTTGAGTCCATAAGGACTTACCCTAGGCCCGATGGGCGTAGGTGCCACCTAAGGGGGTGCCTTAGGTCCATAAGGACTTACCCTAGGCCCGATGGGCGTAGGTGCCACCTAAGGGGGTGCCTTAGGTCCATAAGGACTTACCCTAGGCCCGATGGGCGTAGGTGCCACTCAAGGGGAGACCTTGAGTCCATAAGGATTTACCAACTTGATCAGGGCTGTACCGACAGAGACTTCATATCATAACCCAACAGTATACCCCAGACAGAATTTAGTGTTCAGATTCCAGACATGGTTAACAGAATATATATAACAGATATTTTATTTATAACATCAGAAACGGAAGAATTCATACTTTTGACAGATAAATGGGCATACTATTGAGCAGAGTAGACATTTCAATATACATTATGCAAACAGATTGTTCCATCATATATCAAGCTAACATATCATACTATCAAGTAGGTAGAGAATGTCATGCAGTTCATTCAACAGAATATAGTACACACACGGAACACACTAGATGAGATAGATTACTTCTCAGAGATGCTTGGCATATACAGAATGAGACATATTGAACTTGTGACGATTTGAACGGATTTCTAAAACGTGGCCCCTATTAGAAGGGGTTCATACTAACTGCTTAACCCAGATATTTAGGAAGTATCAAGACCTTTGAGAGTTTTGGCATATCCTGAGTGATTCAACCATTTAAGCTTACAAGGGCATTATAGTCATTTTATCATACACAGACATTTTGATAATTTATACCAACAAGGCATAAACAGTGGCTCGGGAATTCTGTTTGCTCATCAAATTTCCAACCAGGCATTCAGAGATTTCTATGTCAAGATCCTTTACGGTATCGAATACATTCAGGGCTATTTTGATTACTTGGGCCAACGAGGGCATCTTGGTCATTTAACTATCAGGGGTGATTTTCGTAATTTAGCCCATTAATGATGGTATGACGATTCACAATATTTAATGTTTCCAGAAGTTTATCGAGCCTCCAAAACCATTCGAACTAACTTACCTCAATCTTGCATTTCTAACCAACCCTTCTAATGTATCTGTCTGTATAGTATATCTGAACGGTTGCTTTCGTATTTCACCACCAGATCTACCGCGGAGTAGACGAACTTATATTCTGTGCGGAAAAACTTTCAACCTTATTATAATATCAGGAGTGGTTATCATACATGAGTGTGCTTCCTAACACTTAGGGCGCTTTAGCCCTTAAAGTCTTATCAGAAATCTCAGAATTTCGTCAAATGCATAACTGCATATTTGACTCAAGAGGGCTTTTCAGTCATTTTGAAAATTGAGATAAATCCACCATTTCTTTCTGAATTACCATTTAGTACCTCCATCATTCACGTACTCAAACGGTATTAAGTCGTCTTAACTCTCCGCCCCTTTATAGACGATTCATTCATTACAGAACTTGAGGGTATAACGTCGTTCAAATTAATCAGACATTTAGGTGCTCGAGGGCGTTAGCGTCTTTTTGGTCATTACGATCATTCTCATTTAATTCACGCATTACTGTCGTAAGGATTGACTTATAATTTCAACAATGTTTCCAGAGAATTCTCATTCAAGTGTTATACAGAGTTTGAGGGATTATCCGAGTTTGTATCACACGAATTGCATTTTAATGTCGAAGTCTTTTCATTAAAACATACATCTTGGGTAGTGTAAATTACATAATCAGGTCGAATGCGGATTTTAGGTCATTTCCTTTATCAGAGGGGTAGTTTAGTCATACTTATGCTCCAAGGGCATTTTCGTAATTTCATAATCAATATCTCTCACTCCATATCCTGGGCCTCGATTCTTGCGCACTGATGATTGAGTTGCGGGTTAACTGAATTTAATTATTAGAGCTTTTGATACCGTTAGCCCATTAGTAATCTTATTTAGATAATTTGGTCTTATTAATATCCATACTTATTGCTCGAATCTGATTCAATTTAAGCATAATCTACAGTATACGTCATCATGAGCATGCATGCGTTAACCGAATATCAACATGTACATAAAGCATACAAGGGGTAGTAATGTATTACCTTAACTCCGAGCTACATCAGTCGATTCATGATACGACATTCGAATACCCTCGAACCCGAATTCGACATTCCTCAACATTGCATCCAAGGAACCGAGAATACCTTCAATTACACAAATTCCAATATCAGACCTTACTCACAAGCTCTTAACCAATAATTAAGTACATAAATAAGTTCGGGTTCAAGGTCAGATTCGAAGGTTTTCGGATCGAAATTTTGCGAAACCGGCTTCAAAAACGGACTCAGGACGTCGAAAAACATAAAATATGAGTTTTCGGAAAAAGTTGACTTTTGGTCAACGGTCAAAGTCAACGCTGACGTCAACATGTCAATGCTGACGTCAGCAGGTCAACGGTCAACGAAGTCAGAGTCAACTGGTCAAAGTCAATGCTGATATCATCATGACGTCAACAATCAACAGGGGTCAACTGAGTTGACTCGGGCTGACTCAGACGAGTTGACTCGACTGACTCGGACGAGTTGACTCGGCTGACTCGGACGAGTTGACTCGGCTGACTCGGGTTGACGGGTCGGGTCGGACGGGTCGAGTTGGGTCGGATGGGTCGGATCGATTCAGACCGGGTTGAACCCGGTTCACTTACCAAGAAATTAAGCTTGCCGGCCGATCGCCCGTAGCCCTCAAAGTCGTCGTTTCTGTCGAAAAACATAGAGCTCATAAGCTCGAAAACTTTACCCAAACATCCACAATACAAGATATGCTGGAAAACTCACCGATTTTAACCAAAACAGAACGGGAAACGGTCGGAAGACCAAAATCCGATGAGGCTCGCCCCGGTGTCAGACGGATGATCGGATGGTAGGGTTTTGCTTGCCGTGGTGTGAGGAGCCCAGATCTGGTGGTTGTACGACCATGGGACTCTGGAGGCGGCCGGAAAACGCATAAAACAGATGGCGTTTGGCTTCTCCGACGAAGCTGCTACCGGTGTCGAACGGACGATCCACCGGTTGGGTTTTGGTCTCCACATCACGCCGAGCACGCTGGCGAGATCGGCGCGACGGTCGGACACCAGGAACGGCCGGAATCAAAGCTGGAACCCTAAGGTTCCGACGAAACTTTGAATGGCGATTCACGGTGATCGGGGAGGGTAGCCGGCGCGTGGTTAAGGGGCTTTTGGTCGGGGTTCGACGAGGAAGCCATCGGTAGTGGCGGTGAACGCCACGGAGCGGCGGTGACGGAGCTGAGACGGTGGTTGGTCGGGGTAGGTAGGAGCGTTGGGTGTGGTGTTTTGAATTTGGAAGAGAATGGTATATTGTTTTTTTTTTCTTCTTGGTAGCTGAAACGTTCGAATCAAATATAATCTGTTGCTAGATTACTCCTTAATTATCAAACAAATATTACCCTTGGTAATACTTGACAGAAGAGAGCATTTAGCTCAAATGGTTAGTTTGTAGGGTGGTGAGGGCTGAGGTCTCAGGTTCGAACCTCCATACCCTCACCCTTTTTATTATTATTATTTTTTTATGCAAATATTTTAGGGGTGTTACACGGTAAATGTAGCGAACGAAAATCAGGCAAGGACGGAAGCCTACTGTGCCAAGCATCACGAAGAATGCATAGCGCATGCAGCTTTGCTGCTGGTATTGTAGCTGACAACGATTGAAAACTGCAATAAGCCACTCACGCTTGATCTTCCGTAGAAGTAAATACAATAAACAAAAAATGAAGCACTTATTTCAGATAATGAAGCTGAGCTACTTTAGTTGGTTCCAGGAAGCAGAAAGTGAAAAAAATAAATGAAAAAGTTTCAGACAATAAACAGCATTATTTGTTATTCATAAAACCCTCTTATCTTTTTGCTCTTAGGCTACAACAAAATCCAACAAAATATTTAGAAGTATTTGCTTCAATATGATTTTCTGATAACTTAAAAGAACCAGCAGATTGAGATCTTGCAGCCAGTTTTAAACACTGATCAGTTCCAAATTATGTTACTTAGACTCCGGTGTAAGGGTCAGACATAGGTATCAAAACGGAAATGTTCAGTTTTTTCCAAGATTTCCATGACTCCTTAGAAGATCATATTAACAAATAAAGGGACGTGATCTCCTACATTGTAGATGGTGCAATAATAGATCGTAGATTTGTTAACAGCAGTAATATTAATACTATACAGCGTTTAAAAGCTTCCATTTTACTCGTTTCTTCCCAAAGCTGGAGACTTCAGAGTCAGAGCCGGGAATGGAGCGGAAGCTGTTGAACTGAAAGACTTAAACGCATCGTTTTACTTGTAGTGCACCGACAAACGTATCGTTCTTTATTGCTGTGTTTAGTATTAGCTGTCCGAAATATGGGCAACATAGGCCTCCCACAACAAGCTCATTGCAGAAGCCTTGATGGCAAATTCCAGGTGTCAGTCCAGGAAGAAAAGGAGCTGCCAAGTAGTACAAGGATAAAACCATTGAATCTGAAAAGGATTAGATATATACTGCATACATTAGTAATTGCATGCAGTAGAGAGAGTGAGACAAGCCAAAAAGTACCTGTTGAATCATATACAGTTTGGATTACCACCCGTCAAAGGTTTAGGCTGTGAGAAATACCCATTTCGACACGTGGCGTTGAGATCCTTTGCATGAGAACACATGTACTGTTCTTGGGAAGACAGAACAGCTTAGAGACTTGAAAGAATTCCATGTCTGTCAATGCGTCGTTATATAGTACCAGATTGCTGGTGTTAGAAAAGAGTGCCCATTAAGGTTTTTTATATTCTGTAGGAAAATCCATTACCAAAACTCTAGTTTCTTTCAGATTTGAATCTGTAGCATTAAGAAAATCATGAAGGTCTGTAGCAGATTAGCAGATTTGTTGTTTTGAGGTCTCATAATGATGGCATACATAAGCTTTAACCTTTTTTTTTTTCTTTTAATTTGTGAAGGTTCATGAAACAAGGTCTCATGCTCATGGACATGGCGAAGAAGAGAAAATCATGACGAGAAAGCAAAAGGCAGAGCAGTTGAAAAGTAATGAAGGGAAGGAATCTCCAAAGAAACCCAAGGTTGAGGCTGCTAATGATCAGTATGAAGAAAAAGCTACATCTGATGTAGCTAATGAGTTTGAAGAGTTTTGTAAAGCTGTGAGAGAGCACTTATCAATTGCAGAAATGAGGGAAATTCTTGAAGCTAATGGCCAGGATTCATCTGGTTCTGATGCTTCAATTGCCGTAAAATGGTTGGTCTATTTTCATGCAAATAATTCAACAATGAAATCACCCACCCAGAGCTTTAAAATCTTCTCTCTTTTTTTCCTGTTGGCAGCCTTGATATGTTGTTCTATGGACCACTGGAGAAGTGCCAAATCTGCAATGGTGATTTGGAGTTCGATGGCAACCGCTATTCTTGCAAGGGAACTTATAGCGAGTGGTCTTCCTGTGTGTTCAAAACAAGAAGCCCTGCAAGGAAGCAAGAACCACCCAAATTGCCTGATTCTTCCCTGAATTCACCTGTTGCTGATGTAAATTTCTCTGATTAGTCTCGTTGATTTTATGTTACAAATTTTACTGAACTTCACTAAGCTCTATAATTTTGTTGTTCTTGTTCTTAAAGTTGCTAAAGAAGTACGAGGATCCAAGGATCCGGCCTTACCGGTATGTAGGAGTCACTGACAAACCTTTCTTAGGAATGATGATTTCCCTGATGGGCCGTCTTAGCCGCACACATGTATGTGAAAATGTTTCAGTTTAGATATTGCAGAACCTTCAAATATCTGTTCTTTGACTGAAAGGGCTAAAATCCTTCACCTTGTAACTCTTCTAATTCAGCAATACTGGAAATCCAAGATAGAAAAACATGGAGGGAAAGTCTCCAACTCGGTCATTGGTAATCATTTTCACACTTTATGATATGTTCTCTTGTTTATTGCTTTGACAAAACTTTGTAAAACTCTGGGGGGGCAGGTGTAACTTGCTTGGTTGCTTCTCCTGCTGAACGAGAGCGCGGTGGCTCGTCCAAACTGATAGAAGCAATGTGAGTATATATGTGTGATGGTTTTAGGGTTTGGAAGTCTTAGCTGAATGAGAATGGAACATTTCAGGGAAAGAGGGGTACGAGTGGTGAGTGAAGCTTGGTTACTCGACAGCATTGAGAAACAAGAAGCACAGCTATTAGAAGCTTATGACATAGTTACAGATCTTTCTGTTGATGGCAAAGGAATTCCATGGGATAAACAAGTTCCTGATGAATCAGCACTCGAATCACTTTCAGCAGAAGTATACCATTTTACCTCACAGATTTCTTGATACTTTTTAGAAAGAACAAGATGGTTTATCTCAATTCTGTGATTTAATTGCTTGCAGCTCAAGCTATATGGGAAAAGGGGAGTCTACAAGGATACCAGATTGCAAGAGCAAGGTGGCCAAATCTTTGAGAAAGATGGGATATTATACAACTGTGCCTTTTCACTTTGCGACCAAGGACGATCCATTAATGAGTATTCGATCGAGTTCCTTTATTAATTCTATATTTATACTACCGTAGCTCTATTGCAGTTACTGATTTCCAAGCTTCATTTGTATAGGTACTGTATTTTGCAACTTATCAAGGTACCAGACGGTAGTAACATCCACTTGTACTACAAGAAAGGGAGAGTAGGTGATGATCCAAATGCGCAGGAGCGGGCCGAGGAATGGAAGGACGTAGACGGTGCTGTAAAAGAGTTTGTTAGGCTCTTCGAAGAAGTAACAGGAAATGAGTTTGAGCCATGGGAAAGGGAGAAGAAGTTTCAGAAGAAGCCACTGAAATTTTATCCTATAGACATGGTAAAGATTATATTGAATTTTTCTTTTTCACATGATATCTGTTTCTAATTGGTTTCCTTGTATCCACAAGGATGATGGAGTGGATGTGAGAGCCGGAGGACTCGGCCTCCGGCAGCTAGGGGTTGCAGCAGCACATTGTAAACTTGAGCCAACTGTTGCAAGCTTCATGAAGGTTCTTTGCAGTCAGGAGATTTACAGGTATGCTTCTTTCAACTATGGCCAGTAATCCATTCTGTTTACCGATATCGGATTTAACCGGTCCTGTACTTCACTGGACAGGTATGCACTGATGGAGATGGATCTAGATGCCCCTGATTTACCAATGGGGATGCTTTCTAATGTTCATTTGAAAAAATGTAAGAACCCATTCTTTCACCCTTTCCCTCCTGGTTAACTTATTCCTCTCTTATTTATTTTCATATCTTCAATATCATGGATTTAACCAGGTGAAGAGGTTCTACTAGAGTTTGTAGAAAAAGTGAAGTCAATGAAGGAATCTGGACCTAAAGCGGAGGCGGTATGGTCCGACTTTAGCCAAAGATGGTTCACTCTGATGCATTCCGTCAGGCCCTTCATCTTCAGGGACTATCAAGAACTTGCTGATCATGTAAAATCCGGATGCCCAACATAATTACCTACCCATTTTAGCTCCAATTCTTCTTGCTACTAAACCATGGCTTAAATTTTCTAGTGTGCAGCATCATTCGAGTGTGTTCGAGACATTGTCGTGGCATCCCATGTTATTGGACACATGGGTGACAATACGCTTGACGACCCATTGTCTGATAGATACCAGAGAATAGGATGCACAATTTCTCCGGTGGATAATGACTCAGATGACTATAAGATGATCCTCAATTATGTGGAGAAAACTTATGAACCTGTCAAAGTTGCAGATATTGTAAGCCTGGGATTTGCATATTTTAGCTCAATTTTGATCTTTCATTAACTTGATAACAAAGCATTATATATTTTGGTCAGGAATATGGGATATCAGTTGAGAACATCTTCAGTGTGGAAACGAAGGAAGGCGCCTCTTTCGATGAAGTAAAAAAGCTACCGAATAAGAGACTCTTGTGGTGCGGTAAGTAAGGCCGGCCTTGAACCAGATGATGTCTCATCTTTCCATAGGAAACTTTTCTTCTGCTGGTACGAATGAGTGATTGTTCTGTATTGGCCTAATTCTTCCAGGTACTAGGAGCTCGAACCTGTTGAGGCATTTACATAAAGGCTTCCTACCGGCCAGCTGCTCTCTACCCGTTCCAGGATACATGGTAAAATGAACATCCGGCTATAGTTTTTCATAACATTAAGGTCTAAATCCTATTCATAGGATTGAACATTCTGAGTTTTTCTCGACAGTTCGGGAAGGGCATTGTTTGTTCTGATGCCGCAGCAGAAGCTGCGAAGTATGGCTTCACTGCTGTAGACCGGCCCGAGGGGTTCCTGGTTCTCGCTGTGTTTTCACAAGGCGAAGAGATCATCGAGCTCAAGAACCCACCTGAGGTATAACTCCCAATCCATGTTTCAGATTCTACTTCATCCCATCACTACTTTAGTCCTCTCATGAAATCCCGATGTTCAGGACACGAAGCAATTCGAAGAGAAGAAAGTTTGTGTGAAGGGATTGGGGAGAAAGATACCAGATGAATCAGAGTTCATAGACTGGAAAGATGATATCAAAGTCCCCTGTGGTCGTTTGATCCCTTCAGAACACAAAGATAGCCCTCTGGAATACAACGAGTACACAGTCTATGATCCCAAACAGGTATGTCTCAAGACATTCTTTTATCAGTAAACCATTCAGAAATCAGAAGTCTGCTAAAATTATGTTCCGTCATGTTTTTCGACAACAGGTGAGCATGAAGTTCTTGGTCGGAGTGAAGTTTGAAGAAAAAGATGCAGTTTTTGACACACAGGATTGAAATTTGAAGGAGGGGAAGGCCAAAAAAGGATGTTTTTTTTTTTTTTTGTATAGCTTCACTCGACTTTTGGAACATGGGATGTGGGAAAGATGGGGTTGTTTTTGTTGCACACAAACACCTTAAACATCTCTCATAACTCAGACAAAGATGTGGGAAAGTTTTAGATTTTTATTTTATGAACGGTAAATGTTTTTATTTTAAAATTTAAATTTTCTTTCAAAATTTGTAGAAATATCCCATTAAAATTAAAGAAAACAATTCAATGTAACATAAAAGAAACTGAAATATATTTTAAGAGACATAAAAATAATTCCATTTATATAGGGAACAATAACAACCACCAACTAAAACACTTTCTACTAGTTGACGGGCCATCGGCCGGCGAGACCCAATGAACAATCTAAATTTCATCAGTTTATCATCGACGACCCAAATTCTGAAATTTTGACAGACACAACCACACAGAGAAACCCCTCCCCTTTTCTTTTTCTTTTTTCCATGATTATTTGTTTATATTTTCTGAAGCTTTTCACCCTTAACGAGTGGATTAGCTTTGGCGATTTGTTCCTTTCCCATCCCTCTGAAATCAAAAGTACAAGCATGTTGTTCAGGGTACCTATGGATCCCGCAGAAAACCATCCCACACCTGCACTTGAACCCCGTGAGCCCCACGCGTTTCTTGCAACTCAAGCATCTGTTTGGTCTGACCTGAACCACCTCTTCCACCACCGCCGATGGTTCCTCCTTCACCGCTTCTAAGGAAACCGATAAGTTAGATTCGGTCGACGACGGTGATGACAACGAAGAAGAAGAAGACGAAGATGGTGAAGGAACGAAAGTTTGATTAAAGGCTTGTTTGGCAGAGGAAGATTGTTGATCTTTGAGCTGAAGATCGCCATAACATTTGGAACAAAGATTTTGAGTCGCTGGGCTTCCAAAGAATCCGCAGTTGTTTGCACATAGTTGTGGTGCTTGGCATCTGTGTTCTTCCGCCATATCTTTTTCGATCTCCTGTAAAAAAGAAGGAAAATATTTAACAAAAAGAAAACAAATAAAAACTTATAGATTCAGAAAACAAATAAAATCACCTGAGACGAGAGTTTCAGAGGAAAATACGAAACCGAGGTCTTCTTATAATCAGAAGGGAAAGGAGAAAGAGAAAGTAAAGGAGGGAAGGGGAAGGAAAGGAATCGCACTTTTTTGTGGGGGAAGAAAAGAAAGAAAGAAGGGGGAGGGATTTGGTCGAAGATTTCTTTTTCTTTTTCTTGGGGCTCCTCTATTTTGCATCCAATAAATAAAAGAAATACTACGCGTTAAAATTAAAATAAACGGTGTGAATTAAGTTTTACCAGAAAAACAAAACATAAATTAAAACAGCCACAATTACGGGGGGTTATTGGCTCTTGAGAGATTATATGAATATAATATACTGCCTAGCCGTTAAGCTACGTTAATTCTGCCTTTTGTTTTTCTTTTGTAAATATTTTTTTACTAAATATAAGGTTTAATAATTAAATAGGTGCCTAAGTTATGTTTGTGAATTATTTTTGGTGTTTAAATTATTTTTAGCTCTAAATAGGTACCTAAAGTTTTATTTTTGGTATTTTAGATGCCTAATCGTTAATAAAAAATCGTTTTCCAATTAAAATGTGATAAGTGACATGTTTTAATTTTTAATTTTTATTAGTTAATTTTTAAATAAAATTTTAATTTTAATTATTTTAAAAAAATGAAAATTTTAAATCTTTACAAAAGAGTCTCAAATTTCTAACCCAAAATCTCTGAATTACCGTCACAACGCCGTTTACTGCCTCATCGGAGACCACCACTACTGCCGCCGGACCACAACGACCGTTTCTCTCAACTACTCATCACCGATAACCGACGGTAGGTGTGCCGATGACTTTTTTTCGTTATTTTAGTTTCTTTCGACGTTAGGAAGCCGATCGACACACTTAACGCCGGTTACCGGCGTTGGGTGGTTGAGAGAAACAATTGCGATAGTCTGGCGACGTGATCATCGTGGCGGAATTGATTGGGGAACTTAGGGATTTCAAATTTGAGGCTATTTTGTGAGTTTTGGGAAATTTAGAGTTTTAAAAAATTAAGTTAAAAAATAAATTAAATTAAAAAATAAATAAATAATAATTTTAATGAAAATAACGTTATTTAACGGTTAAACACCTAAAATATTCAAAATTAAAAGTTTAAGCATCTATTTAGAGCTAAAAATAGTTTAAACACCAATAGTGATTTACAAGCATAATTTAAGCACTTGTTTGAGTATTGAGCCTAAATATAATTATATTTTCTGTTTTTTTATACTTATCGAGAGTTGAGACTCCAATTTGGACCAAAATCGATACGGCCAAATCGAAACATAATGACGAAGTGGGTCCCGTTTCCTCTTCTATAATAAATTGGTATGATAATGACAATGGAGAAATCTTAAACCGTTCTCATTGTAATGGGCATACCATGTCCATGTTTGTATTTTTTTTTAATAAACGATCATTAGTAAAATTTTGTAAATTTAAACATGTTTATATTAATTTTATATTATATGTTTTTATTTATAATTACAACATGTTTGATATTGCCGAATCTACAAACCAGCAATGAACAAGGTAAGAGAACATGTAGAATTTTCAACCAAAGAGAAAAAAAATCAAAATCTTTTTTATCAATTCTCCTCCAGACACGTGTTTGGATTAGCAGTGTCCAACGCCGTAAAACCCACTCTAGACCAAACCTCCTCAACAGATTAACCTAAATCTTACTCTTTGTTTCCGAAGATTATCGAATGACTTGATTAGCAAGAAACATCCACACCGTCTAAATCTTCACCAGCAATAGGTGAAAACTGCGAGCGAGTCAAATTTAGGGGGTTCTTTTATTAGCTGTAAAGTATTAAATAAAATCAAATCCGAGATGAGTTCGAGTTATCGAGTATGCGTAAAAGTTGGGTGAGGGTGAGAAAAAATCACCCCACTCCATTGTCATCAAATAACGTGCTGCAATGAAAGATTGGAAGTACATTAATCTAAGAAAAATGCGAGTTTTACTGGAGCATGAGGCAGCTCAACGGTTGGTCCGTCGGAAAAGATAGAAGTGCGGGCTCTATTTCGTTACAGCGACAATATATGCATTCCAAGCATCCTCTTGTTGAAAAGTTTTTACCTCTTCGTACTTCAAATCTTGTGCTTTTCCGAATCCCTCTGTGCTTCTGTTTTCATTAGTGTCCGGCATCTTTCGAAGCCAGAAATGGACAGATGGAAATCCAGCCTCTTCTAAACAGTCTCTGATCTCTGGCAACGACCACCTGGACATTTAAGCCGCCATGTTATCAAATCCAAAGGGAAGTTATTAAACTAGAAGGAGAAATCTGACAGTAACACGGCATCATAAACTAGAAAATTCGAAAGGGGTTTAACCGAACTTACAGCCTCCAACTGTATGAAAATGCATGGCGAAGTTTCTTCTGTTGCTTTTTAAGATGAAAGTGGAGACTAATCCTTGTTTTGCGTTCGATGATGTCGAATTCAGCTTGCTCCCAAGTATACTGCACACATTGCGTTAAATGCTACAGTATGGATCTCATAACCTGAGATATCTGTATCGATGGCTTACACTTGTGCAAAAAACGAAAGTAAACCAGAAATTGAGGTAACAAAACTTTTTCTTACACCTAAGGAAGTATCATGTATGGACAGAAAGATTATACCGTAAAATTGGGAAATCTCCTTTGAAGTCGTAAGGACTGCTCGGATGATCTGCCACCATATAAATCCATCACGAATATACCCCCCTTTTTAGACAAGGCTTCAAGAACATACTTGAAATACAAAACAAGTTCTGCACGTTTATGGAGACAACAGCAGCTGTAATTAAAAGCACATATAATGTCTCTTGCAGGTATTTTAGCATCCGCCTTAACGGACCCTTCATTAGTTGAAGCAGTAGAGCCCTCAAGCATGTTAAGTTCTGTTGCAGCAATCTCGGAATTATAATCATTTTCCACAAGCTGAATGTTCTTTATTAGTTCTTGGGGCTTGATGCCGACTAATCTTGCTTCTTGAGAATTCAGTACATTCCCATGAAAGAGGGATAGTCTGGAATACCCGTCAGCCCCAACTTTGTTGATGTTGTTCTCCAGGCACCACTGCAATGCCTCAAGGTCGAGATCCAATCCTACAGCTGTCCGCCTAGGATCACTTCGAAGCCACTCCGTACTGTCAAGCGGAGTAAATTCTCAGTACTCACTAGTTTGCACTTTGCAATGTGACCCGACAGATTATCAAATATATAGGCAATTGAAGTTACTGTTCCATTCATTAACCAAACTATATCTTCCATATAACAAAACTTATTAAACCAAGAGGTGCATGAAGCATGAAGAGTTCCAACAAAATGAAAATTTTAAAATGAAGAATTCAAAAGTCATGAAGCAAGCGACATTTTACAAAATGAAAACCGAAATTATTTGGCTAATTTGCTGCATTCGCTCGAAAAAGACGGTGATAACAAATGCAAAACATACCTAAGAAGTGCAGTGCCACAGAAATCTTCTTGAAGATGCAAAGGCAATCTTCCACCCACATACGTCAAAAAGAACTTCTGCAAATAGCTTATATCTCCTTTCGGTGACTGCATTCAACAAACATAAAATAATTACAATTTACAAAGAAACAATCTTTACATTAACTTCCCCAAGTAATGCAAGACAAAACATTTTAACTTTGGCTTTTACACACTAAACTGGCAAGATAAAGACCTAAGCTTTTCTAATCTACCCACTTCTAAAATTCACTCAGCAATAACAAACAAACTTTGTGGGGTGATTAGAACCTGAACGGACTGTTGGTAAAGAAGGAATTTTGATGGCATTTCCATTGATGGGTTAGGGTCATTTTCTTCTTCCTCCTCTTCTGCTTCTTCTTGATGTTCTTCAGAATCTTGAGACGGCTGTTGAAAATTGAAGCTTTCATCTTCGTAATCGTCGTCATGATGGACGGTGTAATAAGAGGCTGCACCTTTATGACCTGTTCTTTGTTGGTGCCTTTGTTTCTTGTCTCTCTTTCCCATTCCTTTCGGCTTTTCACCCTTTCTTTCTCCCGCCGCCAAGCTAACAGCTTAAAACCCCGCGCCCTCAGCAGTTCACCCCCTTTCTCCCCCAGCGACGAGCTTCGAGGAAAATGGGCTTTGTAGCGTTAAGAATTGTAATAAACTAAAATCTCAGCCCGTTTATTAATCAAAATTCTCAATTTTTATTCCCTTCCCAAGTTTTCTTAGGATAAATTATTTATGTATTATTGTAGCATAATATAGGGATAAAAAAAAATTGTTTCCGCTCATCCCCTTGTGTCCCGGTGGCAAAGGTAGATGTTTATCATCCCTTAGGACCCGGGTTCGAGCACCAGTTATGCCATGCTGTGTGTGCCGTCTTTGAAAAGACTAAGAAAGTTGAACAGATGCTACCCTTGCATCGCACCAGCATATTCAAAAAAAAAAAAAATTGTTTCCATATACACCTTAATTTTAAGATTTAAAAGTTTAGGAATTTTATTCTATGAGTTTAGAAATTTTAAGTATTATGATTAGAAATTTAAGTTTTAACATATAAACTTTAAACACAAAATTCTATCAACAACCCATAATTTTAAAACTATTACATTTAAACTAATAAACCCTAAACTAGAATACTTGTATAAACAAAATTTCACAAAGCTTGTGCATAAAACAATTACCGTTTATTTATTTAATATTACGAGGTATGATATTTTCTGAATTTTAAAAGTTTATCTTTTATCAGAAGTATTTAAAAAATTTATATTCTATCAACAAATGTAGAACTGTTTGATCGAAATATAGTAGGGTTTAACCACTAAAACAACTATTTCTAAATCCTCATCATATTACCCTAAAAACTAAACCCTAACTTATAAACCCTAAATTATAACTATATACCTTAAATTGAAACAATTATCCCCAAATTCTAAACCCCTGCACCTAGAGCCTTAAACCATATACTCTAAACTAACTACCTATACCTTAAAACTAAGGCGCTTGTAGAAATTCCATCGTAAGTATGTAGGATATTAATCTTTTTATTATTTATTTGAAAGTTAAACTTGTTTTGAACGAACAAGTGACACCGATATAGTACGAACTAATATTAGGTCATTTAATTCAATCAACAAAAGCACGAATCAACTTGTTTTAGTGGTTAAGGGAACAATTGTTGTTTTTAGAGGTCACGGGTTCAAGCACCAACAGATGCAGAAAGGTGATTGAACATGCATTGTTAAATGGTGTACCAAACCTCAAAAAAATTTATATATTTTATGCCGTGTTTTCAAGTTTTAAAAAATACTAAATTGTTCGAATAATAAAGAACAATAAGACAAGTTTATCAATATCGAATATGATGTAAAATACATTGAATAATAACGATTTTCAACGACGACTAGAAAAAAAATTAAGTTTGGTGAAAAAACAAAGAGAGAAGAAAAAAGGAAACCACATGAAAGAAATACATTTTTATCCTTCACTTCAACAAAAATGTCACTTAATTCAATTGTATTACATTTAATGGTTTATTGACTAAAAAACCAATCTGAAAAGTTTAGTGTTATAGATAAAAGTAAAACTTTTAGATCAATGGCTAAATCGAAAACAGTTATAACGTTCAGTGACTAATTATGTAATTTACCATGTAAGTTTTTTGAAAATAAAATAATTAAATACTTTTTACGCTAATTAATGTTTCAGTTGCCGAAATAAATAAATACTACGATATTCAACACGCTACTTTGAGTTGTTTGACGATCAGAAATCGAATCTTTCTTTCCCTTCTTCCGTCTTTCCCCTTTATATCGTTCGATCTTTGTTTTCTTTTTCTCTAAATCTCTAAATCTTAACCTGTTTGGAAAAGAAAATCAATCTTGAGTAGATCTCATGCAATTCCATTGAAAAAGAATAAAAATTGGGTTCAAATATGTATAGCAATTTCAAAGAACAAGCGATAGAGTACGTGAAGCAAGCGGTACAAGAAGACAATGCAGGGAACTACAGCAAAGCGTTCCCTTTGTACATGAACGCACTCGAGTATTTTAAGACCCATTTGAAATACGAAAAGAACCCCAAAATCAGAGAAGCAATCACCCAGAAATTCACCGAGTATTTACGCCGTGCCGAGGAGATCCGTGCCGTTCTTGATGAAGGTGGGCCAGGACCGGCTTCTAATGGGGACGCTGCTGTTGCCACGCGCCCCAAAAGTAAGCCAAAGGATGGTAGTGGCGGAGGTGAAGGCGGTGATGGGGAGGATCCGGAACAGGCCAAGTTGAGAGCTGGGCTTAATTCGGCTATTATTAGGGAAAAACCTAATGTTAAGTGGAATGATGTGGCTGGGTTAGAAAGCGCTAAGCAGGCTTTGCAAGAAGCTGTTATTTTGCCGGTCAAGTTTCCGCAGTTTTTTACTGGTTAGTTCTTTTTCTTTTCGTTGATTGTTGAAAATATCAAGGAATTTAATCGATCTGTGGGTTTTTCTTTATAGGTTTTGCTGCCGACTGATTTTTGGTTTTAAGCTATAAACTCGGTGCCTTTTGCTTGATTTTAACGATTCGCTGTGCATATTTTGTAGGATGTTACCTGTGAAGAACAATGGTGCACTCTTTAAATTAGACATATTTTAATTACAATTATAAAGATATGATTTTGGTGTTGATATTGTTAAGATAGTCATATTCATGCTTGTTAGTTTAAGGTGATTGTCCTAATGGAGGGGGCCTAATTTTGTCTCAATCTAAGCTAATTAATAAATTATGTTTCTTGAGTTTGTGTCTAAATGTGAGTCATCGATGTTAGATTTTTATTTTTGAATATCTACGAGATTCAACTACATGTTTTCTTTGTTGTTTTGATATTAGATTTTTCATGTTGATATTGTTAAGATAGTCATATTCTTATTCATGCTGGTAACCTCTCTTTTTCTTGTGTTGTTAATCTGATGATCGTACTTGTTAATCTAGGTAATCCTATTTATCATCATTATCTTAATGCTCAAATTCTTGCAAAATGCAAATGTGAGGAATAGGCGAACAGCCTCTGGTATCATGCTACTATGGCCTGCTTGCTGCTGGCTCTGTTAGTGTCAATTTAGAAACTGTTGTTTGCTACAATTAATACTTCACCTTCATTTAGCTGAGCCTAATCTACATTCTCCTTTTAGCTGCTTTTCCAACGTTTCTATTCATTCTCATTTCAACATTACTTGCTCTACTTTTAGGAAAGAGAAGGCCATGGAGAGCTTTTCTTTTGTACGGGCCACCTGGGACTGGGAAGTCGTACTTAGCCAAGGCTGTTGCTACTGAAGCAGACTCTACATTTTTTAGGTAAACCAATTTATTTAACCTCTTCATCTGCATATAAAAACAACTCACCGGTAAGTCCTAATTTTGTTGCTGCTGTGAATTTTTCTAACAAGGCTTTCAACCACAAATAAAGCCTAAATTTCCTTCTGCTGTGATTTTTGCCAACCATATTTATTATTTCAAACTCTTCTATCGTAATTCGAATCACATAATTTACTTTCTCCTACTCTAGAAACATTTTTTGTTTCTTTAATTTCCATCCCCAAGTCCAATAGAATGACGGCATTGACAGATTACTTCAGAATTTTACTATGTCAAGTAATGATAGTAGTTATTTGAAGGACAACAAGAATAGTAGTAACGATTGAGATGACAATGATAAGGATTTTTCAGTGTTAGCTCCAGGAATTGGCTTTGGCTTGCACAGTTATTATAGCCATACGATACAATTACAATGTATATCATCCATTAATGTCAAGGTCTTCTATTATGATTTCATTGCATTTGCACATATTGTAAGTGTAGAGCATAGGTTGTTGGGAAATCTAATGTAACCTTGAAGATATGTTAGCAGTTCTGCTATTTTCTGTGTCATTGAGTTAGGCATGTAGTCACTGACTGTCAATTTTTTTCTTACTTGCTCCTCCTTAATTTTGTGTGTTAAACTGACTCTTTGTCACTTGTAAAGATTTGATATTTATCAATTATCAGTTTATCTTTTGTGTAACAATTGGCCTTTTCATAATCTTGTCCCCTTCGTCTGCTATAAAGACATGGTAATTGTGTTTTCTTCAAGTGTTTGGTTTTGATATTGTATACCTAGGCTTTTATTTGTTCATACTGTTGATTTTAACATAAGATTTTACTAACAAGATCCCAAATATTACTGTTTCAAGTTGCCATATTTAAGCAATATTTTCTTTTGATGCTTAGAGAACCAACATGTTAACTGTCAACTAACACTATCACTATAAATAGAATATTGTTAACTAACCTTAAAGACTGTCCTAAGGGTAGCAGAATCCCATTCATGTATTATAATAGATGTACCTTTTTGAATCACATTTAATTCTTTTCAAACGATTTTTGTGGTAATAAATTTCTATGTACATTTGTTCTGTTTATGTGCATGTTTGGTAGGTTTCTGCTGGTTTCTCTTTTGAAATTTAACCATTTCCCCTTCTTTTTCTGCTAGTGTTTCTTCGTCAGACCTTGTGTCAAAGTGGATGGGAGAAAGTGAAAAGCTGGTTTCAAACCTTTTCCAAATGGCCCGTGATAGTGCTCCTTCTATCATATTCGTTGATGAAATAGATTCCTTGTGTGGTCAACGAGGTGAGGGCAACGAAAGTGAAGCATCAAGACGTATCAAAACTGAACTTCTTGTGCAGATGCAGGTATTTGTCAGTGGGTGAATGTGCTAAGAATAATTTAAGATTGCTTTTCCCAAGGGTTCTCAAGATATTATTTTCACATGAATTATGTTCTTACAATCTCTGAACCTTTTAATTTTTATCTTCAGGATATGGTGTAAATTCTTTGGTCTTTAATTTTTAAGTTTACCCGAAAGGCAGTTCATAAATATTTCATACTAGCCCCAAAAGGTTTTTTCTATTATAAAGTTTTTTGCGTCCAAAGAACTCGCCCCCCCCCCCCCCCCCCTCCTAGGTAATTGAACATTCATTTTATTGATATACAAGTCATAACATGAACAAAATGTAGACCATTCATGTTTCAACCCATTTGCAATGACTTGCAATATTAGGAAATTATCTTAGGGTTTTAGGATGATGCAAGTTTTCTTAATAATCTTGTATATTTAGAAAGACTTTTTAAGTGTATATCGTTGTCCGTTGAAGGGTTAATATATGTTCATGTAAGGTATTTTTGTTGCTGTATTCTGCAGCATGCTAGCATCTGCATCCTATTTTTTTGGGACACTTCCCATATTGGCCCTATTTTGTATTACACTGTGCACATATTTTATTTATGACCATGCTATATTGTGACAACTAGATATTTGTTTCCTCCCAAGTTTTCAAGCTTAATGAATGAAATTTATACCTTGATATTTTTATTTTTTTAGGGTGTCGGAAATAATGATCAGAAAGTCCTAGTGCTTGCAGCAACGAATACTCCCTATGCACTTGATCAGGTGAAGAATACTATCAGCATACATTTTGCATATCTTGATTCAGGTGAGATGGATTTATTTTATTAATCAATTGTTCTTTAGGCCATCCGCCGGCGTTTTGATAAGCGCATTTACATTCCTCTCCCTGATTTGAAGGCTCGGCAACATATGTTCAAGGTACTAGACCTTATCCCTAATAAATTGGAATTTGGAAAAAAAAAAAGAAAAATGCTTGGTTGTTTTCTTGTTTTGTCTTCCTTTTCACTATAAAATCATTCAACTACTTTTGTTTCTTTGACATGGCTTCTTTGACTTGGTACAATAAATTGCAACAGGTGCATTTGGGTGACACTCCTCACAACTTGACTGAAAGTGATTTTGAAAGCTTAGCACGGCGAACAGAGGGGTTTTCAGGGTCAGATATATCTGTTTGTGTAAGTGCAAAATCTATGCCAATTGGCTTAATCATTTTCTCTTATTCTCCTTTCTCCAAATTCTCTCTTAAAAGTGAATATTTATATGAAGGGCTAGTATTAACTCACTCGTGCTTTATGTCTTGACAGGTTAAGGATGTTCTTTTTGAACCTGTTCGTAAAACTCAAGATGCAATGTTTTTCTACAAGACGCCTAATGACATGTGGATGCCATGTGGACCAAAGCAACCAGGTGCTGTCCAAATTACCATGCAGGAATTGGCAACCAAAGGACTTGCAGCACAGGTATGGAGTTGCTTGAGAAGCTATGTTTACGAGTTCGTACCTTTGGGTCTCTCTGTGTTTCCTATATACTTTTGGGATTCACCATTTTTTATTATTTCGTAACATGGAAAAGAAAAACAAATAAAGGAACAGTTTGCATCGGGTATTCAGAACAACACTGGAATAGTATTTAGTAATTATTATTATGTCAGGCAACAAATATATCATCTAATGATGATTGAAGTAATTAAAATTTTGTTTTCATTGATTAATAATCGTGCAGATCCTTCCGCCTCCTATTTCGAGATCAGATTTTGATAAGGTGCTTGCAAGACAGAGGCCAACCGTGAGCAAATCCGATCTGGAGGTCCATGAAAGATTTACGAATGAGTTTGGAGAAGAGGGCTGACGGCTTTGATGAAATCGTCACATTGATCTACTCCCTGGTTGTGAGTGCAATCACTGTAATTTGTATTTTATTAATAACCTCTTGATAATCCAAGGAATCGTTTCTATTTAGCTCCGTCAAGCGGGGAAGGTGACTTGACTGACTTCCCCTTTTCCTGTATTCAGATGCAAAGAACGTTTCGACACTTGGTTCATTGCTCGTATATTTTTACTGTGTAAAAATTTGGCTTCAAATACTTGAATATAAGTTATGCCCTTTTTCCACCCAAACTTGATGGCTCGTGTTTTTAAATGCTTTTGAACTTTCAATTATCATTTGGAGCATTGGTTATTGCAAAGAAGGTGGTGGAAGTTATTTGTGTATTTATTTTGTAGTGTTGCACTCGCTTTGGGTCAATTTGATATGTACTATATTCATTTTAACGCGACATGAAAATTTGGAAGTGACGGATAAATCTTGAACATAAACTATAAAATGGAAAAAAAAAATAATGCGCCTTAATAACACTAACTGAATCATCGGAATAAAATTAATATTATATGCTGGAACTTTTCACACATTAAAACTTGTTAATTTGGGGAAATGTTTAAATACGAGATTTTTCATTTACGATTTCTTTTTTACTCTTGTTTCCTTTATGTATTAGTACCTTGAGTTCAGTACTTAAATGTTAGGTGATAGAGGGTTAAATGTTGGGATTTAAAGTTAAAGCCTATTTTGCATTATATTTTAAAAGAATTTCGTGAACCAATTTTATTAAATTAGATCTGAATCTGATTTGTTTTACAAATTATAAACCCTAGTTTCTTTCTCTTTGAAAATTTAATACACAATTCGTTCTTTTGCAGCATTTCGTACCTAAGACCCAAGCTTATAAGGAAAATAGATTTTTGTACCGTTAAAAAACAAAATTTTATCCTTTCACTTATAACTCTTGTTATCTGGTCTCTTTTACCTTCCTTTGTGATCGAAACTAGGGCTTTTCTTCTTACCAAAAAATATATAAAAAACCCCTTTTCTAGCATTTTTTTAGTCAAGTTTTAGAATGAGATTCCGTGAAAAAACCTTTTCTTTTCTTTTTTGTTAAAAAATTATCCCTGCTTTCTCATGCCATTACCGTACTTCCACCCTTGTTTATTCTTCGCTTCTAAAGCACTCCAAAACCCTACATTTTCATATTTTCCTTTCTGGGATTTCCAGAAAACAAGGTAGAGTTTCCCTTTTCTGGGTTTTGGTCATTTCCCGCTATTGTTTTTGTTCTTCTAAATATTTATAAGTTTTTGGTGCCAAGAGTTTTTATCTATATTTAGCTTTCATCCTTAGCTGTGGGTTGGTTCTTTTCCCTCGTTGAAACGCTATGAACTTGACTAGCATTTGCCTGAGTTGTAACCAAACATAAGGAAACCGGAAGCAGAAATTAGAGGATTATGTGAAGTGGCCAAAGGAGAGGAAAATGATTGCTGAGAAACCAAGTTGGGTTAGGCATGAGGGAATGCAGATATTCTCCATTGATGTTCAGCCTGGTGGTCTTAGGTTTGCCACTGGTGGAGGTGACCACAAGGTAAAACTCCCTTCTTGGTGGAGGTGATCATTGTTGCAGAGTTAACATTTATATCCTACAATTGAGCAGGGGTTATCTAATTATGCTGACAAATAGAATCTTCAATTGGTGTGTTAGATCGTTTGTTACCCTTTTTTATTCTTTAAATTTCACTGTTTTTATATCGTCTGAAAATGCAGGTTCGAATTTGGAACTTGAAATCTGTTGGCAGGGACTTGGAAAACGATGAATCTTCACAAAGGCTTCTTGCAACCTTGCGTGATCACTTTGGGTCTGTCAACTGTGTTAGGTGGGCTAAGCATGGACGTTTTCTTGCATCTGGGTCCGATGATCAAGTAATTCTAATTCATGAGAGAAAGCCTGGTTCTGGAGCCACTGATTTCGGCAATGGAGAACCTCCTGATGTTGAAAATTGGAAAGTTGCAATGACACTGAGGGGACACACTGCTGATGTGGTAATCATATTGTTCTTCATGTTAAGCACATTTTACCACTGATAAGAACTCAACTCTCTATCTTGTTGTTAGTTTTGTTCTGCTGCATATTGATTGGTTTTTCATTCTTGGAAAAAGCATCATTATCTTACCTAGAAATTCAGTTTCCGCAGTATCATTTTTGTCACTACACAAATTGCTAATGCTAGACTTTTGAGTTTGTGTTTATTTTGTTTTGGTTAAAAGATGGTTGAAATTCCCTATTGTAATGTGTATGCAGTCCCCTTAATTTATTGTAGTGATTTCTTATCAGCACTGGCTAACTTTTAACTTGGAAGTTCCATTTATTCTCGTTTGAAGTAGGTGGATCTTAATTGGTCTCCTGATGACTCAATATTGGCTAGTGGGAGTTTGGACAACACTGTCCATATATGGAATATGATCAACGGCACCTGCACAGCGGTGCTCAGGGGTCATTCTAGTCTTGTTAAAGGAGTTGCCTGGGATCCCATTGGGTCGTTCATAGCAAGTCAGTCTGATGACAAGACAGTCATAATATGGCGAACAAGTGACTGGAGTCTTGCTCATAGAACAGAGGGCCATTGGGCAAAATCAGTATGTTAATCTGTGATGGTGGAACTTCTCTTTTTTCTTGAACTTTGTTTCATTTTCTGATGGAAATATGTTCTTTTTCAGCTGGGATCAACGTTTTTCAGGCGGCTTGGATGGTCACCTTGTGGTCATTTCATAACTACCACCCATGGTTACCAAAAGCCAAGGCATTCTGCACCTGTTCTAGAGAGAGGGGAATGGGCTGCCACATTTGACTTCTTAGGTCACAATGCCCCGATTATTGTAGTGAAGTTTAATCACTCAATGTTCAGAAGGAATTTCACCAATTCAAAGGAAGTGAAAGCTGCACCCGTTGGCTGGGCAAATGGAGCTGCTAAGATCGGGGGTAAAGAATCACAGCCATATAATGTTATTGCTATTGGAAGCCAGGACCGCACTATAACTGTGTGGACAACTGCAAGTCCTCGACCTCTCTTTGTAGCCAAACATTTCTTTGGCCAAAGTGTTGTAGATTTATCCTGGTAAAGTTTTCACTTTAGTGAATGGTATATTGTTTTGTCATTTATTCACACTTTTGGTTGCTATTCTTTTATGCCATTTTTTCTGTATCTCTTAATAGTAGTAACCTCTTTTCATAAACAGGAGCTCTGATGGCTATTCTCTCTTTGCTTGTTCATTGGACGGGACAGTGGCTACTTTCCATTTTGAAGCGAAAGAACTTGGCCACAGGCTAAGTGATGCTGAACTTGATGAGTTAAAGAGAAGTCGCTATGGTGACATTAGAGGTCAACAGGCTAGTTTGGTGGAGAGCTCTGCACAGTTATTGCTTGAAGCTGCTTCAGCTAAGCAAAGTACTAGCAAAAAAGTAGCTTCAGATGTTCAGCAGAATCAGATACCTGCAAAACCTTCTGTTGAGTTGGGGGTCACAAACAAAACTGCTGAGCCTCAGAATGATGATCGGAAGAAGAGCGGGACTGCTTCTAGTGATGGATTAAATAAAGCGACGAGTCCTGCACGGATTTCTAGTCCTGTGAAACAAAGAGAATACAGACGCACTGATGGTAGAAAGAGGATCATTCCTGAAGTAGTCGGTATGCCTATTCAGCAAGAAAATATTTGTGGCAATGCTCAATCTCCTGCACTAGATTTCCCTGTTGCATCTTCTGATCACAGAAAAAATGACAACAGTGTAGTTCCGACTGGTGGTAGTTTGAGAGAAGCTTCTTTCAGGGGAACCATTGGTAGAAGCTTGGATTTAAAGGAGCCCTCTGGGGTCACTGCCAGGGCAACTGTTACTGACAGCCTGGTTATTGAGAAAGTTCCTGTCTCTGCAGGTCAAGAGCATGGTGTCAATGTGGAGAAGTCTGGGAGCATAAAGCCTTCGAGTTCCACTGCTTCCTCTACCACGTCTCTTTCAATTAGGGTTCTTGACAAGAAAGATGGTGAGGATATGACTCCAGTTTGCTTGGAAGCATGTCTTAGGGAACATGCTGTGAATGACATTGTTGATGTAGGACAAGCATGTATGATGAAAGAAACAGATCTTGTTTGCACAAAAGGGTCTCAAACTCTTTGGTCTGATCGTATCTCTGGAAAAGTTTCTGTTTTAGCTGGAAATGCGAATTTCTGGGCTGTGGGATGTGAAGATGGGTGCCTACAGGTAAGCAAGAACACTATATTCTAGCCAGGCAAGATTTGTATTTTTGCTTTCTTGTATGTGACAGTGGCGCAAGATTTTTCATCTTGTGTGGTATCATGCTCTCTTATGTCGAGTTCATGGTTTTCCCACCCTTTTTCCCGTCTGTATTGCTGGGGGTTGGGGTGTTATAAGGTTTTGTGTGGTCATTTCACCATATGACCATACTAATTACAAGGGTGGGATTTAGACTTGGGCCTTGCATGGGCTTGATATGTGTGGCAAATCTTTTCTGTGAGATTTCATAAATTGTTTAGCAAATGTGCCTTAGTCTTTTCTTGCTATTTTTTAAGGTTTATACAAAGTGTGGAGGACGTGCATTACCTACCATGATGATGGGATCTGCAGCAACCTTTATAGATTGTGATGAGAGCTGGAAATTGTTATTGGTCACAAGGAAAGGATCTTTGTATTTATGGGATCTCCTAAATAGGAAGTGTCTCCTTCATGATTCTTTGGCATCTCTAATCAGTTTGGACCTTAGCTCATCTGCAAAAGGTACTTGTACTGAGTCTTTGTAGTAGTAGGTTTACGGCTTATAATGTCTTTTTCATGTGGGATGCTAGACATATTTCCTGAGACTTTTATGTCTCTTTTCAGGCACAATCAAAGTTATATCTGCAAAGTTATCAAAATCTGGTTATCCTCTCGTTGTTTTGGCTAATCGGCATGCGTTTCTCTTTGACATGAGTCTCATGTGTTGGCTGAGGGTTGCAGATGACTGCTTCCCTGCATCAAATTTTGCTAGTTCTTGGAGTTTGGGTTCAATTCAGACTGGTGAGCTGGCTGCTTTGCAGGTGGATGTACGGAAATATTTGGCCCGAAAACCGGGCTGGAGCAGGTTTGTCACTATTAATATTTTGCCCTAAAACCATGAAGCCTTATAAGATTTGATACCTAGTGTTTGTTTGACATCTTATATAAGCTAACTACATGAGTTTCAATTATACTCGTCTCCCTGAAGTTTCTTCGACAAAGTAGCTGTGTTGGTCCTAGAGTTTCACTAGTTATCATGCTTTGCAATAGGGTAACTGATGATGGAGTTCAGACACGTGCTCATTTAGAAGCTCAGTTGGCATCGTCTTTGGCTTTGAAATCCCCTTATGAATATCGCCAGGGCCTTCTTTCTTACATACGCTTCTTAGCAAGGTTTGTCTCTCCCCAACCAACTGCATGTATGGGTGATGATAGCAGAAAAAATATGTATGCACTGCATATCATAAAATAATGTTCTCCATTGGGTTATTGGGATCCAATCATTTATGAGTGGCTACATGCTCTTTTGTTTGCAGAGAAGCAGACGAGTCTCGTTTGCGAGAAATCTGTGAAAGTTTTCTCGGACCACCAACTGGGATGACTTCAGATTCCAAGAATCCTGCTTGGGATCCATGTGTGCTTGTAAGTCTTCATTCCAACCTCTAATAATATTGCATACTGGCTTGACCTACTCTGACCTCAAGTCATTTATAGAGTGGGCAATCCTTGTGTTCATGTCATACTCGTATCGTGTAACTATATTGTGTTGAAAATAATTAGGTCTAGTCCTTTTTTCCGCATGACCCCCTGTATCTGACATCATAGTTGGAACGTTTCTTTCTCTTAACCTAATTGGAGATTTGCAGGGAATGAGAAAGCACAAACTTTTAAGAGAAGATATTTTTCCTGCAATGGCATCCAATAGAAAAGTTCAGCGTTTACTTAATGAGTTCATGGATCTCCTCTCAGAATATGGAAGTGTTGAAAACAATCTAGACCAAAAAACACCATCTCCACCCACGATAGACTCTATCCCGTCTGCAGCAGCTCAAACAGGTACGATTGAAAATCCGCCCCCTGGTCCAGACAAAATGGATTCTGCTCCATCAATAGCAGATCAGGTAAACTTGGGCACCCTATCAAATAAGTGAAGATGATGGTAAGTAAATGGTGAAATATTCAATAATGAATAGCATACTAACTAATGGTGTTCAACATAGATGATAGATTAGGGGATTTACACAGTTATTTTTTGGCATTTTCAACCTATTGCTAGGGCAGCCTCCTATGGTGTATCTTTTTTTGGTTCATGTAACTTCAGAATCTCACTTCTCACTCCTTTAAGAGAAATGTACTTATACGCGCTGGAATACGTAGTTGAAGAAATATGGATACATACAAATACTAACTCTGATAGGAATAAAACATACGGGATACATGGAAAAAATTTGGCAGACAAGTCGCAGGATACAATGTACAGTTCGTGGTAAGGTATTAGACTTTATAATATGTACTTTTGAGATATATTATTTTTTAAAAAAATATTGAAAGATTAAATTAGACTAACGCTTGCAAAATAATTTTATTTGATTGAATTTTTAAGATTTTTTATTGGTCCTAAATTTTATTTGTACAAAAGGAAAAAAATGGGTATAAAAATTAATAATTGAGAAAAGAAAATAAATGTTTTGGAATTTCAAAAATGATTTAATAAATATATTATAAATTGACAAGAGCCAAAGGGCATTGTTTTTGTTGTGGTTTCTTTCTTGAAGTGGAGTGATAATTTTAAGGGTTAATTGCACTATGAGAATTTATTTTTCTAATTGCTTAGTTTTCTCCGGTAAAAGATGAATGAATGGTCGATTAGGATCTCCAATTAAAAGGTGGGAACGCCTTTAATTTTATATTTATTTTAACGTTTTTTACTAAAAAAGTTTTATTTATTAATACAAACTTAATACATATTTATTTTCTTGAGTTAGTTATAGTGTAATATATTTAAAAGAGGTCTAGACCCTTACTTATCGCTTCTCTATGCCTTTGCATGTTACCTCTTTGCCAAAGGGAAAAAGGAAAAAAAATCAAATAATAATAATAATAATAATAATAATAATAATAATAATAATAATAATAATAATAATAATAATAATAGTTCCACTCCCTAATTAATAAGGGTATTTAAAATCTATGTTTGTTTGTATTGGAGATCACGTGAGAATTGGGGTATATAATATATAGGCTCTTTTCTCTAGATTATAATATATATGCCACGATCCATCATTGAAGCCTGAACACGAGTATTTCATATTTAAATATAAATATAATGTAGATAAAATTTACAATGTTTTCGTACAATATTTTCATATTGCATGAATTACACTTTCTTTTATCCTAAGCATATTCAGGGGTACTTAAAGATCCTTTATTTTTTTTAAAATATTTTAATTTGCCATCTTTAAAATTTTAAAAGAAATATTATAATTTTACATTTGTATTAAAATCCACCTCCAAAACTTTTGAACTAAAAATAATAAATTAAATTTTATTAAAATAAAGGAAGGTACAATATAGATAATGCAACTCATTCAAAGGAGATTTAGAGATTAAGTTCGCCAAAAATTTAGAGATAAATCCTAAAGGTGCAAAAAATTTGATATCTTCCTTTGAAAAACTCAGTAATCGTCAACAATACTCCTTGTCTCGACCCAATTAGACGTTTAAAATGTGATATAAGAGTGATTGGTGAAACAAACAATCTTGTAGGCTATTTCGCTGAACAGATCTAAATGCAAAGGCAACCAACCACAAAAGGGGATCAAACTACTGAAGAAAGCCGAAAAACTCAAACTAGAACCAAGTGTCGTGAGAAACTCTACACGAACGCAAATCTACCGCAAAGGTAGGAGTAAACGTGTCATAAGGTAGAGGCGTGCCACAGAGGCATAGGAAAAGCGTGCCATAGAGGCAGATAAACTAAGCGCAATAAGATTGCAAACATATGAATCCGAAACAAAGAAATACTTATTAAAAAAATCAAACATAAAAAATAATATGAAACATAAGAAAACAACAAGGAAAAATATACCGCTGGTCGACAATTAGCTTTGTCCTCCTATGTAATTTCTTTACAAATTGATTTAATTTTGAATTTACCCCCTACCTTTGAATGTTAACGTTTTATCTCCCAACCTTAAATCTTAGTTTCGTCCTTGACTAGAGAGAAAAAATATTAACAAGCGGCTAGGGTTTTGCAAATCTACTTCCAAAACTTAGTACCAAGATTCGCCTCTGATCAGATGGTAAGTTCTATAAGTAAAAGTTAATTAACATTGTTATGCTAATGTCTCAACTTGAAAAGCATTACTATTTTATTTGATTTTTTTTTGTTCATTTCCCTCTCTATTGGTAAAAATTAATAGGGTAAACTATATTAATGACCACCGAACTATAGGGTTGGTGTCAATTTGGCCACTATATTTTAATTGCGTTAAATATACCACATAACTATTTAATTGGTTTCAATGTAGTCACCTGCCGTTAAATTCTAACGGGAAGATGATGTGGCAGTTAAAAACAAATTAGTATAATTACACATTTAATCCCTATTACTTAGGCATTCTATCAATTTAGTCCTAATTTTTATTTAATAAAATAATTAATTATTTAATTAAGTGATGCCACGTGTCACCACCTCATTGGATGACTTTAACTATTTATATTTGAGTTAATAATTTTATTTTACCCCTCCAATGAGGTGGTGACACGTGTCACCACCCATTAAAGGAAGAAAATAAAATCTACTCCACAATGAGAGCAGTAGGATTCAAACCAAGGACCTCTTAAAGAGAGGTGTGCCTATTTACCATCAAGCCAAACACACATTTGTGATTTGTTGTACAATATTTATTATGTATGTTGAAGTCAGACTATGTGTGTTTGGCTCACTCTTGTACCGAACAATGAACTTTTCTCACAGACTATCGGCAATATTTGGCCTTCACAGACACAATCCGGCCATCCCACCAGCTTCCATTATCTGTGAAGGAAGAAAGAATCTTAATTGAATCCCTAGACGCAGATTACTAAAAAGAAAAAAAAAATACAACAATGAAACCCAAATCCTACTCAAAATTCCAAATGTATCGCCACAACCAATATAAGAATCTTTCTTCGCCTTCTCCCATCTAGTTTTGTTATTTTCTTATCATTTTCTCGGGGCGGAGTTTTATAGACGAGATCATCCAAAAACGAGCAATCCAATTGTTCCCAAAATGGCAGTAACTAAAGCAACACCTAGAACATCTTAATTAAATCCCTAGACGCTGATTACTAAAAAGTACTATCAACAACTTCGTAACCTAAATTGATATACAACATAATTTACTGGACGCGGAACTCCTCACAGTTTCAACAAATTTATGAAATGTTTTTTGACTTGAACGCAAAATTAGTCACATCTACATTTCTGCATCAAATCCATTGAAATCAGC